>CM064865.1:13317000-13964592 GCA_032719365.1 Prinsepia uniflora | reverse complement strand
CAGTAGGTGTCATGATATTTTTTTCGAAGAAACATGTCTAAGATGAACCCGAACATAATCAACCTCAATCGGATATAAGTCATACCCAAACTTATAGAAATCATACAACCAGAGTCTCCACCATTGGTTAATACCGGGACAGAATTTGCCAGTACATCCTTGCCCCATAGGCAGTCATACTACAACTCACTCGGGGTATAGAGAGCTTCACTCAACATCAAAGTCCACTTAATCCAAGAATCACAAGTATCAGTCAAATCTTCTCAATCACATGTCATCCACTCGTGACATGGTACAATGGCTAAATCCTCACGCATATGCCATCATGCTACCAGGCCAAGAAACTCATAAGGTCCAAACTCAAGGACTCATTACCCTCGCTAAGTCAATCACTTCATACCCCTTTTCCCAGGGTCACTATGTATAATGAATTTAACTTTTCCTTCTGTTGTGTTTATCATCATAGGTTTCACTGATACCTACCTCCTGCCAATAACTGGCACTCAGTACAATCATCCCTTTCTTAACCTCAACTCCATCATACACCAGATATGATCCTGCAGTTGGACCCCAATAGTCTAAATGATCAGAAATCATATATTATTCCAATTTATTACCCATTGATCAATACATCTGTTTCTCCTGGGATTCACACTGATCCCAACCGTTATTAATATTTGTTCCACAAACTTATTCTGGTCGACCAGACCTACCACTTATTCAACCATATCTTTTTCTCTCTAAGGGCATTTAATACATATGTTCAGTATGTTACACGCCCATCTGTAAGTACTCTAACCAATCGTCAATCATGGTACCATACACAACCCAACTATAGCTATAATACATGTCTCATCAACTCACAAATATAACTAGTCCACTTGGCCATCCAAGGGTATCACCATCAACTAACCTTAGCCATATCAAATCCGAACATTATCTTTTTCTCTTTTACTCATAACCGACAGTCATCAATCAATCCATTCCAAGGATTATGTCCAAATCATCCAAGTCTAAGCCAGCCACTCGGCGAATAACACCTATCATCCTGGGTAGTCTCACATCGATAGGTCTACCCCTCTTATGTCCCACCAATTTTACTATATATAAGTACCAAGGTTAATATCATCAAGTTTATCATATCAGTAGCTCCAGTCGACTCACTGACTGCCATACCTTAACCAATCACAAACATCTCTATATCTGTCCAATGTACAATCTCAAGACATGGAAGATTGATTAGCCCGGGACCTACCGAATACATTCGTCCTAGTTAAACTTAACCTACCGAATACATACGTCCATGTCACTACTCCAGAGGCTACTCAGGCCTCTTGCTTGCAATCCTCGAGTATGTGGTCCCAATATGATCACGCCCCTATGGTCCATCACGGGCCCCACCAACTCTTCTCTCGCCTGCCACATCAACAGTCAATGCAAGAGCCAATCCTTGCTCCATTGCACCCCAATTGTGCCATCTCACTATATCAATCAATATATCCATTTCCTTATGATGTGACCAGACGACCCAAAATCATAACTATTAATGCATAACTACCCTTATCACTTTGCCTCCCAGTGGACCCAACTAGCGTCCCACTGAACTGGACTAGCTCCTTAGTCTAAATCCCTGTATATCTCGGGTCTCCGCCCGAACCTTCAGTCACTAAATGAAACTGACGCGACCCATAAGTCCAGTAAACAAAGTTAAACAAGACAAACCCATAAATTTATAACCCATCAGCATCTGACCTTATACTATTCCTTGGCATCCTAGGTGCCAAACATTCCTCAATCAAGGGTCGGCCATGTCAGCGACCATAATTATTTTCAACTTTTTCGGCTCCTCCCGAGCCCTGATACATTACTATGACTCATCTCAAGTTTCTAATGTGAAGCCCCGGAAATTCAAAAAAACGAAAATTTGGAAATTTTGAAGGAAAATGACGATTTTGCCCCTGGAATCGGGCGAAAAGTTGACTTTTGATTTGAGCGGTCAAACAGACTTTGACCAATGACCGTGACGTAGTTCGGGACGTCACGAGTTCGTAGACAGGTGGCACGCCCGATTTCGACATTCGAGGAGAAAGTTATGACGTGCGGAAGTTGGTAAAAAGGGTCGAAAGTTGACTTTTTGATCGGGACATTGTTTGGACTTTCCGAGAATACCGTTGGGTAGATCTCGGGACGCTGAATTCGTAGACAGGCGGCATGCGTCAATCGGAGTCCGAACGAAAAAGTTATGGTTCTAGAACGATTAGGGGTATTTTGGTAAATTGTGAGAATAAGGGTAAAATGGTAATTTTTAGTCGAAAGAACCATTGAGCTCACTTCGAGATCAATGGTAATTGTGAGAATACCATTGAGCTCACTTCGAGCTTTCTGAGATCACAACGATCAGAATCGTCAAAAGAACGAAGGAAATTGGAAACGTATTGGCTCTGAACACACTTGGTGACAGAGGAGGAAATTCGAGGTTGAGTCGAGGAATTGGAGGCTTTGATTGACGAAATTGAACTGGGGATTATGTTCTTGAGGATCCCACGATGCTTCTGGAAGGATCAATTGAAGGAAAACGTTGGAGATTGATGAAGTTCCATTATTGCACAGTGTACGGCTATCGAGTTTGAGTCATGGAGTTTGAGGCTTCGATTGATGCAATTGAGATGGGGAAAGAGTTTACCTATGTCCTTTGAAGCTTCTGGTTGCATCAATTGAAGGAAACCGTTTGATATCGACGACTTTCGAAGATGAACAGTGTTCGAGAGTTCTTCGATGTTCATCTTCGAGTCGTGTGATTTGAGGTAGGTTTTGGTGAAATTATTGTTACAGAACTTAAATTGAACTTAAAACAAAGCTAACTGAATGATCAATTGGAAGGTTTAAGGCTGAATTGATAGGATTGGAATAGGGTCATCTCGCGGGCTAATTGGACCCGTTTACCAGACATACAGGTTAGGACGATGCACTGTAGCAGGCGCGTGGGTTTCACGCGCAGCCACTCACGGCGTCGCGTGACGGCGCGTGGGCATGAATCTCGAGGTGAGGTCAACATGACTTCTGTCCTATTTAATGTAACGAACATTTTGGAATTGGTTTCGTGTCGATTGGACACCGTCTCGATATTGTTCGAGATGTCCGAAGGTTTTAAATCAAGTTTAAAAATAGTTAAAAATTCGGGAAAATTACGGGACTTTGATAAGATGTTAATGATGAGGTTAGTGACCCTCTAATGTAATTTGGACAGGATTGGGAGTCCCGGTGATAGTGGTGTGGCCCGGGAGGGCCGATGACATGCGTATCGAGGCATACCATTAAACGGTCTGTGAGTGGACTTTGGTTTTATAAATTCTATGCATGCCTAACTGTTTTACATGGATTATGATTGTGATTGTGTGATGTTGATTTGATTGTTGGTAAATTGTACGGTTTCACATATTTCGAGGCGATTTACGTGCTTGCACGTAAATCGAGGTTTTTCCAGTTTTGCACGGATTTTCCATGTTTATGGTCTTAGATATAATATGATGTAAAGGGTCTTGGAATTGGAAAGATGAACTCGGGCTTGGGGCCCAATTATTTTGGAAACCTCGGACTTGGAGTCCATTTATGTTAATGAAATCGGGCCGGGGGCCCAGTTGCTTTATGAAATCGGGTCAGGGGCCCAGTTGTTTATGAAAACGGGCTAAGACCCATTCGAGTGATGTTATCGGGCCAGGGGCCCAGTTGATTTACGAATTCGGGCCGTGGGCCCAATGGGTTTATAAAGTCGGGCTGCGGGCCCAGTTGGTTTACAAATCGGGCCGTGGACCCAGTGGTTCATAAAATCGGGCATGAGGACCACTTGGATTATAATGGTAATTTCGGGTCAAGGACCCTATGTTTAATAATTGTGATTTCGGGTTAGGGACCCTAAATGGAATTATGTTGTTTTATGGAACTTTCGGGCAGGGCCCAATGTAATGATGTGATAAAAGGAATAAATAAAACTGTTTCCATATACCATCTGGATACGAGGATATATGATGGTCTCCTCCAGGTGTCTGGGACACTGGGGAAGTCACGGTGCATTGCCTGCGAGAGGTCATTATACGGAGCAGCCGGACCGTATGATGACTCAGGAGCAGGATTGCTATGATTGACGTCTGGGACGTCAGACAACAGGGATGTCAGATATATGGACCCGGATAGACCCCGGGCAGCACACGTAGCTTATTATACCGTGAGATATGACGTCAGGGACGTCAAGCGTCTGGGACGCTAAGCATCAGGGATGCTGGTGATGGTAATGGTAAAAATGGATTAATAAATCTATGAAATGGCTTATAGGTTGGATATGTGTTATATGGTAAAAATAGATTATTGGTTATGAAATGGTATGTCTGGTCGGGGACCCTAAATGGTTTTGGAATTATGGATTTATATTTATGGCTTTGGGCGGTGGCCCACATGGTTTTAATATGTCTGGTGGTGGTATTCCACAGTTTTGTGCTGAGTTCCCACACTTGGTTTTTGGTTAACGGTTTTTGGGCTAACGCCTTAATGGCTCGGTTGAGCAAACGTTTTGATTACTGGTTTTCGTGGCATGCATACGTTTTTATTGGAGGGCATAAATGTCTTATAAATGTGTTTAATAAACTTATTGGTTTTTGTCCACTCACAGCTTTTGGTTTTAATGCCCTTCAGGTTGATTACGGATGCGATTGCAGCAGAGACTGGGACATTGCACACCTCCTCCATCGATCCTTGCGCACTCTGGATGCCCCGTTGGGCAGTGACTCTTGGTTATCCCTTGTCTGACACCCCTTGTTGGACGGGAGCAGGGCACATTCCACGGTAATCCTAGGGGGATTGGGATGGGTCCTGTCAACTTGGTATCAGAGCACGGTTGCTCTATTTGTGCGCGCAGGTCGAGGGTGTGATGTCTCATTGGGCTGCAATTCGTTATCAACCTGATAGATAGTTTTGGGTTTTAATCACGGATAGGGTGTAATTGGCCCGATACATTATGCATTAATGTGTTTCGACCCAAGTGGGGTTGTATGTGATGAACTGGTAATGTGGGACCGTCGGATCGGTCATGTAATATTAGATTGTTGTGCTGCTAGGTGCAGCTAGGTTCGGGGAACCTCAATTGAGTAATGGTCTAAAATGTGAACCCTAGTGGTGGTTGCTAGTGTGAGGGATGTTGGTACATCGGAGTTGGTCGATGACCTTAGTGGTGGAACCCACGTAGATGGGATGGTAGGATTGGATTTGACGTCTATACGATGTCTAGACCGCGGGGTCGGTCAGGTTGTGAGTTTTATATTACGGAGAGCTGTTGGGTTCGGTTGAACCATAGAGTGTAATTGTGGAATCCTAGTATATGATGGATTCAAAAGGTAAACTTTAATTGCGACTAGTGGATGAGAACTTGTGCTGCGACGAGCAGCTGAGGTCATGGATGACCATGTGGCTGACTCTAGCGAGTCTAGTCAGAACTATGGGATTCGATCTACGGATACGGTTCTGAGATAAATTATGTGATCCCGTGTTAGACCAGGTATTGGTGTGATGTGTGGATGCGGATCTCGATAGCAATGACAGTTAGTCGGTAGTCATATGGAGATTACTGGCTATCGAGGGTCATTAGTGTGGTTATAATACTTGGGGGTCAGGGGACGTTCAGGGAACGTTCATTATCCTGATGTGAACGGTTAGAAAAGTGGTACCCATAATTGTGAGGTACGGGATCGTCGTTCGGTATGAGCGGAGATCCAGGAAGTACGAATAGAAGTGCGGGATCGTCGTTCGGTATGAACGAAGATCCAAGGTTGTCGTATTTGCACACGGTGTGCAAGTATGAATGTTTGTATGTTGGTACTTTTGTGCCGATGCTAGTATGGATGCCTGTGTGCTGATACTAGTGTTGTTGATAGTGTGTTGGTGCTGGTACTAGCGCTGGTGCTAGTGTCGGTGATGGTGTTGACGATGAGCCACAAGTTGAGGTGTGACTCCGTCATGATGAACTTATGTTCTGTCTTTGAGATTCGGTAGTGGTTGAGTGATAGACTGGATGGGATCCAGTTAAGATTGTGATGTGTTGGGATAAGTCCCAATAGTGGTGAGATAACCAGTTAGGAGTGGATTAAAAGGTATGATTGAGACCTAAGGAATTTTGGGATGACGTCCCCTACGTCATGAATAGTGGATTTGGGGAGTTGTTGGCAACTCCAAAATTGGTGTGATTATATGTTTTTAATATCTCTAGAAAGTACATGGAAATGATTAGAACTGGAAAAGATGAGGAAAACCATTAGTGGTATAGATGTGGGATTTTGTAATTGAGAACTTAGAAAACTGAGTGTTGAACCTGTAAGGTTGGGATGTGCGAACGAAATAATAACGGATTGATTGCGGACACGTGGTTGTCCAAGTGAGTTGAGGAGGTAGGAAGTCTAGTGGTTAGACTTGACATCTCGTTGGGAGCATGTCTATTTCCAACATGGTTGGAACTTTGGTTTCGAGGAGAGTTGTGTTTGGGGGACGAGAGTGGTGCTCGTTTTTGGTGATTGGTATTCCGAAGTCATTGGGGTTGACTTCTTATTTTCTGCCTGGCAGACATTGACTGTAGTTACCAGTACGTTGAGCATGTATTGGTTGGTGAGCCCATGTGTGTTGTGGGGTCATCAGAAGGAGTTGCGTCCTCGAAGCTAGGAAAACGAGATTTCTCATTTTCTGCTTGGTGGCAGGCGATGTTGGGTTACATGGCATGGTGAGTGCAGCGAGTTTTGTTTGCATCCACGTAGGATGAGTTTTGACGTCATCATTTTGGTCATCCTTAGTTTTTCCTAGGTGGAATGACAAGGATCGATACGAACTTGGGTGTGTGAGTCGTAAACAGCGGGGTTGAACTTCTTTTCGAAGTGGAGCCCATATGGTATCTTACTCGAGTGAGTAGGTTTTCGATGTGGTCAGGTTTTGTCAACCTTAGACGTGTGGAGGTTGGATTGGCTTCCCTATGAAGTTAATCAAGTGTGTTGAGCTGGTAACCGATAGGTTCGGTTTTGGGTGTGTCTTGGTAAATGTGAAAGAGATTTCGGGTTTTGGAATCGAATTTCTGGGAGACGATTCAGGATTCGATTTGGGAACATGAAAATGGACTTCCGGATTTGGGTACGGAATGCTTATTCCAAATGCTAGCTTACGGAATAATGATTTCGGATTCAGATTTGGATATGAATTAAAAATGTGATGCCTTGGTTTGGATCCGGGATTTCTTACGAAATTGTGGATTCGGATTCGGAATTGGAACTAGATGATGGGTGGAGTTTCGATTTGTCTCATGCTGGATTGGGCAAATGTACTCCATTGTTGGAACATGTTTGGCTATGACCTAGGTGGTTGTAGTCTGTTCATTAGATAGATGTGTGTACTTTGTACATGGTTCGGGGTACAATACTTTGTAGACTTGTGGTGTCTAGTTATGGTATATGGGTTATACCCGAGGTGTGTCGGTGAGCGTGTTGGTAGTCGGATTGGTTCCGATACCATTGTATTAGTCGTGGACCGGACATTACTATGCAATGGGTCATGGTATTTCCGATGTGTTTAATTACACACGAGTCAGGTGAAATGTCGGTAAATGTTTACTAAGTCAAGTAAGTGGGTAGATTGTGTAGCCACGAGTGAGTCTAGTGTCAGTTTTCGACTGACAACAGTTGTGTGGTGACAGATTGTCGGGATGTGTCAACATAGATTGTTGAGTGAGGTCTGTTGACTCCCAGTGGGAGTAAATACCAGGTTAGACTGGTGTGTGGGAAAGGAACTGTCGAGTTGTTGCGTCAACGAGAGGGTAGTTTGGACAAGTGGTGTCAAATTCGAAACAAGTAGTTTCAGTTATTCGACGGGGTCGAATGTAGTCGATGCGTTTTGAGTATTAGTGGTACGTTGGGGTGCAATTTTTGTTCTGATTAGTTTGTGTACGGGTGTACACGTATTGCGTGGTCGATTCCACTTTCCACGGGGTGTTTGTGGAATCAGGGTAGTCGAGTTTCGAGAGCGAAACTAATTAAGGAGGGAAGAACGTTTGAGTTTAGAGCGGTTGGAATTTCGAGGACGAAATTAATTAAGGAGGGAAGGTTGTAACGACCCGTCCCGAATTCCGGGATTAGATTAGTGACTAATCTTTATTAGTGAGGTTGAACGGTGCTTAGTAGGGCGGAATCGGACAAATTGTGCAAAATGACTGTTTTGCCCTTGATCGTGGGCAAAATGTTGACTTTTTGATCGGGCGGTCAAATGGACTTTGACCGATGACCGTGACGTAGTTCAGGACTTCATGAGTTCATAGACAGGTGGCACGTTCGATTCCGACGTTCGAGTAAGAAGTTGTGATGTTCGGAAGTTGAGGGGTATTTTGGTAATTTTGGTCAATTGGGGTCAAATGTTGACTTTTTGACCGGGAGGTCCGATGGACGAGGGCCAAGGACCGTTACGTAGGTCTCGTCGATACGAATCCAATGACAGGCGGCATGCCGCAATCGGAGATTCGACGACGAAGTTATGGTCAAGGAAACGAATTAACGAACCGAGGCTTCGATTAAAATAATAATATAATAATGAATAGTGACCGTTGACTGTGCACCTCCGGATGAGTGACAAGTGTCACCCATCCCTTGTTTCCAGCTCCATGTTTCCCTCCCAACACTATCATTACAACATCATCATTCCTCCTTCATCATTTTCCTTCCTTTTCTTTGTATTTTCTTTCAAACCGTGCACAAATTGGGGGGGGAGGGGGGGGGGGGGGAATGAACTGGGAGAATTGGCTCCCTTCCTCTGCCGTTATTGAGAGAAAAATAAGTGATTGAAGGATTGAGATACCAAGGGAAACACGAGGGGTTGTGAGTGTGCTGAATTCTAGGTTTCAGATTTTAGAAATTTTGGGGGGAAAATTCGAATACTGGGAATTGGGCCGCGAGGATCGAAATTGAGCTCACTTCGAGCTTTCTGAGATCACAACGATCAGAATCGTCGAAAGAACGAAGGAAATTGGCAACGTATTGGCTCTGAACACACTTGGTGACAGAGGAGGAAATTCGAGGTTGAGTCGAGGAATTGGAGGCTTTGATTGACGAAATTGAACTCGGGATTATGTTCCTGAGGATCCCACGATGCTTCTGGAAGGATCAATTGAAAGAAAATGTTGGAGATTGATGAAGTTCCATTATTGAACAGTGTACGGCTATCGAGTTTGAGTCGTGGAGTTTGAGGCTTCAATTGATGCAATTGAGATGGGGAAAGAGTTTACCTATGTCTTTTGAAGCTTCTGGTTGCATCAATTGAAGGAAACCGTTTGATATCGACGACTTTCGAAGATGAACAGTGTTCGAGAGTTCTTCGATGTTCATCTTCGAGTCGTGTGATTTGAGGTAGGTTTTGGTGAAATTATTGTTACAGAACTTAAATTGAACTTAAAACGAAGCTAACTGAATGATCAATTGGAAGGTTTAAGGCTGAATTGATAGGATTGGAACCGGGTCATCTCGCGGGCTAATTGGACCCGTTTACCAGGCGCGTGGGTTTCATGCGCAGCCACTCACGGCGGCGCGTGACGGCGCGTGGGCATGAATCTCGAGGTGAGGTCAACATGACTTCTGTCCTATTTAATGTAACGAACATTTTGGAATTGGTTTCGTGTCGATCGGACACCGTCTCGATATTGTTCGGGATGTCCGAAGGTTTTAAATCAAGTTCAAAAATAGTTAAAAATTCGGGAAAATTACGGGACTTTGATAAGATGTTAATGATGAGGTTAGTGACCTTCTAATGTAATTTGGACAGGATTGGGAGTCCCAGTGATAGTGGTGTGGCCCGGGAGGGCCGATGACACGCGTATCGAGGCATACCATTAAACGGTCTGTGAGTGGACTTTGGTTTTATAAATTCTATGCATGCCTAACTGTTTTATATGGATTATGATTGTGATTGTGTGATGTTGATTTGATTGTTGGTAAATTGTACGGTTTCACATATTTCGAGGCGATTTACGTGCTTGCACGTAAATCGAGGTTTTTCCGGTTTTGCACGGATTTTCTATGTTTATGGTCTTGGATATAATATGATGTAAAGGGTCTTGGAATTGGAAAGATGAACTCGAACTTGGGACCCAATTATTTTGGAAACCTCGGACTTGGAGTCCATTTATGTTAATGAAATCGGGCCGGGGGCTCAGTTGCTTTATGAAATCGGGCCAGGGGCCGAGTTGTTTATGAAAACGGGCTAAGACCTATTCGAGTGATGTTATCGGGCCAGGGGCCCAGTTGATTTACGAATTCGGGCCGTGGGCCCAGTGGGTTTATAAAGTCGGGCTGCGGGCCCAGTTGGTTTACAAATCGGGCCGTGGGCCCAGTGGTTCATAAAATCGGGCATGAGGCCCAGTTGGATTATAATGGTAATTTCGGGTCAGGGACCCTATGTTTAATAATTGTGATTTCGGGTCAGGGACCCTAAATGGAATTATGTTGTTTTATGGAACTTTCGGGCAGGGCCCATTGTAATGATGTGATAAAAGGAATAAATAAAACTGATTCCATATACCATCTGGATACGAGGATATATGATGGTCTCCTCCAGGTGTCTGGGACACTGGGGAAGTCACGCTGCATTGCCTGCGAGGGGTCATTATACGGAGCAACCGGACCGTATGATGACTCAGGAGCAGGATTGCTATGATTGACGTCTGGGACGTCAGACATCAGGGATGTCAGATATATGGACCCGGAAAGACCCCGGGCAGCACGCGTAGCTTATTATACCGTGAGATATGATGTCAGGGACGTCAAGCATCTGGGACGCTAAGCATCAGGGATGCTGGTGATGGTAATGGTAAAAATGGATTAATGAATCTATGAAATGGCTTATCGGTTGGATATGTGTTATATGGTAAAAATGGATTATTGGTTATGAAATGGTATGTCGGGTCGGGGACCCTAAATGGTTTTGGAATTATGGATTTATATTTATGGCTTTGGGCGGTGGCCCACATGGTTTTAATATGTCTGGTGGTGGTATTCCACAGTTTTGGGCTGAGTTCCCACACTTGGTTTTTGGTTAACGGTTTTTGGGCTAAGGCCCTAATGGCTCGGTTGAGCAAACGTTTTGGTTACTGGTTTTCGTGGCATGCATATGTTTTTATTGGAGGGCATAAATGTCTTATAAATGTGTTTAATAAACTTATTGGTTTTTGTCCACTCACAGCTTTTGGTTTTAATGCCCTTCAGGTTGATTATGGATGCGATTGCAGCAGAGACTGGGACATTGCACACCTCCTCCATCTATCCTTGCGCACTCTGGATGCCCCGTTGGGCAGTGACTCTTGGTTATCCCTTGTCTGACACCCCTTGTTAGACGGGAGCAGGGCACATTCCACGGTAATCCCAGGGGGATTGGGATGGGTCCTGTCATTGGTATACCCAGTCACCGAGCAAATATCAATGATGAATCACATCTTATACGACCTATAAGGCCTATGGGATATCCCATCACATTCTAGACTCTTTAGACACACATTCCCCTTAAGGAATCCACTGAGAATAATCTTATCACGAGTGCAACTTGCCCAATTGTGCTACATTTCTAGCCTCTGGGCTCATTCCTCCCCGGGACCCACACAATTCTATGTCTAACATACGGTGTATACTAATTTACATCTGACGCTCAATCCAGGGTCAATCTCATCCGAGATCAATCACGAGGTCTCATGCACCCTCGTCTACCTGTCTCACAACCAAGTCGCACACGAGGCTTACGTTTTGGAGGCATGATGTTGCAACAGAATCAGCAACCTAATGCTCTGATACCAATTTGACAGGACCCATCCCCGAAGGACATAAATAACTGTGCCCGGTCTTGCTCCCGTTTGACAAGTCAACTGAAGTTCCGAAATTACCCTCAGCACTTGTCAAACAAGGGATAACCGTACCTGTGCCCACTCATGCCTCCACCTCTCGAATAGAGTCGATCATCGCACCACGACCTGGAAGGTCAATAAAAACAAAAAGGGCGTGAGTGGACGAAAATAAATCAGTTTATAAAACATGTTACAGGAAGACAGTTATACCCTCCAAGTAAAACCAATGCATGCATTCGAAAATCATTTCACAATCCATTTCATTTCCAATATAAGAAACTGTGTAAGAAAATCAAAATCATTTTCCTTTTCTCAAACCTCGGGCCTTAGCCCGAAAACATAAACACGGGGTCTCAGCCCAAAATCATGAATCAAAATCCAAGTACAAGAACATAGCCCAAAATCCATAAAACCATATAAACCGGGCCATTGCTCAACACATCCGAAACCATCTGAAATCAAAAGTAAATCACAAGTCAATCAATTTGCTGGACCTCAATCACCGAGTCTTTAAACTCACATATATCAGGCCTTCCCGGGATATCAACGAGTCTTTAAACTCAAAACACAATCAATAGGCCTCGGGGGATATCACGATAACCTAGTCTTTAAACTCAAAACATATCAATCAAGGGTCCTCCCTCGTCATCAATCAACCGGGTCTTTAAACCTAAAACCAGATCCAGCAATAGTACCGGGTCTTTAAACCCAAATCCATGTGTAAATCATAACAAATCCAGAATCCATCGTAGTCCAAATTCCAAAACCAAATCCGAGATCACATTTTATCGAAATGGAACTCATGTCTGAATTTCACGTTCAAATCCCAAATCATATCCATTATCCAGTTCCAAATCCAAATTCGGAACCATCATTCTGTAAGCTGGCATCCGGAATAACCAATCGGAACCCAAATCCGGAAATCCACTTTCAAGTTTCCGAAACCTGAAATCTCGTTCATCAAAACCACTTTTATGCACTGGGCATCAAGCCCGAAATCACTTTTTCCAAAATCCGTTTTAAATCTTTTAAATCAAATCATATTTCAAATCCCAAATTCAAATCATCAAAACCATGGTCAAATCACAACATACTTGAAATCTCGTAAAACGTGCAAATTCGTAATAATCTCGAAGTACGTGCTAAAACCGTAAATCATACTCACAATCATAATCAAAACATCATCAAAACATGATACGCACAAATCATATAAAATTATCCACCAAACCATCATCAAAGTATAGGAGAAATCATAGTCTCGAAATATGTGTAATTACGTATTGCATATCGAAATACGTGTAAATACAAAAATCGTCCATAGAAAGCATAGAAACAATTATGCATGCATTGAAATTTAGAAAGCAAAGTCTACTCACACACCGTCCAAACGGCTCGCTTCCGAACTGCACGCTTTTCCGTAAATTCCGAAAATCATAATTCCTAGAGATTCGATCCCACGAGCCGCCGTCTGTGGCTGCACGTGAAGCTCACACGCTGCTACAGTGCAAGCACTGTTCATCATCTCTGCCCGACTGCCTGTTAAACGGGTCGTTCAACCCGCGTATTGACCGTGTTCAATTCCTGCCAAATTCAACTTGTTTTCGTTGTATGATCGAACTCAATCATGAAAGTTTCAAACTGTCGTGGGTCTAGTTCTTGGCCAATACCTCCTCGATTGCTTCCGTTTTTTATCGTGTTCGACTACTCAAGGTCCCAGAAGTCTTAATCGAACCTTAATTTGGCTTGGGCTGTCCTACAACTCAAAATTGAATTCTTATTCTCTCATGGACAAGTTTCGGGTTTTGGGTTTTCCTTTCACCATTTTCATCATTTTTCTTCCTCTCTCAATCTCAATTCTCTGTTCTCCCTCTCTTAATTATTCTCCAGTTCTTCTTTTCTTTCAATAGGTTACTGGGGAGGTCGGGTTGGGGTCTTTTTTTTTGTCTCTGTTTTTCACTTCAAACACACCCACACATAGTTTAAAGTTTCCCACCGTTACACACATTTTCTTTTACCATTAATCTGACTTAGAGAGTGACAGATGTCACTTAGTGGCATCACCAAGGCTGAATCAGCCCAATCACCGACCCATTTTCTATTCAATTAACCAATTGCCATTTTGCCATTTTCCTTACAAATTACAAAAATGCCCTTCACACTTCTAGACCCGTAACTTGGTCGTTCGAACTCCGATTGACGTGTGTCACCTATCTACGAACTCAACGTCTTTAGACCTACCCAACGGTCTTTGAATTACGTGAAAAGTCCATGTCGTTTGAAAATTCAACAAATTGCCCCTGTAACCAAATTACCGAATTACCCTTGAACTTCTGAACATCATAACTTTCTCCTCGAATGTCGAAATCGGACGTGCCACCTGTCTATAAACTCGTGACGTCCCGAACTATGTCACAGTCATCAGTCAAAGTCCGTTTGACCGCTCGAACCAAAATTACCGTTCGCCCAATTTCATGGGCAAAATCGTCATTTTCTTCAAATTTTCCAAATTTTCCTTTTTTTGAATTTACGGGTCGTCACACAATATCTTGATCTTTCTTTTGTAATGCTTGTGAACAAGTTATTTGTAACTCTCAAAGTAGATCTCATAAAACAAAGATGAAACACAAACTGAAAAGTTTGAATATCTTCAAACGATTTATTTGCTTCACCTAAATGATCCGTCGAACCATCATCTATAATCAATTAAAGCATTTTCGCCACGGATTTGAATTTAGAAATAATGCTTACAAAGTACCATAATGTGAGTTTCAATGTGTATCACCCACACATTTGAGATTAGTTTCTTGATTTAAACCTCGTCCTGTTTCAAGACAGTTATCCTCAAGAGTTTCCATGAGATACTTTTGTAGTTGATCTCTAAGAAACTCACGGCGCTGACATGATGCTCCAATAATATTAACAATACTTGCCTTTTTGAAAAAAAAATGGCAATATCAGCATGGCATTTTTCCACCGCCACAAGAGCTAATTGAAGTTGATGTACAAAACAATGAACATAAAATGTATAAGGATTTTCTTTCAAAAAAATTTCTTTACAACCATTGAACTCACATTTTATATTACTAGCTCCATCATAACCTTACCTCGTAGCATGGACATGCTTGTGGTGGTTGTAGACAACAATTTTTCAATAGCATCTTTTAACGTGCTTGGAGAGGCATCTGTAACATGTTGGACTCCAATAAAACTTTCAATTACATGTCCATTTTTGTCTACATAATGAAATACCACTGCCATTTGCACCTTTGTTGGATAATCACGTGATTCATCAACTATTATTGAAAATAACTCACTATTCACATCTTTGGTGATAACATCAATAGTTTCAACCGCACTTGAAGGCATCATTACAAACTTTCTCAAAATTAATTTTAAATAAATATGCTCCCTCAGCTTCTTTTTCTTCTTCCAATTTCTAAAGCCTATTTCTATGAAGGCGTCATTACAAACTTGCTCAAAATTAGTTTTAAATAAATAGTAAGGAAATCAAAATCCCGCATGTTTATCATTACTATACTCCAACCAAATAAACTCATCAAACCAATCACGGTAAAAGTGACACGACCCACCCCCAATCCCCTGGGATTAAGTGCTAAGTCATGCTCCCGTCTAACTCACGTGCGACACGAAGGCTAACTGATGTTCAACCTCCATGTAACACGTAAGCTGGACAAGGGATTCCCAAGCGAACTGTCCAACCTCAATCTTACCTTCCATATGGAGATCACAGGTCCTGTTTTCCTCCTATCTTTTTTCACGACTCTGACCACTTCTAGCCATGGTTTTAGGCTCAAGCTCCTTCTAAGACCTCCAGGGACCTCAATTAAATATTCATTTCAATCGTCAAACACCAAAACACGAGTTGCCAAATTTAATTTGAAAACAGAAAAGGTGCGGTTAATGACCCTACCTTTGTCGTCGTCCTCTGTCGTGGCCTCCACCAACACTCACTCCACCTCCTAACCCTCTTCCTATCACAATTGACAGATGATGATGCCTGCAGGTGAGTCGAGTGTCACAACCTCACGATATCCTCTTCTTTCCTCATGATAGCCTGACACGACCTACCCCCAATCCCTTGGGATTAAGGGCTAAGCCATGCTCCCGTCTAACTTACGTGCGACATGAAGACTAAACCGACGGTCAATCTCCACGTAACACGTAAGCCGGACAAGGGATTCCCAAGCGAACCGTCCAAAAATTTTCGGACTTCCCAGAGCGCGCAGAATCTATTGTGGATCGCGTGTGTGATGTCTCCATCCCTCTAACAACAGCCTGCACTGCATCAAACTTGGAGGGTATCGAAAACATAAAAGAATGTGAGTGGACAAAAATAAACAATACGTTCTGAAAACAGGTTATAGAAAAGTACATTTATACCCTCCACGCAAAAACCAATGGATACATATGAAAACCTTGTCATAAAACCATTAATCAAACCTAAGTAAGAAAACCATCAATGAAAACCGGAATCATTCCTTTTTCTCAAATCCGTAACTCAAATCCAGGCATCAGCCCAAAATCATAAATCAACATCAAAGTACGGGAACTCAGCCCAAAACTCATTAAATCCAAATCATCCGGGCCACTACCCAAAACATCTGAAAACCAGTGAAAAACATCAATCAATCAAGTTGTTGGATCTCAAGTGCGCCTGAGTCTTTAAACTCAAAACACATGCGCATAATCAAGCCTTCCCTGGATATCAACGAGTCTTTAAATTCAAAACACAATCAAAAGGCCTCGGGGGATATCACAATAACCGAGTCTTTAAACTCAAAACATATCAATCCAGAGCCCTCCCCCGTCAATCAACCGAGTCTTTAAACTCAAAACCAGATCCAGCCATAACCGGGTCTTTAAACCCAAAACCAGTTTCAACGGGTCTTTAAACCCAAAACCAAGTGAAAACCATAGAAAATACATATCCAAATTCGCAATCATGATTCCGTAAGCTAGCATCCGGAACCATAATCCCGAACCCAAATCCAGGATTTCACTTTCAAGTTCCAAAACTGAATCCGAATCATTTTTTCTGAAATTCGATTCCAAAACCGAAATCGCATTTATCGAAATCACTTTTATGAACATGGCTACAAGCCCGAAATCACTTTTCCAAACTCCATTATAAATCATTGAAATCAAATCATATTTCAACTCCCAAATTCAAATCATCAAAACCATGATCAAATCGCAACATAAATGGTAAGCTCGTAAAACGTGCAAATTCGTAGTTATCTCGAAATTCGTATAAAACCGTAAATCATCAAGATCGTAATCATAACCATAGAAATCATGTATAGAAACCATATAAAATAATTATGCATGCATCATAAGTTAAAAAACAAAGTTCACTCACAGACCATTAGCGTCGTCGCCTCGATACATGTGCACTATGCCGTTCCTGACTAATCCACTATTACCGGCTTTCCCGAACCTGTCCAAATCCCATAAAAAGGTCACTAACTGCTTCATTAAGCTTCTACTAAAGCCCCGTAATTTTCCCGAATTTTTAAGTATTTTTAAACGAGCCTTAAAACCTTCAGACATCTCGAAACCTATCGAAACGATGTCTGATTGTCTCGAAACCAGTGTCAAATGCTCGTTACATCGAATACTTTAAAAGTCGTGTTGAAAACTTCCTCAAACGAGGTGCCACGCGCCCTCACGCTGTAACAACCCGTCCTGAATTCTGGGATTAGATTAGTGACTAATCATGATTAGTGAAGTTAATCGGTGATTAGTTGAACGAAATCGCACGAACGATGCAAAATGACCGTTTTGCCCCTGGTCGTGGGCAAAATGTCTACTTTGTGACCAGGAGGTTCGATGGACGAAGGCCGAGGACCATTACGTAGATCAGGTCGATACGAATTCATAGACAGGCGGCACGTCGAATTCAGACGACGAACGGAGAAGTTACGGTTCACGGAGGTTCCAAGGAACTATTGCACGTTTTACGAGACGAATGCCTTTTGGCATTAAGTGGGGCTCAGATATTTTGGGAAGGCCTAATGGATGAGTGACAAGTGTCACTCATCGATTGCTCATTATGATTGCACACATGCATCCCCCTCCCTTTGTTCGTGCAAACCAACCCACACAAACCCAAAACCCAATCTCATCCAATCCCCATCAAACCGCACCCCAACCCATTCCCTCTCCTGATTCAATCTGAGGAGTAGATAGAGGGTGGACTGCTGAGTTGAGGACGGTATGAAGGTGGCCGAGCCGTCGTGCACGGTGGAGAGAGATAAGGGCTCGGTTTATGTTTTTGAATTCAAGTTTTTGATTTGGGCTTTATGGACGGTTTTGGGTGTTTGGATAAGGATTGTTAGGTTGTTAGGATCTTATAGAAGGGGTTTTGGATGGCTGTGAAGGGCTGGGTAGCCCAGGGGATGATCGGGAAACCTTGGACCGTGAAGGGGAGGATTGAACGGGTCAATTTAGGTGGTTTTTCTTTGTTTCCTTCTTTCAAAAAGATTGCTAAGGATGAAATAGGAAGAATGGAATCAATTAGGAGGAGAAAGGATGAAAAATGAAGGCGGGAGGACCCTGGACCGGTCACGCCGGTCCAGTTGTGGCCGATCCAGTTGTAGGTTTTGGACCGAACCAACCAGTTCGAATCGGTTTGGCCGAAGAAGATGATCCACAGTGCACCGGCGCATGGCTTCCACGCGCAGGGGCTTTGACCGGCGCGTGTGGGCATGTGGCCCACTTTCTGGGGAAGGTTCCAACATGTGAAATCATCTATTCAATGAAACGAACATGTTGGGACTAGTTTCGTGTCAATTGGACATCGTTTCGATAGGTTTTGGGGTGTCCAAAGGTTTAGGATCGAGTTTAAAAATATTTAAAATTTTGAGAAAATTACGGAGCTTTAGTGAGGGATTATTTAAGTGGTTATTAACCCTCTATTACGATTTGGACAGGTTTGGGACTTCCGGTGACGACGATTGGCCCGGGAGAGTCGTATGGCACGCTTATCGAAGTGGCAGCTCGGATGGTCTGTGAGTGGACCTTGTTTTCTAAATTGATGCATGAATAAATGTTTATTATTTGTTTTAATACTTGTTTTGTGATTCCATGAGTGCATTTGTGGGTGGTTACGTATTGGCACGTATTTCGAGGTTTTGACCTTATACGGTGCCTATACGGGTTTGTATTTCTTCGTTGAGTTAAATAAAATAGTTTTGAATTTAAAAAGGATCAAGTCGGGCATGAGACCCATTTGGTTTTGTCTCCGGCATGTAGCCCTATTAATGACCTTCGGGTCTGAGTCGTGGTCGCGGCGAGTGCTATGTGCACGACGACGGACGATACGACGCTCGCCTCCAGACTGGGATGTGTTCCTTCCTAAGAGGTCACGATGCACGTACCGTCGCCGAGCAGCCACTGGAGGCTCGACTTCGGAGTGCTGACGGTTCAGGATATCGATCGGTGATGAGTGCACCATGATCTAGAGGTGGTCGCGTCAATTGATATGTTCACGGCGACATACTAGGATTAAGGGTGGTCTTGTACGGATGAGTGCACGCATCACTACGATAGGAATCATGACTGACCCTGAGATATCAGGCACGATGCCCAGTTGAGTCATGAGTTCGAGCACGAGGCCCAGTTACTTTATGTTTATGATTTCGGGTCGAGGACCCTAAATGGATTTCCGGATTCATGAAGGTTTATGGGGACCGGGCATGAATGTTTTCGTTATATATATATATATATTCATATACCTTCCTTCTTTGGAATGTCTCCTCCGGGGAGGGTCGTTGGATTGGGTGGACCTCGGAGTAATCACGGAGCACTAACTGAGTGGAGTCGCCCTCGTTGGGTACCTTACTCTCAGGAAGGCATGGATTATAACCTCAGAGAGAGTCATTGATCTACAGATATTGACCTGTGTGGACCCTGAGAGACTTGAGCTTTAAGACCCCTGGTAGCAAGCGCGTAGCTCTAGATACCGTGACAGGATGGTTATGTGATTTATGTATATATACGTTATATGATGTGTACAAATGTACAGTTTTTGGGCTGTGGCCCTTATGGTTGGTTTCTTTATGGTTTTGGGCTTAGTTCCCACATATGGTTCTTTTGGATAAATGATTTTTAAATGCATACAGGCTTTTTAGTGAAGGGTACAAATGTCTTTCGATGAAATTTTTTTTATTGAACTCTTTGTTTTGTCCACTCACAGCTTTTAATGTTTTGACTGCCCTTCAGGTTGAATTCGGATGCGGGTTGTAGTAGAGATCGAGAAATCACATACCTCCTCTGGATCCTAGCGTACTCTGAAGCCCCAAACGGGATAAAGTCGGAATTTTCCCTTGTCTGACACTCTGTGTCAGACGGGATCAGGAACGTTCTGCGTTAATCCCGGGAGAATTGGGACGGGTCCTGACACACGCGCCGCCCAAAGGGGCTGCGCGTGGGAGCCATGCGCCCACTGTTCAAGCGTCTTCGGCCTGCGATCAACCAGTTCAGTAGGCCGGCCGGTTCAACTGAACCGGCATGGGCGGTTCGACACTGGTTTTCATCCAATTTCAATCCGATTTTAATCCTTTTCATTCCTAATGCTTGTCTCAGTCTTTGCAATTAATTTAGAACCTAAAGCCGTGAGTTTAAACTTTAGATATTACCTCTTCAATTCAAAAGATGAACCGGCCATGTCCCCCCGTCGTGTTCTTCGGCTTCTGGCCACCTCCCGTCGTGGTTTCAAGTCCACTTGTTCCCTTTTGACCTCCAAACCTTGTTTCAATTAACTAAATCATCTATTAACCCTTGAAACACGATCTACCATTTTTTAAGTTAAAGAAGATTTTCACGGGTTTTTCTCTTACCGTCCATGTTAGGGCTCGAAATTGGTTCCAACCAATTTGTATGGACCTCCAGAACACCATCTCCCTAGTGTCTCTCCCACCATCACACATCACTCACAGAGATAAGGAGTGGATTATTTTCTTCACGGTTCACCCACACACATGGCCACTCTGTTTTTTTCTATTCTCACACACACAATCCACACGACTCACTAGTGTCTCTCCCACCATCACACTTTGCTCTTTTCACTCATCTGGACACAAAGCACAGACAACACTTAGCCTACCCCTGTTTTATCGATCACTGCCTCATTTGATTGATCACACGAGAGAACAAAGTGGAACCAACTAGAAGGTATCCACGTGTCCCCATCTCTCTCCCCTCAGCTGAAAATATCCAACCCATCAAGGACAGATGTCTTTATCCCACTGATCACTATTTCAAAAGTAGCCCAAAAGACCATTTTTCCCTTAATGCGCAAATTACCATTTTACCCTTCATATATTTAGACTCATATTAGAACTATCTGTAATCCGATGATAGCGTGCTGCATATTGTTATACTCAGGGGATCGAAATCTACCTATCGATCCTCGAAATGCGTGATAATTCCATGTCGTATGAAAAGTTAACTGTTTGCCCCTTTTTAACCAAAATACCAAAATACCCCCGCACTTCCGAAGCCGGTAACTTTCACCTCGAATGTCGGAATCAGACGTGTCACCTGTCTATGAGCTCGTGACGTCACGAACAACTTCATAGTCATCGGTCAAAGACCATTTGACTGCCCGAACCAAAAGTCAACATTTTGCCCATTCCAAGGGCAAAACCCTCATTTCGCACCGTCCGTCCGAAATCACCCAACTAATCACCGATTATCTTTACTAATCCGTCATTAACTACTAATCTAATCTCGATTTCTGGGACGGGTCGTTACAAAAAGCATTGATTATACCCCGTAATTCTTGTTTGTGGAAAATCTTCAACATTCATTTTTGGTTGACAAGGACCCTTAAGTAGATAGGCTCTTCAAATTTCATCGTGAATGTTATAATCATAATCCAATATTCGAGGACGAAGACTAGGATCTCCAGGAAGATTAGTTAAAATTGCATCCAACCTCGCTTTCTTTTGATGTTGAACTTCTTGGGTCATTGGTAGCAGGATTGTGATATTGTCTCTTAAAATATTGTTCCATAACTGGATAATAAAAGAGAACACATAAAACTTTCTAGATAATGCATTAATGTGTTTCTCAAAAGTCAATCATCAATGTGTTTCTCAAAACTCAATCATCAATGTGTTTCTCAAAACTCAATCATCACCAATTCACCATTCACAAAACTCAATAATCAATTCATCACAAAACAATTATATTTCTCAAACCACAATATCACCAATTTACCATTGCCCACGGTCATATACAAGCATAATCCTCAATATCATAGCTCACATCCATAATACCACAACTCATACTACCATACAATATCACGCATTGTCCATTGCCCATGTTTGTTACCATTGTCTCTCAATTCATATTATGCTCATTGCCCACATCTCTACACATTATACCATAACTCACAGCCTCACAAGACGACAAGAACAAGCCCACAGGACCGCAAGCACAAGCACAACTTACGGTCACTGGACCGCAAGAACATGCCCAACTGTGACTCTCTCAAAGCCAAAATAAATATCCCAGTTGGGCAGTTCTTCTAAATTTCTAATAAAGAAAATTCAAAGCCATTACAATTTACAACAACGTCCTTTATTTCCATGGCAATGAGGACTTATATACAATTAATAAAAAAGATTTAGATAAAAACATTTAAAATTTATGAATTTAGAAATTTATTTATTTTGATTTAATGGAGGAAAAGTCGACCTCCTTGTGTTGATTTTTGGCGTCGGTGGCGTCGTGGCGGTGGGAGAGAGACCAAAATATTGCCTATACGCTTGTGCCATATTTTCATACTTCAGTCTTCCGCTCTTCTGTATGCTCTATTTCAGCCTTCCCACTTCCCATATCAAAGAACACACTGCAATAGGCTTCTCCCTTCTCCAGTTTTTTTTTTCTTTTCACTTAATGAAACGGCGTCGTTTTGGGTTGAGAGTAAAATTTTATTTTACACAAAACGTTGTTGTTTTGTTTATGTTAAAACCAAAAAATAAATAAAAATTCAGAACCCATCTTCCCCACTTCCTCTCTCTTCAGAGGCATTTTTATCAAGCACCTGGTATGCAACTTTGACACGGAGGAGGGTCAAGGCCTCCCTAGCTGAAGGTTTATCTGGCGAGTGGAGGGTTAAGTGACCCTCCTTACCCCCCTCGTGGTTCGTCAGTGATTAATGGTATATATGTTTCACATTGTAACAAGGGACTGGAAATATAGTTAGTGATGTAATTATTAATTTAAGTCTGTTGGAATACTTTATAAATAATGTTAAGGGTACCTTCTAATCGAAATAATTTTTAATAATGTTCCGAGGTCTTAATATTATTAGGAGTAAAACCATTAATTATATATATATATATATATATATATTTATATTCTTTCAATGTGAAACTTTCCAACGTAATTTTCTCCCGCTAAAGTAATTTGGAAACTATGTAATATGAAAAAAATAAAGTTAAAATGAAGAAAACCATTAGTTTATCAATTATTATTGTTAGGCAGTAATAATTGGGGCAGTATGACAATAAGTCATTAGTACAAGCCCCTGACCAAACAGAAGGAATACTAGTCCACCAAGGATGTTAATAACTTGGCATATTTTTAAAATCAATTAAAATGAAATAAATGTAAAATAAATAAATAATTATTACCTTGTCGTTAGATTCAATAATTAATGTTTCAGTGAAACAACTTAAAAACATGCGCATGTTGTGTAACAACATTAAACAAATTGTAGAACCAAAAAGTTATTGAAATTGTAATTTTTATGTTTAATTATATAACAATTTTTACCACCAAAGATTTTGGTTTGTAACATAAAGTACGGAGATAAAATTGCTCTCGCAGAAAAGAAAATGATTGTTAAAAATGACGTGCTGTAAACAAAACAAATATATCAACAATAACTGCTAATGTTAATTAGTGACCAACTGCTTGCACCCAAATTTGTTTTCTTTTTTTTTGGGGGGGGGGGGGGGGGGGGGGCGGAGGGGGCCGCGGTGTGGGGGTTGTGTGGGGGCAGGAACACCGACATTTCAAGAAGCCAACTCCCCACTGTAGAAAAAAGTAAACCCCACTCATATATCAAGTGTTGTTAAAATAATAACAATTTATTTTTCCATCTTTAAGATAGGACTTTAAATATATTTTTTCCCACTAATACATGCTTTGCTAGGATCAAAAATATAATTACAATTTTGTAAAAATGATTAAAATTGAAAAATATGCCAATAAGTAACAAATTACGAAAATTTCAGCTCAAGTCGCTTAATAATAAAGAACCAATAAACTCGACATGCATATTGCGGTCATACAATAGTAATTGGATTTACATTTCTTCAAAGTGGTGCTCTAAAATCTACAAAATATACATTGAAGGTCTTATTTTTTAAGTGTCCACGCCAAAAATAAAAGGAAAAGAAAAAGAAAAAGAGCAACAATGGTAATGTTAAGAAAAAAAAAAGATGCAAATAATATATATTAGGTCTTTTAGAGTGGTTCATATGAGTTTGATTTTTATGTATAAGAATCAGGTTACGTGAGTTTGATTCATAAACACTAATCATATACTAATAAGTACAATATAAGTGAGTTTTATGGAACCCCTGGGCATAAGCAGGGTGGTAGGAAACTCTTAGTGACTATGGCTTTTAGCCTCTAGTCTTGAGTTCAAATCTTACTATCTTCCGTTGAGTCCTGATTTAAGCATTCACACAATTAAAGGTTCGGTTGTATGGATCCCAATTTACAGGAAGGATTTGACTTTGGGCGGATTTTGGGTAACGAAAAAAAGGTAAGTTTTATGTAATGATTATGGGTCCCAATTTGTTTTGTTTGACATTACATTTTTATCGATTGTAGTTTTTCTTTATCTTTTCATTAAATAATGGGGTCTATGATAATTTGAATCAAACTTACGAAAGTAACATATTACAGTAACAAATAAAAATCAACTCTATTAGACTCAAAATTTCCGACTAAATGTAGGAGTTAGAATTTCATAAATATAAATCAAACTCAAAAATTTTAGCTTATTGTGAAAAGCCTTTGGAATTTACAAATAGCATATAACTTCCGTAATAGTCTTGAATTAGAAATTTACAAATGGATATCGACATCAAATAACTGACTTAATATTTTTATTCTTTTGGTGATAAAAGTAGCTCTAGTGTGGTTAGTACGGTTCAATATGAATTTGATATCAGAACCGTACCAATAAATTTAACCAATTTGGTATGGTTCGATATTCCACAATATGATATTAATAATGGATCGTATTATAGTAATGATGTTTAGTACGATTTCGATTTTGAGGCAAAATTACTCAACAAAAATTGTGCCAAAATTTATACCGGATCTTAACCTTTGGATATCATCGTAGTGTTTGCTTGGAAAAGATTGTTGGTGCCTTTCTGTTCTTGAGCCAGAAAATGCTCTAGAAGCCTTTGAACAAGATCCACATCATACACAGTTTCATTAATTTTATTATAAGAAGGAATAATAAGATTTGCCAATGTAGGCTGTTCAAACCGCATTCCCACCCGTTTCTCAAGCTCAGTACCCAAAGCAGGTGCCACTTTGAACATGTTTGCCATTCTCAAGAGCCGAAGAAGGAAGCTGCATGAGACACTATCCTTCTGTGGTGGAATTATCCTAATAAGGCTCTCAATGATCATTCTTTGGTCTTTGGCCTGAGCAGTTGAAGGCTCGTCTTTATTTCCTGCGACAATCATATGACTGCTGCTCCCATTGTTACTAGTATTACTATTGATGCTGTCGCTTGTTTCATCAGCAGGACCGCCCGTTCCATCATTGATTCAACCCGGAGGCCATTTATACCCATAATCAGCTCCAATGTAAGCTCAATTCTCAAACCCTTTACCTTAATTGCGGTAATAACCCTAACAAAATGATCAATTTTGAGAATGGAAACGTCTTCATACCAGCGAAGGGTGACTGTAGCTAATTAGGGGTTTTTCTTTTTTTGGATTTATTTTTATTTTTTTAATTATTTATTTTTTAAAAAATTATTTTTTAATTTAATTCTTTGGTCTATTCCCCAATATTGAAATTGATCTCATATTGGTTTGAACTGATTCGATATAGATATCGTACTGATCATCCATTCGATTTTATTATTTGATTTTGTCTAAATTTGGTATGATACAGAATATGATGATGTTGGTATTTCAGAACGATATGCGGAGGCTAGATAAAACTCTTTTAAGTAACTAAGTCTTAAGAGAAATTTTTTTAATTTAGTAATTGCTATATTTGATTTTGAAAATATTTAAATTATTTTTGGTTCTTAGAAGTTTTATTTTATTTATATTAAATTGTGTGTTTTTCCTCTTTATTGAAGGAAAAATGATGGCTAGTGATGATGTTACTAGTAATAAGGGAATTCGTGTGGTTCATGCCTTACCTGTGGTGATCCCTACTTTCTCTTCTCACGGAGATAAAGTAGAAAAGTTCAATGGAACGAAATTTAAGAGGTAGCAACAAAAGGTGTTGTTCTGTTTGACCACTCTTAATTTGGCCAAGTTCTTGAAGAAAGATGCTCCTGCAACTGGTTTTACTACAGAAGTAGCGGCTGCTGCAGATGCGTGGCATCGCTCGGACTTCCAATGAAAAAACTATATCCTCAATAGATTGGACAAATCTCTATACAATGTATATAGTCCAATCAAAACTGTCAAGGCCCTGTGGGAGTCGCTTGACAAAAAATACAAGACTAAAGATGCTGGCATGAAGAAATTCGTGGTCGGTCGGTTTCTTGACTATAAGATGGTAGACTCCAATACAGGTATCAACCAAGTTCAAGAACTCCAACTTATTCTCCATGAGATTGAGGCAGAGAACATGGTTCTAATTGAGATTTTCCAAGTGGCTGCTGTAATTAAAAAATTGCCACTTTCTTGGAAAGACTTCAAGAATTATCTCAAGTATAAATGCAAATAGATGAGACTTGAGGATTTGATCGTGAGGCTGAGAATTGAGGAAGACAACCGTGGTTCTGAAAAGAAAACCACTAGAAATTCCATGGTGGATAAGGCACATATTGTGGAAGATAGGCTAAAGAACAAGAAAATGAGGAAGCATAGAGAAAACTCTAGTCAATGAAACTCAAAGAAAATTGGAGAATTCAAAGGCAAGTGTTTTTAAGTGTAAGAAGCATGGACATAGGGCGACAAACTGTCGTTCTAAAAAGATTAAGGGTAATACCACAAAAGTTCACATAACTGAGGAAGATAATATCTCAAATGATCCATCTGAGTTCAATTTCTCAACTGTGATCTCTGAAGTGAACTTGGTAAGAAATACCAAGGAGTGATGGATATACACTAGAACTACACGCCACATATGCTCAGATAAGAAGATGTTCAGAACCTATTATGAAGTAATCCAAGGGGAGCAACGATTTATGAGAAGTTTTTCGGCTTAGAAGGTTGAAGGTCAAGGAAATGTGATCCTCAAGATGACTTATAGGAATGAACTAACTTTAAATGAAGTGCTATATGTGCTTGACATCCAAAAAAACCTGATTTATGGATCTCTATTAAGCAATAATGGATTCAAACTGGTCTTTGAGGCTAATAAATTTGTACTTACTAAGAATGAGATGTATGCGGGGAAAGTGTATCTGAATAATGATCTTTTCAAGATGAATGTAATGACTGTTACACCTTTTATTAATAATAATAACACAATTCATTATTCTTATACTATTGTGTCTCCAAATGTTTAGCATGGTAGATTAAGACATGTTAATTATGATACTATGTGTAGATTAGTTGATATGAATTTACTACTTGTTTAATATTGATGCAAATCACAAGTATGAAACTTGCGTTGAAGCCAAACAAACCAGAATATTTTTTTCATTCCATAGAAAATAGTACATAATCTCTGGAATTAATTCATAGTGATATTTGTGACTTAAAAAGTATGTGCAAAATAGAGGTAATAAAAAATATTTCATTATTTTTATAAATGATTACACAAGATATTGCTATATTTATTTGCACAACACGATTCAAGTAAATGTCATCAAAGAACTTGAAAGTGGGCTCGACTAAATCCCCAACTCGATTCAATTAAATGTCGTCACAAATCCTCTGCAAATTCTCGAAAATGGGCTCGAAAGCAAGCACGTGAAAGCCCATAACGGCAGCGGCGAAGCTAGCAATGCCTACATTGGCACCCACGACCACCATAAGCCCATTGTCCCTCCCCTCACTTTGAATTTCTCCAAAATCCATTGAATCATCGCCGAAATGTCAGGTTTCCCTTAAGGAATATGACGATGTTCTTGTGCGGCTTCTCCGGAAAGATCCCCAAGTCGGCGAGCGAGTAGCTGGAAGGGTATTTTAGTCCTTCGACCACGTTGGCGATGATTGGGTGAGACTGAGGGCACTCTTCGCAATTGAAAGGTGGGATTCGGTAAATAGGGAGATTGGTTCTGACCATCAAGTTATTTTCTGGGGATGGGTTTGCGGCTGGCTGAGCAGCGAGCAAGAAGAAAACGCAGATGATGACCAGAGTAGCACGGAAGATAAGCATCAGGGGTTTTACGGATTTCTTTTTCCAAGAATTGGCCATGTTAACTCAAGTTTGGGTTTTTGTTCTTTGGGAAAATGTGAACTTTTTCAGAAAATGTAAAGGATTTTCCGGAAATTTAGGATTGAATTCGCCACAATAGAATAATGACCCTTTAAATTAACCACATTTAGTGATTATGTTGGTGTGACAATTAATGAATGCTATTATTTTAATAAATGAAATTATTCTAAATTTATATTAGACCATTCATTGATTGACACATCAACATAATCACTAAATGTTGTCAATTTAGAGAGTCCAAATAGCATTGCCCTATTAAATAAGTTAAACAGATTAAACGAGTTAAACATGTTAAACGAATTATTCAACATTACTTGTTTAATAAACGGGTTAAACATGTTAGGTTGGGTTACCTGTTTAATAAACAGGTCAGGTTTGAGTTTATACCGTTCGACATGATTAATAAATGAGTCGGGTTCGAGTTGAGTCTAAATATGTAAATTAGAGTACGTGATACGATACGAACACGACACGACACGACCTATTATTAGTTTTAGTTTAAACCACAGGGTAGTAAGTGTAATTTTCCCTATTATTTATCCTACTTACTCTTTTAATATTTTAGACTAGGCTAACTTTTATTTATTCATTAGTTATTATGTAAAATATCTATTTTTTTAACCTAAAATTGTAGGGTCCTAATTAATGCTCCTCCACCCTTGGGGATTAGCCTTTTAATAAACGAGTCGTTGCAAATTGATCTGAAAAATGAACCAAAATTTTAATCGCGGAAATTAACTAGGACAAATTTTTTACGAATTTCGAGTCATATTGGAATTGACACCCATAATTAGTAAAGGTTAAATGAAAAGTTCAAGATTGGTATAATATGTGAAAAATGCATATGTATATAATTAGATAGATGGTCAAAATTCTGGTCATTGTAATTTCTTATTATTATTTATTTAAGTTAACTTTTTTTGGTCAAAAATAATAAAAGTTAAAACATTAAATAACCACAAAGGCTCTAAATCCTTCCATTTGGAACAATGTATAAAACGCTGAGTGCCACACTCTGTAACATGAATTGTAGAGTGATATATAATATCAAAAACTAGCCTCTCAATAATATTTAAGTTATTTAAAATTTTTATTTAAGTTATTTAAAATTTTTATTTTTTTCAATAATTTTGAAAATAGTTAAAATACAAATAAAATATATATTTTTATAAGTATTATTCAAAATTACATCATGAATTATACATCGACCATTTTCTTCACCTCAAATCTCATAAATTGTGATTTCCTTCTTTAATTAACTCATTTTTCCTCAAAATTCTATTGGATTTCTATATTCTTAAAGTATAAGGCATTCATGTTTAATTATGATTTTATTGTAATTTTTACTTTTTTTTCTATTAAATTTTTGTTTATATATATATATATATGTATTTTAGGAGTAAGGCTCATCAAATGACAGCTTTTATATTTATTGATGAAATCCACTTGTAACATCAAATTTTTTTTATATCTAATATATAAATTTAGCTCGTCCAAAAATAGAGTTCAAGAGTTATCATTGAACGATCCATACTTGAATGTAGAGATGAATGACCGCCAATGATTGAAGCCTATCTTAATCACGAAGCCACGGTTGTATTTAATCACACAATGAATCAGAAAGAAATCACCACCAAAGCTAACAAAAATGAACTTCCCCAAATTGAAAAGCACAAGACGCAGAACTCATTGCACTCTACGACACCACTTACCTCTACACTGAAATAGTGAAATCTCCTCACGCCATCAATATGCCTGTAAATCCATCCCCAAGCATAAGCTCGCTTGCAAAGAAGATTTTGAGGATTTGTGGCGAGAGATTGAGATGATGAGCCGTCTCTCAGAGATAAAGTTTAAGAAATGAACAGTGAGTTTTAGAAAATATTTTGTTACAAAATCAAATTTAGAGTAGATTGTGAACCTAAAGATAAAGTTTATGAGGCATTCTAGGTAAAAACCCTAAAATAAAGGACAGGTATCCTCAGAATAATATGTAAATTCAAATGGATGGATCACGTGGGCGTTCGTGTTCGAACGCAAAATGATTTAAAAATTATTGATCTAGTTAGAATTCTGAAATGTACACGTATACAAATTTAAAAATCCGGGCAAAATAACAAAATTCTCTTCACTCCAATTAACAGCGTTTTAAAGTTTCGCGGCTATATGCCCCCAATTTCTCATTCTTCTTCCTCTACTACTTCGTCTTCCTCTTCTTCTCTCAACCACTGCCACCATCTTTTACTTCCACTGCTGCTCAATTTCCCTCTCACTCTATCTCTCGTAGCCTGGACATGCTTTAATCGCTCTGCAACCACTCGTCCAGCGGTAAATTTCCGTTTCTCAATTTCTCTTTGTTAGGGTTTTCAATTTCTCGAATTCCAAGCTGTGGATTATGAACGCATTCATATTTTGGGATTTCGTTCGATGTTTGTTTTCTGACAAAAAGGCGAACAGGAAAAGAAATGGCAGTTTGTCTGTTATTTTTGTTTCCAGTGGAAAATTTCTCGGCACGGACTGAATTTTTATGTTTGGGCTCAATTTCTAGTTCTATTGTATTGTTTAAGAATATATCAGAACTTCTTTTAAGCAAGGGAGCTTCGAACGCGGAGAAATTTTGTGTTGGGAAGTGGGTTTCAGGTATTTTTCTGTTTGAGTCTGGGTACCCTTGCGCTAATGTCAAGTTACCTGGTTGATGTAGCCCTAGATTTAGTTCTATGTTTGAGATCTAAGATTTCTGTCTTCTATAGTTTTTACAGAAAATTGGCGGGAAAATTGACAGAAGGAGAAGAAATTAATACCATTAACTTCTTTTTGTAAGAAAAATCATAAATATAATACTTTCTTTTTTATGCGATGTCCGATTCTACTGCTATGATTTCGATTACTGTTTGCATTCATTTTCATCGAAGATGGAAGATAGGAAAAGAATAGGTTACAGGGCAAACTTTTGTAGGGTACTTTAGTCTAACCCAACCACATGCTACTTGCATATTTGTTGTTAGTATTAGCATTTATTATTGCATGATTGTGCCCTTTATTTCAGCTATGAATTTGCAGAATTATGTTTTTCTTGTTGTTTTTGTTTCAGGTAACGAAGAAAACAAGCCATGCCCCCGTCGAGAAAGTCAAGGGGTGTGAGTAAGCGGTTTCATAATAATGAAGTTGCTTCTAACAAGTCTGGAGAAAATGCTAACAAAAGTGGACAGAAAGTGAGTCCTAACTTTCATTTGTGAGGATGTTTATCATTTGAAATTGTTCTACTTGAATTTCATTAAGTTTGAATCTTAATGTTCTTTCTCCTTCTCCTCAAGCTTTACATTTTCTAGGAATTAAGGAGTTACCATGTGATCAATGTTGATTTAATTGTTCTTATGTCTATGCAGCCTTCAAATAGTAATCATCTTGAATTTCTCTCTGAAATATTAGAACTTTTTAAAATTAGTCATTGTTAACTTGTTCTGGGTGCATTTCCCCTGGTCTTCTCATATGCAGAAGAGAAAGTTGTCTGACATGTTAGGGCCTCAATGGAGCAGGGAAGAGCTAGAGCATTTCTATGAAGCATATCGTAAGTATGGGAAAGATTGGAAAAAGGTTAGTACAAATTTATGATACTGGTATGTGATAACATGTGTAGGCCCCACTAAGCTACTAATGTACTTATAATTTGTGTTTTTAGGTGGCTTCTGCAGTTCGACATCGATCTGTGGAAATGGCTGAGGCACTTTACACTATGAATAAGGTACATGTGGGATATACAAGTCTGTCTTTGTACATTTTCTTCAAACTCTATGTCTAAAGGAATATGTTATGGTTATGATAATTTTATTCTTTACCTTCTTTCTCCCCAGTTCAAGGCAGTGAAATTCTAGCACAGTGGAATGGTTTTGTCTCATTTAGCTTCTTTATTTCCATGTTTAGCCAAGTCACCATTGCATGAATTGAGTTGTTTTATACAAAACTGTACACCTCCAATCTTAGTTTGTACCAATATATAAGATCTGGTACCATTTTAGTTTGTTGAGCTCTGAAAATTAGGTAATTCCTTTTAGGGAGCTGATTTCCACTCCCTTTTTTCTCCTCATGCACTTCTCTATTTATTTTAACTGTCAGATTGATTACATCAAAACAAAATCAATGGATAAAAACAAGTAGGGGAGTGTGAAAGGAGAAAAGTGGAGTGTTCAAATCACTTCGTTTAAATTCTTTTTATTAGAAATGAGTCAACTAGAGTTCAGTCAATACTTGAGGAAATTTTGTTGTTTGAGTTTTTTCGACATTAATGAAACTAGGAAAAAAGAAATTTGAATCATCATAGTGTGAGACATTCCGTTTTGTGTTTACTAGTTGACAAGCCTTGTTGATGATCTTGAATTATCTATGTTTTTCCAACGGAAGATAAATGCCTATGCTTTTTATGTTTTAATCATATCTATGTGTACCATGCGGTGACTCAGGGTTGTGCTGTATTTTCAGGCCTATTTATCTCTTCCGGAGGGCATTGCTTCTGTGGTTGGCCTTACAGCAATGATGACTGACCACTACAGTCTACTGGTAAGGTTGAATTTTCAAACTAAGATGTTGCAGATTACCATGTGCATGTACCTTCTGAGAGTATGATAGTTTTAAAATGGGACTTTTCCTTTATTTTGTGGGAATCCCTGTTTGGTTGCTTTTGTACTTGTTCGAACACTGGACAGGGAAGGAAGCTGTACCTTTTTCCATGAAATGTTTAAGAACAAGAAGACAAGCTGAATCAAAAGGGAAAAAAGGGGGAGGCTTTTAGGACCAAATAATAAGTTTATTCGCTATTTCTTGCCCAGAGGCTTGGATGTCTCTTCTAGGCTGTGCCTTATACTCCTTGTTCTGCAACCCTTAGTTTGGGTTCCAAATTGGTGGTCGCCTCTACTTTAGTTAGTTTTGTAGCTAAATTAGGATTGGTTTGATTATTCCACTGTAGGGGATTTCGTGTACACTGGACATTGTAATTTTATCATTCATCAAGCTTTCATTTGTTGAATGATGCAGATGATAAATGAAAATTTATTTTATTTTATTTTTGTATGGTTAAGCATATACTTCAACTTAACAAATAGTTGAAATTCACTCTTCTGAATTTCATTGTACTCGCAGGGTTACGTAGCTGTTAATACATATTTTTTTCTAAAGAGAAATGAAAACGTGGCATTGGTTATATTTTTATAGGAAATAGCAATGAAGTTCCTTCCTTAAGGATTAGTCCAATGAATTACCATGTTGGAAACAGATTTAATCATTTTTGACATGCTAGCTATTCAGCAGCCACTCACATGTCCCCTTAATTTGTTTATTATCGAACAAAAAGTTAAATGTATGCTAGTTATTGCTTACTCATGATTACAATTTTTTGTTGTTTTGGCGACTGTTGTCTCCATTATGATGAGCGTGTGCTTATGTATTAGTTTATCAATGTGTTTAATGATTTACTAATTTTTGTGCGTTGATATTAATTGGGCTAGTATATTTGGAATGACCCATATGCAACTTATATAGAGGACTCTGGCCTTACAGGTGGGAAGCGACAGTGAACAAGAAAATACTGAAGGTGGAGGAACCTCTAGGAAACCCCAAAAGCAAGGAAGGTCAAAATTTCGGAGTGAGACCTCTAAAGGATTAGAAGAACATATTCCAGATTTTTCACAGTCCGATCCAATGGCATCAAGTAATGACTGCTTGTCACTTCTGAAGAATAGACGCTCAGGTGGGAATTGATTGTGATCTCTCTGTGTGTATCTCTCTCTGCTTTTTCCATCTTCTATTTTTCTTCTTCCTTCTACAAATTTTCTATCCTCTCTCCCACGGCTGCTGCCCCTCCCCCTTCTCTTTATATTGCAAACTATCTTCGCTTCAATGATGTGAATGTCATTAATGGGTTTGAAGCTCTTTTCAGGAATAAGGCCTCATGCTGTTAAAAAAAGGACTCCTCGGGTCCCTGTTTCATATTATAATGATAAAGATAGAAAGTATTCTTCACCAGCCAGACAAGGTTTAAAACACAATGCAGATGCTAACGATAATGATGCTGCTCATGAGGTGGCATTGGTTTTGACTGAGGCCTCGCATAGAAGTGGTTCTCCCTTGGTTTCTTGGACACCTAAGAGGAAAGCCAAAGGCAATACACCATCACCTGTTCAGAATAGAGATAGGATGGTAAGGCTATTATCTATGAGACTACATTGCTTCTCTAGAATTTTTAGACCTTTATGAGAGGGCTACATTGATTTTCTAAGAATTACGATAGTAATCTAATCATTCATTATCGTTTGTGACATTTAGTTTGCAGAATCAGAAACAACTATTACTAAGCTTCATGGTAGTGAAATGGATGAAGGTGGTAGTGAATTAAGTTTAGGTAGCACTGAAGCTGACAATGAAGACTATGGCAGAGGTGAAAAGCATGCAGTTGGTAGAATAAGGACTGGTACTCTGGTAGTACAAAAGAAGGGGAAGAAATACTTTGTAAAGAAGCAAAAAATTGAAGAAAGTAAAAACAATCATTTTGAAGACATAAAAGAAGCCTGTAGTGGAACAGAGGAAGGGCAGAAACCAGGTACTGTCAAGGGAAAGCATGAAACTATAGTTGTGAAAAATGCAAGATCCTTCTATAAGGATCTAAGAAAGAAAAGTAAGAAAGCTGCGGTTGAAGAAGGTACGTTGACAAATATATAAGCCAAGTTCCCTCCCCCTTTTTAACCTTTCTTTCACTCTATAACTGCTAATTTAGGTATGCAACTTGTTTCCTTTGAATTTTCCTATTAGGTACTTTTGGTTTGTTGTACAGGCATAGTTGAGATTGTTTTATTTTGTCTTGCTATTTTCTTGCATTTCTATTTGAGACCATCGTCTAGGTTATTTTGGCTTCTTTCTGTGCATATCCCAACTATGTAGAAAATGACATTAGTACTCTACATGTATAGTAGTCAAAGAAGATTAGTGTAGACAAGGAAACACGTTTGGAAAAATTAATGTTTTAGATTAACAATATCACCTTCAAGTCCTTCTAATCTGTTAAATCCTTCATTTTAAACATTACCTCCACGCAGATGAAGGCTCTGCCTTTGATGCACTACAAACTCTGGCAGATCTGTCCTTGATGATGCCCGAAGCTGCTGACACAGGTAAGATATCTATTTTTCTCGGAACATTGGGCTTTATCTTTTACCATGTACTTTTAAGGTTAAAGAATCCATTAATATTCAGCTTATGTTTTTCATTATTAATGCTTTTATTGAATTTCAGAATCTGGAAACATTCTTATTCATGACATATTAGAGCTAGGTTACCTGGTATCTTATCAGGGGTTTTTGGTCAAATATGGTGGTTTCATTAAATTAGAACAGTATTTCTTTATATTTCTTCTATGGAAAGATCAAATGCAGTGGTTTCATTAAATTACAACAGTATGTCTTTATATTTCTCCCATGGGAAAAAAATCTTTCTTCATGGGTCATAAAGATTTACACTTAATTGCACTTTGCATGCTTGATTACAACTGACATTCTGTTTGCCTTTTTTTTCTGTGCTGCTTAGTGTTTATCAATAATTTGATGGGTCTTTTTTGTCATTTTGTTTCTGCAATATGTATTTAGCTTTCTTGAGGATTGCAAATTATGATGTTAACGACAATATAGTTGATTTTATAGTTCCTCTTTAATTGCTCACTGATTTTATTGGACTCAACCTTTGATTTTTTGTTTGTTCTGTGTTTAGAATCATCTGAACACGTCCAAGAAGACAATCTCAATGTTGCTGACAAGTCGAAACTGAAAGAGAGTCATTCGGTTCCTGAGGTTGAGCTTGCTGCTTTTGATACATCTAAACCTATGCTTGGCAAACTGAAAGAGGGAGTTAACCAGTCTAACAGTGGGCTGCAGAGAAGAAAACAGAAGTCAATTCCGCTAAATGTAAGGACATATAACACTTTCCCTACATATTCCTTTGGAGTTGGTTTACTTTTGATACTCGATGTGCTCCATCTGGTTGTAGCATGAATTGATGACCATGTGTGACATTATTTATTTGCAGGTATATAATGAAGCTCAAACTTATTTGTCTTCGGGTGAGAATCAAAAGATTGAGGTCTGATGTCTTTTCACCTTGAGTTCACAGTACTTTCACTTTACTGATGACGTTGTATTGTTTTTTATCTGGATGCTATTTAATGAAATAAGTCTCTTCGATGTAAATGTAGTCTCTAATCACAGGTTGAATTATTTATAGTTTTCATGTGCCTATAATTATTGTTCACTTTTGGTAATGATACTTAATTTCAGGCTAAAGTTGAGATCAAGAAGTCTGCGAGTAAAGGTAAAAGATCCTCTCATTATTCTACGCACCAAAGGCAAGGGAATGTGGTGAAGACTCTGTGGAATGCATCATCTACTACTGATCATGAAAGGGAAGAGAAGAATTCAGATTTATCAACTGCACAAGTTCCATCTGCAAACCAGGCCATCTTACCTACAAAAGACAGGAGTAAATGGAAGATGGACATCCAGAAACCATTGTCACAGAAGGATAAATTGTCTCATGAGCTTATTTTAGATGGCCAACCTGATAAACTGATTCCTTCACTCCGTAACAGGGAACTTAATATTAAGGTAACATGTGCCATCATTTAAATTCCCATCTGGACTTCAGAATCTTTGATAATGATTCATAATATATGTGTGTACATTAACATTTGCAGGAAAAGCTTTGTAATTGTTTATCACGGTATCAAGTTCGGAGATGGTGCGCTTTTGAATGGTTTTACAGTGCAATTGATTACCCATGGTTTGCTAAAAGGGAGTTTGTGGAGTACTTGGATCATGTTGGATTGGGTCATGTTCCAAGATTAACACGTGTTGAATGGGGTGTAATAAGGAGGTAAATGCCCCTGATTGCTTCTTTTTTGGCCAGTTTTGCCTGGCAATTCATATTGCAATTCAGAGAATCTTTTGATAAATATCTGAAAAAAAATTTGTTGGTGCTTCTTGATGCAGTTCCCTTGGAAGACCGCGGAGATTTTCTGAGCAGTTTTTAAAGGAGGAAAGAGAGAAGCTTAATCAGTACCGGGAATCTGTTAGAACGCATTATGCTGAACTTACCTCTGGTACAAGGGAGGGACTTCCAACTGACTTAGCTCAGCCTTTATCAGTTGGACAGCATGTAATTGCTCTGCATCCAAGGGCAAGAGAGATCCACAATGGAATTGTACTAAACGTTGAACATAGTAGGTGTTCTGTTCAATTTAACCAGCCTGAACTTGGGGTTGAATATATCATGGTAACTAGTTTTCCTCGAATAATTTAATGACATAGTTACACTTTATGTTTAAGGAAATATTGCATTTTGTTGAAACCTTCGTGGGAGGAGCTTTCTTTGTTGATCAATAGAGGGGGAAGGGGGGATAGGGAGAATGTTATGAATCCTCTTAGGTTTAATACTTTTGGAGGGTTATTTTAGTTAACTTCCATAATTATTTCTAATCATTCATCTGAGGTAATCATTTGGAACTTTTGTTGATTAACTTTTTCTTGGGCGCCATTGGATGATCCCCTGTGTAGTTTTTGTTATGCAACGGATGTACTTTCTTTCCTTTTCCGAAAATTCATCAAACCTTACTTTAGTTTTAATGTCATTGAACCATGTAGAATCAATTGCCAATAAAAAGAATACCTCATTGCATCATTTTCTTGCATCATATAGAACTAAATGTAATTGTCAGATCATGTTTGTGTTTTCTTTCTTAATTTTTCTTTTCATTATTGAGAGCGTACAATTGTTACGCTTGACTTGAGTTAGAAGCTCTTTCGCAGATATTGAAATCTATTTTGTAGTTCCTTTCGCCCTTTTTAATGACATGTATTTCATCACAGGATGTCGATTGCATGCCTTTAAATCCGGTGGAAAATTTACCTGCTTCTTTCAAAAAGCACAACGTAATTGTCAACAGATATATCCAGAATCTCAAGGAGGTCAAGATTAATGAACTGAAAGAAGAGACACCTACAGGGTATAAGAAAATTGCTTCTGGTGAGAAGCTGCAGGGCATTGGTGTTCTCTCTAGTGACAAGCTGCCAGATCATCATATTAATAAATTATTGATGCAGACAGAGGTTAGTTGTAATTTCTGGCAGCGAAAACTTAATGTGGTTACTTTTATATTCACGTTCAAGATGGATTGTACATATTGGCGTCCACCTTTGTCCTTTATTGACACTATTTAAAGGTTCATGCATCTTGGTCCATCTGGAATGTTCAGAAACATGAAACTGCCCAATTTATAAAAAGATCATAGTTCCAAGCGTATCAATGTCTCTATGAAACAAAAAAGTACGCCTTTTTCTCTCCACAGAAAAAAAAAAAACTAAATTGAGATTGCATTGTGCAAAAAATATGTCATTTAATTGTTATCGGATTGTGTTTAGGTTACTTGAAAGTTTATTGCCGGACGCCGTGCTTTTGACTTCCCCAATTGTCTAGGACTCATTGAATCTGTTCATTTGTTTTTGCCGATTACTTGAACCAATGACCTTACATTGCTGCTCCATCTTTTAGTGTGAACATTAAAATGCTGAATATTATGTACTTTTATCTAAATAGAAACTGCTTTGCTTAGGGAAAATCATCAATTTTTAATGTGCAAGCTAAAGTTGGACCTGATGAAACTGCAAGTACACAAGTCACTAATTTTAGGAAAGCAGTTCCTGCACATGCTCAAGCAAAGGAAGCTGATGTACAAGCTCTCTATGAGTTGACCCGCGCACTTGACAAAAAGGTATTGTGCTGAACCCGTAACTTTCTATCCATCTTAGGTGTCAATCATTGCAAAATATCTTATGTTTTTAAGGGGTAAAACTGATTGTACCTATTCGAATCCTGTCAAGATGATAATTTAATTAATGAATCATGTTGAAACTTGTAGGAAGCTGTGGTATCTGAGTTGAGACGCATGAATGATGAGGTGATGGAAAATCAAAGAGACGGAGACAACTCTATTGTGGATTCTGAACCTTTTAAAAAGGAATATGCTGCAGTACTCTTGCAGTTGAGTCAAGTCAATGACGAGGTATCAGTATCCATTGTCACATCTGTAGCTACATTCCCCCACCTTCTATCATGTGCCATCTTGGTGCAAGTATGCAGCAATTAAATTACTTTTTTGGAGAGAGAGGAGGAAGCTGATTGCCTTTCATTGCAGGTTTCTTCCGCTCTTTTTTGCTTGAGACAACGCAACACGTATAGACGGAGCTCCACATATAGGGTGGGGAAGCCCATGGTCAGTTCAAGTGACCCTGGTAGCCATACAACCTCTTATGGGAATTCCTGTCAGGCCCAAGAATCGACATCTCCTCTGCATGAAATCGTAGAAAGTTCAAGAACAAAAGCCCGCAAAATGGTTGATGCAGCTATGCAGGTATGTAAATGGCTCTTTGCTCTATTAGTAAATAAATGAAAATAAAGTTGTTCTTTATTCTTTATGCTGCTGCCTTCTAGGAAGATTTTAAAATGAAACCAAAAGTAATCTTACAATGAGTAAATGTTGTTTGGAGTCCTTGGATCCTATTGTTTGTGTAGCACTGTAGCAGTACATGCTACGACTGGAATTTGTTGAGATTGTTGAGGAAAGAATGGCTGCTATGAAGTAAAGTTAGACAGGGATGGCACCACCCAATATTTCATGGCCACTTTGAACTTCAAAGTTGCTTTGTACTCTATTAATTTCATCTTAATTACCATTCAGGCGATTTCATCCTTGAAGAAGGAAAAAAATAACATTGATAAAATTGAGGAAGTTCTAGACTTTGTAAGTAATCGGCTCTCAGATGATGTTGGCATGCTAGCAACAGGATCTTTTACTACCCCTGTAGATCCAGTCCCAGTTTACCAGGATCAGTCAACTGCCTGTCCATCAAAACCGTTGGGAAGTAGTTGTGCACCTGATCCTAAGTCAAATAATCTATCCAACCAAAATGAAGAAAGAGCCCTTTCAGACCTTATTGTGAATTGTGTAGCAGCATTCATGATGATTCAGGTAATTACACATATATTGCATAATTTCCTGTTCCTGCGTCATTTTTCTTGTTGATGAACAATCCTAGTGCCCGTTTGGTTTCTATTTGTATTTTCTTAGTGTAAATAGTTGATTTGGACTTACTAGTTAAGAAAATGAGGATTTGCAGTTAGCACTTCTCTGGAGTATGAAATCCCTCATTTCAAATCAAATTTGCTTTAGATTTTACAAACATCAGAAATTGAAATTCTAAAATACCATTAGATTATCAAACCACATCAAGTATCGTATTATTATCTGAAATATGAAACTTACCTGTGTATAACATTGGCTGCTTTTGATTTTCGTACATAAAATGCAGGCATGCACAGCACGTCAGTTTCCCCCAGCTGATGTGGCCCAGGTATTAGATCACGCGGTTATTAGTCTGCAGCCATTTTGTCCACAGAACCTATCGGATTATGGAGAAATTCAGAAGTGCATGGGCATTATTAGGAATCAGATACTCGCCCTCGTGCCAACGTAGGTGATAGATTATTCGCTGTCTAAATATGTAATGTGCAATCTTTTTGTTTATTCTTGGCCCTCTGTTCCTCAACCATCACCGGAATCATTCACTACGTGTATATATCTTGAGCATTTTGTATGTATTACATACACATAATCAGCAGGCATGTACTTTGATGCTGTGTTTTTCAGTGATAAGCTGGCGTGTATAGATATGATGTTAGTCTTGTGGAAGACGCTCATGTTCGCCTCCCTTGTCTCTCTTTTATCACTCAAAAATGACCACTCCGCTCATAATTTTGCTCGTCTTTGAGGTCTAAACTTCGCCGATTTCACCGCTGGTCGTGGAACTGAAGCAAACTTGAGAAGGAGAAGGAGAAGGAAAATACGTTCCTTGTCATAACATCTGAGTTTTTAATTTTGACTACAATTGACCTGAAGAATCTCGAGACCAATGATTCCTAATTGTCTAATCCAGACGGGTTGGAAGATCAACCTTAACTCAATCATCATAATTTTGTGTAAAGTTGAGTTTGGGTCAACTCGGAATTAAGATCTCTTAGGTAAACTTTGTAGTTATAACGGACGACACAGAGCACACGAAAGAAAATTAAAATAAAATTCTGAGTGCAATTCTATCAAGTTCTCATAGATCAATTTCATTCACAGTTCAAAAATGTATTTTAATAACAAGTATCAGAATCTAAATGCAAAAGCACCATTCAAAGAATGCACCCTTCCCCCTCCTAGCCCCCTCATTCCAATATGCGTTTAATCTGACAAAAACTCCATTTCACGATGAAGAACAAGCATAAAAAATCGTCGGTTTTGCGCAGCTTTCTCGAGCAAACAATTCACATCTTTCACATTGTCATTGAAGACTATCTATTTCCTTTTCCAGGCATAAAAATGAAACCATAATCTCACCTCATCATAAACTCAATTTCTTTTTCTTTTTCTTTTTCAGCTTTTTTACCACGGAAGAACCGGAGTCCTCCATGATCTGCAGCGCAGCACAAGTTACAAGCTAGAAACAGAAGAGGCAACAGAAAAACAATTGAAGAAAATGAAAGAAGAAGAAAACCATCAATGACATTTGACACCATTTGCCTCTATTCAGTTAATCACCTTTTGTTGTCTCTTTTTCTTCTTCTTATTCTTTTTCTTCAGCTTCTTGGGCTTGGAATTTTCAGCATTTTCTACTTCTTGTGGAGGGTCCTGCATTTTCACCCAAATTTCTCAAAAACCCTCTACCAGGTAAACCTTAATATTCATAATCAGAGAAAAATGAAGCAAAAATCAGAAGAAAAAAAAGTCCGCACACACCTCATAATCAGAGTCGCCAAAGGAGTCAACATGTCTTATTCTGATTCCAGAAGCAGATGCGCCACCTGATTAATCCCAAAAAACCCTAATTTTAACTGAATCACATCGATGGAAAGCAAATGTCTTTCGTAATGAAATGTAGTTACTGGCTGAAACGGTGCGCTTGGCGTTCTGGACAGCACGCTCCAGAAGGTTTGGGTTGATGAAGTCCAATCCGTTGGGATCTTGCAGCTTCCTTTCAAGAAATTTGGCCAAAGCCGCTGCTTTATTCGTCGTCAACGGGCCTCCTGGATGAGCCAACCTATATATACATTATATATAATCACTCACAGTTGCAGACACAAATAAAACCCTAGATCAAGATATGAAGAAGAGGAAGAGAATGAGAAGATGAGAAAGAACATACCTGGGTTGGGGTTGGGAACGAGAAGGAGGCAACGATGGGAGAGGTGCGAATTTGCTGCCTCTTAAAGCCCTTTTTTCGTCTTCGCTTAACTCTTCTCTTCCATTCGCCATCACCAACACTCCAATTTCATAACGCCGATTCAGATCGACAAGGAGATGCTACTCTCACTATCTTGTATCCAAAATTTTGAACCGAGTTTGCTGTCCCTATTTATTTTTGTTTTTTTTTTATCATAAATGCGCCGTCAACTCGCATAATTATCACACTTCACACCATAAACTCATAATTATTTCATTTATCGCATAAAATGACCAATTTTAAATGCGTCATCAACTCGCATAATTATCACACTTCACACCATAAACTCATTATTATTTCACTTATCGCATGAAATGGCCAATTTGTGCCAGTCAACTCTATTTCCATCAGCGATCTATGTACATGGACCTAAGACCCACAAATACCAAGATTAGTTATATCATGTAATTGATCCATCTTTTTCATCGATAACCCACCATATCCCATAATTGCCCCCGAGTATCAGGCTACATTACATAAACACCATCATCCTCATCCAAATAACAGAAAACAAATCAATAAAAATGGAAGGAGAACATAAATTATGTGGGAAGCACAATATAAACAAATACAATATCAAAATTGAAGATGTGAAAAATGAAAATTTGCTTAAACAAAAATAAGAAATCGGGGAACTATTCATCTTCCTCCAAAAATTGAGATTTCATCATTTTCACAGAAAAAATAAAAAAATCCAAATCTTACATATCTACAGAAAAAAAAAATCCAAATCTTACATATCTACAGAAAAAAAAAAATCCAAATACGTGATTTTCCCCCTATGAATTTCCATGACATTACCAACTCCCTTCAATCTTGTAACGCCCCGAAAAATCCAAAACTTGTAAAATATTAAAATAATGTAAAAATGACGTTTTTACCCTTGATGACTTATGGCTAAAAGTTGACTTTTTGTTTAAAATACTTTTTGCACATTTCTCGAGTACCGTTGTGTAGGTCTCGGAACGCTGAATCCATAGACAGGTGGCACGTCGAAAACGGAGCTCGTATGAGGAAGTTATGGATCTGCGAAGTTCAGGGGTAAAATGGTCATTTGTGACCACAAGGGTAAAATGGTAATTTTATATCTGTTTTAAATTAAACGGTGCTGAGGATTAATATTAAGTGCTGACTCTCCCATTTAATTGCTGATTCATTTCAGCAAATGACTCATATCTTTCATCAAGTGACAAGTGTCACTTGTTTATAAGGGTTAGTGGCACTTGATTAATTAATTAATTGAGGTTAGCAGCTATGATGGGTAATTAAGTGAACAGTACTCGACCAAAAACGAAGAACACAGAACAGAGAACCTATACATCCTCCTTTCATCTTGATTAAATTTCAGTAGGAACAAAGGAAATTGTGAGTGATTAATTACAGTTAGCTGGTTAAATTGAAGAGAAAAACCGAAAGGAAACGAGCAACACCCAAGGGACACCATACTGAGTAAACTCGAAAAATCACCCAACACCATGATTTTCGATTCTGGTTTTTTGGACGATTTCGATCGTAATTGAGGCGAGATTAAGCTTTCTGGGAACAAGACGAATCAAACTGAATCAATTGGGAAGGAAATTGGTGGAGAAACCGTGACGAACAGACCCTACAACTATTTTGGAAAATCGAGCTTGAGTCGAGGTACTTAGAGGTAAAATTTCATGAAATTGATTTCGAATTCGTGTTTATAATAGTCCTATGATGCTTATGGTATGATCAATTGAAGGATACGGGTTGATTTTGAGTAGAACCCGATTAGGGACCCGTCGGGTATCTATGTTGAGTCGTGGACTTTGGGGCACGGTTTCACGAAATTGAGTTTACAGACCCTTAATCCATATTGAATTAATGCTAATGAGTGAAAGAAACGATAAAATTGACCTTGAATTGGTGAAGAACTAATCGGGTCTGATCGCGGGTTTCAGACCCGTTTATCAGAGAAACGGGTGGAGAAGGGAACTGTAGCAATCACTGTTCACGGCGCGTGAGGGCGCGTGGCCGGGAATCTGAGGAGGGGTCCAACATCAATTTTGATACTCTCGATGATACGAACCTATTCGTGTCGATTTCGGGTCAATCAGATATGAACTGAGAGTAGTTTTGTGTACCCGAGGCGTATAGGTTATGTTTAAAAATAATATTATTTTATTCCGACAATTAAGAAATTCGTACAGGGGATTATGTAACAAGTTAGTAATATTATATTTGTTTGACAGGCCCGAATACTTCCAGGATATCGGAAGGAAGCGAACAACTCGAAACGGAACAATCTGGACAGTGTGTGAGTGGACTTTTGTTTTCTACCCTAAATGCATGCATATATGTTTTAAATGCCTTATAATATGATTTGCAATTATTTGGGATGATTGATACTTTGATATGATGATTTTCGGATTTTTGGAATATTATATTATTTTATGTGCTTTTGGGCACGATTTTCGAGAAAATTATGAAACTGATATTTCGAGCTAAGACTCGGGGTTTGAACTTGATTTTGACTCGGATTATGAGTCTGGTGTTGGATTTGATGAATTTATGGCATAAATAAGATTGTGATTGCGCAGGTTTGCGTGGATTGGTTTATGGATTTGAGAAAAGTGTTTTTGGGCTTGAAGCCCAGTTAAAAATGGTTTTGATATTAACTGCACCTGTTTTCACTGGTTTTCATGATGATGATGATATATGAGGACTTTCGGTGTGGAATATATTTCCCCCGAAATAGACCCTGGAGATAGCGCTCGCATTCGGGATGGAAGTGTTTACCCCGAAGAGGTCACGTAGCACGATCTTTGTCGAGCAGCCGAGGGAGGCTTGACTCAGATCAGATGTGCTGGATATTATATGGATCGGTAAGTGATGTGTTCACGAGATCCGGATTGCCGGCTGGTGATGTGTTTACAGCGGCGGATGCTCGGGATTTGAGCGGTCCTTGAGCCTATTGATTTGCACGCGTTGCAGGGATAACGTGACTTTATATTGGACCTGGATTCTGTGTTTTTATTGATGTTTGAGATTTATATTCATATCTTAATTATTTGAGTTATAAGTTATGATATGCATGCATGTTTGTGAAAACTGGAGGGTAAGACTATATTTTGATAAATGTATTTCTAAACTTGATTTTTGTCCATTCACACCTTTGATGTTTTATTTACCCTCCAGGCCAGTGCACAGGTACTGATAGGACGTTAAATAAGCATTATTTTATATTATTTTATACTCTTTATACTTGAATTTTAATATTAAAATATTAAATAAATTGATAAAATAAATTATTTTGTGATTTTATGTTTAGATAAATAAAGTTTGTAATTTGGAGCATTTTGGCGAAAGAATCGTCCCGATCGGAATTATAACGAACAAATTATGGACGAAATTCAGTGGGAATTATTAATTTAGTTATTAATTAATTAATTAATTATGTGCAGCCCGGCCCAGTGGATCAGTGCAGCCCAGCGAAAAGAAAAGAAAAAAAGAGGCCCGCCAGCCCAGCGAAGAAGTCCAGCAGCCGATTTCTGTTCGGCCCAGCCCGCATAGCAGCGGCCCAAACTGGCGCAGCCCGCACCCTCAAGCCTTTCCCAGCCGCGGCAGTCCTGTACCGAACGCGCAGACAAACATCCGGCGCGCGCCTGCCGAATCGCAGGTCCTCTCTTCAGCGACCGCCTGCCGAGCGCCAGCTTCCCATTTCAGCAGCCAGCCACCGAAAATTCCTGCCCTATTTTCCAGCAGATTCCACTCAATTTCCAGCCACCTTCCAACAACTTTCCAACCCAATTTTACAACTTTACAACTCAAACCACCTCTAAACATCATCACAAATCTTTATTACTCATCATTCCATTATTCCATTTTTTTTATTGTATTTTTATATTATTTTTGGTAGCTTTCTCCACCTATAAATAGGAGTTGATTTCACTTGTTGAAATCACTTCCAAGTAGCACAAAATTGAGCTTCTTTTAGGAGAAATCTTGGCAAAATAGTTCCAATACAATTTTGAGAGTTCAAGTCCGAATTTCCTTGTTTAATCTTCTTCCATCTTCATAAGGTTCCAGCCGCTGTTCGGTGTTCCTTGTGAAAAACAATCCATTGTTCTCATCCAATCTGAAAAGTGTAACATTTGCTCTTCATTCTCTTAAACTCTCTTATTTGTTATTGGTTCTAATTATAATGCAATATATGTATTGGTTTCTCCTTCCTATCTTTTGTGAAAATTGAGTATAATCTCCATGTGTTTTACTTTCTAAAAATCATTCACTTCTTACATTTTAGAGCTTAAACTTCATTTTGAAACTAAATGTTGATCCGCTGTTCGGGGCATTTAGAGTAGATTTGGAGAGATTTAATGTATGACCGCTGTTCGGCGCATTAAATCACAAACTTAAGGTAATTATATTATGAGTAAAAATCCGTTGTTCGGTGCATTTATAATATGGATAATGTATGAAGAAATATGAGTTTGTGAAGGTATAATTTCGTGATTAATTCAAATATTTGCAATTGTAGTATGTTGTTGAAGTTTGTGTTTACGGGAAGTCTACTTTGTGCATAAGTAGAATAGAAATAGAATGAGTTTATCTATGCTTTTACTTATTTACATAATTACAAACCTCTTCAAAACCCCCCTTGTTTATTCTTTATTCTTTTATTCTTTATTCTTTTATTCTTTGATGCTTTTATTCTTTCATTCCTTTAATACTTTTAGTTTATTATTCTTTGATTAGTTAATTCTTTAATTCATTTATTCTTTAATTCTCAATTCTTTTATTCTTTAATTCATTAAATCATTAATTTGTTAATTATTTAATTATTTAATTCATTAATTTATTCATTATTCATTTATTCATTACTCTTTCCCACTAACACATTATTAATGTTCCCTAATTTCCCCGGTTAAGAACGATCCCTATTTACCAATACTACATCTACACAAAAAGGGTTTAAATTGCACAATACTCAAATTACGTGTTTAATTTAATGCGTAGTTTGGGCGTAGTCAGGTACTGAGGCTCATTTCGAGGCAGAGGAATAAACGGACCGTTGCATACTCAGACACTTTGCAGCGTAGGATTTTGCTCCCTACATGTAAATATTTTCTATGCTCTGTAAACCTGTTGACTAGGTCAACGGTCTCGAAATATTGAACTATCCCTTGTCTGACGATGTTATCGTTTATATGAGTTATATGTATATATTTGAAACTACTTTTGGTATTTTCGAGTTATTGTCAGACGGGAGCAGGATCTGTCACGGTTATCGAGGGATAACTGGGATGGGTCTTGTCAAGTTGGTATCAGAGCACTAGGTTGCGGTCTGAGCCCTGCACATTGGGTGCATGTCTGGTTAACTGATCTGTTTTACGTACAGATACCTCTATATTCCTCCGCGACGCGAGCCTCGTGCACAGCCTGGCGAAGAAATGGAGGGTCTAGACGTAGAGAGAGCTCAACGTTTGAGGGCCACGAGTTTTACAGGTCAGACTAACCCAGATGAGGCTTATGATTGGGTTACACAGTTGGAACGGATTTTCCAGATCATGCGATGTCCACCAGGAGACATGGTTCCTTTAGCCACGTTTATGCTGAGTAGTCAGGCGTATCGATGGTGGCATGGATTGCAGTTGACGGGATTGGATGCTAGTACCCTGAGTTGGGAGGACTTCAAGCACCGTTTCCTAGATCAGTTTTATCCTCGTTCTTTCCGTAACGCCAAGGAAGTGGAGTTTCTTCAACTGAAACAAGGAGATCTATCTGTGGCTGATTATGAGCAAAAGTTCTTGAATCTAGCAAATTTTGCCCCATTGTATGTGTCTACCGAGGAGGACAAGTGCAGAAGGTTTGAACAGGGGTTAAAGAATGAGATCCGTGGTGCCGTGACAGTGAGATCATATGCTTCTCTGAGGGAGTTGTCTGATGCAGCTGCCAGAGTTGAGGTGACTTTACCAGCACCACAGTAGTTTTCAGGCTATGGTCGGCACCGAGAGTGACAGTATCAGGGAGCGCCGAGTCAGAGATGGCCAAAAAGGGGTGGCTCTAGTTCTGGATCATCGGGTGGTACTCGTTCGAGTTATGGTAGTGGGAATGCACCGAGATTTGGGTCTCAATCTTCGGCAACAGTGCAGTCTAGTGAAGCATCAGTGGGATCAGCCAATCGACAGAACAGCGGGCCCAATCGGGGTAATGTGTTTGTTTGTTTTTACTGTCGGGAGCCGGGCCATTTCAAAAAGGATTGCCCACGTTTGGTTGGTAGTGGTACCAGTTGGGGCACTGCCGAGCAGAGTCGGAGTACGGCATCGACTTCTGATACGACTGGGGGAGAGGAGCTGGCCGAGGACGTGGTAACTCACGAGGACGTGGTCAGACTTTGGGACCACAGGCTCGAGTATTTGCTGTTACTCAACAGGAGGCTCGATCTACTCCAGGAGTGGTGACAGGTATGCTTCCTATTTTTGGTCATGATGCACGTACCTTAATAGACCCGAGAGCTACTCATTCATTTGTTTCTCGCACTTATGCAACCTTAGCTGATAGAGAGATTTCTGCACTTGGTTGTAATATGGGAGTCGGTACACCGACTGGTGATATTTATGTAGTCAACCAAGTGATACGAGAGTATCCTGTCTTGATCGGGAGTGAGCATCTCGTGGTTGACTTAATTTTGTTAGATTTATGTGATTTTGATGTTATCCTTGGGATGGATTGGCTGACAACCCATCATGCCTCGATCGAATGTTTCGATAAGAGGGTGATACTCCGGAGTCCAGGATTACCGGAGGTGATATTCCAGGGAGATCGGCAAATGTTACCTGCCAAAGTCATATCAGCCCTTACGGCAGAGAAATTGTTGCGGCAAGGTTTCCAGGGTTATCTAGCACATGTGGTTGATGTACGGGATACCCCAGTTAGGGTCGAGGACATCCCTATCGTATGTGAGTTCCCAGATGTGTTTCCTGAGGACTTACCAGGAGTGCCACCGCATAGGGAGATGAAGTTCACCATTGACTTGATTCCTGGTACACGACCTATTTTTTTGCCTCCTTATCGCATGGCACCAGCTGAGTTAAGGGAATTAAAGGTGCAATTGCAAGATCTAGTCGATATGGGATTCATTCGACCGAGTGTGTCACCATGGGGAGCCCCCGTACTGTTTGTGAAAAAGAAAGAAGGCAGTTTGAGAATGTGTATGGACTACATGCAACTAAACAAGATGACAATCAAGAATAAGTATCCTTTGCCTCAAATTGATGATTTATTTGATCAATTAAGGGGAGCTACATATTTTTCGAAGATTGATCTTCGTTCTGGTTATCATCAGTTGAGGATTCGAGAAGAGGATATTCCGAAAACAGCTTTTCGGACTCGGTATGGTCATTATGAGTTTCTCGTAATGCCCTTTGGGTTAACCAATGCCCCGGCAGCATTTATGGACTTGATGAACCGAGTATTCCGGAAATATCTTGATCAGTTTGTTATTGTGTTTATTGATGATATTTTAGTATATTCAAAGACTGCGAAAGCGCACGAGAAGCACCTGAGACTTGTGCTTGGAACTCTGAGGGAAAAAAAACTATTTGCTAAACTGAGTAAATGCCAATTTTGGTTGACGAGTGTGGGATTTCTGGGGCATGTGATTTCTGCAGAAGGAATTTGTGTTGATCCCCAGAAAATTGAAGCAGTGGCAAATTGGGAACAACCCACAACAGTGACTGAAGTGAGGAGCTTTCTGGGATTAGCCGGTTATTACAGGCGTTTCGTAAAAGGATTCTCTATGATTGCTGCACCTTTGACTCGTTTGACCAGGAAGGGAGTTCAGTTCATTTGGGATGAGACTTGTGAGCAGAGTTTTCAGGAATTGAAGAAACGATTGACATCTGCTCCAGTATTAGCTCTTCCAGATGACAGTGGAAAATTTGAAGTGTATACTGATGCATCCTTACACGGTTTAGGGTGTGTGCTGATGCAGCATGGGAAAGTGATTGCTTATGCTTCTCGACAATTAAAACCGCACGAGCGCAACTATCCTACCCATGATTTGGAATTGGCTGCAGTAGTGCATGCGCTCAAGATCTGGAGACATTATCTATACGGTGAGACCTGTCGATTATTTACGGATCATAAAAGTTTGAAATACTTTTTCACTCAGAAGGAGCTGAATGTGAGACAGAGAAGATGGTTGGAATTACTTAAGGATTATGATTGCACGATCGAATACCATCCTGGAAAGGCAAACGTAGTGGCTGATGCATTGAGCCGGAAATCAGCACATTCAATAGCCCATTTGTGGATGATACATTTGCCTCTACTAGTTGAACTACGTAAGACTGGTGTTGTGTTGGGACTTGATAGTCAAGATGGGTTGGTAGCGAGTTTCCAGGTGCGACCAATCCTGATTGATCAGATCATTGATGCTCAATTTCATGATGCGATTCTATGTATTCTTCGAATTGAAGTAGAAGCCGGAGAACGGCAGGATTATGCAGAGAATGAGGACGGAGCCTTAACCACAGAAGGGAGATTATGTGTAACACCCCGGACATTCGAGGACTTTAATATTGTAATTTAATGTATCAATTGACGTTTTTACCCTTGTGAATGGTATGGCTAAATTGTTGACTTTTTGATTGGTGGGTCAAATGGACTTTGACCAATGACCGTGACGTAGTTCGGGACGTCACGAGTTCATAGACAGGTGGCACGTCCATTTCGGACGATCAGGGAAAAAGTTATGACTATCGGAAGTTCAGGGGCATTACCGTAATTGTGACGGTTGGGGCGAAAATGTTGACTTTTCGTTTAACAATTAATTTTCACACCACTCCATGACCGATAGGTAGGTCTCGACGTCCTGAGTCCGTAGACAGGCGGCACGCCGAAATCGGACTTCGTATGGCTGAGTTACGGGTCTAGAAAGTGAAGGGCAGTTTGGTAATTATTTGAACCAGGGGCATTTTGGTTTTTTTGCCCTGGTTACTGTAGCAAACCGCGGGGGACATGGGCGGCACCACCATGTGCGGTGGCTCTGAGTGCGATTTTTTTACTGGTGAGTGTGGGTTGGAAAGTATTGATTGTTTAAACCTTTTTGAAGCATCAAACGTGGTCTGATTCTTCCAGCTACACGATCAAATTGACTAATCGAAATTCGAAGCTTTCGGGGGACAAATTTCAGTGGACAAATTGGACACCCACGAGCCTCTGGGACGGCTTGAATTTGTTTAAAACTGATTAGGACCTGTGTGAGCATCACTCTGATGCAGAGATAACTGAGAACGGGTGAGGAAAACCAGAGAAGCCATTTCTGGAAAAATTGGAGGGAAAATCGGGTTTTGATTTCTGGTGACTGTTGGACCAAAACCAAGGCCTGTTTTAGTCTTCTGGAAGTGGTTGGAACTCAACCGCATCGAAATCGAAGGCCTTCAGCCACGGCTGAGCTAGGACGGTGACTGCTGTTTTCAGGGAAATCGCAGAGCTTGGGACGACGACCTCCAGGTACTTTCAGACGCAATTGATTGTTCATTTTGGTTCGTTTTGATCCTATTATACTTCCTGTGAAGTTAATTGGACAATGGGTTTGAAACCAGTGAGTTCTGGTGGTTGACCCGTTTGGTTGATCACGGGTCGAAGGGCCATTTAAGGATTGGATTTGGATAATTAATAACTCAGAACTTAAATTAGATGTTTAAATAACATGTTAGGATCAAATTGGATTGAAATCGAGTAGGAATTGATGGGTAATCAACCGGGTCAAGTCGCGGGTGGCAGGCCCGAATTACAGACAAACGGGTGAAGGTGCTGACACTGTAGCTACAGTGTCAGGCGCGTGACTTTCACGCACAGCCACTTTGGGCGGCGCGTGAGGGTGCGTTGGGGCTTATCTCCGATCACGATCAACATGACTTTTATTCCTCTCATTATTCTGAACATTTTTGGTGAATTAACCATGTTGATCTGAGATAGTTTGAAGGGTCAGTTTAGGGCCGGTTGCCTCGGGAAACGTGTTGACGGTTTCCCCGAACCGGCTTCTGTTTCGAACTTTCTTTTGAATAAATATTAAGGACTTGTAGTGACCCTTACGTGTGAATTGAACTGACAGGAATTGTACGATAATCTCGGTACAAGTCCGTACGCTCAGATTCGCAGCGGAATCGTACAATGAGTGGGCCCGTTTTCATTAAACCCTTGCATGCTTAAATGTTTTCTGATTTACTTATATGTTCACATGCTGGAATTTATAAATGGTTTTGATGATATTGAGATTTCGGTTATGGCACGTTTCACGGTATTTGGGCATGAGACCCGTTTGATGAACCGTAACGATCGGTTCAGATTTTACCTACGTATACATATATGTTTGCATATGGATATCAATAAAATGTATTTGGTACTGCACTGTATAGATCCATCCATACTATACTGTCTCCTCCGGATGAGGTACCCCAGAGTGGTCACGGACGTCTAGAACGTCCAGCGTCTATGACGCTAAGCATCGGGGATGCTGTAACCGAACAGGGTTCGGGGATTGAACTCGGAATTGAGACCCGAGTGGCACGCGTAGCCTTGTGATTGTGACCTTATTGGACGTCAGGGACGTCAGACATCAGGGATGTCGGATTGGAGTGTATAGTGCAGTGGCTAAAATTATGGTTATGGTTTTATTACATGCCTTATGATTCGTATTATATTATTTATGATTTTAAATGATGCTGCATGCATGTTTGGAAAAAGGAGGGGTAAATTATATGTTTTACTTATCAAATGATTTTATAAACTTGAGTTTCAGTCCACTCACCCTTAATGTTTTTGGTAACCCCTCCAGGTCGTGATACTGAGGTAGAGGAGGAACCTGAGGCTGAGGCATAGATCTACTTCTGCGTACCTGAACCCCTGCTGGGTGGTGTACCCGCAGGGTATTGTTAGAGTCGTGCTCGCAACTTGAAATTTTGGATTTCATCCCTTGTCTGACATCTGTTTAATTCGGATTTGATGTATGACTTTAATTTGATTATTTATGCATTTGAGGTTTTGAGGTCAAAATTGGTATGAATTATTGGGTGTCAGACGGGAGCAGGGCACGTCCCCATATGGTTCCAGAGAGGATCGGGGCGGGTCCTGTCATTATGTGTACCTGCAGATGAAGCTTTGAAAAAGGAGATTTTGGCTGAAGCTCATAGTTCTGCATATGCTATGCATCCGGGAGGAACAAAAATGTACCGTACGCTCCGAGAACATTACTGGTGGCCTGGTATGAAACGAGAAATTGCAGAGTATGTGAGTAAATGTTTGATATGTCAGTAGGTAAAGGCGGAGAGACAGAGACCTTATGGAGCACTACAACCGCTTCCTATCCCTGAATGGAAATGAGGTCATATAACCATGGATTTTGTGTTTAAACTTCCGAGGACGCCCAGAGGCCACGATGGCGTTTGGGTGATTGTAGACAGACTTACCAAGTCAGCACATTTCTTACCTGTGAAGGAAGACTTTCAGATGACCCAGTATGCTAACTTGTTTATCAATGAGATTATTCGGTTACATGGCACACCTGCCTCTATTGTCTCAGACCGAGATCCGCGATTTACATCTAGATTCTGGCAAAGTTTGCAGGAAGCTTTTGGAACGAAATTGCATTTTAGTACAGCGTTCCACCCTCAGACAGACGGACAGTCAGAACGGACCATCCAGACCTTGGAAGATATGATGAGAGCCTGTGTTTTGCAATTCCAGGGTACTTGGGAGTCACATTTGCCATTGATGGAATTCGCCTATAATAACAGTTATCAAGTAAGTATTGGAATGGCACCTTATGAAGCTCTATATGGACGCCAGTGCCGAACCCCTTTGTGTTGGACTGAAGTGGGTGAAAGAAAATTGTCTAAGTCCGAATTGATTGATCTGACGACAGAGAAAGTTAAACTCATTCGAGATAGACTCAAAGCAGCCCAGGACAGGCAAAAGAGCTACGTGGATCGGCGAATCAGAGATCTTGAATTTGCAGTGGGAGATTGGGTTTTCCTGAAGTTATCACCTTGGAAAGGTATAGTACGATTTGGCAGGCGCGGGAAATTAAGCCCCCGTTTCATCGGACCTTATGAGATTATCGAACGGATTGGCCGAGTTGCATACCAATTAGCACTACCATCGGAGCTGTCGAGAGTTCATAATGTCTTTCATGTATCAATGCTGCGGAAATATGTATATGATGAGTCCCATGTATTAGAAGAGCAGCCTATTGAGCTCAGGGAAGACCTAAGCTTTGAGGAACAACCTGTGCAGATCCTAGATCGAAAAGATAAAGTACTCCGCCGAAAGACAATTCCCTTAGTGGAAGTGTTTTGGCGAAATCAGAATGTAGAAGAGGCTACTTGGGAACCCGAAGCTCAGATGCGGGAGCAGTACCCGTATTTATTTCCGTGAAATTTCGGGGACGAAATTCCCTAAGGGGGGAAGGTTGTAACGCCCAGAAAAATCCAAAACTTGTAAAATATTAAAATAATGTGAAAATGACGTTTTTACCCTTGATGACTTATGGCTAAAAGTTGACTTTTTGTTTAAAATACTTTTTGCACATTTCTCGAGTACCGTTGTGTAGGTCTCGAAACGCTGAATCCATAGACAGGTGGCTCGTCGAAAACGGAGCTCGTATGAGGAAGTTATGGATCTGTGAAGTTCAGGGGTAAAATGGTCATTTGTGACCACAAGGGTAAAATGGTAATTTTATATCTGTTTTAAATTAAACGGTGCTGAGGATTAATATTAAGTGCTGACTCTCCCATTTAATTGCTGATTCATTTCAGCAAATGACTCATATCTTTCATCAAGTGACAAGTGTCACTTGTTTATAAGGGTTAGTGGCACTTGATTAATTAATTAATTGAGGTTAGCAGCTATGATGGGTAATTAAGTGAACAGTACTCGACCAAAAACGAAGAACACAGAACAGAGAACCTATACATCCTCCTTTCATCTTGATCAAATTTCAGTAGGAACAAAGGAAATTGTGAGTGATTAATTACAGTTAGCTGGTTAAATTGAAGAGAAAAACCGAAAGGAAACGAGCAACACCCAAGGGACACCATACTGAGTAAACCCGAAAAATCACCCAACACCATGATTTTCGATTCTGGTTTTTTGGACGATTTCGATCGTAATTGAGGCGAGATTAAGCTTTCTGGGAACAAGACGAATCAAACTAAATCAATTGGGAAGGAAATTGGTGGAGAAACCGTGACGAACAGACCCTACAACTATTTTGGAAAATCGAGCTTGAGTCGAGGTACTTAGAGGTAAAATTTCATGAAATTGATTTCGAATTCGTGTTTATAATAGTCCTATGATGCTTATGGTATGATCAATTGAAGGATACAGGTTGATTTTGAGTAGAACCCGATTAGGGACCCGTCGAGTATCTATGTTGAGTCGTGGACTTTGGGGCACGGTTTCACGAAATTGAGTTTACAGACCCTTAATCCATATTGAATTAATGCTAATGAGTGAAAGAAACGATAAAATTGACCTTGAATTGGTGAAGAACTAATCGGGTCTGATCGCGGGTTTCAGACCCGTTTATCAGAGAAACGGGTGGAGAAGGGAACTGTAGCAATCACTGTCCACGACGCGTGGCTTTCACGCGCAGCCGCTTGCGGTGTGGAATATGTTTCCCCCGAAATAGACCCTGGAGATAGCGCTCGCCTTCGGGATGGAAGTGTTTACCCCGAAGAGGTCACGTAGCACGATCTTTGTTGAGCAGCCGAGGGAGGCTTGACTCAGATCAGATGTGCTGGATATTATATGGATTGGTAAGTGATGTGTTCACGAGATCCGGATTGCCGGCTGGTGATGTGTCACAGCGGCGGATGCTCGGGATTTGAGCGGTCCTTGAACCTATTGATTTGCACGCGTTGCAGGGATAACGTGACTCTATATTGGACCTGGATTCTGTGTTTTTATTGATGTTTGAGATTTATATTCATATCTTAATTATTTGAGTTATAAGTTATGATATGCATGCATGTTTGTGAAAACTGGAGGGCAAGACTATATTTTGATAAATGTATTTCTAAACTTGATTTTTGTCCACTCACACCTTTGATGTTTTATTTGCCCTCCAGGCCAGTGCACAGGTACTGAGGCTCATTTCGAGGCAGATGAATAAACGGACCGTTGCATACTCAGACACTTTGCAGCGTAGGATTTTGCTCCCTACATGTAAATATTTTCTATGCTCTGTAAACCTGTTGACTAGGTCAACGGTCTCGAAATATTGAACTATCCCTTGTCTGACGATGTTATCGTTTATATGGGTTATATGTATATATTTGAAACTACTTTTGGTATTTTCGAGTTATTGTCAGACGGGAGCAGGATCTGTCACGGTTATCGAGGGATAACCGGGATGGGTCTTGTCAAATCTCCTCCTCCAATTTTTCCCTCTCTGGATTTACATTCACATACAATGGGTGAGGAGACCTTTCTGCTATTTAGGATAGATGTATTTGGGTACACAAGAAAGCACAAACTGAGATACGTACTGAATGCAAAGACTATAACCCATCAACGCCATAGTGGTTCTGTGATGCATCATCTTGTGATGGGTCATTAACACCTGGGTAAAAAGACCTTGAGATCCATGAGGCATGTAATCCTGCAAGGCAATAGTTCATAATTTTCCAAAGGATGACAAAAGATAAAAACACTACATAATGGAAAGTAGCAAACTTGAGACATGAATTCATTCCCTGTAACACTACATAATGGTGACTGGTGAGAGCTCATTGCTGTGAGAAGATGGGGATGAAGAAAGGTCCATGGTCTCCTGAAGAAGACCAAATTCTTGTTTCCTTCATCCAAAAATTTGGCCATGGAAATTGGCATGCCCTTCCAAAGCAAGATGGTAATTCATTCATTCATTACAATTAATTAACTTCAATTCCTCCAATTATAATCTGGGTATTGTTCTCCATACATGGATATACATCATTTCTTAATTTACTTCCAAAAACCCAACCCACACGATCTTAATTGGTGCATTGCATGATGTTAGTGTTGAGTTCCAGGTACACGTACAGATTGTGAGAAACTTCATTAAATCTAGTAGTGTCCTTTTGATCCGATGCAGCCAAAGCTTCGATGTCAAATCTACATGAAGAGTAAATTCGTCCAGAATGTCTTCAGTTTCTTGAGCAATATTTCTAACTTGCCTAATTCATACTTTTGAGCTCGTGGTCGGTCTCCTCCATGGCGTCTAATTCTCCTCTGCAATTTGAAATTGGAAAAAATTCTGGAATTTAAGATTGGATAAAAATTTAGGGTTTTCAAATCAAAATTGGATGAAAATGGGAAGATAATTAATTGAGGATTGAGAGAAGAAAATTGGATAATCATTGTCTATCGATTATGGTGGCAATGTGGTACTTTGGAGTTTGGAGGAGGTGTTGTCCATTAGAAATTGAGGGATAAGATGTGATGGGTTGGAGGAAGAAGAAAATTGTAGAAGTTACACAATTACCCTTTGTTCATTCATTGTATTTCAATCCACATTGGTGCCACATAAACAGTTTCACACTAAAGGAAACAGTTGTAACGAAAATGGAGTTGAGTGGTACAATTCAACCGTTTGATGCAATTAAATGAAGTAATAACGAGTTCAAAGTGCAAAGTATGACAATTGTGCAAATTCAATGTGCATTTAAGCTAAAAACTTTTTTTTTGTTACCACTACACCAGATTTTTGCAATTCCCATTTCTTCAAGAAAGACAATTAAAATTAAAATTCCCACAAAAGTAACTTTATCATGTTTCTATTTTATTTTCCTCCATTTCACTACTATGCCCAATCTGATGATTTTTTCTACCGATCAAAATGGTTAGTTTATTAGTTCAAATACTAATTTACTTTGCTCATATATCTGGTGAATGGCTTGTTTTCGGGCTAGAAAGAATATAAAAAGTGTTCTTAAACTCATATCGACTTTATATTAACATCGAAATATAAATCCAAGAATTAGTCCCTCATTAACATGTTTGGGACGCACTGTCTAAAAAGAATTTCTCTATCAACTATTGTGCAATGGGAGGCCTCTCTCTTAAATTCGACTCACATAATGGCGAGGTTGATACCTAATATGCTAATCTTATCTTCAATATAGTTTTAGTAAATAAAAGATGGATAAACTACGTAAACGTACCCAAACTATAGGGTCAGTTTTAAAATGGTACCCCAACTATAAAACTTGGATTTTTTATTTTTGGTGTCCAAACTTTAGTGTCAATTTCAAAAGAGTATCTTCGTCATAATTTCCATCCAAAAATCTATTAACTGTCTACGTGGCAGAAAGGAAAGCCACGTAGCATATGATATGGGAAAATTTGAAGGGGCAATTTCAGGAATAATCATAATTCATCATCCTATTCCCTTCTTCTCTTCCCTAATTCCATCTTCATCAATCATCTTAATTTAATTTTTTCTCTTTCTCAATCCATCATCTGCACCCATCATATCATCATCACCACCACATCATGTGGATATGAGTTTTTATGAATTGAAGACAAAAAACCACTTGAATTATAAAAAATAAAAAATTCCACGAACAAAAAACCCATTGCCTGTGTTGGGTTCCCTCGCCCAGTACCTGCGAGAGCTTCAATGGCAAAATTGAACGGCAGAGCACAAACTCAGACATATCAAAATTGAACGTATTCTCTAATTAACAAGATCTTCAAAAATGGCCAAACTCCTCTTCACCGTCGCCGCTCTTCTTTTCCTCATCATTATGTCCCATGCTCGCACTCCGTTAAATCAAGTCAGAACAGAAACATCGAATCGGGTATACACTACTTATTTTTAGTAAAATTCAACGAGTAAAGTATTTTTAGTGGGAAATTAATAATAAATTTATATTTTAATTTTATATTGTTAATCATCATCTGATCATAACCTTTTTGTTAAACATGAAAGATATGAACATCAAAATACCCATTAATATTTCCATAAATTTAACTATCAATCAAAATATAAAGTCACATTTTCATTACTAAGAAAAGTAAATTAAAGAAACCATAACACAAATTGTTGCAAAATGTGAGAATTTAGTTTTGATGCCCTTTATTTTACCAACCTTTTTCACAAATAAATGCCAAGTTGATTTGTGCATCATACTGTTAGATACAAAGCATGATATGGCTCTCTTTATTGAGTTCCCATTTGCCCGCTAATTACAATACGTCTGAAGATAATCAAACCACGAGAAGACATGGACGAACCAAAAAGCCGATTACACGTCAAGTAAGCATAGCACCCACTACTTTCAATCGTTCTGCATTCCTCCACCCCATCATCATTTTTTTCCAATTTTCCCCCTAATTTCAACATAAAGCTAATACACGAACCCAGCTATTCCGTAACATCACATCTACATCATCAGTAACACAATGTATAATAATAAAGAAGGAAGACCGACAAATTTCAGAGGAGATGAAATCCCCTCGCAATTTACAGGCCTCTTCTTCATCCTAAAATCCTAAAAAGCCAGGCGAAGCAAAGAGGCCAATCCAATTGAATATTTGAAGGACACCAGATCAAGTCACCGCATAAGGTACTGGAGTTTCTAATGAACAGTTGAGTAAGAGAGGCAGCCTATAAACACGCATGGAGTTGAGAACCAATGAACAGACCCGTTCTAACTTTTCAGCCATTGCTTTGAGGAGCTAACCAAGCAAGAATTTGAAAATGTCACTTAATGCAATAATTCCTTCAACACGCTTACTTCCAGCTTCCACAATAACAAGTCGTCTTACACCTGCAATCCAATTTTTGAGGGAATCAGCAGCCATAGATCTTTTTTAAGATATCAAGGGAGCCACCACCCAAGCATTGAAACAAGGACAAGAGCATGCAGGTACTTACTGGACTGTCAGATCAAAAGAACAAGTCCAGAAAGGTAAACTGGCCATATAGTGCTCTATATGATCAGGACACTACACCTTTACAGCTTTACCCTATAGCATCACCCTATTGAGATTTTACATGAAAGAAGGCGCACGGTTCCAAACTCCCAAAAAATAAAATGAAAAAGAGAAGAATAAACCTGGATTGGCCAAGCGCTCCATCACTTTATGCAATGAATCAGAACGCAAACACATTTGACATCTTTGACTTCTTGGTTCAAAGGGAGAATACGAGTCTTGTCCCAACTGCAATGCCTAGAAGAGAGAAACAAAGATAAGAACTAATAAGACATCCCTTGAAGCATCTCTAAAAGCCAGAAACAACCCACTCCATCTCCCTCTTTTAAACATGTAGCCAAAATGCCGAAGAAATAATTCCTTAATGCTGAAAGAAGAGCCACCTCAAATCTCATTAAAGGACACAACAACTTATAATTCTCAAAACCATACGATCCTAATTCTTGCCATCCCAAAAGTATAAATTATATTAGAAATATGTCTCTGGTGCAAGTTAAGAACTCTCGCTCCAAGAGATATTTAAGATGCATGCAAGAAACTACACAAGTAGATCAATATGGAAACTGGAAAGTAAATATGTTCAAGGATGGGTGAAGAACATTAGAGCACGTACCTGATGAATAGTCATTTCATTGAGATTGATATGTGCATATGCCCTATCTTTAGCCAAAGCTGTTATGTCACTGTAAATAAATGCAAACGGAATGCTTTCATAAAATAGTTCATTAAGAAACAGCTAATTATTACTTTCAATGAATCAAGAAAAGTCAGTAATGAAGTACAAATAGAATTATAACTAACCTCCGACAATATATATCCAGTAAAGAGTCATTATCATCAACTATAGGTATTGAACTTATTTGAGCTACAAAGAAACACGAGTTAGCATGATGGAAATGCATATAAAAAATAATCTCTCTCTCTTAGAAGTTTATGCCATATAAACTCACACCTCCATCCTATGCATTTGACGCATAACCCGAAGAATAAAGTAGCAAATCTTAAATACAAGACCTGTTAAGATAACTTGAGTCCTCTTCTACAAAAACAGGTCTGACATATGAAAATTGAAGGCCTGGAGATATCCACTATCAAATGGACAAGGTAAGCCACTTCATGACTCATGCATATGCACTTGTTGCATAATGACTCAAAAATACCAATCTCTAGATTAAATCACAAAGCATACCTTGAACTAATAAGTTTAATGCTGCACTAAGTGAAGCAGTTGATCTTAACATTGCTAATGGCCGACGATTCGACTCTCCGATTTCTGGGACCCAAGTACCCACATTAAGTGCACATATTGGTGCCTGAAGTATGGGCAATGAGCTAGAAGAATGCCTAAAGTACCTGCATATACCTGCAATTAAGATCCATCGGCATTCAGCACTAATAATAACCAAAACCATTGTGTTATATAACAGGATCCCAAAGAGCTTACATTTTAAAACACCAGACAGCGAAGCAAGATGTAATAGCTGGGGAAATGAGCCATCTTCTGAAGAAGAATGGATAACTGGAACCGTAGCAACCCCATTTTGCAAAAGTTTCACAACAAGATCTTTTAAATTATCATATGGTCCGGCCTGCAAAATCAGTAAATGGTGTAGCTAAGGAACAAAGAATGACGATCATTGCAATGAAAGTGCCGCATGAACAATGAGAAAAACCTATGGAAACTACCACATGGCCCAAGACAGTTTAGATTATCTCCATAAACATTATATTTCTACTAATAAGATATAAGGTTACATGAGCATCACTTTGACGGTACGGTTGCATATTTGAGGGTCCGCTCATTGTCTGTTGCAAAACAATAGAATTTCAAGTTTAGCATTGACAGAAGTTTTACTTCTTTCAAGACATATTACTGATTAAGTTGAGACAATTCCTTTGAATACTTTCTAGTGGCCCTCGAATTTATGATCATTAATTTAGCTTCCATTGTACACAACTGAAGAATATTTTACAATAGCTCAAGAAGCTGGGCTGTTTCTCTGTTCAAGAAGCAACAATCTAAGGCACATATAATGAGTTTCTCTTGTACTTTTCAGATCTTGAAATAATAATTTCACTTATGCAGACACAAAGACATTATATTGCAGGAATGCCAAAGACAAAACATTACAAATATTTAAATGCCATACGCAATTCATATAGTTATGCATAGCGTACTGTTCTTTCCCCAGATATCAGATATGTCATGCTGTCAAACTATTAATCTATACCAAACATTAAAATAACAATCCTAACACTATGGTGTCAAAATTCAAGCAAGATAACATTTCCTACATATGAATGCGAGAATGGTTATGTCAGAACACCCACTCAAACATATTTTAAAGGTATCCCTTAGACACTCACATGGATAAAACGTCTTGGAAAAGCTCTCCCATGTCCATCAATTTGTCCGTTGAGATATGCTTTTCCTTCTTTCCATGCAGCTATAGTATGTGTTTCAAGCTCTTCCTCTGTCAAATTAGACCCATGGTTCCCAAGCTAAAATAGAAAATTTTAATTAGCTACTTTAAAACTATCGTACATTACTCAAATAATCAAATGTGATTGTGGTGCATAGCGTGAAAATGAGTTTTACACAACAAACTAATAGTAAAGTCCTTAAAATGTATTTGGCCAGTAAAATAGTCATATAACCTTATTTGGTAGTCAAGACAAACTTTAACAGTCTGATACACACCAAATTATACAATAAACCGAGAAAAAACAAACAAACAGAAGATTGTACGCCTCAAAATCATGTGAAGACAAACTTTTAACACTATGATCCCCATCATGTCAAGAAAATCATATTTCAGTTGCAAACATACCTCTCTCAATATTAATATAAAATCTGATGCACTAAGAACTCCAACAAACAGCCCCTTGCTGAAGTCCCAAAGAGGCGCCAAAGGAATTCCCTGGAAAAGGCTTGGTTCAGAAAGATGTATATCCAAGTACAGTATCAGCAACAACAAGAAAGCATGCCAATATTAATAATAGATGCAAGATAGCAAGCAACGTCGACAGAAACTAGCAAAACCTTAGGCAACTTAATTGAGCTGTTTATAAAATATAATTTGTGACTGGAGTAATTAGTAAATCAACACTAACAAATAAATAAAGAGTGAAATCCTGTGGGGAAAGGCCTCAAAAAAAAAAAACACCAAGTACTCAATCTGGGAACAATTCCATCATTACAGCATCACTGACCAAGGGCCCATAATGATATCTTGAAGAGTCCTCCAGCTATAACCTATAACTTGGTATAAGTTTAACCGCCATAAAGTCAATTAAAAAAATAAATAAACATAAAATAATCAAGCTAGAATAAAATTCATATCCACTTACAAAAGTCAAATAAACACATGGTTCAATAAAAATGAGAAACTTCATTTCCTTTGTATATACCTGCTCATGCAATATATGAAATGCTTGCTTCACAGGTAGATCAACATCCAAGGCAACAACCTGTAAACTTGATGTGGTTAATAAACAGAAGAGCAGAACTAATTTATAGTGATTAAAAGACAACCAAATGCAGAATTCTTGAAGAAGGGCTTGTGATAAGGCATTCAAACCTTGCCTGACTCTGGGAGTAGTTCATAAGTGGTGTGTGCAGACAAGAAGACAGAAATACGATGACGAGAGCCCTTCAAATCAGCCTCTGACATCCTCGGTATTGCATCAGTTAAAGTACCATCTGTAATCCGGACCTGCTTTATAAATCAGAATCAAAGCACATTATTAATAATAACTTATGCAAAAAAAAAACTTAGAATAAATAAATAAAGCCTCAAGGAGCACAAAATGAATGAAAAAATGCAAGAAAGATCAAGAAAACACCACACCCAGTTATACAAGGTCAAAACAGAAATTAATTTATTTGGGGGAAAGGAACGGTGACTCAGACCATACCCAAGTAGCCCATAGGACTCTGCAAGGTTCAAATTTTGGATAGCTTAGCAATGCATAAATTCCATGATCCTTTCTTTTCAAATAATAATCACACATGGATGGAATAATGCCAAAGAACCAATGACTTTCTGTAAGCCCTTTTATTGAAATTCAGGATAATAGAGAGACCATTAAGTTTTTCAGGTAAACATGATCTTAAAAGATAAGAACGGTTCCTCAAAAAAAATGATAAGGAATGAAAAACTCTTACCAGACGCTGAAAGGCATCAGTATCCTCTTCCATATGAGATCCACAAGATACCTCTGGGGTTACATTTGGCTGAAAGAAATTAGGATCTGTAGCCAACAGAATGGTGTTCACTAACCCATATTCACCACTCACGTAAGGTTGGTGCTCATCATGTCGCCAGTCCCCATCAACAAAAAACTTGTACTGTAGTATGAGAAACATATGCAAGTAAGATTCTGATTATAATGCACAGTCTTCCGAATAAGCATGCAGAATGCCCAGTCTAGCACTCTAAAATCAAATGGAGAGAACCCGTAAGGTTTCAAAAAAAGGTTACTGGACGAGGAAATCATGTCCATTTAGAGATAGGAACGAACACACTCAATCACTTCAACCAATGGCGTCCAAAACAGGTGATCCACTTCACATCAATATGAGAGTTTTCAAGAAAAAGAAATGCCCTAAATTATGCCGTAATCAGGAGAAATTCTTAATCCATTCCTCCATACATCTGTCTGCCAATTGGGGAAAATTCATATGAACTAACAAATCACCTAGACTAAAAATTTCAGTATGGGGAGCATAACTTGATATCTTAGTACTAATTATGTAGCCTTAATTAACCAACCAAAAGACATTTCCACACCAGAAGTTCAAATAGTATTTATAACTTTAACACGGAAAGATTAAGACCACTATTCTCAATACATTATATGCATAAATCTCATGAGGAACGCCGCGAGTGAGTTCAGAAAAAATAATCCTTATGACTTTATTGCTTTGAACAACTCAGGTACAGTTTTTTAATTATATGGAGACTTTTACCCTCGCCCCACCCATCCAATGCTGAAGTCGAGGCTCCTTGACAACCATTCATTCTCCCAATTTTTCAAAAATTTCACTGGGCCAAGAGGTCTCCAAAATCAGAGATATAACATGCCAAATACTCAATTCATTGTCCAAAAAGGACATTCAAACCAAAATAATTCTTTAATCAATATAATACGCTACTATAGTAAAATTCAACCAAATTATATAATGGTAATCTTTGATATTAACCCTTTGTATTTCTTCTCATCAATACCACAGTTTGAGCAGATGACAGTTAGATGTTTCTAATACGCATGAAGACTATGACTTGATTCTACTAAATAAATCACATACATTACAATTAATTATTAAAAAACCTCAACTATGTTGCACCTTTTTCCATGATCCACAATCAACTGTTTCAACTTTGCTCCCTTAACATTACATGATGAATTACAAGCTTGGTTAACGAATTCATCATGCTGGGAATGATACCAATATTATCTATGATTACTAAGCCAATAATTCAAAACTGCATTTACTCATATTCACCTCAAACGTAATACCCATCATTTGATGTAACAGAAAATAATTCAAATGCTTTGTTTTCAACATAAAAGAAAAACATGCCTGGTGGTATCCGGGTGCTACGCTGTAAATAGCCTGAAATACAGTGGGGCAACCCTCAACCGGAGTCATAGGAATAAGTTCAGACCACCTCCTGACGAGAAGGTACCATTTAGAACACTCAGAAACAAATACTTAATTCCACCAAATAAAAGCAGCGGAAAAAAAAAATCAGTGGCATCAAATTCTGATAAGCAACAAAATTTGAGACCAAAACTCTCGGTCTTACCGTGCAAATGAACCACTGAGAAACACACTCCTGCCCCCATAAGGCCACACAAAGCGCATTGGGATCAACACCGTGCTTGGAGCTCCAACTGCTTCCGCCGCTGAATCCATGTTGGTAGCAAACATTTGCCCCCAAAATTTTGTTCAAAGATTTCTTAAAAAAAAAATTAACCTTCCAAGCAATATAAACTCCCTACGACATGCCGGCTCATTTTATTTACTGTAAAAAAATTCAAGAAAATTACGCCAATTATCACAAAAAATCAGACCAAAAGGAACAAAATTCGAGCTAATTGTACTCACTCAAATAAGAAACACAATAAAAACTTAAATTTTTTAAAGCAATTTTACTCACAGAATCTAAAATTGTACCGGAAAAACCCTAACCAAATGAAGATTGGGGGAGACACTTACCAATTAGAGCACGAAACGCCCTCCATTTCGAGAAATCGAGGAAATTGGCAAGTGAAATTCAATTGTAATGGGAACCCTAGCGGAAATAATTACGATAATTGTAAAATTGGGTGAGAAAAACGAGTAAGGGTTGCGACACGATCGAATCTTATTTCGAACCCTAAAAGACAGAAACTCTGATGGTGATATTAAAAAATCATAACACGATATGTTTTTATCGTTCTTTGCTTTTCGTTTTTCGTTTTTCTTTTTAATAATGTACAGCACCAAGGAGCTTGGGAATTTACCGCGACTCTCTGATGTAAAGTGGTATAAATGTAGAAACGTTTCGGACGGCGTGAGATGGCATTGAAATTTTTTTTAGGCTTCCCACTCAAGGTTACCTTGAATATTAATTTTAATCTCAAAATAAATTTTGAACTCGATTTTATATTAAGATGCTCTTAAAATTCCTTTTTTGTTCCAAGTTACCTATTTTCTATCATTTCTCCTAACTTACCATCAAATTGAAGAGCAAAATGGTCATGTTGGGGTTATATCGAATATAAACCTCCTACATTTCCATTCAAAATCCTAGAGAGGTGCTCCTCATCTCATTCAATTTCTAATATGATCTCAGGGTCGGCCCTGAGATATTGAGGACTTAAGGTGAACTTTTAAATTGTGGCTTCATCATTATATATAGGCTTATTACTTAATTTACTCATCTAACTAGACATTAAATATCATTTTGCTCCCTGAAACGGATTTAGTTCCAATGTACTGCCACAACTGCACATTTGATAGCACCGTTGCTCCATCTGTTACCCGCTATTAGTAATGCCGTCACTGGTGCTTATGTAGCACCTAGGTGGCACCTATGTGGCAATTAGATGGGCTGCTCGTGGTCCCCCACCATATCGACGTGGATCAGAGTACGACATTCTCGCGAATTGGGAATTCTAGGGCTAGGGATTTGGGCGATTTCGAAGAAGAGGGAAGAGGAAGACGACATTGAAACGAGCTTCAATCCATTGAATTTCGGTTTAGGATTTGAATCGGACATGGAGACGACACCAACGGGATAAAAATGACAATCCCTCGAAAGCCTGGAGCACGACAGCCTCGATATGGTAAGTTATGGATTTAAATTCGAAATTTTCAAATCTTGGTTCGGATTGGAAGTTAGGATTAAATTAGCCTAAATTTTCTTGGTGTTTGTGTGCAATGTGCAATGTTTTCCACTTTGAATTGTTTAAGTTTTCTTGGTTGTTGGTGGATGTGGTCGTTGGTTGTTTGGGTGTTGGTTGTTGGTGGATGTGGTCGTTGGTTGTTTGGGTGTTGGTTGTTGGTGGATGTGAATAAAATCTTATGTGAGTGTGGGCTTTGGAAAGTGGGTTGTGGCAGTGTGTGGGGTTCAGGGATAGGCATTTTAGAAGTCTTCTAGATTAGAGCTAACGCTTTCAAAATTGGCATTGAAATGTTAGGCATTTCGAGTTAAAGGGTTTAGGGTTGGAACAGAGACTTCATATGGTATAGGGTTTATAATTGATATTGTGATAGGGAATGAGTGTGTAATGTTGGCTTTTGGTTCAAACTATATGTTTATACATTAGGGTTTAGGTTTATGGTTTAGGTTATGGTTTTGGTTTAGGTTTATGGTTTAGGTTTATGGTTTAGGTTTATGGTCTAGGTTTATGGTTTAGGTTTAGGGTTTAGTGTAACGACCCGTCCCGAATATCGGGATTTAATAATATTATTTTTGATTTACTAATCTGGGATTAGTTGTGTGATTTCGGACGAATTGTGCAAAATGACCGTTTTGCCCCTGGGCGTGGGCAAAACGTTGACTTTTAATTCGGATGGTCAAATGGACTTTGACCGATGACCGTGACGTAGTTCGGGACGTCACGAGTTCATAGACAGGTGACACGTTCGATTCCGACGTCCGTGGTGAAAGTTATGATGTACGGAAGTTCATGGGCGTTTTCGTAATTTAAACATAATAAGGGGGAAATGTTGACTTTTTGATCGGGAGGTCCGATGGCCGAGGACCGAGGACCGTTAGGAAGGTCTCGATGCCCTGAGTTCGTAGACAGGCGGCACGCATCAATCGGAGTCCGTATGACCGAGTTACGGGTCAAGATGCTTGAGGGGCATTTTGGTAATTTTCTACACAAGGGCAGAATTGTAATTTCACGGGGGGGTACTGTTTCATTGAACAGCCGTGAAGGTGGATGCTTTGTGCGATCGATCCCGTGATTGTTTATCAATTTAATTGAGTTAATTGGACCAGTATGAGGTGGAATTGCACATGTTTGGTGCTGGCAATCGATCAAAAGGACATGGGCACTGGTTGTTTAATGTTTTCGGGTCAGTGCAGGGGAACTTTGCACAGTCATTTGAGGACACTTTTGGACGCCTTTAACGGCTGAATTGACTTAAAAGAATGGTGAGTGAGTCGAGAGTGGTTCACTGAGATTGAGAATGAGAGGAATGAGTGAGTTTGGGGCTGGAATTCTCTGAAAACCCGAAACTGGGTTCTGGGAAATTCAAATACAAATTCCTAGTTTTAGGCCAGCCCAAGCCTAATTGAGGATGGATTGAGCTTTCTGGAACTTCATCGTGTCGAACCAGATCAAATGGGGCAAGCTTTGGGGCTCCTAGGGCCGTGAACGGACGAGGTGGACGGCCGGAAAACTCAAGCTTGAGTTGTGGTGATTGAGGTAATGTCGTGTTCAATTAATCATGCTAATTGGTTCGTGTTAGTCCTTATATGCTTCATATGAAGTTAATTTGACAATGGTTAAGGATTGATGGAGTTTTGGTGATTGACCCGTTTTGGGTGATCACGGGTTAATGGCTTGATTAAGGAATAGTTGATGTTGATCGATGTCACAGAACTGAAATTCATATGCTAATGATTGTTTTAGGATCAAGAACGGATTGAATTGATGTCGAATTGGGTGTGATTGAACCGGATCCTATCGCGGGTAATCAGACCCGTTTACCAGACAAACGGGTGAAGGTGGTGACTGTAGCAGTCACTGTAGCAGGCGCGTGGCTTTCACGCGCAGCCACTCACGGCGGCGCGTGACGGCGCGTGGGCACGAATCTCGAGGTGAGGTCAACATGACTTTTATCCTATACATTGTAACGAACATTTTGGAATTGGTTTCGTGCCGATCGGACACCGTTTCAATATTGTTCGGGATGTCCGAAGGCTTTAAATCGAGTTTAAAAATACTTAAAAATTTGGGAAAATTACGGGACTTGAATAGGATGTTAATGATGAGGTTAGTGATCCTCTAATGTGATTTGAACAGGATTGGGAGTCCCGGTGATTGTGGTGTGGCCCGGGAAGGCCTATGGCACGCGTATCGAGGCACTCGGTTAAACGGTCTGTGAGTGGACATTGGTTTTATAAATTCGATGCATGCATAACTGTTTCATGATTGTTATAATTGGGATTATATGATTTGTTTTGGATATCAGTGAATTTATATGTTTTCACGCATTTCGAGGCGATTTACGTGTTTGCACGTGAATCGAGGTTTTCTGGATTTGCACTGATTTCCATAAATATGGATGGATATGATTTCATGAAACGGTTACGGATTTGATAAAGTAAAATCGGGCCAGGGGCCCAGTTAACTTGTTAATCGGGCCAGGGGCCCAATTGAATTATGAAATCGGGTCAGGGGCCCAGTTGACTTATGAAATCAGGCCAGGGGCCTAGTTGACTTATATATGTGATTTCGGGTCGGGGACCCTAAAATGGAATTGAATAAACTATTTCGGATTTGATTCAACTATTTGGACTTATGACGGTTTTATGAAAATTCGGGGCAGGGCCCTTGTGATATTTTGGAAATGAATAATAAAATGTGTTCCATAAAACCATCTCGATATGAGGATATTTATATCCTGGTCTCCTCCAAGTGTCGGGGACACTGGAGAAGTCACGGTGCATTGCCTGCGAGGGCTCATTGTACGGAGCTACCAGACCGTATAGTGATCCAGGAGCAGGATTGCTGGACGTCATGGACGTCAGACATCGGGGATGTCAGAGATATGGACCCGGTGAGACCCCGGGCAGCACGCGTTGCTTAATACCGTGAGATATGACGTCTGGAACGTCAAGCGTCTAGGACGCTAGGCATCGGGGATGCCGGAGATGGAAAAATAATAAATGAATATTACTGGATTGATGAAATAACTCTTGGATTGACTTTTGGAAATTTGAAACTATGCTTTGGGTTCCGGACTAAGGCCCTAGTGGTTATTTCTAAATAAATATGGGATTATTGGTTTTTGGTGCATGCATATGATTTTACTGAGGGGCATAAATGTCTTATAAATGTTTTTAATAGACTTGTTTATTTTCGTCCACTCACAGCTTTTGTTTTTAATGCCCTTCAGGTTGATTCCGGATACGACTGCAGCAGAGACTTGAGCATCGCACACCTCCTCCATCGATCCTTACGCACTCTGGAAGCCCGTTTGGGCAATGGCAACCGGTTATCCCTTGTCTGACGCCTCTTGTCAGACGGGAGCACGTCACATTCCATGGTAATCCCGGGGGGATTGGGATGGGTCGTGTCATTTAGGGTTTTGATTGTGCGATATTTCATATAGTTTATGTTGTTTCTGTTGGATGTGGATTCTTTATGCTTGTGGAGTAATGTTTGTTTTTTGATATTATGAGAGTTATGGGTCACGTGGCAACCCCATAATTTTCTGGTGATTTATGGTTCCACAATACCTTTAATATAAACAAAACAATAGTATAAGTGTCACAAAAAAAAATATAATTACAAAGAAAAAAGCTCAAAATTAAAAAATAAAGTTTAAATTGGAACAACCGTCTCTGAATTTTACCATAATTTTAGAAACTGTACATAAACTTCAATATTAGTGTCTCTCTTCCCTAAATTTTACTATAATAATTGAGTTAGCCTTTTTGTAAAAAAAATCAAATAGAATATGTTAAAAATAAGAGCAAATCATCCTTAAATTTTACCATAATTTTAAGAACCGTCCTTGAATTCTCAGACCCACTCACTCAAAAAGCCAAAAGGAAAAAGATCTCTATTAGTAGTGTCAAAAGTATGTATGTACCATTAGGATTCAATAAATCATGCGAAAATTATGTTTCCTTTTCTTTTTCCCTTGAATAAACAAACCTCAAAGTGAATATCACGAACTTGCTAGCAGGTGGTATATTTTTCTTTATTTTTTCTAAATCATGTTACCATCCCTTTTTTTTTTCTTCTGCCATTCACTCTCTCCTAAAAACTCGCTCTCATAAACTTTCTCTTATCGTGACCAAAATAATAATAACAAAATTCATTCAATTTCTTTACAATAAACTCTTTCACGTATTTGTAATGAAAATCAAACACAAAATTTGAAATGGGATGATTATTTTCTAGTTCAACCTTCAATCTAGTGCACTTCAACATCTATATTTTAATGTTATAATTTAAAGATAATATTTATATTCCACTCCAATAATATGTATCTTATTGTATCATACATATATCATAATCAGAGTCGTCTAACTAGTAAATAGTTATTTCAAGATCATCTCCACATAAAATCAATAATATTGGAAGCCGATTAATCATGTATATATATCAAACAAATATACGGTATTATTAAAGATCATCATAGTCAGCCTTCCATTTCATTTATATATATATATATATATGAACACATAAATGATTTCTATTTTGATTTGATCTTATGTATAAATAATCCTGAAATTATGATTTAGGAAATGAACAATTAAATTGGTACGATTGTATACGATGGTATCCGATATAAATCAAAGGATGATATAAGGATCTAGCACATGGTAAATGCAAGTATTATCCATAAATTAATGTTATGAATTTATTCTCATGATACATCCTAACATATTATAAATTTCCCCACCAGGCCTATAAGGAATAGGTTGCTTGAGTTCAGAGACAAAGTTGGCTTTGAAGGGACAAACTTTCGGACGGTAGGACTGGTGCCAATAGTTCATCACAACGCTTACTTGACTTTTGATGTATGTAAATAAATTGGTACGTTTGTATACAATGGTATATGATATAAATTGGTAAGATACAATTACATGTGTAACAAAATAAAAAGATTTTGACAAACTAAAAAAAATTAAAAAGGGGATTGTGGAACCATAAATCACGAAAAAATTGTGTAGCTTATCACATGACCCATAATTCACATAATGTCCAAATTGCCCCTAGTAATGGCATTAACGGCTCACAAACATCTGCACATTAAATAATGTATTTACCAGCGGAATATATTATTTAATAGGGTTAAAACCTCAACTATATTAATATTCTCCCCAAAAATTAATTGTTATTATTTTTAATAATGAACAATTATTATTAATATTAAATTGTTATAATTATCATCACAATGAGCAGTTATTATAATTATTAAATAATATCTTTATTAATAATATGATATTTATTAATTACAAATTCAACCGACCAATCAGAACGTTCCGTGATTTTCAAAGTTTTGCTATAAATAGTGGAGGTCATCTCATTTCCAAGGTAAGTCGATTCTTCGCTTCGAAGTATTTTATATTCCTCTCTTAAAGTTAACTTAAGCATCAGAGCGTTCTTGGTTGAGTAGCCTCCCGAGACTTCAACCTTAACCTCAATTGTCTCTTATATGTTGTTTATAATGATTATGAAGATTTTTCACGGCGAGTATGATTTCTACTTAAACAATTGGTGTTTTTATTGGGAACCGAATTGAGAAATACTCAAGAGTAGCTATCTAGATTGTTCATCGTTCATCGACTATGTTTGAAGTTCTTGAAATTTATTCAACATTTTTCAGTTGTGTTCATCGTTCATTGTACCACGTTCATCGTTTTATCGAATATGTTCAAAGTTCTTGAACGTTGTTCATCAGTTCATATCATTCATCATACTTCGTTCGTCGTTCATCGACTCTATTCAAAGTTCTTCATCGTTCATCAACTCTGTTCGAAGTTCCTGAACGTTGTTCGTCGTTCATCAACCATGTTCATCATTCGTCATACTTCGTTCGTCGTTCATCGACTCCGTTCGAAGTTCTTGAATGTTGTTCATCGTTCATTATACCTCATTTGTCGTTCATCGACTATGTTCGAAACTCTTGAACACTGTTCATGATTCATCAGAACTTTCCGTACAATCCTCGTGATTCAACATAGAAAGAACACGACGATCCATTCGATCATTCGAAGGTAGTGTTTCAGCCTCTACAATTTAGACTAGGAGTGGAGCACACTGTTACTCCAGAGGAGCATACAAGCCTTCGCCTAACGAAGCATCCATTGAGGGCCGAATTGGGAAATCCTCAAGTTGTGCTCTCAAATTCATTCGTCTTTTATCAACTTCATTCTTCATTCATTAACTTCTATTAGAAGAGCATACAAGCCTTCACCCTCGCAAAGCGTCCAAGCCTTCGCCCTCGCGAAATGTCCATGTGATAGGACCTGTCCCAACTGGACTTTGATAACTGTGCCCGGTCCTGCTCCCGTCTGACAAGTCAACCGAAACCCTGAAATTACCTCTCAGCACCTGTCAGCCAAGGGATGACTGGATCGATTTCTGCTCATGCCCCCGCCTCTAGATTTGCCCCGAGTCTCGTGCCACGGCCTGGAGGGTCATAAAAAACAAAAGTATGAGTGGACAAAAATAATATCATTTAAAACACGTTTATCAAAGTACATCATTTACCCTCCAGATTATCAAACCATGCATGCATAGAATCAACATATGAAAAACATCACCGGCTTCCTAGCCCAAATGCCATCTAAATCATTTCATAAAACCATTTTATCATATAATAAAGCATATAACTCGGGAATTACACATCTGAGGATCCTCTGAGAATTACACATCCAGAGTCGTCATCCTGCTGGGAATTACATATCCAGCCTCACCGGGAATTACACATCCGGAGTCCCTCCAGGAATTACACATCTGGAGTCACTTCAGGAATTACACATCCGAAGTCTACCCAGGAATTACACATCCGAAGCCTACCCATGAATTACACATCTGGGGGCATCAAACAACAATACACAATCAAAATCATTTTCACAAATCATCATTAAAACCATATCAAAACCATTTCTCATAGGGTCTCATGCCCAAATCTCATTTCTCTTAAACCGTAAAATCATTAAATAATTCAATGCACATAAATCCGTAAAATCATATCCGAAAATCATTATAAAGCCACCAAATCAATTTCCCGACTCAAAATCAATCTCAAATCCCGGGCTTTCGCCCAAAATAGTGATTTCACAATTTCTCAAAAAATGTACCCAAAATACTGATTAAAATAATCATTAAATCCAGCAATAATCATACCAAATCATTGCAATTCAAATCATGCCATAAATCATGTAAAACATTTAACTATGCATGCATATCACTTTATAAACACAAACGTCCACTCACACACCGTCCAAACCGCTCGCTTTCCGAGCTGCACTGTAACGACCCGTCCCAATTTCCTGGATTAGATTAGTGACTAATCACAATTAGTGAGGCTAATCCGTGATTAGTTGGGCGAAATTGGACGAACGATGCAAAATGATCGTTTTGCCCTTAACGTGGGTAAAACGTTGACTTTTTGTTCGGGCGGTCAAATGGACTTTGATCGATGACCGTGATGTAGTTCGTGACGTCACGAGTTCATAGACAGGTGGCACGTTCAATTCCGACGTTCGAAGAAGAAGTTATGACGTTCGGAAGTTTAGGGGCATTTTGGTAATTTTGGTTAAAAGGGGTCAAATGTTGACTTTTTGACCGAGATGTCCGAGGGCCGAGGACCATTACGTATATTGGGATGATACGAATCCATAGACAGGCGGCACGTCGAATTCGGACGTTCGACAACGAAGTTACGGTTCACAGAAGTTCAAGTGCACTATTGCACGAATTACGAAACGAACTAACTTTTGGACTCTAGTGGGGGCCCAGATATTTATGGAGGCCCAATGGATGAGTGACAAGTGTCACCCATCCATTTCACATCCCACGCATATTCATGCATCGACCATCCATTCCATTTTTCTTCATTTCAAACACAACCCACTCGATCTCATTCAAACCTTCACCCAAACCCATCTAACCTTCAACCTTTGATCAGCTGGGTGGAACAGGGAGTGAGGGAAGACAGGAGGATGTGGTGGCCAGCCCAAGACGGCGCCGCCGTGGGCGGAGGAGCCTTGAACCCGAGAGGTACTCGGTTGTGTTTTTTTTCATTTTTATTTTGATTTTACATGCTATAGTTGATTTTAGGTGATTAGAATGAGCTTAGGGGGTTATTAGGGTCCTAATGGGATGCTTTTGGGAGGTTTTGGACGGCTGCACAGCCATGGTGCAGTTTTGGGAAACTTTGAACCGTATGGTTCATAATTAAACCATGGAATTTAGGTGTTTTTAGGTTGTTTTGATGATTGGAATTGATAGGGAATGAAGAGATATGAATTATAGGATTAATTAGGGTTGAAATCGGACCAAAATAGGGCAGGAAAACCACTGAACCGGTCACGCTGGTTCAGTACAGTGCATGAACAGTGAATCGGTTCAGTACAGTAACTGCTGGAGGTAGGAGACGATGAACAGTATTTTCGGCCTTCTTGGGGCGCGTGATGGCGCTTGGGCCATAATTTGGGGAAGTGAACATATGAAATCTTCTATTCGATGTAACAAACATTTTGGGACTGGTCTCGCGTCAATCGGACATCGTTTCGATAGGTTTCGGGCTGTCCGAAGGTTTAGGGTCGGTTTAAAAATAGTTAAAAGTTCGGGAAAATTACGGGGATTTAATGGGAGGTTAATTAAGTAGTTAGTAACCTTCTATTAAAATTTGGACAGGTTTGGGAGTTCCGGTGATAGCGATTGGCTCGGGAGAGCCTATGGCACGCAAATCGAGGCGGCAGCTCGGACGGTCTGTGAGTGGACCTTTTTTTCTAAATTGGTGCATGCATAAATGTTTATTATATGTTTTAAATACTTGTTTGTGATGCCATGAGTGCATTTGGATGTGTGGTTACGTATAGGCACGTATTTCGAGGTTTCGGCCCTATACGGTGCTTATACGGGTCTGTATGTCTTTATTGGTCTAAATGAAATGGTTTTGGATTTCCAAAAGGATAATGAATGTGATTTAATGATTTTGATTTGGATATTTGTGAATTATATGGTTTCGCGTATTTCGAGGCGATTTACGTGCTTGCACGTAAATCGAGAATTTTCGATTTTATACTGATTTTCCATACTTATGGTTTTGGATATGATTTCATGAAATGGTTTTGGATTCGAAAAGGTAAACTCTGGTTCGAAACCCATTTGATTTATGGAATCGGGTCGGAGGCCTAGTTGGTTTACGATTCGGACCAGAGGTCCAGTTTCTATGTGGATTCGGGCCTAGCGCCCAGTTATGTGTTACAAATGGTTGTTACGGGTCATGACGGTTTATGGGAACCGGCATGAACCCATGAAAGTTTTTATGGTTCATGACGGCTTATGAGGGGCCGGACATGAATCTTGAAAAGGTTTTTCATATTCCATCCTTTATATATGATTGTCTCCTCCGGGGAGGGTCGTTGGCCTGGGTGGACCCCGGAGTAGTCACGGAGCACTGACTGAGTAAAGTCGCCCCCCAGTTGGGTTCCTTACTCTTAGGATGAGCATGGTTCGTTACCTCCAGGGAGGGTCATTGATCTACGGACATTGACCTGGGTGGACCCTAGAGAGACTTGGGTTTGAGACCCCGGTTAGCACGCGCATAGTTTTATTTTACCGTGACAGGTTCTGGATATGAAATATAATGGATAAACATGATTTCAATTGGTTTTGGAAATTGTGTTTATAATGATAAATGGATTTTGTAAGGACCCGTCCCGGAAATTAGGGTTAAGATGGTGATTAAGGTGGGATTAGTAAGCTTAATCAGTGGTTAGTTGGTTACGGAAGGTCTGTTAGCGTCGAATGACAATTTTGCCCCTAGGTTGGGTAAATAGTTTACTTTTAGTTTGGGTGGTCAATTGGGTATTGCCCGGTGACCTTGACGTAGTTCGAGACGTCACGAATTAGTAGACAGGTGGCACGCCCGTTTCCGACATCCGAGGAGGAAGTTGTGATGTTCGGAAGGTTGAGGGCATTACCGTAATTTGGTTAAAATAGGGGAAAAAGTTGACTTTTCGTACGATCGGGTTTTGACACGTTGACCTAGGACCGTTAGGTAGATCTCGTCGTCCTGAGTTCAACGACAGGCGGCACATGTTCATTGGACCTAGGATGCGTAAGATATGGGTCTAAAACGGCAAGGGCAAAATGGTAATTTTTGACTCAAAAGAGGGGCAGTTTGGTCTTTTGGCTGCATTGGGATTTGTGCACAACAGATAAGGCCAGATGTATAGTGGAGATTGGGATATTTGTGAGAGGGCTGAGGGGATGGTGACACGTGCAAGGTGTCTAGTGGGTTCTAGGGTGCACGGCTCCAAATATTTAGCTGTGTGTTCGTGTGTGTGTTTGAACAAGAGAGAAAACAGAGAGGTGAGGCGGTGAGGATTGTGATCGATTCAGTGAGTGTGTGACGGTTTTGTGGACTAGTGAGAGAGACATAGAGAAGAAGGGAGGCTGGTGATTGGAATTGGGAGTGCAACTGTCAGGACCGGTCCCAAATCCCCCGGGATTAACGTGGGACCCGACTGATCCCGTCTGACACGAAGTGTCAGACCAGGGAAAAGTCCATCTTTGCCCTCGCCGGGGCCATCAGAGCGCGTCAGGATCGTAGGAGGAGGGGAGTGATGTCTCGTCTCTGCTACAGCCTGCATCCGCGATCAACCTGAAAGACGTTAAAACATTAAAAGTCGTGAGTGGACAAAATAATAATTTCTTAAAAATATTTTTCGTATCAAGACATTTATGCCCTTCAATAAAAGCATATGCATGCATTCCAAAAACCGTTTAGTAAAACATTCATAAAATCAATCAATTCATTAAACATATTTTTGAAATCATTCAAGGGTTCATGCCCGGTTCCCATAAACCGTCATGACCCACAAACACCTTTCAAAGGTTCATGCCGGTTCCCATAAACCGTCATGAACCATAAATCCATTTGGGTCCTCGACCCGAAATCACAATTCAAAACCCGTAGGTCAAATCAATAGGGACTCAGCCCAAATCACATCACGTACGGGGTCTCCGCCCCCAAATCATTTTCTAATCATAAAACATAGGGTCTCCGCCCTCAAATCTCGTATACGGGGTCGCAGCCCCAAATCACCTTTCATAAACCCACATACGTATCGACATACGTATAACCCATCCGAGGCACTTCCGAGAAGATGCCAACTCGGGGCACACAGCCCCTAGGGAACACATCCCCAATATAGTCACGATATCAATCTCTATACTAGTGTGCACACTACTCGGGGTCTCACTCCGAGTCTTCTCCCAGGAATCTCCATCTGGGAGGCTCAATCACTGGATCTAGTCCGAGCTCTCTCTCTGGATCTAGTCCACACATCTCTCCAGAATCTGGTCTGGGACCACAACATAATGAGTAACCACCACTCCTGGAACGGGATCCCTATGGGGATACCCACTCTGGTCTGTGGATCATGACTCTCCAGGTCGACGCTGGAGGAGACCATATAATCTATATGGAGGGTTCATTCACATTTTCGAATCTCTTTCTTTCTTTTCTTAAAATCATATTTCTCAACTGGGTCTCTTACTCGATTCATTTCAACAGGATTTCTCGATCCGATTCAAATCCATTTCACAGGCCTCGACCTAAATCCACAGTTCAATAGGGTCTCATGCCCGAATACTCATTTCACATACTGAACTGGGACTCAAGCCCGATATTTCAATCAACTGGCCCTAAGCCCGAACCATTACTCAACAGGACCTCACGTTCGATTTCACAACCAACGGGGCCTTAAGCCCGATATCTCAACTAAATGGGTCTCAGGCCTGATATCGTAAATCAGCAGGGCATCAAGCCCGATAGTAACACTAGCTGGGCCTCAAACCCGAATCGTAAACCAAATGGACCCTCGGTCCGATCTTATAGCTCAAATGGACCCTAGGTCCGATTCCTCGTCAAATCAAATGGACCATAAGTCCGAGAGTTCGTAAATCAAATGGGTCTCGTGCCCGATTTCATATTTCTAAATCCGAAACCCATTTATTAAACCCTCGTTGAAAACCTAGAAAGTATATGCATCATATAAAACTGTAAATCTCGAAATACGTGCAAATACGTAAATCCTAGGCTACCACAAACAAATTCACTCATGGCATCACAAAAAATATATTAAAACACTTATAAAATATTTATGCATGCATCAAATTCAAAAGAATGGTCCACTCACAGACCGTCAGAAGCCGCGCCTCGATACGCGCGCCTCGATACGCGCGCCATAACCGTCTCCCGGGTCAAACGTCGCCTCCGGGATTCCCAAACCTGTCCAAATTTTAATAAAAGGTTACTAACTACTTAATTAACCTCCTATCAAAGCCCCGTAATTTTCCCGAACTTTTAACTATTTTTTAAACCGATCCTAAACCTTCCAACACCCCGAAAACTATCGAAACGATATCCAATTGACTCGAAACCAGTCCCAAAATATTCGTTACATCGAATAGAAGGTTTCGTATGTTGGAACCATCCCCAAAAACCCCCTCACGCGCCTGCACGTGCCCCTAGAAGGGACTGTGCACTGTTCATCGCCCCTGAGTTCCAACATTGGTTCAGACCGGCCGGTCCGCCTGCAACTGGACCGGCGTGACCGGTCCAAGCTTCATTCTCCCTTATTTTTCATCCGTTTTGTCCCAATTCAATCCCAAAATTCCTCTTTTAATGTTTCCTATCCTTCCCAGTAACGAAACGACCTAAAACCTCCTACATCGATCCATAAAAATTACCCCCCACGGTCCATGTTTTTCCGATCGGCCCCCCACGGCATCTCAGCCGTTAAACCACACCAAAACCTTCCTAAAATGTCCCCAGCAACCTATTGAACACTTGCTAAACACCCACAAGCAGCCATAATGGAAAACACGAATTAAAAATGAAAATTGGGCAAACCGAGTACCTCTCGGTTTTGTCTCCTCCCGCCGCCGTCCACGACGGTTCTGGCCGTCCAGCCACCTCCTCAGTCCTCTCATCACTCTCTGGATACTCAGGCATGATCAAGGGAAGGGTTGGATTAGTTTAAGGGGGAGGGTGAGATCGGGTTGTTTGGGAGAAATGGGAGAATGATCGATGTAAAGGGGAAGGGGGATGCATGGGTTTGGTTTGGATGAGCAATGGATGGGTGACACTTGTCACTCATCCATTGGCCTGTCCAATAATATCCGGGCCCCACTAAAAGTCAAATAATTCCCGTATCGTAAAATGTGCAATAGTACGTTCGAACTTCCGTGAACAGTAACTTCGCTGTCGAACGTCCGAATTCGACGTACCGCTTGTCTACGGATTCGTATCGTCGTGATCTACGTAACGGTCTTCGGCCCTCGGCCATCGGACCTCCTGGTCAAAAAGTCAACTTTTGACCTCCTATTCACCCAAATTACCAAAATGCCCTTGGGCTTCCGAAAGTCATAACTTCCTCCTCGGACGTCGGAATCGAGCATGCCACCTGTCTATGAACTCGTGACATCACGAACTACGTCACGATCATCGGCAAAAGTCCATTTGACCGCTTAAACAAAAAGTCAACGATTCGCCTATTTCAAGGGCAAAATAGTCATTTCGCCCGAACGTCTGATAATCCTCGTCTAATCCAGGACAAGTCTCGCTAATCCGTCATTAATTCTTAATTAATCCTGCTAATTCGGGACGGGTCGTCACAACAACTGTGCACGAATCAAGGTGGTCGGAAGGTTCGATTTCTCTGAGAAACAGAGGGTTGTCGCAGGGATTGGTGGTGGTTGTACCGTGTGTTGATCCAATCCAGGCTGAGAGGGAGCTAGGAGGGCTGAAGGAGACCCAGTGGACACGGAGGTGCACGACGGTGCGAGCGGCGGAGGACGAATCGACGGTAAGCTTAAATCCCCTGTTTTTCCTGATTTACTTAAACCAATAGTCGTGGACTTAGGGGCTGAGTCGAGACGTTTGGTGAGTCCTGTTAGACTCAGGAGGTTCCTAGGAGTCGTCTAGGGTGGTTTCCGTGACGGGGGAGTGTCGGGTTAGCCGGAAACCGAAACAGGGGTATCGGGCTATTTTATTTCGAGGTTGAAGACGACGGGTTATAGGCTGTGTCGAGGTGTGAGAGTGAGGGGAATAGGTTGCTTAGGGCTGGACGGTGAGAATGGTGAAGAAAGGGAGGAAAACGGTGAAGGATTGGCGGAGAACCGTTCTCGCCGGTTCAGACCGGTCGAGCTGAGGAAGACGACGATGAACATGCTCTGTGAGCAGGTGCGTGAGGCCCACGCGCAGCCACCTTGGGCGGCGCGTGGAGGCGCGTGCGGTGGTTTCTGGGGAAAGTGTCAACTAGGTTTTTAGTCTAGAGGTTGTAGCGAGCCTAGTGAACTAAGTTTCGGGTTAATCGAACGTCGTTTGAGGTTAGTTCGGCTAGGTTGAAAGTTTAGGGTTCCTGTTCGTTACGTTTAGGACCTGGGGATTTTTGGGGAAAATTAGGAAAGTCCTGGTAGACGTGTTAGTGACGTACTTTGGTGACTTGTGACAGGATCGGGACTTCCCGAGGAAGCTGAGGAACGTACGGGGCGCGAGTGACGTGCCGGTGACTGTGAGTGGACCCCTTCTCTAAACTCAAGCATGCATAACTGTTTTTCTATCATTGTTTTATGGTTTTACATGTGATTTCATGATTGTTGAATCTGCTATGTTGGTTTTACATAATTGCACGTTTTTCGAGAAAGTACGTATTTGGCACGTTTTATGAGGAAGTTTGGAATTCTGATTTCGATGCTATGATTTGGAATTTCAAATGATAAATGGTTTTCTATGATTATAAAGGAGTTATGGAACATGATTTTTATGATCGAGGTTTTCAGTTTTGAAATCGGATTTCGGAAGCGGAATTTGGTTTTAAAGTTGAAAAGTGGATTTCGAATTCGGGTTTGGATGTGGATTTAGAAATGGTTTTCGGCTGGTTTTGGATTGGATTTGCTGGATCTGGTTATTGGGTTTAAAGACCCGGATATTGTGATTGACGGGGGACGGGCCCGGATTGGGTTTAAATACCCGGATTGAGTTTAAAGACTCGGGAGTTTAAAGACTCGGATATATTGATATTTCCCCCGTAGGCCTGTTGAGTTTAAAGACTCGGGAGTTTAAAGACTCAGATATTATTGAGGCCTGGATTGAGTTTAAAGACTCGGGAGTTTAAAGACTCGGATATGTCCAGCAGGTTTGATCAGATAATGACTGTTTGAGACTTATGATTTATGATATGGTTTTATGATGTTTATGATGTGATTTCAATAACTGCTTTCAATTATGTTTTTATGACGATCTTTATGTTATTTATAACTGATTTCAGTAAATGGGTTATGCATGTGTGATTTCAAAACGGAAGGCCAAAACCCTGGTTTTCTTATGAAATGGTTTCTGGAAACTCTTCTTTTATTTATGGTCCACTCACACCTTCTGTTTTAAATTGCCCTCCAGGTCGTGGAGCTAGCGCGGGGGTTGACGTTGAGGCAGCGTCGGAGGCAAAGAATACTCGAGAGTGACCCCGGAGTGCTTTACATTTTCCGTTGTGCGTGTACCTTGTTTATCGATTTTCTTTCCTTTGTATTTGGTACTATGCTCTGTAAAACTTTGACTTCGGGATGTTTAAATTTTCTCCTGCGTCTAGAATATAGTTTGGTGGTTTATCGTAAGATTACTTTTGTCCTTGTGTCGGGGTGTCAGACGGGAGCAGGATTTATCTCGATTTTCGGGGTGGAACTGAGGTGGGTCCTGACAGATTTGGGCTGAGATCCCACATATGTTTACTATGTTCTGGTTTTCTGTAAATGGTTTTGGGCAGGAGCCCGTGTGATTTGTATTTACGGAACTTGGGGTTGTGACCCTAATTATGGTTGTTTAAACATATGTGTTTGAATAAATGACTTTACTATGCATGCATGCTTTTTAGTGAAGGGTATAAAGGTCTTTTATGAAATATGTTTTATAAACTCTTTATTTTTGTGCACTCACAGTCTTTCTGTTTTTAATACCCTTCAGGTTGGATACGATGTGGACTGTAGCAGAGACCGAGATATCACATGTGACAGGACCCGCCCCGATCCCACAGGGACCACAAGGGGACGTGCCCTGCTCCCGTCTGACACCCACTAATTCATACCAATTTTAACCTCAAAACATCAAATGCATAAATAATCAAATTTAAGTCATACAACAAATCCGAATTAAACAGATGTCAGACAAGGGATGAAATCCAAAATTACAAGTTGCGAGCACGACTCTAACATAAACCTGCGGGTAAACCACCCAGCAGGGGTTCAGGTACGCAGAAGTAGATCTATGCCTCAGCCTCAGGTTCCTCCTCTACCTCAGTATCACGACCTGGAGGGGTTACCAAAAACATTAAGGGTGAGTGGACCGAACTCAAGTTTATAAAATCATTTGAAAAGTAAAACATATAATTTACCCCTCCGTTTTCCAAAAATGCATGCAGCATCCTTTAAAATCATAAATAATATAATATGAGTCATAAGGCATGTAATAAAACCATAACCATAATTTTAGCCACTGCACTATACACTCCAATCCGACATCCCTGATGTCTGACGTCCCTGACGTCCAATCAGGTCACAATCACAAGGCTACGCGTGCCACTCGGGTCTCAATTCCGAGTTAAATCCCCGAACCCTGTTCGGTTACAGCATCCCCGATGCTTAGCGTCATAGACGTTGGACGTTCTAGACGTCCGTGACCTCTCCGGGGCACCTCATCCGGAGGAGACAATATAATATGGAAGGATCTATACAGTGCAGCACCAAATACATTTTATTGATATCCACATGCAACATATATATATATAGGTAAAATCTGAACCGATTGTTACGTTTCATCACACGGGTCTCATGCCCAAATACCGTGAAACGTGCCATAACCGAAATCTCAATATCATCAAAACCATTTATAGATTCCAGCATGTGAACATATAAGTAAATCAGAAAACATTTAAGCATGCAAGGGTTTAATGAAAACGGGCCCACTCACAGTACGATTCCGCTGCGAATCTGCGCGTACGGACCTGTACCGAGATTATCGTACAATTCCTGTCAGTTCAAATCACATGTAAGGGTCACCACAAGTCTTAAACGTTTAACCACAAAGTCCGAAATAGAAACCGGCCCGGGGAAACCGTACAACACGTTTCTTGAGGCAACCGACCCTAAACTGACCCATCAAAGCTTATCTCAGATCAACATGGTTAAATCACCAAAAATGTTCAGAATGATGAGAGGAACAAAAGTCATGTTGATCGTGATCGGAGATAAGGTCCAACGCGCCCTCACGCGCCGCCCAAAGTGGCTGCGCGTGAAAGTCACGCGCCTGACACTGTAGCTACAGTGTCACCTCCTTCACCCGTTTGTCTGTAATACGGGTCTGCCACCCGCGGCTTGACCCGGTTGAATACCCATCAATTCCTACTCGATTTCAATCCAATTTGATCCTAACATGTTCATTAACTATCCAATTTAGGTTCTGTGACAAAAATCAACCTCGACACATCCCCAAACGACCCATCGACCCGCGATCAACCAAACGGGTCAATCACCAGAACTTCCTGGTTTCAAACCCATTGTCCAATTAACTTCACAGGAAGCATAACAGGATCAAAACGAACCAAAATGAACAATCAATTGTGTCTGAAAGTACCTGTAGGTTGTCGTCCCAAGCTCTACAACTTCCCTGAAAACAGCAGCCTCCGTCCTAGCTCAACCGTGACTGTTAGCCTTCAATTTCGATGTGGTTGAGTTCCAAATACTCCCAGAAGACTAAACCAGGCCTTGGTTTGGTCCATCAAGCACCATAAATTAAACTCCGAAATTCCCTCCAATTTTCCAGAAACTGAATTCTCTGGTTTTCCTCTCCAATTCTCAGCCCTCACTGCAACAGAGTGAAGCACACTTAAATCCCACTCAGTTTAAACAATCCTTGCCAGCCAACAGCTCGTGGAAGCCTCACTGTCCACTGAGAAATATTTCCCGCAAAAGTTCGAATCTTGAATTAACAAATGGTGTCCATGATCAGCCACGTTCTGATGTTTATAAGGCTTTAAACAATCCCAATTTTCCAACTCACACTATAACACCCCGGAAATTCGAGGATTCCCATATTGTACTTTAATGTGTGATTTGACGATTTCACCCTTGTGAATGGTATGGTCAATTGATGACTTTTTGATTGGTGAACTAAATGGACTTTAACCTATGACCGTGACGTAGTTCGGGATGTCACGAGTTCATAGACAGTTGGCACGTCCAATTCAGACGATCAGGGTAAAAGTTATGACTATCGGAAGTTCAGGGGCATTACCGTAATTTGGACTCTCGGGGGGGGGGGGGGGGGAAATGTTGACTTTTCGTTTGACAACTAATTTTCAGTTGACTCAAGGACCGTTGGGTAGGCCTCGACGTCCTGAGTCCGTAGACAGGCGGCACGCCAAAATCGGACTTCGTACGAGGAAGTTATGGTCAGAAACGTGAATTCGGGAAGTTCGTGTCTCGGTTTTCGTGTCGAATATTAAATTCAGGAAATCTGATTGGAGGACACCTGGTGAGTGACAAGTGTCACTCACCCATTGGCTAGATTGGATCAGATCCACTATTGGATTAAATAGCAATAGAATCAGCTTTAAATTCCAGCCCTTGATCTGAAAACCTCCAGATCTGATCTCAGCCCTTGATCTCATTCTGAGATTCAATCTGGGCCGTTCATTTCTTTGAGCAGCTTTCCCTCCATTTCTATATATATTTCTCACCCGAACTCACACACTGCCCATTTCATCCATCACACCCGCACTACTCCCTGTCCCTGTGTCTGTGTGTTGCTGGACTCACGGGGAAGGACGGAGGCACGGCGGTGGACGGCGGCAGACGGCGGCGAGGTGAGCCGGCTTCAAAACCCGAAACGGGTTCAAAAACTCAGAAATGGAAGCTTGTTGTTCAGCGTTTGTTGGCATTCCTTTTTGACTCTATTCACTTCTATGGACTGTTAGGAACCTCTAGAACTCAATTGTGTGACCGGAGGTGACCTGAACGGAGTTTAAACGGCGACGGGAACCGGGTCTGTTCATCGAGGTAAGCCTTCGACCCTGTCTGTGTTTGTCAATTTTGATTAGCTAGAACCCTTTCTGGGATTGAGACGAGCATCTAGGAACAAACTAGGACTGAAATGGTTGAGAAATGAAGAAATGGCAACCGGGTCATGATCGCGGGTCTGATCGACCCGAGTTGCAGGTTTTCGGGTCAACCCGTCTGAGGACAGCGGTGATGACGTGGCACCTTGTCAGTCTGTCAGGTGACGTGGACCAATCATGAGCCGACACGTGTCACATGTCAGTGCACAGTCAGCACTGACATGTCAGTGACGTGGACCAGTCATGGACTGCCACGTGTCACTGACATGTCAGTGACGTGGACCAGTGCCGTGCTGACACGTGGCACATGTCAGATCTGACACGTGGCCTGACAGATCAGCGAGGTGGACCAATCGGATGTTGACACATGGCACCTGTCAGAGTCTGACACGTCAGACCTGACAACTGTCAGATGACGTCAGCATGACGTCATGCTGACGTCAGCGGTGACGTCAGCGATGACGTCAGCAGGACTGTTCCAGCATTGACCGCCGCGTGGGGGCGCGTGTGAACAGTGTTTCTGGTGGGACCACCACCATCCTTTAGGTTTCGACGATCCGGATCCAATGGCGGTGGTTTCGGGTCGATCGGAGATCATTAAGTTGGTCAAAATAAGGTTTATTGTCTTGGAAAGCGCGTTCGGGCGGCTTTCCCGGGCCGGTTTCGACCTAGGCTTTCATGGTTGAATGTTAGGGGTTTGTATTGATCTTTACGAATACTTTGGACTTGACAGGGATTGTACATTTGTACCAGGACGAGGGTATACGTTCGGTTTCTAGCAGGATTGTACTGTGAGTGGACCATTTTCTTAAACCCTTGCGTGCATAAATGTTTTCTGGTTATTTATACTTATTCACATGCTAAAACAATAATGGTTTTGAGGATATGGAAAATATGGTTATGGCATGTTTCACGGTATTTGGGCTTGAGACCCGTCTGATGGAACTTAATGATTGGTTCGGATTTTATCTATGTATATATATGCCTTGCATGTGGATATCAACAAAATGCATTTGTTACTGCACTGTATAGATCCTTCCATATTATATTGTCTCCTCCGGCGAGGTACCCCGGAGAGGTCACGGGCGTCTAGTACGTCCAGCGTCTATGACGCTAAGCATCAGGTGATGCTGCATTAGGTGATGCTGTACCCGAACGGGGTTCGGGGATTTAACTCGGAAAATTGAGACCCGAGTGGCACGCGTAGCCTTGTGATTGTGACCTTATTGGACGTCAGGGACGTCAGACATCAGGGATGTCGGGATTGGAGTGTATAGTACAGCAACTAAAATTATACTTATGGTTTTGTTATATGCCTTATGGTTCATATTATATGGTTTATGATTTTGAATTATGATGCACGCATGTTTGGAAAACGGAGGGGTAAATTATATGTTTTACTTATCAAACGATTTCATAAACTTGAGTTTCGGTCCACTCACCCTTAATGTTTTGATAACCCCTCCAGGTCGGGAAACTGAGGTAGAGGAGGAACCAGAGGCTGAGGCATAGATCTACTTCTACGTACCTGAACCCCTGCTGGGCGGTGTACCCGCAGGTTTACTTTAGAGTCGTGCTCGCAAATTTGTAATTTTGGATTTCATCCCTTGTCTGACATTCGTTTAATTCGGATTTGATGTATGACTTTAATTTGGTTATTTATGCTTTTAAATGTTTTGAGGTTAAAATTGGTATGAATTATTGGGTGTCAGACGGGAGCAGGGCACGTCCCCTTGTGGTCCCTGTGGGATCGGGGCGGGTCCTGTCACACACACTGATTTAACAATTGAGACTCAGAACCACCGCACACGATGGTGCATCAACGGTTCCCCCGCGGTTGCTACAGTGACCATGGGTGAAATGACCAAAATGCCCCTAGTTCAGAAATTACCAAAATGCCCTTCACTTCCTAAGCCCGTAACTCAGCCATACGAAGTCCGATTTTGGCGTGCCGCCTGTCTACGGACTCCGGACGTCGAGACCTACCCAACAGTCCTGGAGTCGTGTGAAACTTAATTGTTAAACGAAAAGTCAACATTTTCGCCCGTGAAGTCCAACTTACGGTAATGCCCCTGAACTTCCGATAGTCATAACTTTTTCCCTGATCGTCCGAAATGGACGTGCCACCTGTCTATGAACTCGTGACGTCCCGTACTACGTCACGGTCATAGGTCAAAGTCCATTTAACTCATAAATCAAAAAGTCAACAATTTGGCCATACTAATCACAAGGGTAAAAGCGTCAATTCACACATTAAATTGAAATATTAAAATCCTCGAATGTCCGGGGTGTTACAACATGCCTCCTCCGGATCCTGGCGTACTCTGATAGCCCGGGAGGGCAAAGGTCAGAAATATCCCTTGTCTGACACTCCGTGTCAGACGGGAGCAGGGTCATCCCGCGTTAATCCCGGGCGGATTGGGAGGGGTCCTGCCATGCACGCGTTCCCGTAATTTTTGGTATTTTCCAAGAATCTCCAATCCTGTCCAAATCAATACTCAGGGTCACTAATGACTTACTTAACATCATACTAATTCCCCATAATTTTTCGGGAATTAAATATTAATTTAAAACATAACATAAACCTTCGGACCCTCGAAACAATATCGAAATGGTGTCCGAATGACTCGAAACCAACGTCAAAATGTTCGTTACATTAAATGGAACAAAATTTATATTGACCTCACCTCAAGATAAGCCACCACGCGCCCTCACGCGCTGCCGTGAGTGGCTGCGCGCAGTGCATCGTCCTTACCCCGCTGCCCTGTAAATGGATCTTTCAACCCGCGACACGACCCGGTTAGATTCCTTTCAATTCGAGCTTGTTTCTTCTAATTCTTTCATTGAATCACTTCTAATACATCTGAATTAAAGTTCTATATAAGTTAATTAACATGATTCACACTAAAACTCATAATTCTCCAAGTCTATCCCGTCGAATTCGATTTCCCAATTCATCCAATTCGACCTTAATTGTCCTTTCCAATTCACCAGAAAGCATCGTTAGATTAACAGAAACATAAATCCAACATCAATTTGGGAATTCCTCACCTTCAATTACACGAATTGAATTTGAATTTCTCAGAATTTCGCAGGGTCTGTTCTTGATGATTTCTTCGTCAATTGTCTTCCTTGTTGATGTGGTTCGACTCGAAATCATCCCAGAAGACTGATTTTGACCTTAATTCGGCTTGGGTTAAGCTAAACCTTGGAAATTGACTCTCAATTTCTCCAAGCACGACTTCGGGTTTTCCTCTCGGGTTTACAGTTTCCTTTATGTTTTCTCTTCTGTTTCCCTCTCGTTTTTCCCTCACAATTTCCCTCATAATCTCCATGTCTCTCTGGTTTTCACACTTGCTTTATTGATCAATCAAATTTGATGAATTTAAACAGGAGGTGGGCGGGTTTGTTTGTCCTTGTTAAGCATTCAAACACGATGCACAAACAAAGCCACCAAGCCTTCAATTCTGGTGACAAGTGTCACCAAGTGACCAATCCTCATCCACATTAACTGACTAATCAACCTGACCATTAAAATTACCATTTTACCCTTCTATACACAAATGACCAAAATGCCCCTAGCATTCTTCAATCCATAAGTTTTTCATCCGGACTTCGATTGACGCATGCCGCCTGTCTACGGATTCAGTGTCCCGAGACCTATCCAACGGTACTTCCGAAAAGTCCAAACAAGGTCCCGAACAAAAAGTCAACTTTCGGCCCTTATAACCAGGGGCAAAATCGTCATTTCCTTCAAATTTTTTTCCAATTTTTCCTTTCTCGAATTTCCGAGTCGTCACACCAAGACTTCGTGTAACGTCCTGGAATTTTGAGAAAAGTCAAATGACAATTTTGCCCATGAAAATCAAAGAATTGACTTTTTGACCTAAAGTCAAAGTGTTGACTTTTTATTTAAGTGTTGGCTTTTTTATTAGGACATCTTGTTGATTATTTGAACAGACTATTACGAAGGTCTTGACCTCTTGAATACATGAGCTGGCGACATGTTGTAATTAGAGGTCAGATAGGCTTGATATAGGTCTAAAATAAGTAAAGGTAGTTTGGTAATTTTGAAAAAAAAAGCGAAATTTGATCCTTTCATAAATTCACATGTGAATCATATGTGTTGCATCTAGAATAATCTATGATATTTTTTATGGCTTCTCCCACCGACTCACCACCCTACAAATATGTGAATGGTGTGTTGTGGGGGTTCATTGACCTTGGGCTGAACACCATGAAAGGTGTGGTCGAGAGAGTGGGAGCTGGAGTTGAGGGAGAAATGGGCCAGGAAATGAAAGAGAGACTGAGGGGAAGAAATCATGAGGGAGAAACGAGCAGGTTGGTGACGTTTTGAGGAGGAAACACTTTGGAAATTTGTGAACCTGAAGTCCCCACGTTGGGTTCATATTTTTGAACCCTTGTTTGAGGACTGGTAACTTGATAACGAGGATTCTCACATCTTTTTAGGAGCTTTGGGATCGAGCTGGACTTGAAAACAAGGAGGTTGGACGTAGAAAAACCCTCTGGGTTGAAGGCCAAAACTTAACCGAAAATGAAGGTAAGGTATCCCGATTCTTTCCTTGATTTTTCATTGTTTTGAAGGCACAGATCCAATCTAGGAGTAGTTTAGAGCTTATTGGTCAAAGAATGGATGAAAAAGGCAAAGAAACGAGCAAGTTTGAGTCGGGTCAGGATCGTTGGGTTGGGCGACTCGGATTACTGTAAAACGGGTCTGGGACGCAGGAAGAAGATGAACAGTGGTGCCGCGTGGCCACCACGCCTAGAGACAGAGGGAGGCGCATACGGGCGCATGCGGCCTCCTTTCCGCCCGATCAACACGAAAGTTTCCCTTTTTAATTTCCTGAGTTTAATGGTACAAATTTTGAGTTAATTTGACCATGTCTTGATTTAATTCTGAATTTCCATAATAATAGGCTTTATTTAAACTAATAATTATTATAATGATATTAATTACAAGATTAAGGGTAATTTTATTAGTCCAAAAGGTTCTTGAAAATAAATTATAGTCATGACACATTTTATAAAGAATTATAAGTTGAAGTATTATATGATTGGATGTATGGAACAAGATTTTTGGTGATTATGTAAATGGTTTGATTCATAATTATTAAACCTATGCTTCTTGATAAATTAATTTATCTTTTGGATAATTGATGAGCAAATATTAAATGAATATTTCCAATAACCTTACCTTGTTAAAATGATATGTATGATGCTATATGATTAGGTTGATGCTTAATAATGATATTTATATGTATGCTGTTATATGATTATGTTACCTTATTAATAAGAATGTTTATATATAAAATGGTAAGGTTTGAGTAGGATGCTTTATGGAATATTTAAACACAAGATATGTGTATAATTTGAACGACGAAGGTGGTTCGTACATAGTAATACTTATATTTCGCTATACACCATATAAAAAGGTTACTATGTGAAATGTGAGTTATTGAGAATCTTTGAATACCAACTATTTATAAATGGTAAATTTAAGGAATTTAAGGAGTTTAATAAGTCAATAGTGAATTTGTCACCTTGTTCGGGGAGTGGGTTGAATGTGGGTGGAAACCCCGCAAGGACGCACTAAGTTTAGGTTAATTGAACAAAATTTGGTCATGATTAAAGTCAGCAATATCCCTTGTCTGAAAAGAGTTGTCAGACTGAAGTAAGACCGGTTCGATTTTACCGAAAACTTGAAACGGGTCCTGTCACTTCACCCTCCTGAAGCGTCCATGACTTCGCCCTCGTGAAGTGTCCAAGCTTTTGCCCTCGTGAAGTGTCCATGCCTTCGCCCTTGCAAAGCGTATAAGCCTTCGCCTCGTGAAGCATCCAAGCCTTCACCCTCACGAAGCATCGAAGCCTTTGCCCCGCAAAGCATGCAAGCTTTCGCCTTCGTGAAGCCTCGAAGCCTTCGCCTTCGCGAAACATCGAAGTCGTCGCCCTACAAAGCATCAAAACCTTCACCCTCGCAATGCATATAAGCCTTCGCCCTCACGAAGCATCAATGCCTTCGTCCTCGCGAACCATCCAAGCCTTCGCCCTATGAAGCATCCAAGCCTTCGTCCTCGCGAAGCATCTAAGCCTTCGCCCTCGTGAAGCATTTAGGCCTTCCTTTAGGAAGTAGTCCAAACCTTCTTCAAAGAAGCAATTCAAGCATTCCTCTTGGGAGCAATACAAGCCTTCCACCTGGAAGTACTTCAGATTTTCCTCCTGGAAGCACTTGAAGCCTTCCTCTAGGAAGCACTTCAAGCTTTTCTCCAAGAAGCACTCCAAGCCTTCCTTCGGAAAGCACTCTAAGCCTTCCCCCGGGAAGCACATCGAACCTTTCTTCTGGGTGCACTTCAAGCCTTCCTCCACGAAGCACTCTAAGCATTCTTCCAAGACGCATTCTAGAAGTGCTCCAAGTCTTCTTCTAAGAAGCAAAATTCATTCCCTCATGATGAAATTAATCCCTCATCTGAGAGACAAGTTGAATCAAAGCCCCAACACCAAATATCCCAGGCTATAATGAAGGCATTTTTTCAATGCTCTTTTTTGAAGATAATACAAAGCCCTTATCCGGAAGTCAAAGTGAAACCCTCATCTGAAAGATGGCTAGAGTAAAAAAGCTATCAGTGAATGCTCATGACACTATAAACAAGAAACCTACTTCTTCACCAAGAAATGTGGGAAAACCAAAGTTCCAACACTTAGAAAAAATCCAAAGGATTACTAAGTTAGAGGGAACACGCTGGCTAAAGGGTTTCAACACAGGATATTTCACTTCTTGATTCACTGCAAGCGACTTCCGCCTCAAATCTCCCGCAGAGTCCTCACGTTTTGGTACTTGTTGAAAGAAGCATAGTCCTCAATTTGACGTGAAGTTTGGGGGCAATGCAACAAAGAATATGGCTTGAATTTAAAATTTTCAAGTTATTCTCTCATGAACAATAGGGAACCCAACTTTAGCTCCACTGAACTTTGGCATCACTAGGTTTCACGAAGACAACTTTGGGATCATCCTGAATAGTAGCTACATCTTTAGCACCATGCGTCAACATACTGATAATGCTCGAACTACGCATTTAAATAAACATGTAATTCAAGTATATGCAATTTAAACCCTTTTTGTATAGATGTAGTATTGGTAAATATGGATTGTTCTTAACGGGGGAAATTAGGAAACATTAATAATGTGTTAGTGAAAAAGAAAAATAAATAATTAAGGAATAAAATAATAAATGAATTAAGGAATTAGAGAATAAATGAATTAAGGAATTAGAGAATAAATGAATTAATGAATGAAATGAATTAAAGAATTTAAGAATTAAACAATTAAAGAATAAAATAGGGGGGGGGGGGGGGGGGGGGGGAGGAGGATGAGGGGGTGGTGGTGTTTGAAAGATTGTGTAATCTCCAAAATACATGTAAAAACAATTATGAAATTAATTCTGCTCCTACTAACCTTTGTACAAGTGGACTTTCTCAAATACAATTTTTACCAACACTCTAACATTATGCTCATATTGAACCAATCATGAAATCCTACATTCATCATCTTAATTACATGCATACATTTTTGAAATTATAAATGCACTGAACAACGGATTATTACTTACAATATGATTCGCCTTAAATTTGTGATTTAATGCGCCGAATAGCTGTCAAACATTAAATCTCTTCAATTCTATTCTATGTGCCCCAAACAGCGGATCATTACTTAGCATTGAATTGAAAGTTAAACACTAAAAAAATGTATGAAGTAAAAGAAATTCAGAAAGTAAAACACATGAAGATTGTATTCATACTTACAAATGTTAGAAAAAAAATACCAACATATATATATATATATATATTGAATTATAAGTAAAACCAAAACAATAACAAGAGTTTAAGTATAAAAAATGATTTTTCACAATAATGACCGAACAACGGTAGGATACCTGTGAAGATGAAGGAAGAAATACGAGGAATTCGGTTTTAAAATCTCTCGAATTGCCTTAGAAATTACCTACCCTTAGGTTTTTTTTTAATAAGGAAAACATAAAAATGTGTACAAAGATAAGTTACAAGAACAAAGTCAAGAAATGAAACTAAGAAACAAAATGTAAAAAACAAATGTAAACATAAAATTTAAAAGAAAACTAAGAAGAAAATTTTATAAGAAGCTAAAATGGTCTCAAAAGAGAGAAAAATGAACTTAACAAAGAGAACTAAAAATGACTAAAAGAAAGGGGAAAAAAGGGACTCTTAACAATGAAAATGGCATCCCTATTTATAGGGAGAGTGCCACTAAAAATCTAAAAATTAACAATAAAAATTGAATAATTAAAACAATTACATTAAATAGGGGAAATGATGAACTTGACACTTTTTAGGTGAAATAGTGGCTGAAAAACCTGCCCAAAAGCGGCAGGTTTGATTCAGCAAGTAAGCAAGGCATGGAAGGCTGGACTTTCGGCGTGGGGCTGTTGAAAATGAGGGGGGTGCTGATGAGGGCAGGTGAGCTTTGGTGTGGTGCTGCAGCGTGACAGACGGGATTGGATTAGACTTCGTATGGGCTAGGTTGGTGAGCAGTTGGATAGGTGGGTTGTAGGGTATGGGTTGCTGGGCTGGTGGCATTCCAGCGTGGGTAGCGCACTGGGTAGGTAGAAGATCAGCGGGTTGCGCGGGTCGAGATGCAGGTCGAGCGCACGTGGGCCTGGGATGGAAGACTCGCGGTCCGTGGGCTTGCGAACGTTGGGCTGTGGATTGATTGGCTTGGGTCGTGGCTCAATTGGATTTGAGATGCACAATTAAATGGCCTGGGCTCATTTTTGTCCATAATTTCTTCGTTCTAACTCTGATTTGGACAATTCTTTAGCCAAAATGCTCAAAATTTCAAGCCTTATTTATTTCTGCAAATTTTCCACAAATATATTATTTTCTCAAATTATTTGGCATTTTAACATTAAAAGACAAGTAAAAAGGGTATAAAATAGTACAAAATAAAGCTCAATTCAAGGCCTATCACATACCACTCGTCTTGAGATCAAGAACCGATTCCTTTATTGCTCACAACGGGCATGGCGTGGACATCTTCACTAGATGTGTCAACTTCACAGATAAAACATCCAAGTTCTCTTCCTTCAAGCTGGTTAGGATAATGAAGAGCGACATCACAAGCTCCACATAGGACTTGTCCAATCCTCAATTGCCAAGTCCCATACTAGTGTCACTCTGCTTCAAGCTCAATAGGGTCTTCAAGATTAGTTCTCATCCAATGCAAGAGGAAGTATCATCCCAAATTATAAGAAATCTAACCCTGCGTTATCACAAGTGGAACTTCGCACAGTGGCACGTCCAATGCATGTCTCAATCATAAGAGTCACATCGATGTCACCCTTGTAAGGTTGAGGTCAACCCAAAGCCATTCTACTAATAAGGTTAGGGATAGACAAGCCAGAGAATCCTTGCGTGCTTTTCAGTTATTTCGAGAAAAATTTTCTCTGCATGGCTCGTCTTTACCTCACCCACATTGCTCTCTAACGTGTGAATCCTCCAAACAATCCAAATCGCGTGTACATGGAAAGGAACAGAATCACTGAGCCAATTCGGAAGCCACTAGATACCAAACTGCGGGACTGACAAGCAGACAATGAATGACAGCTAGAACTCATCTATGCTAGAAGTCTCCACAAATTCATTGCTCGTATCTATTAGCTGCAAAACCACAGGACTGCCAAGTAGATAACGGATGATAGTTGGAATCCACATGCGTCAATGACATCCATAAGTCCATCAGCACATGGCAAGAGTGTGCAAACCACGCTGACATCAGCTCCCTCGCAATACTGATGTTAGTTACAAAATGTCTTCCATAAGTCCGCCCACGCCCTAGTGCTCCCGCGTGAAAGGCACGCGCCTAGCTATCCAATCACAAAAGCCCACGTTTCACCTCGTCAGATGTTCCAAACAACATGCTGAAGTCCGCCTGACTTTAGCAAACACACCAGCCAACATACGAGCGCATAGGCGACATTCGCCTGACGTACCCGCGATGTCGGCTGACATTTGTCCTTCCACGATGCTAGTTATCAACTTTTGCGGCACATGCGCCTGACATGGAGCTGACTATGTTAGCTGTCACTCGCGACATGTTAGTGCGTAAATAGCACACTCTAACTCAGTCTCCAATATATGATGCACTTCTGTGCTCGTCCACGATGTCCATTCCTGCATGGTGCACATGTGCAAAACGCCAAGTGGTAACTCCACAAAATGAGCTCTTCAAAATTCCATTTAAAGTATGCCTTGTTGTATCTTAAAGCAATCATCTCTGAAAATATAGCACATTGCCGCTTGAATCACATCGATCGGTCTTCCTGAGCTCCCAAAATCTTCTAAAGAACGAAGTTGAAATAAAAAACAAATATACATTATACATTATATATAATATCCTCTCCATTTATACATGTTGCATATAGACAGTGAAATTGTCAAAACAAAAGCATCAGGCATCATGATGCTCACGTTGTCAAAATGCATATGCATTATATATAAAATGTGATCAACAAGCGCATATGCTCACACCAACCAAGGAAAAAAACATATTTCAAAATGCATGTTGCAATAAAAAAAACATAAGGAAAAAACAGGAGAAGGCTCAAGAAATCACCTACATGCTCACGCCAAACTTCCACAACCACATACTCCTTTACATCACCTCACATAAGGTGTAGTCATGGGTCCCAAAACATGATCAACTAGCACTGCCTGGAATCCTTTGCATCTCTCACTCGCCAATTCCGCACACTTCGTCAGCGCTTGGCACTCACTAGCTATAAGGCATTATCGCACCCCGAAAGACCCCCAGCGTTGAGATCACCTTGTGTCTGTAGATTTGGTCTTCTTTGCCTCTGTCAACCATCAAAATTTCTACCATAGTAGATATAAATAAGAAAATTGAAGAAGAAAAAGTGAAAAAATTTCAAGTTTTTCTCACTCATCTCTTATCTTACCAACTACCCAGTCACATCAACATAAGGAAGAAAGCGGACACAAGATTTTGGGAGTGAAGGCTACCAACAACCCGTCTTAAACAAAAGAAAAGGAAATAATAGAGGAGGAAAACATTTAATAAAAATAAAGAGCGAGAAGAAGCCGACCCTCTCTTCATTTCAAATTGGAAGAAACTGTAATTCTTATGACTCCTGCTTTTAATATGGAGTTACTTTTTAGGTTTACAATTTCAGTTTCAACTTGAAATTAAATATCAGAGCCCTACCCCAAAAGGGGGTTGATTATGAGAACCTGTGCCTTAGATGCATGGTTTGCAATCCCACATCGCTAGGGGGGATCTAGGGGATGCGCCTTATATGTGCGGGCGCACATATATCCAACGGGAGGCCTTTAGGGAGCTCACTGGTTTGGATTGCTGAGGAACTCCAAAGTTAAGCGAATGTGGGCTGATGCAATCCCATTATGGGTGACCCATTGGGAAGTTTTGTGTGAGTTATCATAAAAAAAACCGTGAGGGCTGAGCCCAAAACGGACAATATCCTGTTGGAGGAGGTTGGGTCGTGACATTAAATCTCATTATTGAGGTAATTAATTTCGAATGGACCATCAATCAAGTCAAGTGCAGCCCAATTCATTGTCAGGTTCCGAGCCCAGCACAAATATGCGTTAATTTGATGTAATATTCTAAACCCAACGTAATTTATTCTACACAAGAACATATAAGATAAAAGGGAGTCTTACTCCAAACATGATTCATGGAGACTACTAAAATCTTACATCCCTTAAGATTTCCTGAATTCCTAAGCGATGTTGGGGCATTTGTGAAACCGTAAATCACCAAAAAATTGTGGAGTTATCATATTGCCCATAATTCACATAATGTCCAAATTTCCCTTGGTAATGGAATTAACGGCTGACAAACACCCGCATATTAAATAATGTATTTACTAGTTGAATATATTATTTAATAAAGTTAAAGCCTCAATTATATTGATATTCTCTCCGAGAATTAATTGTCATTATTCTTAATCATGAACAATTATTATTAAGATTAAATTACTATAATTATCATCATAATGAGCAAATATCATAATTATTAAATAATATCTTTTATTAAAAATATATTATTTATGAATTACAAATTCAACCGACCAATCAGAACGTTCCTTGATTCCCAAAGTTTTCCTATAAATAGCGGAGCTCATCTTATTTCCAAGGTAAGTTGATTCTTCCCTTCGAAGTATTTCATATTGGTCTCTCAAAGCTAACATAAGCACCAGAGCATTCTTGATTGAATAACCCCCTAGGGCTTCAACTTTAACCCCGATTGTCTCTTATTTGCTATTTGTAGGGATTGTGAAGACTTTTCGCGGCGAGTACGATTTCTGCTTCAATAGGGGTATATTCAATTTAAGTTTTTAAATTATTTTAGCGGGTTTTTGTAATGGCCTGGAAATTCGAAGAAGGTAGTTTTAAAAAAGTAAAAAAGAGAAATGATAGTTTTGCTCTTATAAGGTCAAATGTTGACTTTTTTATTCCGGGTAATTATTGGACGTTTCATGAGGACCGTTACGTAGGCCTCAGGCTCATGAGTTCATAGACAGGTGGTATACTGGAATAGAAGATCGAATGAATTTGTTTCGGGTCTTAATGGTTTAGGGGCATTTTGGTAATTTTGGTACTAGGGGCGTTTTAGTAATTTCATAAGAGATATATTTTGTGATAATGACAAGTGTCTAGAATTTCCCTCCCTTTCTTCAACCGACATACTATTGTATGTATTTAGTGTGTGTGTGTGTGTGTGTGTGTGTGTGGGTTCGATAGGGTGGAACCGAAAAGGAAAAACCATGAAGAAAGCAACCCGAGTGAGAGAGAGAACTAGGAAAAGAGGGAAGGAAGAAAGTAACGACCCATCTCGAAGTTCGGGACTAGATTAGTAATTCATAACGGATTAGTGAAGTTAATCGGTGATTAGTTGGGTGATTTCGAATGGATGGTGCAAAATGACGGTTTTGCCCATAGACTGGGCAAAGAGTTGAATTTTGATTCGGACGGTCAAACAGACTTGGGTCAATGACTGTGACGTAGTTTGGGACGTCACGAGTCCGTAGATAGGTGGCATGTCTGATTCCGACATTCGATGAGGAAGTTGTGACGTTCGGAAGTTGAGGGGCATTTTGGTAATTTTTCCCTAAAGGGCAGTTTGGTCATTTATGTTGCCTTAGGAGTTGTGCCCAATGGTTTTGGGACACTTGTCACTCTCTAGAAGGTAGTACAAGCCTCAGTCACCGCCTTCCAATAATTTAAATAGTTGCACGGTTTTGGGAAGGAAGAAAAACAGAGTGCTGGGTGTGTGTGTGAGTGAACCCGTGAGAAACAATCCAATCCTTCATATCTGTGAGTGATGCAAATGAGAGACTAGATGATGGGGAATGTGGTGGTGCCACCGTGGAGGGCCGTCCACGACGGTGGCCGTGAAAAGAAAACAGGGATCATGCACCGTGAGGAACAAATGATTCATTCACCCTCAAACGTGCTTCTTGCCTATGATTCTGATTGAAAAAGTAAGAGGGAGTTGAGATGATGACGACGGAGACCACAACGGGGCTCGACGGTGAAGGTATGAGCTGAAATCGTAACTGTCCTGTTTTCGGTTTGAAAATGGCACGTCGTGTTTTGGTGATTGACGATTGAATTGGTGGTTTAGATGAAGTCCCTAGAGGTCCTAGGAGTGGGTTGAGACTAGAACCGAGGCTGGAGGTGGCCAGGATACGAAGAAAACGACGGAGAAATTGGCCGGTTCATCGTTCGATTTGAGGAGGCAAATTCTAGATGTTAAATTCATGTTTTAGGTGCTAAATTGATTGTAAACACTTAGACAAAGCTTTAGGAAGAAGAAGGATTGAAAATGGGTAGGAAAATAGGAAGTTATGGCATTGAACCGCCCTTTCCAGTTCGGCTGGACCAGGCTGAACCGGACCGGTCTAGACCGGGTTATCCAGAGGTTGAAGATAACAGGGTATTGGCACGTGAGGCCCACGCGCAGCCCCTTTGGAAAGAGCCTGGGGGCACGTGGTACAGTGTTTGGGGAAGTTTTCAACACGAATTTTTATCGTATCGATGTAACAAACATTTTGGGACTGATTTCGAGTCAATCGGACATCGTCTCGATATGATTCGGGATGTCCAAAAGTTTAGGATCGAGTTTAAAAATAGTTAAAAATTCAGAAAAATTACGGGGATTTAGTAGAAGAATTATGAAGTAGTTAGTGACCTTAGTATGTGATATGGACAAGTTTGGGAAGTCTGGTGATAGTGGATTAGCCGGGAACGACGTATTGCACGCGTATCGAGGTGGCATCGTGAATGGTCTGTGAGTGGACTTTGCTTTCTAAATTATGATGCATGCATAAATGTTTTGTATGTTTTCTATATGTGATTTCTATGTTTATGATTATGATCTTTATGATTTCCGTTTCACACATATTTCGAGATATTTGACGTATTTGTACGTTTTACGAGATTCTGTCTTGAATTGTGATTTGATATGATTTCGATGATTTCATTTTGGGATTTGAATTATGATTTGATTTCAAGGATTTATAAATGGATTTCGGAAAGTGCTTTCGGGTTTGAGGCCCAGTTTATAAAGATTTCGGATTCCGGTTTTCATGCGATTTCTGGATTTGAAATCGAGATTTCAAATAATGATTTCCAATTTGGTTTTGGAATTTGGATTTCGATGGATTTCTAGATTTTCACTTGGTTTTGGGTTTAAAGATCCGTTGTTATTGGTATTGGGTTTAAAGACCCGTTGCTATGGCTGGATCTGGTTTTGGGTTTACAAACCCGGTTGATTGATGAGGGGGGAGGGCCCTTGATTGATATGTTTTGAGTTTAAAGACTCGGATATGTTTTGAATTTAAAGATTCGGTTATTGTGATATCCTCCGATACCTATTAATTGTGTTTTGAGTTTAATGACTCGTTGATATCCCGAGAAGGCCTGAAATATGTGTTTTGAGTTTAAAGACTCGGTGATATGAGATCCAGCAGATTGATTGACTTGTAATTTACTATTGGTTTTCCTATGATTTTCAAATGTTTTGGGCGGTGGCCCGGATGAATTGGATTTGTGGATTTTGGGCTGAGTCCCCGTACTTTGCTTTTGATTTATGGTTTTGGGCTAAGGCCCGAGGTTTGAGAAAAAGAAATGATTTCAATTTTCATAAATAGTTTTTATTACCTTGAAAATACAATGGTTTTCTTATGCTGAAAATGAACTGGTTTTCAAATGCATGCATTGGTTTTACGTGGAGGGTATAACTGTCATTTTTTTGTAAATGTTTGCTGAATTTATTATTGATTTTTGTCCACTCATAGTCTTTTATGTTTTTTGATACCCTCCAGGTTGTTGATACGATGCAGGCTGTTGAGACGGAGACATCACACACGCGGTCCACAGTGGTTTCTGCGCACTCTGGAAAGTCGGAAGTTAGTTTTGGACGACGTCCACCTGGTTATCCCTTGTCTGGCTTACGTGCTCCATGGAGATTAGACATGTGTTTAGCCTTCGTGTCGCACGTGGGTTAGACGAGGGCATGACTTATCCCTTAATCCCGAGGGATTGAGGGTGGGTCGTGTTAGAGAAGGAGAGAAGGAGAGAAGAAGTGAAAATGAGGAAAAATTGTGAAGGAGAGAAAGAGATGCCCTAGACTTGAAACCTGAAAATGAAGCCGAGAGGAACCGTGAGTTCTTGAGCTCACAATCCATGTTTTCGATGTGGAAACTTGAAACCAAGCTACTGACTTTCCTTACACGTTCAAGTGATCCAGTGAGTCAAAAGTTGGAAGGTCTGGATGCGGGAAGACTTGGGAACCGAAGGTGTAACAACCCGTCCCAGAAACTGGGATTAGATTAGTGATTAATGATAGATTAGTAAAGTTAATCGGTGATTAGTTGGGTGATTGATAACGCCCAAACTACGCATTAAATTAAACACGTAATTTAAGTACTATACAAATTTAAACCCTTTTGTGTAGTTATAGTATTGGTAAATAGGGATCGTTCTTAACCGGAGAAATTAGGGAATATTAATAATATGTTAGTTAAAAAGAATAATGAATAATCAAAGAATAATGAATTAAAGAATTAAATAATCACATAATTAATTAATTGAATAATCAAGTAATAAAGAATTAAAGAATTAAAGAATAAAGGAATAAACGAATTAATAAATAAGAGAATCAATAAATTAATGGAATAAAGAATAAATGAATTAAAAGAATAAAAGACTAAAGATGAGGGTTTTTAGGGATTTTGATCATGCAAAATAAGTAAAGACATAAATGAACTAATTCTATTCCTATTTTAACATATATACAAATGGAATTTCTTTAAACACAAATTCTACCAACACTCTAGCATTTGCAAAGTTTGAATATATCACAACATTCTACTTTCACCATCTCACTCATGCATACATTTTTTTAACATTATAAATGCACCGAAACGCGGTCATAAACACTTATAAAATGATTAACCCAATGTTTATGATTTGAATGTGTATTAAACATTTAAATCTCTTCAATTTTATACTAAGTGCACCGAAACGCGGTCATAAACACTTATCATAAAATTGAAGCTTAAGCACTCAAATGTGTGAAGTAAATGAAGTTGAAAAGTAGAACACATTATAATAATATCTTTGTCTACAAAAGTTAGAAAGAAAATACCCACAAAAATATTGAACTAAAGAAAATAAAACCGAAACAACAATGAATGTTTAAGCAAAGGAAATAACAAGTTACACCTTCGGAATCCAAGAAAGTTTGTGATTCCGAAAATGGATGGATTAAAGATGAAATGTTATTCATAAAATTTTTTGACAGCAGAAGAAACCTTATGAAGATGGATGAATAAACACGAGAATGCGAACTTAAACTCAAGAATTGCAACGGAAATACTAGTCTTGATATTTCTAAAGGGATGATACAATTTTGTGTTTTGGAGCTCTCTCTCAAAACAAAGTCCCCTCAAAACAAGTGAAATGAACTTCTATTTATAGGAGGAAAAAGCTACTAAAATCAAATAAAATAAAGTAAAAAAATTACAATAAAAAATAATTAAAAGTGAAATGATGAATAATGATGATTTTAGGCATGGTTTGGGCTGGAAATTGCAGAAAAACTGCACAAAGGGGAGTAGGTTGGAGTGGGTTGTGCAGCTTGGTGGGTGGCTGGGCTTCAGAGGAATGCAGGTGTACGAGCTGGGCTATTTTGGCTGAAACAGTAGGCGCTGTTGGATTGGACCAGGCGACGCAAGTAGCTGTGCGTCGTGGGCTGTGCGCGGGCCTGAGTTGGTGACTGTTGTAGTAGAGGCGGGCCAGGAGAGTAGGTGGGCAGCAGACTGGGCTGGCTTGCTACAGGTGGCCGGCTGGGCGAGCTGCGGGCTGGACTTTTTGCTGGGCTGGACACGCGGGTCAAGGTTGGGACGGGTCGTGGGCTGAGACAGGCTGCTGGGCGTTTGGGCTGGCGTGCATGGGATTTCGGCTTCGCTGGGGATGCTACAGTTTGTACGAGCTGGGTTTGGCATTTAGGGCTGCACAATAACAGAGAAAATGGGCTCAAATTAAAACTGATTTTGGGCTAATAATAACAAAATTAATTCATAAATTCAATTCAATCGAATTTCGTCCCTAATTCTTTCGTTAAAATTCCGATCGAGACCATTCTTTCGCCAAAACGCTCCAAATTACAATTTATTTAAACAAAAATATCACAAAATAAATTATTTTATCTAATTATTTATTATTTTAATATTAAAATCTAAGTATAAAGGGTATAAAATAATATAAAATAATGCTTATTTGAGGACCTATCAGTGATTTCGGACGAACGGTACGAAATGACGATTTTGCCCTTGAAATGGGTAAAATGTTGACTTTTTGTTCGGGCAGTCAAATGAACTTTGACCAATGACTGTGACGTAGTTCATGACGTCACGAGTTCATAGACAGGTGACACGTCCAATTCCGACATTCGAGGAAAAAGTTATGATGTTCAGAAGTTCGAGGGTATTTCGGTAATTTGGTTGAAAAGAGGCAAACTATTGAATTTTCATAAGACATGAATTTTTCACGAAGTTCGAGAACCGTTAAGTAGGTCTCGATCCCCTGAGTACAACGACAGGCGGCACTCTATCATCGGATTTCGGACGGTTCAGTTATGAGCCTAAATACACGAGGGGCGAAATGGTAATTTGCAAGGATAAGGGCAAATTGGTCTTTTTGCTGTGCCCAGTTGCAATTGGACATGTGGTTGTTCTTGGGAATTGTACCCAAAAAAAATTGGACACCTGGCTGCCTCTAGATGGGTATGGAAGCCTCCCCAATCCTCACATTCTCTCAAAATTTAAAACATGAGTGCACGAGTTTGAGAGACTGAAAACAGAGTATAGGTTCAAACTGTGAGGGATCCACGCAGACACTTCCTTCAATCTTTCATCTATTGCCCATACTGTTTGAAGGAAAATGAGAGGGAGAGATTAGACAAAGACGTTGGTGGTGGCATGGCGGTCCACGACAGCAGGTTGAGGTAAGGAACGTGTGAAAACCCGCAAAGTTTTGTTTTTCAATTAAAAATGACAACTCCTGTTCTCATGGGTTTTGATCGAGGTAGTTGCTGGGAAGGAGTTGCTGGAGGTCTAAGGAGTCGTTTGAGCCTGTTTTCGAGGCCAGGATTGGACGGTAAGTGAACCTTCCATGAAACCTTCATTTAAATTCGAACATGGCAACTTTGGATGTGAGGCTGACAATTGAAATGGTTATTTGGGTGAGGTCTTGGACGTCAAAGGGAAGCTGTTGGAAGTGGAATGAGAGGCAGAGATGGCCGGAGAAGCAAGAACACAGAGAAGGAAAGTTTGGTGTGGAATCGATGATAGGGAAGGTAACCTCTAGGCCTTGTTTTTCAATTTTGAAACTGTGGATCGATTACTTAAGATAGGATGAAGCTATTAGGATGAAAAAAGAGGCGGAATCGGATTGAAAATGGTTGAAAACTGGCCACGTCGGTTCGGGCTGGACTGGACCGGTTTGGACCGAGTTAACCCGAGGTAGAAGATGACTGTGTTGGGCGCGTGGCTCCCACGGCGCGTGAGGGCGCGCGGTGCCTAGCCTGAGGAAGTGTTCAACGTGTGATATGATGTAATTGATGTAACGAACATTTTGGCACTGGTTTCAAGTCGATCGGATATCGTCTCAATATGTTTAGGGATGTCCGAAGGTTTTAGGGCTCGGTTAAAAATAGTTAAAAATTCGAAAAAATTACGAGGCTTTAGTAGAAGCTTAATGAAGTAGTTAGTGACCTTATTATGAGATTTGGACAGGTTCAGGAAAGCCAGTGATAGTGGATTGGCCGGGAACGGCGTAAGTGAACTCGTATCGAGGCGGCGATGCGAATGGTCTGTGAGTGGACTTTTCTTTCTAACTTATGATGCATGCATAAATGTTTTATATGTTTTCTATGCGTGATTTCTATATTTATGATAGAATCTTAATGATTTACGATTTCGCACGTATTTCGAGATAATTACGTATTTGCACGTTTTACGAGCTTACGATTTATGCTGTGATTTGATAAAGGTTTCGATACCATGATTTTGGGATTTGAAATATGATTTGATTTCAATAATTTAAAAAAAGTGATTTCGGGCTTGAAGCCCTATTCATAAAAAGTGGTTTCGATAAACATGATTTCGGGTTTTGGAATCGGATTTCAAGATGACGATTCAGGATTCAATTTTGGAACTTGAAAGTAGATTTCCGGATTTGGGTTCGAAATGGTTATTCAGGATGCCGGCTTACGGGATGATGGTTTCGGATTTGGAAATGGGTTATGGATGTGATTCTAGATTTGGATTCGGAATGATGATTTCGGATTCGGCTTGGAATTCGAAATGGTGATTTCGAATTCGGATTTGGACATGGTTTTGGTAATGGTTTTAAAATGGTTTTGGATTGGATTTGCTGGATCTGGTTATTGGGTTTAAAGACCCGGATATGATTGTGAAGGGGGCGGTCCCGGATTGGGTTTAAAGACCCGAATTGAGTTTAAAGACTCGTGAGTTTAAAGACTCAGATATTGTGATTTCCCCCGTAGGCCTATTGAGTTTAAAGACTCGGATTATATTGAGGTCTGGATTGAGTTTAAAGACTCGGATAGATCCAGTAGGTTCGATGGATTGAAATGGGTTTTAAAAGTGGTTTCAAATGTGTTTTGGATTTCGATGATATCTTGATGGTTTTTCAATAATGGTTTTCAGATGTTTTGGGCGATGACCCGGACGATTTGGATTTTGATGGTTTTGGGCTGAGGCCCGGTATTTGAGAAAAGGAAATAAGTTCGGTTTTTGTGATTGAATATGAAATGGTTTTATAAGATGAGCTTATTATGCATGCGTTGACATTTAAAAGGAGGTTATAATTGTCTTTTCTTATAAATGGTTTTCTAAACTTATCCTTTATTTTTTGTCCACTCACAGTCTTTTTATGTTTTCGATACCCTACAAGATGTCGCGATGCGGGCTGTTGGTAGAGAGAGACAGAGGCGTCACACACACGATCCACAGTAGATTTTGTGCGCTCTGGGAAGTCCGGAACTCGTGGACGGTTCGTTTTGGGAATCTCTTGTCCGGCTCAAGTGTTACATGGAGGTTGGACGTTAGTTTCGCCTTCGTGTCACACGTAAGTTAGACGGGAGCATGACTTAGCCCTTAATCCCGGGGGATTGAGGGTGGGTCGTGTTAGAAGGTCGACGCTAGGCCAAATTTCGGAAGCATGGTTAATGATTTAAGGTAATATTTTTATATTTTTAAAGTCATAGAACATTTCTTACATTAGGGCTGATGAGAATAGACGTTGAAGGAAAGAAAATGGGTGGAAAATGAAGAATTTAGGATCGTGCCAGGCCCTGCGCGTAGACCCACCACGTGTAGAGAGTCCTGGTGGCACGTTGGGGAGCCTGCGGCGGTCCTCCGCTTTCCGGTCAACATGACTTTTCATGTTTTTGATGTTACGAACCTATTGACATAGGTTTCGTGTCGATCAGACACTGTCTCGAGGTAGCTTTAGGTGTTCGAAGTGTTATGTTTAGGTTTTAAATTTATATTTAATCCCGGAAAGTTAGGAGGATTTAAATGTAAGATTAATTGGGATGTTAGTGACCTTTCATTGTGAATTATGACAAACGGTAAATTTTTGGAATTTATAAAAAGCGTGCAGGGTTAGGTGGACAATGTGTGTGAGTGGAGTTTTATTTTAAATAATTATATGCATGCATATTTACTCATTTTAAGTGCTTTATTATATGATTTTAATTGCAATGGTTCAATTATAGTCTTCGATTGATTATTTGATGATTTTTTTTGGGAATTATTGATTGATTTCGAATACACGTTTTACGATGTTTTGCATAAATGGTGTTTTGGGTTTAGGTAAGAATTTTGAAATGTGGATTTGGTTTTAAGTCATTGATATATTTATATATGTGTGTTTTTCGATTGTGAACTGTTTTGTTCACGGATAACCCTCCTCAGATAGCCGATTATTTGGTTAGTCTCAGACGTATAGAGTAGGGCTCTGTTTACCTGAGACTGGTGATTGGATGATACTCCGTGCAGTTCTTGGACATGGCCCGGATAGTGCTCCGTGCAGTTATCGGGGATGTTATTACCGTTTGGATGGTGCTACGTGTAGTTTCCAGACATGTCTAGATGGTGCATTAATACAGTTTCCAGACTTGACTCGGATGGTGTTTTGTGCAGTTCCTGAATTAACCTATCGGTAGTGCTGTTATTCCTTATGACGAGTTTGGAAGATTGATAATGCTTGGTTATAAGGCTTGTGTCTCTTAATTCATGGATTATGTTTGTTGTTGAAGTGACAAATTGAAGTGACAAATTCTTGGATATGACTCAAACGGTGCTTAGTGCAATTCCCGATGTTACATAATCTTATTCACTCACGTTTTTTGTGTTTTCGATGACCCTCCAGGGCCGTTGTACGGAAATCAGGGCTGTTCGTGAGAATGGGGCATGAGCTGAAAAAAAGTATGAGTATCCCTTATTGTACAAGTGTTGAGGGCAAATTTGGTATTTTGTATTGTTTATCAGACGGGAGCAGAACAAGATATAGTTATGAAAGGATTTCAGAAACGGGTCCGGTCAGTTTTCAAATTCAAAGGTAATCAATTAGGATTTTAATAGATTTTATATAAATCAAGGTGTATTCAATCTATTTTCTGATAAATTATTTTAGAATTCTTTGAAATCCATGCATAATTGCATATTCAATCTAGATTTTAAAGTACAATTTAAAAATATAGGTGTATAAAAATTTCAAGATTTTTCGTGATTTGATAAATTGCGGGATTTTGAAGGGTTTTTTAGGAGCAAAAATACACATATTAACACTTCAATAAAATTACACATCTCATCCTAATATTTCGTTGGATTTTGACAAACAAAAAAAGCATCTTCCTCGAGGCATTTTTCTTCCTCCTCTAAGGCTTGGTTAGGCGATTGCCTTTGTTTGCTGGGTTTGCCAATCATGGCATTGTGTCTCAGGCGTACCATTATTCTTCCATAGTCTCATGTATCCTTGCTCACCACAGGATTCTCAAAATGAGTATTTTCAAATTATCAATTAAATTGAATCCGCATTCTGCCATGCTTTGTAGAGGCAGAACCTAGAATTAATTCAAACGGCTAAACCAACTGGAATTTATTCAAAAAACTGAACCTTAAAGAAGTTTACCCAAAGGGTTGATATGTTTATTTACCCAAAAAAAGAAAAAGAAGAAAATTAAAGTATGCCAATTGCCTGATAATGGGCGAGAGCCAAAGAGTATTCGATCGCGTCGCCGACGGTGTTTCCGGTGGTGAGCGAGCTGGAGGGGATGGATTTGAAGAGCCGGCGAATGCCAAGAAGGACAAGGTTATGGATGGACGGATAGGTTGGAAAGCGTGATCGTTGTTGATTATGTGGTTGCGCCGCTGCAACCTGTAAGTCTCTGAAGATAAAAAAAATTTGTCTCACAATGATGTGAATAATTTTGACCATAAAATTTGGCACGAAATCGAGTGAAATTATATAAAATAATGGGAACTCAATTGAAATTTATTACAATTTTAAATTATTCAAAATACATTAAAATATATTAAAATCTTAATCAAATACAGCTCGTCATCTTCACCGTTATAATTGCTATCCCAATCCAAAGTCCCCAGACCGCGGTCCACAACTTACCAAAACAAACCGAGGTCCACAAAACAAAAAGTTTGCGGCAGTGGTAAAACTAACCGGTCCATCATGTGGCAAACGGCGCCGTTTCCCTCAGATACCCGCTGCCCTTCGACTTCCGTGAGGAAGACAAGCAATCATATGTTGGCACGCACCCTCGGATTTCACGCGCCAAATTTATAATATTACTTGAAATGGAAATACAAAATAAATTTCAACAAACCAAAAGGGAAAAATAAATATAAAAAATTGGAGAAAAAAAGGCAAAAACAAGGCTCTTGGTGTTGGGCTTCTTCCTTCCTCCTTCTGCACACAAATAAAATAAAGAAAGAAAAAATTAGAATGTAAAATTTGTGCACCAACAAGAAGAGAAGGGAGATTCTGTGTGTGTAAAATCGAATCAATACGATTACTCGCCACCTAAATCCGTTCCAGGCGATCAAATTCGGTAACTGATCGGAGCGCCCAATCTCCACCGTCGATATCGGAACCTGATCGGGGAGTTCAAACGAAAGAGTTTTAACATAATATGAATTCAGTTAATTTTTATTTGATATTTTTGGGGATTTTTTTTCATAGTGGGTTTGTGAATATTCTAGTGTGAAAAGTCGAATACAGGGTATTTGGTTTCTGGGCTTTGTTGGGTTTGCCAGAGCTTTGGTGGGTTGGAGAGGGAGAGTTGATGCTGGACTTTAGGGAAGGTCGGTGTGTGAAGGGGTGAAGGGGTGAAGGGGTGAGGGGGTTAGGGTTTTGGGGTTAAGGAGAGGTGTGAGATAGGTTTAGGGTTTGGTGGGGTTGGGGATGGAGATGGAGGACAATAATACTGAGCTTGAAGAAGGCGAGGCTTCTTGCTATTACAAGGATGACGAAGTAAACGTTGACCCGGACAACGATCTCTCTAACATTGTAAGGGCATCTTTGTGTCAATGATTCAATTAACTTAGAACTTTTCGTCAGAGTTTTGCTTTAAGAGCTTTGGAGTTAATTAACAATGGCAATGTTAAGAAGACAATAGTATTGAATTTGTTCTTGAGACTGAGTTTCTATTTTGCTTGATATGTTGTCTACTGAATACAAGGTGTATTGTAACTAGAATGGTGGATTGTAACCGGTTGTTTGGTTTCTGAGAAAATGAAGAAAAAACAAGGAAATTGAGTTAAACCAGAAATCTTAGACTTGCAGACAACTCTCTGTCTTGAAGTAGAATTTATTATTATGTAATCAAACATCAAATGCAGTAATTAAGAGTCTTAATTTTGTTGCTTTATTTTTGCTGTTATTTGATGAAGGGTAGCATGCAAAAACAACTTTGGAACTGGATTTTTTTGGTTGGCTTTATAAACAATGTAGATTATTTTCTGCATCAAGTATAGATAATGTGCACATTCATGGCTGATATCTGATTAATTGATTATGGAACATTGTGCTGTACACTCCTGGAGCTATTCTGTAGCTGCCACTTATTTACTATATGCTTCATAGATTACTGGTGATTATCTGGTTGTTAATCCTAGGAACAAAAGGTGAATGCAAACTCTATTTTCTCAGTGTCCAAAAGAAGAAAATATTAATCCTCTTATGAATGTTAAATTGCTGAAAAGCTGAGTTGAGTTGAGTTCAGTGGCCTAACTTTTGTCTCTGAACAATCAAAGCCAGTAATGTTCAACTCATTTGTCTTCTTGGGTGTCATTTGTACCATTCATGAGATCCAAATAAAATTCCAGGATAGTCTCAAGACTCAACCCTTTTTGGTTGTCAATCATGTAAACATGCAATAACAGTATCCCAAAACAAGGTCACATGATTTGCTTAAAACAAGAAGAAGGTTAAATTAGGATTTTCTTCTGCAATGCTATTTGTTAACCCTTGCAAAATCTATTTTGCTGTCAAGTAGAGACATTTTGGTTGGTGCTTGTATGCTTTCTGATCTTATGCATATAATGACACTAACTTTTGATTTTTCAAGGATGAGAGAATTCAACATGTGCTGGGTCATTTCCAGAAGGATTTTGAGGGCGGGATGGTTTCTTCTGAGTATTTGGGTAAGTGGCATACCTGAAATGAATAGGTCAGAGAGAGAGAAGTTTTTTTTTTTTTTTTTGTACTTGAAAATTTAGTGGTTGATGGCTCATCAGGTGGATATGGACTTTATTATTCTATCAGGGGCTAAATTTGGTGGATATGGCTCATTTTTACCAAGTCATGAATGGTCTCCTTCTGTTTGGGCTGATCCAAAAACACCGCAGAAAAGTTACAACGCATCAAGATCTCCTGAATGTTTAACGGAGGTATAAGGAATTTTTTTTTCTTTCTTAGATACCATTTGGTTGGAAGGAGATACATATTGCTGAGATATTGTCAGATTCAATATTTATATTTTAGTTGAGCACTGTGGATTATGTGACCATACAGGGTGCAACTCAGAATTTGAAAGCTTCATCAAATGCACCCCCATCTGCTAGGCTTGTAACTGGTAACAGTGCTCATTTGCTTCATAATTTAAATGTCCTCTCTGGGGACATTTCAGTTAAAAAGGACTCATGTGCGCCTTCTACTGAAGTAGCTGAGAGGTGTTCGCTGAAAGATAGAAATTCAAATAGACCGGGCAATCTGACTGGTCAAAGGACACTGAAGGTTCGACTCAAACTGAACTCTGATAATGCAGCTCGGAAGAACGTAGCAATTTATAGTGGTCTTGGGCTTAACTCTCCATCTTCATCTTTGGAGGAGAGCCCAAGTGGAGAGATGCCAGCTCCATCTCAAGTGACTGTGGACAAGTCTCTCACTAATATTGTTCAGGTAAGTACAGTTCTCTTGCTGTAAATGGATCTAAAATGATTGGTGAAATTGATGGGCAGTTTTTACCTGTTGTAACAGGTTATGACTTCCTTCCATGTTCCTGGAGATGCTTTGATATCGCCGCTTCATGAAAATCTGCTTTGCTTAGTAAGAAAGAGAACTCTTCATGAACAGAAAGTGGTTCCTTCATCTAAGGGCCATCAAGAACATCAATCTTTGTACGTAGAGGAGTCAGTTACCACACGGGGCAATGAAAAAGTATCAAATGGGATGAAAATTAAAGTAGCAGGGAAAGATGAAAGTCGGGTTAAGTTGAAGCTTGAGAATGGCATCAAGAATAACACAAGAATTCTTATGAAAATGAAATCAGAAGCAGAGACTTTAGAAGTCAAGAACCGTATGCCCAATGACTTGAAAGTGACACCTTTGTCCAACTCAGGCTTTGGTGTTGGTGACTATTTGAAAGTGTTGGGTAGGAAATCTGAAGCTTCCAGGGAGGCCAATGAGAGTGAGATGCAAGGAAGATTATCTTCCTCTGAATTAGTGAAGGAAGAATCCTTGGAATCAATATCTGGTCAGGGTTGTGTCAAGATTGAGAAGCAAAAATCCAGGTATGGTTCTGTGGCAAAGGTTTGGGAACACAAGGATGTTCCAGTTGATCTGATGGACAATAGGAAGTTGGAGGGTTACAAGATTTCAGCTTCAAGAGATGATTCTGATGTATCCAAGTGCAAGGAAGATCCAGACACGCACAGACAAAAGGCTGTTAAGAAAGGTACATCACAGGAACAAGAAAAAACTAATGTTCCTGGTAAGAGGGAAAAGCTAACAGTTGAGGGGAGGATCAAGTCAAAAGAAAATCAAAGCAATGAAAAGCTGCCTACTGTTTCAACAAAGGAAAGCTTGGGGTTGGAAATGGGTATAGTGCCAAAATATAAATTGAGTGGTGGTGATGGTGTTCCTCCATCTAGTAGAAAAACCCCGAAGTTAAAGTCACAGAAGCAAAAGGTCAGAGATAAACAAAGAGATCCATTGGGGAGTAAATTCTTGGAACTAAGGGATACAATGGATCTTGCAGAAAGACCTGCCGATGATATTGAAGTGAAAGGGAAGGCTTGTTTGGATAAACCGAAGGAAAAATTTAGTAGTAAAAGCATTGTTCCTCAATTATTGTCAAAAGATACTTCTTGGTCGAGCCAACCTACAATGGAAAATGGACTAGCTTCAGGGATCATAGCCACAGCTTCAGCTCCTATTGTTATAGAAGAAAATTGGGTATGCTGTGATAGTTGTCAGACGTGGCGGCTACTACCCCCCGGTACCAGGCCAGAGCAACTTCCTGACAAATGGTTGTGTCACATGCAAAATTGGCTGTAAGCTTCCTTCTCATTCTTGGGTTTGAGCATCATAAAACTGGTATATTCAATTAAATGATTTATGGTTGCAGGAAAACCCTAATTAGAATAATCAATAATGTATTGTATGCTCACACACTCTCTCTCTCTCTCCCCCCCCTCCCCTCACATGCACGCACACACACACAAAAGTGCGCTCCCAAGCGCACACATTCCTGTGCCTGTGTGTAGTGAAGTAATCCCATTTAAGCATGTGTACATGCTTGGTATTTTTTCATTGTGGTATTGAAATGTTTTGCAGGCCTGGGATGAACCGATGTGACATCAGTCAAGAGGAAACAATTGAAGCATTCAATGCATTGTACCAACCACCATCATCACAAAGTCTAAATAAGCTGCAGGCCCATGCTAATGGAACAGCATCTGCAGTACCTGTCTTACATATTGACCAGAATTTCCAGAATCTCAGTTCTCCTGCCATGCCTTATCAAGGGAAGAAAAATGGTATAAAGGAAATACAAAATGCAGGTAGTGGCAGTGGTCTTTTGAACTCTACAAAGAGGCACCTGCAAGACGCTGTGAAACCTGTAAGTTCAAATGACATAAACCAGCCTCCTGTAAAATCAAATCCGATGAAGAAATCTAGTTCTCAACAAATGAGAAAGCTGCAAAACTTGGAAATGGAAAAAGGCATCCCTAAGAAGAAGCAGAAGCATATGAGTGGAGGTATATCATTAAGTTTCGACGTCCCAATCACATTTATAAAAAATAGGTAACCTGTGCCATAGATTATTTAGTTATGTTTTTATATATCTGCAGGTGATGCTAAGAAAATAAGATTGAAAAACAAGAATGAGGCTGGTCAACATACATTTGGAACTTCTAAGAAAGCCAAAAGAGAAGAGATGTGGCATGCTGACAAAAATTGGAATTCTGATATTGGCGTTGGGAAGGTTGGTGTCAGTTCAAGTAGTGGATTGCGAACCCAGGAAGGCAGTCAGGAAGTCATATACAATGACCTGTGTTATTCTGGAGGCACAAAGGATGCTGCAAAGGACAAGTTACAAGTTTCTACAAAGAAACTGCTGGATCAAACTTTGGACGTGAGAACATGCAGTAAAATGGATAGCTCCATGAAGAAAAGGAAAATGGGAGACTGGCAGGATACACAGAATAATGTGGAGACATTTCAAAATTATGTGCATGAAGAGAAGGCATATACCAAGGAGGAAAGTAGTGAAAGTGGATATCGGAGGGAAAAGAAGTTAAGGATTTTGAAGGCTGATGGTAAAGAATTCAGTACTAGCAATGGAGATAATACATCAAATAGAAAAAGCAAAGTGACCCAGATTGTTCTGTCAGGCACAAAAATTAATTCAATTGATGCTATGGGAAATGATAGTATTCCAAAAGACCAGAAACCCAGGAAACATAGTAAGAATAATGCATCTGATCAAACATTAGATGGTGTAAATTCATTCAGAAGGGATTTGGAGTCTGGCCATGTTTCTTTGGCTGCCACTTCAAGCTCTTCAAAGGTATCAGGCTCCCATAAAACTAGGGTTAATTTGGAAGAAGTGAAAGGCTCACCTGTCGAATCAGTTTCTTCATCTCCTTTGAGGACCTCCAATTCAGGCAGGCTTATTTCAGCAAAGGAAGATGCTTCTGGGAAAGGTGATACTGTTTATGGTGGGTTTCCTTCAACAAATGGATCCAAAAGATGCTGGGATGGGGATGGAAATATTGATAGATTTGGGACTACCAGAAAGGAGAATAATTCCCGTATAAGTCATCCTGAACCTCATAAATGTTCATCAGCAAGCCACTGGGATGGAACTGCTAATGGTGAATTCGTTGTCAAAGCCAAAGCTTCTTCGGAAGTTTGGAATACCCATTTTCTTAGTGGTAGCTATGATAGTTTAGGACAACATGGTCAGTGCCTCAGTGGTCAGCATGGCATGGGTCATTGCTATGATGATGACAGAGAGAACAAGAACCTGCCTAAACATGCAGTTTATGTGCAGAAATGTGGTAAAGGTTCCTGTTTTCAGTGTAAGGAAATTGTGAGAAGTGGCACTTCTGATGTAGATAGGACCAATTTGAAGGTTTCTAATTTAGGGAATGATTACTCGAAGAAGAGTCAAAGATCTAAGATTGAACCGAATCACCGCCCAGTTGGTCATGAAAGAGGGAATAATGTTTCAAACAATCTTTTTAAAAAGTGTATCACTAACTCGGTCGAGGTCAAGGCTGACCATCATGTTAGTAGGGGGGATAATGTAGTACACGGGTCAAGGGACAGTGTTCTGCATACTCAACTAAAACAGAAGGACTATGATGAATCAGATATGAAGTTTAGTGCTACACAGAACCCTAATAGGAAGGGTGGCCTGCAACACAACCTGATACAGAATAATGAGGGTAGTCAGATGCAAATTGAGTCAAGCAATGGTAAATCACAATTGTTCTCAAATTTCCAAGGTGAAAGGAAAGAGGAAATACCATCTCTTTGCTCCCAACCAGTTGCAATGACTGATAGAGAAGTGGTTTTTCAAGAGCTTCCAGTTGATGCCACTGTCAATGGTGATACGCCAAAGTCACTAAAACAGTCCGGGACTGGGGCTAATAAGAATGGAGCTAATTGCAATTTAGTACACCTCATGCCTGATCAACAGAGAGCAATAGATGCCAGTGCACCGAGAATCTCAGTTAGCCAGACTGCTATCAATACCCTGAAAGAAGCTAAAAGGCTTAGAGACTATGCTGATCATCTTAAGGTTTCATAATTTTCTTATTTAGTTTTTATCTTTTCTTTACAGAGATGTTACGATGTGTTTCTATGTTCTTTCAGCTCATATTATGGCTCTACTATGTTTTATAGAATTCTGGTTTTGATTTCGAAAGTAGTGAGGCTTACTTTCAAGCTGCCCTGAAGTTTCTGCAAGGAGCCTCCCTTTTAGAAAGTTGCAGTAGTGAGAATGGCAAGGATGGAGATATGATGCAGCTGCAAGTGTACAGTACTACAGCTAAACTTTGCGAGTAAGTTAAATGCTCTAGTTTTAAGAGAAATAGTTGTTTCTTATCTCAATAACGTAACTAGACTGTTGAAAATCTATTCTCAAATAACTTGACTTTCATACTTGCATATAAATTTTCAACAACTTATGTCAGAAACAAAGATGGTGTCAGAACAGACATCATTGGGTTCTAATGTTGTATCATGATGCATTTTAGTTTTCTTCTAGATTTTCTTTTGATATTGTGTAAAGTGACATTTGTTGAGAATGAGTTGTGCCTAACCTCCCTTGGTACTTCTTTTTCTGAGCCAAGCAACTTCTACAAGGCTTTCCTTGCAGTGGCTCATTTTTGGGCCTGATTTGGGTGTGTAATCTGTATCATAAACATACATAATTTTACATATAACACCGGAGGATTGCGTCATTATTTTAGGTCCTTTCCTTGGTTCTCTCTTGGGTGCTTAAATAAAATCTTAAATGAGGCCTTGCTATCAGCTTTTAAAGCAAAAAGGAAAAAGTTTGACATGTAATCCATGTCTGTTCTAATGAATGAGAAGTCTTAGAAGAGAATTTCTGTACGCACACATACGCGGAAGTGATCTATTAAGGATTGTACCGAGGAATTATGTATCAGCCATTAGTGAATGGCTGCGATACACTCATCATTTATATGATTTAATACTAGAGGCATTAATCCTTATCAGATTGCACTTTGTGTGTGATGGATGTGTATTTCTAATTTTTTATAAGTACTGCCCTATTTTTCAAAATGACTCTTATGAGTCTCATATTCTTAGTTATTATTGTTTTATTACTATTAGCTGAACTAGTTGCATTCGGAGATGGTCACTTTTAACTTTATAAAACTTGTAATGTACTTACTAGTTGCATTCGGAGATGGTCACCTCTGTGCTGAATGCTTTGAATTCACAGATTATGTGCTCATGAATATGAAAGCCGCAAAGAAGTGGCTTCTGCTGCCTTGGCCTATAAGTGCATGGAGGTGACATACATGAAGGTCGTATATTATAAAAGTTCTAGTACAAATAGAGTTCGGCATGAGTTGCAAGCTTCTCTCAATATGGCTCCTCAAGGTAATAGAGCAGGCTTTGAAAATATTTAGGCTCGTAGGTGATTTATGTGATAATCTTTGAATTTCAAGTTTCATTTCTGTTCTTTCATGAGAAGATGTTTGCCATTTGAAGTTTTAAATAATTAATTCTTTTTAAACATTGATATTTCAAAAATAAAACCAAGATGTGCCTGTTTCCTTTTTTCTTTGACATGCTCAATTACAAATTATGATAGCATGTTTAATTTAATAAAATGCCAAGCTTTTATTATCACTGTATTTAGTCTCAACAATGAACTTGCAAAAAAATACCTAGGCACTTTCTTTTTGTTCTTTTTCTCTGGGAGTTTTGGTTTTGCCACGTGTGGGGGGTTGCGGTGCACAGGTGTTCTCACCCTTTCACTAAGAATCAAATAGCAAAAGCCTTATTCGTTCTTTTACTGTTTAGGTGAATCTCCATCATCATCTGCATCAGATATAGACAACTTAAACAACCAAGTGTTGGTTGAAAAGGCTATATTGTCCGAGGGTACTGGTTCCCATGTTTCTGGAAACCATGTCGTTGTTGCTCGAAACCGCTCCAATTTTGTCAGGCTGCTTGACTTTGTAAGTTGATTCAACGTTGCACTCAGTGTCTGTTTTGAATTTTTTGATACTCACTTGAGAACTAAGGAATCAGTAATATGAAGCATGGATAGTGCATGTTGTCCTAGATTAGCCAATTTCTTTCATTGGACTTTCAGTAGAGCAAAAGCAAAAACTGTTATGTTTTGTTTTTCCCTACAAGTATCTTCAGTGACTTGTGATTACCATGAAATTTTCTGGTATCTGAACTTTTATTTCTTGACATCTAATTCAACACATATCTGTGACTTTATTTGGTATGCTTTTGACGATAGGCTGATGCTTAGATTCTTGTTTTCTCCTTTTAAATGGTTCGTTGAGTTATGAAGTCATAGGTCATCACATCTAAGATCAGTAAGATATTTATGCACAGAACGAAATGTATGGTACTGGTTTTACAGGGTGCTAGAAGAGGCTAAGATTACCATGTATTTTTTTGCAGTCTCAGGATGTAGTTTTTGCAATGGAAGCCTCAAGGAAAACCCAGAATGCTTTTACAGCTTCTTGTGCAACCCTGGAAGATGCACATAAGAATGATTGTATCTCTTCTATTAGGAGGGTCATTGATTTCAGCTTCCAAGATCTAGAGGAACTCATCCGTCTGGTTAAGCTTGCAATGGAGGCCATAAGTCAATCCAAATTGGGTGGTGCTAGCGATTAAGTCAACCCTGCACATGCTGAAAGTTTTTATGGTTTCCCTCATAAGCAGGCAGGCTGAGAAAAGAGAAAGGATTCCTACCTTGACGTTTACTTGAAAATCTGCAAAGAATTGGGTCACAGACAGTTCAATACCGTTCTGTACATGTGTACAAAGTGAGATTGATTAGCAAATTTTGTAATTTATTTCTTTTTTTGGAAGATAAGTCTATTCTTGATGTGAAAAGGTCGCATCATGCTTCCCAAAAATTTTCATGGGTTGGGAAGAGAATGAATGAATTGTTCGCCAACACAGCTCAGAGATTATGTAATTGTTCAGTGATATTTTTGTTTTGGCTCCTGTAATTCGGAGCTTGAGGGTAAAAAAGAAAAATATAGAGAGATTGGATGATAATCTTAGGCAACCATTTTGAGGAGGTTGAATACTGACACAACAGTGACTTGTCAATGCTCTATCAATTATTTTCTGTTTTGTTGCTATTTAATGAAATTTTGATGGAATGGAAACCAAATTCTCGGCCAAGCTTCCCTTTCATATCAGTAGGAAACTCATCAAGCTTGAGCTTTTGTACGAGTTGATTGTGCACTTTCCAAGGATTTCAGTTCAATCTTCAGGTACGTTATATTTTACTTTGTTATCATGGCAATAACTGAGGAGCTCTCTATCCAGTAATATACTTTCCAGTATTCTGAGTTTACTAGTTTTTTCAATGTTAGTATAATTTAAGCGCTTTGGTTTTCTTAGTTGGCACTGAGCAGTTGCTGAGAATTTTAGACTTGTGACTTTCGTGCATAACATGCTCTAAGACCATTGCTGGATGTAAATTCAAGTGTATGAAAGAGGTTTGCATTTTTTATTTTTAATATTGCAAGAATTTAGCTTGTAAATTTCCTTTGGATTCTTGTGATTGTCTTGCATAAATACCTCAGAATGCTTTGATGCGGACAATTAAACATTTTAACAATTTATGTTATCTATTTACAACGCAGTTGAGATTTAAGAGTAAAAGTTCTAGTCTAACATTTGATGCGGACATTTAAATAGTTTCGCAATTCGTGCTATGTACCCGCCTTTAATAAACATAGGCTGTATACCCGCCTTTAATAAACATTGGCACATTTCTTACCTTTTGCCAACAAGCACACAGTGATTTTTCACAACTCGTAAACTTCTGTTTAGGTAATGAATTGCCATTTGATGTTTGCTATTTTTTTTCTTTAAATTTTAATTTAATATGTTTAGCATGCTAGTAGGTTCAGTATGTGCTTGCTATTTTATTCAGTTATAATTTATATGTGCTGTGTTTATAACCCATTGCTGCAATTCAATCTAAATGGTGGCAGTGTTGGTCAATCTGGTTTGCTTATTGGCTTGCAGTAAATTGGACAGCGTAGATTATTGTATTAAGTTAGTGCACCTGCTCTGCTCATTATTTCCCAGCCACCCTACTTATAAGTTTTCATGCTACTTCCACATGTATTTTGTTTGGTGTCATTCATTGATTTTGGAATCTTGTTTGTGCTCATTTATGCCTTTACTGTCGAGTTATCAGTGTACGATTTATATTGAGGAAATGAGCTTCTACCTTTTTTTGTAATTGTAGATCTTATCTATGTTGGTAACTGATATGGGCTTCTTTATGTTGAATTTCAGTGGACAACAATTTTGGATGCCTGAGTTCCTGTTTTGTTTTAGTTAACAACTTTATAAAGGCCGCTTTTCCTGGAGGGTGATCATACCCGTATAGGCCTCCTTCAGTAATCTCTCTCCTGTAACTCTATATGCGGTGGTCTCTCTCTGATCCTTGACCTCAACCCAACTGCAACCGGGTTCTTTTTGCACCCCGGTACGCCTCATTTCTGACCTAAGACCATCAGCATTCTCCCACTCCCCATTCAAAGCATAAGCATTTGATAATGTAACATATGCACCTGCAACTTGTTGATTCAGTCTATTAACCGTCTACTAGCTTCAACGGAGATATCTACCCTTCCGTGAAGCCTACTCGCTGAAAGAAGTGTGCCCCACAGCAAGGCCTCTTGGCTGGGCTCTGCTTCGATAGATTTGGCTAGTTCATAAGCAGGGCTAAGCCGCCCGGTTCGACCAAGCATATCAACAACGTAAGTATGGTGCTTTGCATTTGGGGATATTCCATGTTTCTCATACATAGAATCCAAGTGTTGGAGGCCTTCGTCGACAACCCCTGAGTGGCTACATGCAAGTAAGACCCCAACAAATGTGACATCATTAGGTTTTATTCGTCTGTCGATCATCTCTTGAAAGAGTGGAAGAGACATCCACCCATGTCCATACTTTGCAGCAGCCACAATCATCGAAGTGTAGGGTATTACAGAGGGATTTCGGATTCTCCTGAAAATTTTATCAGAATACTCAACGCACCCACATTTTGCATACATGTCCACCAGTAAGCTTGCAAATACATCGTTCCAATCATAGCCACCACGGATTATTGCTCCATGTGCAACTTTCCCAGAAACCAACTGACCCAAAATTGCACAAGCATTGGCAACACTAGCTAGCATAAAATGATTGGGACGCTCAGACATCAAACCCCTAAATTCTTTGAAGAGTTGGAGTGCTTAGTGCATGAATCTTCTTGCCAATTCTCAGGTGAGCGAGAATCGAACACGCATTGATCACAGTCGCAAATGTGAACTCATTGGGCAGAACCAAAGATTCAGACATCTTCCCAAAGATCCACAAAGCCATTTTGGGCTGACCTGTGTCGACATAGCCAGCCATGAGGGAGGTCCATGACACAACGTTTGGGTCAGGCATTTCATCGAACACCTTGCTTGCAAAGTTGATTCTTTGGACTCTGACATAGCAGTTTATGAGATGGTTGCCGGTGAAAGTGTCAGATAAAGATCCAGAGGCGGTGGATGAGTTTGCTGAACCAGAATTTTTACAGCTCCAGAGCTGTTGAATGAGATGAAAATTTGACGATGTATTTTGGCGGGAAAGGCTTGATGAGGCGGTGAGGGCATGAATGAGATTTTGGTTCAATGGATTTCTCATCTGTCGTGCGCACTCAGTGAGCTCTTTCTAAAATTGGCTGTCCGAGGCACACAACTAAGAGACGCCAAAGGAATCTGGAGCACCTGCAATAAAGAAAGTACCTCTCTTGCTTTCAAGCCGTGGAAGTCTCCAAAAGTTCCAAATACCTCTCTCGCACGTCGTCCTCACCAAAGGAAGTCTCCAAAAGTTCCAAATTACATCCCTATCAGACTGAATCAAGGCCGACACACGCCCATCCTCCGCCAAACCGCGGTTCAAACGGGGCCGAAATGTCCTAGGCCGCGGAATCCATTGGTCACGGAACACTCCAATTGACTCCCCAGTACCAACTCGGCAAACCAGACCCTGGCTAATCACCTCGCGCCCCCAAATAATAGATCGGCACACAAAGGAGGGTAAAGATCCCACCCCAGTTGCCATAAAGTCATAAGTAGGGAAGTACCTGGCCTTCAGCATTCGGGCCACTAGCGAATGAGGCTGTTCCAAGAACCTCCACGCTTGTTTTGCCACCATTCCCTGATTAAAAAGCTCAAAATTCTTAAAACCCAGCCCGCCCTTCCCCTTAAGTCGACACAACCTATCTCAATTCAACCAATGAATACTCTTTTTTCCTGCTTTTCCCCATCAAAATCGATCCATCTCAGCTGAAAATTCATGACATAGGGACTTAGGAAGACGAAAAACACTCATAACATATGTAGGAAGAGCCTGACCAACCGCTTTAATCAACACCTCTTTCCCAGCAGACAACAGTTTTGTGTTCCAGTTGGTCAACCTGCAATGCAGAGCATCCCCGACTTTCACAAACATCTTCCTCTTATTCCGGTCTGAAACAGTAGGAAGGCCCAGATACTTCTCATGGAAATCCATTGTCCTAATGCCCAGCAAATTGGAAATAAACCGCTTCATAATTGGATCAGTACTTGGGCTGAAACAAGCAGCAGACTTATCAAAATTAATCAGTTGGCCCAACACCCGTTCATACTCAGTCAAAACCTCCAATAAACGCTTACACTCGTCCAACCAAGCAATACAAAACAGCAAACTATCATCCGCAAAAAAGAGATGGGAGATAGAGGGGGCGCCTATTGCCACTGATACACCATGTATATGTTTTGAATGTTGAGCCTGGGAAAGGAGAGCCGAAAAACCTTCAGCGCAGATGAGAAATAAATACGGGGAAAGTGGGTCACCATGCCGAAGCCCCATAGTAGGCATGATGTGCCCTGCTGTCTGACCACGGACTTGCACTACATAACTAACTGTACACACACAATCAATAAGCAAGCGGACAAGTCTATCCCCAAAACCCAATCTACGGAGCACCGCCTCGAGATACCGTCATTCCACCCTATCATAGGCCTTAGATATGTCACGTTTCAAAACCATTTTTTTAACTTGACCCCCGACGCCGAATCACATGTATAGTTTCAAAAGTAGCCAATATATTATCAGTAATTAATCGAGACAGGATAAAAGCACTCTGATAGTCTGAAATAACCTTAGGCATCACGCCCTTCAATTTGTTCACAATAGTTTTGGCAATAAGCTTGTAAATAACTCTACATAAAGCAATGGGTCGAAAGTCAGTTATCTTACGAGGAGACCCACTTTGGGTATAACTATACATATTAGAACGTCTTTTTTTCTTGAATTTTTTGTTTTTGTTCAAAGATTATGAAAAATTTAAAAATGAAAAAAAGTTAGAATGTAATATAAAAGAAAGAAAGTTATACTATTTTTTTTTCATAACAAATTTTTAATTCAAATTAATCTAAATTACATAAACAACTCAAATTCAATATATCTCGCCACAAAAAAAACCCTCAAATTCAATATATCTTGCCAAAAAAATAATTCAAATTCAATATAAGATAAAATTTATGCCAGTCAATAAAAATACAATGTGTATGACCGGTCTAATAATATACCTAATGTACTCGTTAAGGTCGATACCCAAGAAAATTCATTATTTATGTGTTATGGATTTTCTTTTGTTACAATGATATTGACACACCCCGAATAGTCCATATGGCTCCAAGTTGAGGCATGTTAGTCAATACTAGAACCCAATGCCTAGTGTCAACTAAGACGCATTAATTTTCAAACTACATGGACTATCAATGTCCGTTTGGATATCTATGTACTTGGATTTGGACTTGGATTTGTGCTTTCCAAATTCAAATTTTTATGTTTGGATTAATTTTTGGATTTGGATTTGAATTTTATCCACATTCATAGGGAATTTCATAAACTCAAATTTAAAAATTTGAAAACCTGTATTTTTCATTTAGTGAATTTCGTAAATTAATTTATAAAATGACGAATTTACTCTTAGAGCTTGAAAGCCAGCCACTTTTCTTTCGAAAATACTTTTAGAAGTTTTTGGTGAACTGTTGCGTAGACTCAAGAGTTCATAGACAAGTAGCACGCGAGAAACAAAGTTATTATAAAAAGAGTTGTGGATCTTGAAACTTCTAAGGGAAATTTCGTAATTTTCTAGATATTTTTTCACCCATAAATTTAGATTTTTTTTCTTTTCATTTGCTCTCTCTCTCTCTCTCTCACTCTCTCTCTCTCTCTCTCTCTCACACACACACACACACACACACACACACACACACACACACTAACATGAAACACATAAACCCTCAAATTTGGGTCCTTAGGCCGAATCACCATAAAAAAAAACACACCATCATCCTCTTATCTTCATTGACAAGACCCATTTCTAAATTTCGTGAAAACCAAACCGATCCTGCTCCCGTCTGACAACTTTTGTCAGATAAGGGATCTTACCAATTTTATTTTTGTTCATATCCCATTAAATTAATCAATTTAAATTTGTCCTTTTGGGGTTTCCACCCACATCCAACCCATTAACCTCCTTTAAGGAGAGAATCTCATATCCAATAAATATGATGTTGTACCATTGAACTCAGAATCGCCAAAAGAACATTTTTTCGTGTTGAACGAACGGCCAAAGAAGTCCACCCGCGTCCCCCACGCTCCACCACCAGATCTCTGTGCGTGGAGTCCACGCGCCTCTCAGTCGTCTACTACTTTGGAATGGGTCGACCTGGTTCTTGCAACACGGGTCACCAACCCACAAACATGACCCGCTTATTTCTCTGTTGTTTTACGTCTAATTTCTATGTTCTATCTATTGAATTGAATCGTTTTAAGCCGATGAATATCTCTACGTACTTATAACAACGTAAAACATACTAAATGCTAGAGAAGCATACCTTCATGCTTCGGCCATGGTGGCGGTGATTGGTCCTGCTACTTTCCTACGTTCAATTCATCATCTTCCTAGCTTAATATGATTGCAGAGACTCCCACAACGTGTTAGGGTCTTAGTTTCAAGTTTAAACAACCTCGAAATACCTAAAATCCTTTGGCCCATATTTGAGCTATACCGGTTAAGGGTTTTGGAGGGTTCCTCCTCCACTGTTTCCCTCCATTATTCCTCTCTCTATTTTCTTCCTCTTTTTTCCTTTTATCCCCTTCTCTTTATGGCATCATTCCTCTTGGTTTGGCTGGTTGATGACTTTCTTCATTTTCAGTTCAACACCACCGAACACTCAAAACACACACACAACACATTTACACATTTATATATACTTGTGCTATGTCATTTAACACGACCCACCCCCAATCCCCCGGGATTAAGGGATAAGTCATGTTCCCGTCTGACTTACGCATGACACGAAGGCTAAACCGACGTCCAACCTCCATGTGACACCTAAGTCAGAGGGACTCTCGATCCGACCGTCCAAAAGCTTCCGGACTTCCCAAAGTGTGCAGACTCTACTGTGGATCGCGTGTGTGATGTCTCCGTCTCTCTCGACCAACAGCCCGCACCGCAACAACCTCGAGGGTATCGAAAACACAAAAAGACTGTGAGTGGACAAAAACAAATAATAAGTTCGAAAACAGTTCAATAAAACAATTACATTTATACCCTCCATGTAAAAACCAATGCATGCATATCAATCTCAAGTTATGAAACTATTTCACATAAAAAACCATCAACGAAAACTATTATCGAAAACCCGAATCAATTTCATCATTCAAATCTAGGCCTCAGCCTCAAATCACAAATCAATCGCAAATCCGGGAACTCAGTCCCAAAACTCATCAAATCCAATCATCCGGGCTGCTGCCCAAAACATCGAAAAACCAGTGAAAAACAGTAATCATACAAGTTTACTGGATCTCAAGTGCTCCCGAATCTTTAAACTCAAAACCATGCGCAAATAACCAAGCCTTCCCGGGATATCAACGAGTCTTTAAACTCAAAACACAATCACATGCCTCGGGGGGGGGGGGGGGGGGGGGGGTATCATAACCGAGTCTTTAAACTCAAAATATATACCGAGTCTTTAAACTCAAAACATAGTAATCCAGGGCCCTCCCCCCGTCAATCAATCCGAGTCTTTAAACTCAAAATCAGATCCAGTGGGTTTTTCTCTTTTACCGGGTCTTTAAACCCAAAACCATTTTTCTAAGCCACAGTGAAAACCACAGAAACTCCACAGTCGAATTCGCAACGATGATTCCGTAAGCCGACATCCGGAACCATCGTCCCGAACCCAATTCCAGACTTCCCCTTTCTGAAATCCAGGTCCAAAACCGAAATCTCAATCACATAAACATGGCTCCAAGCCCGAAATCACTTTCCAAAATTCATTTCAAATCATATTTCAAATCCCGAAATCCAATCATTAATACCACAGTCAAATCACAAGATCGGTCGAAATCTCGTAAAACGTGAAATTCCGTAAAATACCTCGAAAAACGTACAAAATCGTAAACCATCAAGATCATAAGGCAAATCATAGAATCACGTATGAAAAAATATTAAAACATATATGCATGCATCATAAGTTAGAAAGCAAAGTTCACTCACAGACCATTCCGACGTTGTCTCGATACGCGCGTATTTACGCCGTTCCCGACCATTCCGCTATCCTCGGCTTTCCCGAACCTGTCCAAATCCCATACTAAGGTCACTAACTACTTCACAATGATCATACTAAAGCCCCGTAATTTTTCCGAATTTTTAACTATTTTTAACCTAGGCCCAAAACCTTTGGACCTCCCGAAACATATCGAGACGATGTCCGATCGTCTTGAAACTAGTGCCAAAATGTTTGTTACATCAAATACTTTAAAAGTCGTGTTGGAAACATTCTCAAACACTGTACCACGTGCCCACACTCGCCGCCCAAAGGGGCTGCGCGTGGGCCTCACGCGTCATCACAGTGTCACCTTCAACCTTGCTTCGACTCGGTCCGACTGGTTCACGGTTCAGGCCGAACCGGCGTGGCCGGTTCACGGTGATAACTTGTCCAATTTTGTCCGTTTTCAACCCTAATTAACTCCACAGTCCCAACTCAGTGTTCCTAAGAGATTCCTTAGCTCCTAATTTGAAAACCAAACTAAATCATCATACCTTCAATCGATTTTGCGAACCGGTCCGTTGTCCTCTGTACGGTTTCCATGGTTTTGGCCATCTCAAGCCATGGTTTCAGCCCTGATCGCTTGCTGGTAACTCCAGGGACCTCATCCAAAAGACCAATTCGATTAAAACTAATCACAATCAAAACTGCCATTTTTGAAACTTAACTGAAGGTTCCTGGAAACTGTCCTTACCATTCGATTAAAGCCTCGAAAATAAGCTCAAACGACTCCTTAGACCTCCAGAATCCCACTTCCAACAACTACCTTGATCAAAACCCAGGAGAATCATGGGTTGTCATTTAACTGGAAAACAGACTTTCGCGGGTTTCTTTACCTCCACCCGCCGCCGTGGACCGCCGTGCCACCACCAATCGCTTTGTTTACTCTCCCCTTCTCATTTCCCTTTAAACATGATGGGCTAAAGATGAGGGATTGAAAGACATTGTCTGAGTGAAACGCTCACGGTTTACCCATACTCTGTTTTTCTTAGTTAACCTCAAACCCGTGCAACCATCCAATCCTTTAAAATTCTAAGATGAACGGTTTGGCACTTTCCACGGCCATCCAGAGAGGTCCAGGTGTCCTACTCTCTGTGGACTCACTTCCCAAAAGCAGCCACATGTCCATTTGTCACTGGGCACAGATCCCAAGGCCCCAAATGGCCAGAATGCCTTTTGATGCCCAAATTACCATTTTGCCCCTTGTACGTTTAGACCCATAATTTATTAGTCCGAAGTCCGATGTTGTGGTGCCGCCTGTCGTTGGAATCAGGGACTCGAGACCTTCCTAACGGTCCTCAAATTACGTGAAATTGACTTGTCGTCCAAAAATTCAACCATTTACACCTAGTTTATCAAAATTACCAAATTACCCTCGAACTTACGAACGACATATCTTTCTCCTCGGATGTCGGAATCGGACGTGCCACCTGTCTATGAGCTCGTGACGTCCCGACTTACATCACGATCATCTGTCAAAGTCCATTTGACCGTCCAAACAAAAAGTCAACTTTTGGCCCACTTCTAGGGGCAAAATCGTCTTTCGGCACCGTCCGTCCGAAATCACCCAACTAATTACCGATTAGCTTCACTAATCCATCATTAACAACTAATCTAATCCCGATTCCCGGAACGGGTCGTTACAATCTGCCCCCCTTAAAGAATTTCGTCCTCGAAATTCCGAATCTCGTACTTCCGTAACTAACTAGGGGAAATCTAACTGGTCACACACCTGGGTCTTCTACCCGGTGTCCAGCACCTGATAGTTTCCATACTGTCACCACATCTCTACCAAGCAACCAACTCAACCAATTCTAGTCCAACTCATAATTCCCTTGATTTTCTCTGAAGTCAACACTGTTCGACTCGTAAGCGCGGTCCCTCAAACAGCGCACCAGCCAACACTTGCGGCTCAACTAACCCTAGGAATGCCACATCACCGCTATTACCAATTCCACTACTTCTGACTCCTTCCCGAGTCGAGCGTACCTCGTACCAATGTCTCCGTATATCCTGCGAGTTCGCCATCAATCAAACACAAATCGCAAGTACACTCATTCACACGACGGAGTCTACCAATCTCGGTACTCCTATGCACCAATATCCAAGTATCGATCCATACTGCTTCTGTCAGCGATGCGCCCTGACCTTACGGAAGTCACAAACTACTCGCTCACGCTACGAGGCCAACCAACCATCTCACCAGTGGTTCTACTCACCATCAACACTATCCACCTGTGGATACTCCATCCACGACCTACACCACCTATCTGCAACTGGACCCTATCACATACCTGTCAAACCGTGATCACACATCTCAATATTTGGGTCCCACCAGCCACTCATGGCTCTGAGCCTTCAGCTCACATCCGTACTGACTCCTTCCAATGAGTCAAATTACTTAGGATAACTAGGAGCCAATCCACATCCCAACCGACCAAGCACGTCGAAACTATTCTGATTCACCACGATAACCAACAACATATCTCGGCACCAAGCCGATCACCAACACTTCCACCAAAATATCATGATGCACGTCCAAACACATCGAGACACATCTCAACTACATGCACCCATTGCAACGATCCCGAATCATGGTGCATCTCACTAAACACAGATCAGGATAATCCTACGAACTGTAATAAAAAAAAAAGATATTTAGAATACCTCAACACAACTCATAAAGTATATCCTCACGTACTTCCATCGTCATCTTACGGTACGTTCACTAATCTACCCCAGCGGCATCAGCCACGCACTACGACATCCAAAGTCCAACCATTAACACCAAAGTGTACCCGTCCCTCTCTCATTAATATCTCTAGGGCACACAAAATTCCTCGTAACCCTACTGATTACGACCTACCGATAGGCCAATTCTGCTTCACTTTGTAGTCCATCAGTTCTAACCTACTGCTGAAGTCATCCTTCAATGGAACACTCAATAGTCCACAACTAGGACATCACAAGTCAACCTACCTTAAACCAACTTAGCACAGTCCTACGACACTAGCTACACAGGCCACTCCCGGCATCACCAAGTATTCTCTCTACTCCCGAATACATCCACCCGTGATCATGACCAAGAGGGGGTCACCATTCCTGAAGGTCCTTTAATAAATCCCCAAATAAACTCTAAAACATCCATTTTTCACATGCGACATCTAACACCATCTCAGAATCAACCCACATCTCAACATCTAAACTACAACAGCTCTTGATTCCAAGATTCCAATCACGGTACGTGATCCAAAAGTACCATCTCTGGACTACCCATCCAAACGTCTGTCCCACTCATAACCCACTCTCGGGGATCACAATCACGATCACTCACCTCGGCCTCCTGAGTCCTAATCCTCAAGTACATCAAGCATCAATCTCAGCAAATCACTAATCACGAGCCTCAGCCTGACCCAAAAGCCAACCTCTGCATTTCTAACACAACAAGGGGAGTCCACGAAATCAACTCCATGGATGGTCAAACCCAACCATACCAACCTAGGTCCAATCACGAGGCAGAAGTCCATTGCGCTTCTGCTGCGCTACTCTGATCAGACTCACGGTATACTGGCCGTAAGTCCCAACCATGACCTACCAATGGTCATCACATATCCCCGCTCGGTTAGTGGTTCCTACCAAACACCTGTTACTTCACCACTGACCACAACCTCGACTAAATGTGCCCATCCGACTATTACAAGCGGCACAACTCGTGGCCTATCAATCCAATCTAATGGTCACAGCACACCAATCCCGAACCTCTGCTCCTACCGAGCCAAAACCCTTGACCTTCGCTCGAGTCAGGGAAACTAACCTCCCTCTGTCTAGAGTCATCCAACAGCCACCTACTACCTCGGCTGTACCAAGCAGCGCAGTCTCCAATCCGGCCGTAAGTTGGCCCAAGCCACAACCACCAACTCAGGCGTCCAAAACTATGTACTTCCTCGGAGTTCCTTTCCAAGGAACTCACAATCCGGACCTAGTCAACCCACGGGGTTTCTCAAATCATCCCCGTTGTCCGAGTCATCCAAACCCACAACTGCCACTGGTTTATTACAACCTTACCACTAAACACCATCCGGCCCAATAGGCCACCATCAACCGGCCTCCTCTGACAGGACCCGTCCCGATCCCCCTGGGACCACCTGGGAACGTGCCCTGCTCCCGTCTCACACCCGACCTCAAAATACCAAAAATACCCTTAAGGGAAAACAAATGCATAAATATCCAAATTTAAGTCATACATATTATCCGAATACAACTAGTGTCAGACAAGGGATAGTTTCCAAATACAGGTTATTGAGCAAGACTCTAGACATTCTGGGTGCCAACCTACCCAGCTGTAGGGTTCAGGTGCTCAACGTAAACCTATGCCTCTTCCTCCTTAATAGCACGACCTAGAGGGGTTAGTAAAACAACAAGGGTGAGTGGGCCGAAACTCAAGTTTATAAAACAGTTCTCCATATTGAAAACATATAGTTTTACCCCTCCGTTTTCCAAAATGCATGCATCAGTGTCAAAAGCCATAATATCATATCATATAATCATAAGCAGAATAATATAAACGTAATCATAACCTCAGTCGCTGCACTATACATCCGGGGTCTTAATATTATCCCAGACGTCCAATAAGGTCACAGTCTCAAGGCTACGCGTGCCGCCCGGGGTCTCAATCCCGAGTCCAAATCCCGAACCCAGTCCGGGTATGGCATCCTAGATGCCTGAAGTCCCAGACGTCCAATAATAGCACCCCCGCTCCTGGACCACTCTACGGTCAGGTCCCTTCGTAGAATGACTCCTCGCTGGCAATGCGCCGTGACCTCTCTGGGGTACCCTAATCCGGAGGAGACAATATCACTAGGGTAGATCTATACAGTGCAGTACTAAATAGAATCTTTGAAATCCATATAGATATATAACTCAAAACCGTGCATAAACTAACCAGACGGGCCTCAAGACCAAACCTCGTAATACGTGCCAAAATCATAATTCAAGATAATAAGATGCTTTTGCTTGAATCACATATGTATATATACATAGAAAGGAAAACAGTTATGCATGCCAAGGTTTAGTGAAATCAAAGGCCCACTCACAGTACACGTGCTATTGCGCGATTCCTGTCATGTCCAAAGCATACGTAAGGGTCACTAAAAGTCCCTACTAAACAATCAAGAAACCCTAGACTGAAACCGGCCCGGGAAAGCCGTCCGAACACGCTTCCCAAGGCTTCAAACCCTAATTTGACCAACCTAACGATCTCCGATTGACACGAAACCACTGCCATTGTATTCGTATCGTCGAAAGTTTGAAAATGGTACTGGTCCCATAAAATTTACTGTTCACACGTGCCCCCACGTGCCTGGTCAAAGGGCTGGTCAACTCTGCTATAGTAAATGCTGACGTCAGCACTGACAGTGTCAAGGGACACATGTCACATGCTCATTGGTCCATGGTCTGACTGTTTTCTGACATGATGATGTCATCATGATGTCACTGTTGACGTCAGCATGATGATGTCATCGCTACAGTACCGGGTCAACCCGATCTGCACAAATCGGGTCACCGTTGACCCACGACTTGACCCGATCACAGATCGTTCTTCCGGCCACCATTTTCGATGAGACTTGGTCCTACAGACTTGTTACAATCCCCTCTACAGTTCCGTGAAATTAAAACCAAACTTTAGGTTGAAGAAGCTACCTGAAAATCAACGGGAAAGTTGGCTGAGAACTCTGGTCGTCTTCTCCGGTGACTCGTCTGGATTTCGGCCACGAACTTCGGTCTAAACGGGTCGTCTGAGTCCCTAGAACATGTCTCAGAGGTAAACAAAGAATGCTAACGTTAAAACTAACCATTTCGAAATAGGGAAGAAAATCGGACCTAACCGGGTTTCTGAACTTATCGCCGCCGTACGCCGTCCAGTCCACTTCTCAGTCCTCCTGCCGTCCTAGTCTACCTATCCCTACGTTTGTTCGAGCCCAAAGGTGGAGGTTTGGACGGTTGGTCTGTGTTGGGTTGGTTTGGTTCCTTTCGGGTCTGGGGGGGTTTTTGGGTCGTGCATGCAGGGTATGGTGGTGGTGACCAGTGTTTGGTGGTGGTGGTCGTCTGGAGGTAGAGCTAGGTTGAGGGGTGGTCGTCTGTTTGTGCAGAGAAGGAGAGTTTGTTCACGGGTTGAGAGAAAATGAGAGTGTGAGGGATTTTTCTGATGCAAATAAAGGGAGAAGGAAAATGAGATCAACGACCCAGATTCAATCTAGGGTTTAGAATGGATGGTTAGGATTTTAGGAGGGAAAATAAATATTAAACAAATGGCCAACCAAGATCCAGGTTTTAGGGAATGTAGAGGATGAGTGACATTTGTCACTCATCCAAGGGTCCAGAATGATTTTCTATTTAAATCATTTTTTAATATTATAATATTATTTGAAATCAAACCTCGGTTCGTTCGGTTAATGGAGTTTACTTCCGTGACCATAACTTTTTCGTCGTACGTCCGTTTTCGACGTGCCGCCTGCCTACGAACTCATGACGTCCTAATCTACGTCACGGTCATGGGTCAAGGTCCTACATATTCCCCGAGGCAAAAGTCAACTTTTCTCCCCTTTTTAACCAAATTACCAAAATACCCCTCGACTTCCGAACGTCATAACTTCGTCCTCGAATGTCGGAATCGGACGTGCCACCTCTCTATGAACTTGTGACATCCCGAACTACGTCACAGTCATCGGTCAAAGTCCATTTGACCTCCCGACATTTTACCCACGCCTAGGGAAAAAACGGTCATTTTGCACATTTCGTCCGATTTCACTCAACTAATCCCAGATTAGTCATTCTAAACCATAATTAAATAATATTTAATCACGATATTCGGGACGGGTCGTTACATCCTCGGCCCATGTATCTCACTAGGTCAACGGGCTACTTGTAAGGACTCGTCCTGGAAATTAGAGTTAAGACAGTGATTAAGATGGGATTAGTGTGCATAATCGGTGGTTAGTTGGTTACGAAAGGTTCGTTAGTGTAGAATGACGATTTTGCGCCTAGGTTGGGCAAATAGTTGACTTTTCGTTTGGATGGTCAATTGGGTATTGACCGATGACCGTGACATAGTTCGGGACGTCACGAATCCGTAGACAGGTGGCACGTCCAATTCCGACATCCGAGGAGGAAGTTATGATATTCGGAAGGTTGAGGGCATTACCGTAATTTAGCTAAAATAGGGGGAAAAGTTGACTTTTCGTACGATCGAGTTTTTACACGTTGACCTAGGACCGTTAGGTAGATCTCATCGTCCTGAATTCAACGACAGGCGGCATGTGTTCATCGGACCTAGGATGCGTAAGATACGGGTCTAGAACTTCGATGGAATAATCGTAATTTTGACTCAAAAGAGGGGCATTTTTGTCTTTTGCACATTGTGAATTGTGCAACTGGATTGGGACAAGTGTACAGGTGAGTTTGGGATATTTGTGAGAGGGCTGAGGGGATTGTGACATGCGGCAAGTGTGTAGTGGCTTCTACAAGCTTGCACGGCGTGTGTGTGTTTGTTCGAAGAGGGGAAACAGAAAACAGAGGGTGAGATTGAGAGAAAATTGAGAGGTGGCCGTGTGTGTTTGTGTGAATTGTTGAGTGTGTGAGTGATTAAGGGAGGCTGAGAGTGTGAGGATTGAGTTGTAAGGACAGCGTGTGTGAGGGAAACTGGTGTGAGAAAGGGTGAGTTCACGGGAGAACCAGAGAACAGAGAGGGAGTTGGAGGTGGTGTTGCCGTGTGTTGATCCAATTGGGCTCGAAGGGAGGTCAGGACGGCTCTGTGGACTCCAGGGAATGGGGCGGCGAGCACGGTGGTGGACGGCTGCAGGTAATCCCTTTTCCCCGTGAATATGCCCTGTTTTTCCGTGAATTTCAAATCGATAGTCGTGGACTTAGGGGCTGAGTCGAGGAGTTTGGTGAGTCATGTTAGGTTTAGTAGGGTCCTAGGAAGCTCTAGGTTTTGAAGCCGTGATGGGGGAGTAGCTGGTTGGCCGGGAGGAAAAACAGGGGAGTTCGGGCAGTTTGGGTTTGAGCTTGGGGAAGTGATTTGTAGGTCGTGTTGGAGTGATTGGAGTAGGAGAATGAGTTGCTGGGTTGCGGACGAAGGGAATGGTGGAAAGAGGAGCAGAAATGGTGGCGGGACGGCGGAGAACCGGCCACGCCGGTCCGGAATAGTAACGGGTCGAGAGGTTGAAGACGATGAACAGTGGTGCTGGCGCGTGAGGCCCACGCGCAGCCACTTTGGACGGTGCGTGGGGGCGCGTGCGGCGGTTTCCAGCGAAGAGTCCAACTAAGTTTTTGTTCTAAATGTTGTAACGAATCCATTGGGATAGGTTTCGGGTTATTCGGACGTCGTTCGAGGTAGTTCTACTAGGTTGAAGGTTTAGGGTTCGAGTTCGTTACGTTTAGGACCCGGGGATTTTTGGGGAAAATTAGGAGAGTCTTAGTAGACGTGTTAGTGACGTTCTTTGGTGACCTGTGACAGGTTCGGGACTCCCCGAGGAAGCTGAGGAACGTACGGGGCGCGAGTGACGTGCCGGTGACTGTGAGTGGACCGCTTCTCTAAACTCGAGCATGCATAACTGTTTTTCTATCATTGTTTTATGGTTTTACATGTGATTTCATGATTGTTGAATATGCTATGTTGGTTTTACATAATTGCACGTTTTTTGAGAAAGTACGGTTTTCAGCACGTTTTACGAGAAAAGTTTGGATTCTGATTTTGATGCCATGGATTGGGGTTTTCAAACGATGAGTGGGTTTCAATGATATTAAATGGATTTTGAGACGTGATTTAATAATCGAGGTTTTCAGTTTTGGAAATCGGATTTCGAAAACGGAATTTGGTTTTAAAGTTGAAACGTGGGATTTCCGGATTTGGGTTCAGAATGACGGTTCTGGACGCTGGAAGGGCTTCAGACCGGTGATTTCAGATTCGGGTTTGGATGTGGATTTAGAAGTGGTTTTCAATGGTTTTGGATTGGATTTGCTGGATCTGGTTATTGGGTTTAAAGACCCGGATATTGTGAATGATGGGGGACGGGCCCAGATTGGGTTTAAAGACCCGGATTGAGTTTAGAGACTTGGGAGTTTAAAGACTCGGATATACTGATATTTCCCCCGTATGCCTGCTGAGTTTAAAGACTCGGGAGTTTAAAGACTCGGATAGGTCCAGCAGGTTTGATCGGATAATGATTGTTTGAGACTTATGTTTTATGATATGGTTTTATGATGTTTATAACGATCTTTATGTGATTTATAACTGATTTCAGTAAATGGGTTATGCATGTATGATTTCAAAACGGAGGGCCAAAACCCTGGTTTTCTAATGAAATGGTTTTTGGAAACTTTTCTTTTATTTATGGTCCACTTACACCTTCTGTTTTAAATTGCCCTCCAAGTCGTGGAGTTAACGCGGGGGTTGACGTTGAGGCAGCGTCGGAGGCATAGAATACTCGAGAGTGACCCCGGAGTGCTTTAAATTTTCCGTTGTGCGTGTACCTTGTTTATCAGTTTTCTTTCCTTTGTATTTGGTACTATGCTCTGTAAAACATTGACTTCGGGATGTTTAAATTTTTCTCCTGCGTCTGGCATGTAATTTGGTGGTTTTTCGTGAGTTTACTTTAGTTGCGTGTCGGAGTGTCAGACGGGAGCAGGATTTACCTCGGTTTTCGGGGTGGAACCGGGGTGGGTCCTGACAATTGGTATCAGAGCATATGTTTGTTGGGTTTGTCGGTTTGTGTCTGTTGGGAGGTTGTGTTTAGGTTGCTTGACTGCTTCTATGACTCTTTTAGCGTACGATTGACTATGCCTATGAGAGGTGGACCCCCTCCATGACCTGAAGACGAAGCGGCGAGAGGGACAGAGAGTGCTACGATTGAGCGAGCCCAGCAGCTCGGGGCTACGACTTTTAGTGGTGGGGCAGATCCTGAGGAAGCCCAGAGGTGGATCACGAGACTTGAGCGGATTTTTGCAGTAATGCATTGCCCACCGGAGGATCGAGTGTTACTGGCTACCTTCTTATTGGATTGTGTGGCGTACGAGTGGTGGTATACCCTTGAGTTGTCTGGTTGGGACGCCCACACAGTGACCTGGGAGACGTTTCGGGAGAGGTTCCTAAATCAGTACTACCCTCGTTCTTTCCGTGATGCCTAGGAGGCTGAGTTTCTGCAGCTCCAACAGGGGAATTTGAGTGTGGCTGAGTACGAACAGAAGTTTCAGATGTTGTCTCGTTTTGCTCCTGCGTTTGTGGCCACTGAAGCCGAGAAGTGTCGTAGGTTTGATTTGGGCCTGCGAGGCGAGATTCGAGCCATAGTGACGGCTGGATCATTTGCTACCCTCCGAGAGTTGTCGGACACTGCGGTGAGGGTTGAGGCTAGCTTGCCGGTACGACGCTGGGAGCCACCTTTTTCTGGAGCTTCGAGTCATAAAGTACCGAAGAGGGGTAACTACAGTGGAGCATCGTCGGCGGGCGATGATAGTTTTGGTAGACCTGGTAGTTTCCATAGTTCGGGATTCCGTGGTTACCGAGCATAGCCGACTCCGCAAGCTAGTACGACGTCTGTTGCGTCTACAGGAAGATCGAGTGGTGGACCAGGTCGGGATGCTTGTTTCTACTGTGGGGAACGAGGTCCCTTCCGACGTGAGTGTCCACTGTTACCACAGGAAGGTGGTGTAGGTCGAGGATCGGCGGAGCCCGGACGGAGTACAGCGTCAGCGTCAGGGACTGCGGGCACCAGAGGAGGTGGTGGTGCCACTAGTAGTTTGAGGGGACGTGGTAGATCGTCAGGACCCCAGGCCCGAGTGTTTGCGATGACTCAGCAGGAGGTTCAGTCGGCACCAGGTGTGGGGACATGTACTTTTACCATCCTTGGTTGTGTTGTACACCATTTTGTTGGATCCCGAGATGGAGTCTAGGACTTTTCTCTTAGGTGACCTGGAGTGACGAGGTTGAGGAGTTCAGTGAGTTCCGTTGAAGGATGACGGAAGAAACGGGAAAGGAGTGACTATAACTGATCGATATGAGGTTATTGAAGGAAGAGAACCCACAATCTAGGATTTTCCTTTAGGACTTTGTAGATTTATTCCGACAAGTGGTCGAAGTAGCAGCCGAGGGGTGTGACAGCGAGGGAGTGAGCTGGTAGGTAGGGTTCCCTTTTAGACTAGATTGCTTCGAGTTGGGTTCTGGAAGGTGAGGTGGTAGTACGTGAGGATGTACTCTATGAATTCTATTGGATACTCTATATGAGGTATTTTAAAATACCGTTGTTTTCTGTTCATAGAGTTTCCCTTGCGTACACCATGAAGTTTTGTCGTACTAAGAGAGGGTCAGGAGTGGTGAACTGGTAGTTGGGGGTGGTGTGAAATACCCAAGGTGGAGATGATAGATCGAAAACCCAGGAGTAGTTTTTGTTGCACCAGTGTGGATCACCGGGTAGGAGACCCCTAGTGTTGGGAACGAGTTGTGGAATTTCAGGGACGAAATTCTTTTAAGGAGGGTAGGTTGTAAGGACCCTTCCTGGAAATTAGGGTTAAGACAGTGATTAAGAAGGGATTAGTGAGCTTAATCGATGGTTAGTTGGTTACGAAAGGTCCGTTAGTGTAGAATGACGATTTTGCCCCTAGGTTGGGCAAATAGTTGACTTTTCGTTCGGATGGTCAATTGGGTATTGACCGATGGTCAATTGGAGGTGGTGTTGCCGTGTGTTGATCCAATTGGGCTCGAAGGGAGGTCAGGACGGCTCTGTGGACTCCAGGGAATGAGGCAGCGAGCACGGTGGTGGACGGCTGCAGGTAATCCCTTTTCCCCGTGAATATGCCCTGTTTTTCCGTGAATTTCAAATCGATAGTCGTGGACTTAGGGGCTAAGTCGAGGAGTTTGGTGAGTCCTGTTAGGTTCAGTAGGGTCCTAGGAAGCTCTAGGTTTTGAAGCCGTGACGGGGGAGTAGCTGGTTGGCCGGGAGGAAAAACAGGGGAGTTCGGACAGTTTTGGTTCGAGCTTGGGGAAGTGATTTGTAGGTCGTGTTGGAGTGATTGGAGTAGGGGAATGAGTTGCTGGGTTGAGGACGAAGGGAATGGTGGAAAGAGGAGCAGAAATGGTGGCGGGACGGTGGAGAACCGGCCACGCCGGTTCGGAATAGTAACGGGTCGAGAGGTTGAAGACGATGAACAGTGGTGCTGGCGCGTGAGGCCCACGCACAGCCACTTTGGGTGGCGCGTGCGGTGGTTTCCGGCGAAGAGTCCAACTAAGTTTTTGTTCTAAATGTTGTAACGAATCCATTGTGATAGGTTTCGGGTTATTCAGACGTCGTTCGAGGTAATTCTACGAGGTTGAAGGTTTAGGGTTCCGGTTCGTTACGTTTAGGACCCGTGGATTTTTGGGGAAAATTAGGAGAGTCTTAGTAGACGTGTTAGTGACGTTCTTTGGTGACTTGTGATGTGTTAGTGACGTTCATTGTTTTATGGTTTTACATGTGATTCCATGATTTTTGAATATGCTATTTTGGTTTTACATAATTGCACGTTTTTTGAGAAAGTACGATTTTCAGCACGTTTTACGAGAAAAGTTTGGATTTTGATTTTGATGCCATGAATTGGGGTTTTCAAACGATTAATGGTTTTCAATGATATTAAATGGATTTTGAGACGTGATTTGATAATCGAGGTTTTCGGTTTTGGAAATCGGATTTCGGAAAGCGGAATTTGGTTTTAAAGTTGAAACGTGGGATTTCCGGATTTGGGTTCGGAATGACGGTTCTGGACGCCGGAAGGGCTTCAGACCGGTGATTTCGGATTTGGGTTTGGATGTGGATTTAGAAATGGTTTTCAATGGTTTTGGATTGGATTTGCTGGATCTGGTTATTGGGTTTAAAGACCCGGATATTGTGAATGACGGGGGACGGGCCCAGATTGGGTTTAAAGACCCGGATTAAGTTTAAAGACTCGGGAGTTTAAAAACTAGGATATTATTGAGGCCTGGATTGAGTTTAAAGACTCGGATAGGTCCAACAGGTTTGATCGGATAATGATTGTTTGAGACTTTTGTTTTATGATATGGTTTTATGATGTTTATGACGATCTTTATGTGATTTATAACTGATTTCAGTAAATGGGTTATGCATGTATGATTTCAAAACAGAGGGCCAAAACCCTGGTTTTCTTATGAAATGGTTTTTGGAAACTTTTCTTTTAATTATGGTCCACTCACACCTTCTGTTTTAAATTGCCCTCCAGGTTGTGGAGCTAGTTGAGGCAGCGTCAGAGGCATAGAATACTCGAGAGTGACCCCAGAGTGCTTTAAATTTTCCGTTGTGCGTGTACCTTGTTTATCAGTTTTCTTTCCTTTGTATTTGGTACTATGCTCTATAAAACTTTGACTTCGGGATGTTTAAATTTTTCTCCTGCGTCTTGCATGTAATTTGGTGGTTTTTCGTGAGTTTACTTTAGTTGCGTGTCGGAGTGTCAGACGAGAGCAGGATTTACCTCGATTTTTGGGGTGGAACCGGGGTGGGTCCGGACACTACTCACGGGCCCCAAAGACCGACCAACCTACTCATCCATATCTCACCAGCTACCATCCAGGTTAGTCCCGCTGGCATATCTCTGACCCTAAGCTGGCGTACGTCATACATCGTACCGCGTATCGAGCGACTAACCTCCTAACACTAACAATCACCGCTAACTATCCACAAAAGAACGGACTATCACTATCGCATCCAGGTTGCTGACGGGCTGTTCCGCATCGAGACATCACATCCACATTAGTATCACAACACCCAAGTCGACAAACCAACGACTCTGGGAACCAAACCTTGCTTAGAACACATGAATCCTCTCTCTGATACCAATTGACACGACCCACCTCCAATCCCCCGGGATTAAGGGCTAAGTCTTGTTCCCGTCTGACTTACGCATGACACAAAGGCTAAACCGACGTCCAACCTCCATGTGAGACCTAAGTCAGACAAGGGACTCTCGATCCGACCGTCCAAAAGCTTCCGGACTTCCCAGAATGTGCAGACCCTACTGTGGATCACGTGTGTGATGTCTCCGTCTCTCTCGACCAACAGGCCGCACCGCAACAACCTGGAGGGTATCAAAAACACAAAAAGGCTGTGAGTGGACAAAAACAAATAATAAGTTCGAAAACAGTTCAATAAAACAATTACATTTATACCCTCCATGTAAAAACCAATGCATGCATATCAATATCAAGTTATGAAACTATTTCACATAAAAAACCATCAACGAAAACTATTAACGAAAACCCAAATCCATTTTGTCATTCAAATCCAAGCCTCAACCTCAAATCACAAATCAATCGCAAATCCGGGAACTCAGTCCCAAAACTCATCAAATCCAATCATCCGGGCCGCTGCCTAAAACATCGGAAAACCAGTGAAAACAGTAATCATACAAGTTTACTGGATCTCAAGTGCGCCCGAATCTTTAAACTCAAAACCATGCGCAAATAACCAGGCCTTCCCGGGATATCCACGAGTCTTTAAACTTAAAACACAATCACAGGCCTCCAGGGGGGGGGGGGGGGTTGTTATCATAACCGAGTTTTCACTGTGGCTTGGAAAAATGGTTTTGGGTTTAAACTCAAAATCAGATCTAGTGGGTTTTTCTCTTTTTCTAGGTCTTTAAACCCAAAACCATTTTTCCAAGCCACAGTGAAAACCACAGAAAATCCACAGTCAAATTCGTAACGATGATTCCGTAAGTCGGCATCCGGAACCATCGTCCCGAACCCAATTCCAGACTTCCCTTTTTTGAAATCCAGGTCTAAAACCGAAATCTCAATCACATGAACATGGCTCCAAGCCCGAAATCACTTTCCAAAATTTATTTCAAATCATTGAAATCAAATCATATTTCAAATCCCGAAATCCAATCACAAGATCGGTCGAAATCTCGTAAAACGTGAAATACAGTAAAATACCTCAAAAAACGTGCAAAACTGTAAACCATCAAGATCATAAGGCAAATCATAGAATCACTTAAGAAAACATATATTCATGCATCATAAGTTAGAAAGCAAAGTCCACTCACAGACCATTTCGACGTTGCCTCGATACGCTCGCACTTACGCCGTTCCCGGCCATTTCTCTATCCTCGGCTTTTTCGAACCTATCCAAATCCCATACTAAGGTCACTAACTACTTCACAATGATCATACTGAAGCCCCGTAATTTTTTCAAATTTTAACTATTTTTAACCTAGGTCCAAAACCTTTGGACCTCCCGAAACATATCGAGACGATGTCCGATCGTCTCGAAACTAGTGCCAAATTGTCCTTTACATCAAATACTTTAAATGTCAAGTTGGAACCATTCTCAAACACTGTGCCACGTGCCCACACGCGCCGCCCAAAGGGGCTGCGCGTGGGCCTCACGCGTCAGCACAGTGTCACCTTCAACCTTACTTTGACCCGGTTTGACTGGTTCACGGTTCAGGCCAAACCGACATGGCTGGTTCATGGTGATAACTTGTCCAATTTTTTCCATTTTCAACCCTAATTAACTCTACAGTCCCAACTCAGTGTTCCTAAGAGATTCCTATGCTTCTAATTTGAAAACCAAACTAAACCATCATACCTTCAATTGATTTTGCAAACCGGTCCGTTGTCCTCAGTACGGTTTCCATGGTTTTGGCCATCTCAGGCCATGGTTTCAGCCCTGATCGCTTGCTGGTAACTCCAGGGACCTCATCCAAAAGACCAATTCGATTAAAACTAATCACTGTCAAAATTGCCATTTTTGAAACTTAACTGAAGGTTCTTGGAAACTGTCCTTACCATTCTATTAAAGCTTCGAAAATAAGCTCAAATGGCTCCTTAGACCTCCAGAATCCCACTTCCAACAACTACCTTGATCAAAACCCAGGAGAATCATGGGTTGTCATTTAACTGGAAAACAGACTTTCGCGGGTTTCTTTACCTCCACCCGCCGCCGTGGACCGCCGTGCCACCACTAATCGCCTTGTTTACTCTCCCCTTCTCATTTCCCTTTAAACAGGATGGGCTAAAGATGAGGGATTGAAAGACATTGTATGAGTGAAACGCTCACGGTTTACCCATACTCTGTTTTTCTTAGTTAACCTCAAACCCGTGCAACCATCCAATCCTTTAAAATTCTAAGATGAACGATTTGGCACCTTTCACGGCCTTCCAGAGAGGGCCAGGTGTCCTACTCTCTGTGGACTCACTTCCCAAAAGTAGCCACATGTCCATTTGTCACTGGGCACAGATCCCAAGGCCCCAAATGACCAGAATGCCCCTTGATGCCCAAATTACCATTTTGCCCCTTGTACGTTTAGACCCATAATTTATTCGTCCGAAGTCCGATGATGAGGTGCCGCCTGTTGTTGGAATCATGGACTCGAGACCTTCCTAACGGTCCTCGAATTATGTGAAATTGACTTGTCGTCCAAAAAGTCAACCATTTACACCTAGTTTATCAAAATTACCAAATTACCCTCGAACTTCCGAACGTCATATCTTTCTCCTCGGATGTCAGAATCGGACGTGCCACCTGTCTATGAACTCGTGACGTCCGGACCTACGTCACGATCATCAGTCAAAGTCCATTTGACCGTCCAAACAAAATTCAACCGTTGGCCCACTTCTAGGGGCAAAATCATCTTTCAGCACCGTCCATCCGAAATCACCCAACTAATTACCGATTAGCTTCATTAATCCATCATTAACAACTAATCTAATCCAGATTCCTGGAACGGGTCTTTACATCATTGGGGAGAGTGAGACGGAAACTTAGATAATTTTATATATAACACACATGTTTCACATGTCACAAATGTAAAATTACCAAATTACCCTTTAAGCCAAAATTACCATAATGTCCCTACCTATTTTTGACCCATAACGAACTTATCCGAAATTTTTTTTTTCCGTACCGTGTGTCTACGTATCCAGGAGTTCGAGTCTTTCATAACGGTCCTCTCAAAACTTTCAGAAGGTCTCCTGATAAAAAAGTCAACATTTTGACTCTATAGAGGCAAAATTGTCATTTCCATTTAATTTTTCTCGTTACATTCATTATGTGCATCACCATGCCCACCATCAAGGCCGACGGTGTACGGAGGAAGGGTTAGGATGATGAACAATAACCTCCACCTTTCGGGCCATTTCCAGCCACCACAGACAATGTATTTCAATTCTCACTTTATATTTGAATTCCTTGACTCGAGTATCTAAATTTTTATTATTAGAACACCAAACTTGGTTGAGAAATGAGTGAGTTATCAAGTTTTGAAAATATTATGGTTATGGAGGAAATATGATGAATCAATACACATATCAAGGAGGAAAACGAGTATGCCTTGCAGTCGCAGCTACATGCGTTTGGAGGAAGGGGTCCTGGTCGTCCACTAGGGCAGGGTAGTGTGGAGCTCCTCCTCGAGCTCTAGTGAACACCTTTTTTCATGGTTTCAACATTCCAGACCTATTGGCTCAGGTTTCAGGTCAACTAACGTTCATTTAGTGTCATTTTGGATGCTCGAAGTTGCTACAATTTAAGTCAATTGTGTTGTCAGGACCCGTCCCAAATCCCCCGGGATTAAGGTGGGACGCACCAGATCCCGTCTGACTTGAAGTGTCAGACCAGGGAAAATTCCGTCTCTAGCCCTCACCGGGCTTCCAGAGTACGCCAGGATCGTAGGAGGAGGAGGGTGATGTCTCGTCTCTGCTACAGCCCGGATCCGCGATCAACCTGAAGGGCATTAAAACCACGAAAACTGTGAGTGGACAAAATAATATTTTAATAAAACATTTTCACATAAAGACATTTATGCCCTTCACTAAATGCATATGCATGCATTCAAAAACCATTTATCAAACGTTCATAAAATCATTTGAAAACATTCTCAAACCCTTTCAAGGGTTCATGCCCGGTCCCCATAAACCGTCATGAACCATAAATCCATTTATGGGTCCCCGACCCGAAATCACAAAAACCTTTAAATCCATCCATGTGGGAACTCAGCCCAAATCATTCTCAGTGAAATACCAAAACATACAATACGGGGTCTCCGCCCCAAACCATTTCCAAAACATCGAATACGGGGTCTCTGTCCCAAATCACTTTATGTGAAACCTCATACGTATCGACATACGTATAACACATCCGCGGCACTTCCGAGACGATGCCAACTCGGGGCACACAACCCCTAGGGAACACATCCCCGATATATGTCACAATTAATCATATCTATACTAGTGTGCACACCATTCGAGGTCTCACTCCGAGTCTTCCTCCAGGAATTCTCCATCTGGGAGGCTCAATCTCTGGATCTAGTCCGAGCTCTATCTCCGTATCTAGTCCGATCATCTCTTCGGAATCTGGTCCGGGACCACATCATAACACATAACTCTCACTCCTGGAACGGGATCCCTATGGGGATACCCATTCTGGTCTGTGGATCGTGACTCTCCAGGTCAACGGCTGGAGGAGACCATATAAATCATATGGAGGGTTTGTACATTTTCTTTCTCAAAACACTTTCTTTCTTTCTCAAATATATTTCAACTGGGTCTCATACCCGATTCATCTCAACAGGATTCCTCAAATCCGATTCAAATCTACTTTCCAAGCCTCAGCCTAAATCCTCAGTTCAACAGGGTCTCATACCCGAATTCTCATTTCATAAGTCGAACTAGGACTCAATCCCAATTTCACAATCAACAGGGCCTCTAGCCCGATATCACAACCAACGGGGCCTTAAACCCGATACCATAACTCAACGGGGCCTCAAGCTCGATTTCACAACCAATAGGGCCTCAAGCCTGATACTACAGTCAAAGGGGCCTCAAGCCCGATATTACATCCAACTGGGCTTCAAGCCCGAATTCATAAACCAACGGGGCCCTCGACCCAATCGTATACTCAAATGGACCCTCGGTTCGATTCCTCGTCAAATCAAATGGACTCCAAGTTTGAGAGTTCGTAAATCAAATGGGTCTCGTGCTCGATTTCATATTTCCAAATCCAAAACCAATTCATTAAACCCTCATTGAAAACCTAGCACGTATAAGCATCGTATAAAACTGGAAATCTCGAAATACGTGCAAATACGTAAATCCTAGGCTACCAAAAATAAATGCACTCATGGAATCAAAAAAAAAATTCTAAAACAATTATAAAACATTTATGCATGCATCAATTTTGAAAGAAAGATCTACTCACAGACCGTCCGAAGCCGCGCCTCGATACGCGCGATAAAACGTCCTCACGGGCCAATCGTCACCTTCGAAATTTCTGAACCTGTCCAAATTAATTTAGAGGGTTGCTAACTACTTATATAACCCCTCACTAAAGCCCCGTAATTTTCTGGAATTTCTAACTATTTTTAAACGCGAACCTAAACCTTCGGACAACCCGAACTATATCAAAATGATGTCTGATTGACTCGAAACCAGTCCCAAAATATTTATTACATCGAATAGATGAAATTACATGTTGGACACTTCCCCAAAGGAGGGCTCACGCGCCCTCACGTGCCCCAAGATTTCCCTGCGCGTGGGCCTCATGCGCCGGGCTACAGTTCTTCTTCTTCCTCTCGACGGCCGGTCCAGCTAGTTCTCTGGTTCGGCCCGTCCAGTTGGACCAGCGTGACCGGTCTGGCCACATTCCTTCCTCATTTTCGGTATGTTTCTTCCTTTTCAATTCCATTCTTCCTATTTTCTCATTCCCTATCATTTCCAATCATAAAACCTTAAGAAAAACGTTCAAAACCTACCCATGTACAAAGGACCTCACGACCTCTGTTTTCCCGGCCACCCTCAGGGCTTCCTCAGCCGTGAACCATCCTCAAAATCATCTCATTAACTTCCTAACAACCCGAAAATCATCTTCCAATCATCCTAAGCTATCCATAACTTCAAAATCGAAATAAAAGAGGAATTGGGTCTAACCGGGTACCTTGATCGGGTCCATCGCCGCCGTGCACGGCGGCCTACGATCTTGCCGCCACCATCATCCTCACGGCCCTCCAACACTCTCTAGGTCCTCAGACATGATCATAGGGATTAAGGGTTTGGATTGGCGTGGGAGGTAATCGGGTTTGGTTTGGGTTTGGTAGAAACAAAGAAGATGATCGAATGAAAATGAAGGGAAGGGATATGCATGAATGTAAAATGGTGTCCAGTGGATGGGTGACACTTGTTACTCATCCATTGGGCCTTGGGAAAAATATCTGGGCCCACATAATTCCAAAAAGGCAACCGTTTCGTAATTCGTGCAATAGTACGTTCGGACTTCCGTGAACCGTAACTTCTCCGTCGAACATCCGAATTCGACGTGCCGCTTGTCTATTGATTCGTATCATCCCAATCTATGTAATGATCCTTGGCCCTCAACCATCGGACCTCCCTGGTCAAAAGTCAACTATTTGCTCCTATTTAACCAAATTACTAAAATGCCCCTGAACTTCCGAAAATCATAACTTCCTCCTCGAACGTCGGAATCAGGCGTGTCACCTGTCTATGAACTCGTGACGTCCCGAAATACGTCACAGTCATCGGCCAAAGTCCATTTGACCGCCTGAACGAAAAGTCAACGATTTGCCCATTCTAGTGGCAAAATCGTCATTTCGCCCTGCTCGTCCACTAATCCTCGTCCAATGCCTGATTAGTTTAGTTAATCCGTCATTAATTTTTAATTAATCCCGATAATTCGTGATGGGTCGTTACATGTGTGCATATGTCCGGGATTTAGGGGGTTGAATTTATGGTTTCTAATTATCGTTGGTAACCTCGATTGTTACTTTTGACACGTGATTCTGCTACTGGGGCTACCGAGGAGTTTATAGCTCGTGTTTAAACTTAATTGGATGTTCAATGAGTGGACTTTGGTTTTGTAAATTATAACGTATGCATAAATGTATATTTTAAATGATTTCGTAGTAAGTATTTTGATGAATTAGAATAATTATTTTAAAATTATTATTAACATTGAATAGTTTTGGAATTTAGAATAGGTATTCTATTAATTTATTTATGGACACAGATTTTCAATAACAAATTGGAAATGGCGTTTTGGGCGTATGACTGGCTTTTTGGACTTTGTTTTTATTGGATTTGGGCTTTGGCCCTGGTTTTCCTATGATTTTGGCTTAGGCCGGGAAGTAAGGATTTCAAAATGGAATTTTGAATTTTACTTGATAAATTTGTTTCTACTATGTATACCGTCCCCGAGTGTCATGGTTTTCTCTTGCACATGACGTGGGGTATTTTCCATCACGAATTCGTTGAGGTTTCTCTAATGCTGGCTGTAACACCCCGGACATTCGAGGATTTTAATATTCCAATTTAATGTGTGAATTGACGCTTTTACCCCTGTGATTGGCATGACCAAATTGTTGACTTTTTGATTGATGAGTTAAAAGGACTTTGACCTATGACCGTGACGTAGTACGGGACGTCACGAGTTCATAGACAGGTGGCACGTCCAATTCGGACGATCAGGGAAAAAGTTATGACTATCAGAAGTTCAGGGGCATTACCGTAAGTTGGACTTCACGGGCGAAAATGTTGACTTTTCGTTTGACAATTAATTTTCACGCGACTCAAGGACCGATAGGTAGGTCTCGACGTCCTGAGTCCGTAGACAGGCGGCACGCCAAAATCGGACTTCGTATGGCTGAGTTACCGGTCTAGGAAGTGAGGGGTATTTTGGTAATTATTTGAACCAGGGGCATTTTGGTCTTTTTGCCCTGGTTACTGTAGCAGACCGCGGGGGAAATGGGCGGCACCACCATGTGCGGTGGTTCTATCGTGCAATTGATTATGCTATCATGTGCTGGAATGTCTGGGTTGTCTTTTGCTTTTGAACGTGGCCTGAGCCGTCCAGCCTGCACGATCAATTGATTAATTCAAGATCGAAGCTTTTCGGGGAACATTTTTCAGTGGACAATTGGACACCCACGAGCCTCTGGGACGGCTTGAAATTGTTTAAAACCAATTAGAACGTGCTTGAGCATCACTCTGATGCTGTTATAACTAAGAACGGGTGAGGAAACCAGAGAAGCCATTTCTGGAAAAATTGGAGGGAAAATCAGTGTTTAATTTCTACGGTGTGTTGGGCCAATCTAATCGCAGAGTAAGCTTTCTGGGAGTATTTGGAACACAACCATATCAAAATCGAAGGCAACCAGCCACGGGTGAGCTGGGACGGTGACTGCCGTGTTCAGAAGAATTTCAGAGGTTTGGACGACTACTTCCAGGTGAGTGTTGATTCAATTGAGTGTGTTTTCCAGTTCGTTGTGATACTAGGATGCTTCATGTAAGGTTAATTTGATTTCGGTTTAGAAACCAGTAAGTTGGGGTGATCAACCCGTTTGGATGATCACGGGTCGAAGGGCCGTTTGAGGATTCGATCTGGCAAATTAATAACCCAGAACTTAAATTGAATGTTTAATTAACATGTTAGGATCAAATTGGATTGAAATCGAGTAGGAATTGATGGGTAATTAACCGGGTCAAGCCGCGGGTGGCAGGCCCGAATTACAGACAAACGGGTGAAGGTGCTGACACTGTAGCTACAGTGTCAGGCGCGTGACTTTCACGCGCAGCCACTTTGGGCGGCGCGTGAGGGCGCGTTGGGGCTTATCTCCGATCACGATCAACATGACTTTTATTCCTCTCATCATTCTGAACATTTGTGGTGAATTAACCATGTTGATCTGAGATAGTTTGAAGGGCCCGGTTAGGGTCGGTTGCCTCGGGAAACGTGTTGACGGTTTCCCCGAACCGGCTTCTGTTTCGAACCTTCTTTTGAATAAATTTTAAGGACTTGTAGTGACCCTTACGTGTGAATTGAACTGACAGGAATTGTACGATAATCTCGGTACAGGTCCGTACGCGCAGATTCGCAGCGGAATCGTACTGTGAGTGGGCCCGTTTTCATTAAACCCTTGCATGCTTAAATGTTTTCTGATTTACTTATATGTTCACATGCTGGAATCTATAAATGGTTTTGATGATATTGAGATTTCGGTTATGGCACGTTTCACGGTAATTGGGCATGAGACCCGTTTAATGAAACGTAACGATCGATTCAGATTTTACCTATGTATACATATATGTTTGCATGTGGATATCGATAAAATGTATTTGGTACTGCACTGTATAGATCCTTCCATATTATATTGTCTCCTCCGGATGAGGTACCCCGGAGAGGTCACGGACGTCTAGAACGTCCAGCGTCTACGACGCTAAGCATCGGGGATGCTGTAACCGAACAGGGTTTGGGGATTGAACTCGGAAATTGAGACCCGAGTGGCACGCGTAGCCTTGTGATTGTGACCTTATTGACGTCAGGGACGTCAGACATCAGGGATTTCGGATTGGAGTGTATAGTGCAGTGGCTAAAATTATGGTTATGGTTTTATTACATGCCTTATGATTCATATTATATTATTTATGATTTTAAATGATGCTGCATGCATGTTTGGAAAAAGGAGGGGTAAATTATATGTTTTACTTATCAAACGATTTTATAAAATTGAGTTTCGGTCCACTTACCCTTAATGTTTTGGTAACCCCTCCAGGTCGTGATACTGAGGTAGAGGAGGAACCTGAGGCTGAGGCATAGATCTACTTCTGCGTACCTGAATCCCTGTTGGGTGATGTACCCGCAGGTTTAAGTTAGAGTCGTGCTCGCAACTTATAATTTTGGATTTCATCCCTTGTCTGACATTCGTTTAATTCGGATTTGATGTATGACTTTAATTTGGTTATTTATGCATTTGATGTTTTGAGGTTAAAAATTGGTATGAATTATTGGGTGTCAGACGGGAGCAGGGCACGTCCCCTTGTGGTCCTTGTGGGATCGGGGCGGGTCCTGTCAGCTTGGTATCAGAGTACTAGGTTGTGGTCAGTACTAGGGTATGGTCAGCATGCTAGACTAGCGATTAGTACTAGTTACTTTTCGACTTTTAAGAATATTGTTATCTGATCTATGCCTCTTGACAGTTGGTTATGCCTCCTAGGAGAATTCCTCATACACGAACTGACGAGGATCTGGAAAGGGAGATGGAATGCGCGAGCATTGAAAGGGCTCAACGTTTGGGAGCCACTCCTTTCTACGGGGGATCAAACCCCGAGGATGCTCATGATTGGATCACCAAGTGGGAAAGGATCTTCTCGGTGATGCACTGCCCTCCGGGCGAACGGGTAACCTTGGCGGCCTTCTTGCTGGAAGGAGGAGCCTACCAGTGGTGGCACGGACTCGAAATTTCTGGGTGGTCTGTCCATACCACTACTTGGGAAGCTTTCCGTTCCAGATTTCTGGACCAGTACTACCCGCGATCCTTTCGCGCGGTGCGGGAGGCTGAATTACTGCGGCTGGAGCAGGGTGACATGTCCGTTGCGGACTACGAGCAAACTTTCGGAAAACTATCCCGGTTCGCTGCATCATTCGTGAGCACGGAGGAGGACAAATGCCAAAGGTTAGAGCTTGGCCTCCAAGGGGAGATCCGGGCAAGTGTGACTGCTGCTACTCATGCTTCACTGAGAGATTTGGTCGACGCTGCGGTGCGTGTCGAAGCCAGTCTGGCGGCACACCAGACACGACAACCTTCGGGCGAGGGGCGACGTCAGGATCGCCCACATCGTGGGCCATCGGGCTATAAGAACAACAAGGGAGGGGGCTACAGGGGAGCACCCTCATCCTTCAAGGGTCGTGGCTGGTCGGGTCGACGCGGAGGCTCTCAGGGCAGAGGATCTGGATACAACTCTGGGCAACGCTCATCTTGGAGCGGTGCTTCTGGCGGGCATTCGGACAGGCCAAGGCCAGTAACTTGTTTTGCTTGCGGAGAGGAGGGCCACTATGCCAGTGATTGCCCGCAGTTGTCCAAGAACAACGACGCTGGGGGCTCTAGTGTGGTACAGAGCACGGCTTCCCACACTATGGAGGTCGCGGTCAGGGAGGTGACCGTGGTGCTGGGCGTGGCGCGCGCGGACGCGGACGGAACGGAGGGCCGAGGGCCCAAGTTTTTGCCATGACCCAACAGCAGGCGAGGACTGCCCCAGGCGTGGTCACAGGTACACTACATATCTTTAACCTTCTTGTACGTGTATTGATGGATGCGGGGGCTACACATTCTTTTATTTCGAAAAGTTGTGCTGGTATGCTTGATTGTGTGGTATCAGCTTTAGATTGCGAAATGGGTGTTGGCACCCCGATGGGTATCGTGTACCTTGTGAATCAGGTGATTCGGAGGTGCCCGGTAAGAATTGAGGATGTGGATTTACCTGCAGACTTAATTATTCTGGATATCCACGACTTCGATATAATCCTAGGGATGGATTGGCTATTGGAGCACGGATCGCTCATCGACTGCTGTTGACACGACCCATCCCAATCCCCCCGGGATTACCATGGAATGTGACGTGCTCCCGTCTGACAAGAGGCGCCAGACAAGGGATAACCGATTGCCATTGCCCAAACGGGCTTCCAGAGTGCGTAAGGATCGATGGAGGAGGTGTGCGATGCTCAAGTCTCTGCTGCAGTCGTATCCGGAATCAACCTGAAGGGCATTGAAAACAAAGCTGTGAGTGGACGAAAATAAACAAGTCTGTTTAAAACATTTATAAGACATTTATGCCCCTCAGTAAAATCATATGCATGCACCAAAACCAATAATCCCATATTTATTTAGAAATAACCAATAGGGCCTTAGCCCGGAAACCAAAGCATAGTTTCAATTTCCAAAAGTAAACCCAAGAGTTATTTCATAAATCCAGTAATATGAACCATAAGGCATATAAACCATAACCATTATTTTAGCCACTGCACTATACACTCCAATCCGACATCCCTGATGTCTGACGTCCCTGACGTCAATAAGGTCACAATCACAAGGCTACGCGTGCCACTCGGGTCTCAATTTCCGAGTTCAATCCCCGAACCCCGTTCGGGTACAGCATCCCCGATGCTTAGCGTCATAGACGCTGGACGTACTAGACGTCCGTGACCTCTCCGGGGTACCTCATCCGGAGGAGACAATATAATATGGAAGGATCTATACAGTGCAGTACCAAATACATTTTATAGATATCCACATGCAAAACATATAGGTATACATAGATAAAATCCGAACCATTCGTTACGTTTCATCAAACGGGTCTCTTGCCCAAATACCGTGAAACGTGCCATAACCGAAATATCATCAAAACCATTTATAGATTCCAGCATGTGAACATATATAAAATGTAAACCAGAAAACATTTATTCAATTCCATTTTAGGGTCCCCGACCCGCAATCACATGTAGAAATCAACTGGGCCCCTGGCCCGATTTCACAAGTTAACTGGGCCCCTGGCCCGATCCACATGTTAACTGGGCCCCTGGCCCGATTTCATAGTTCAACTGGGCCCCTGGCCCGATTTTACATTATTCAAGTTCGTAACCGTTTCATGAAATCATATCCAACCACATTTATGGAAATCGGTGAAAATCCAGAAAATCTCGGTTTACGTACAAATACGTAATTCACCTCGAAATGCGTGAAATCATTTTAAATTCACCGATATCCAAAGTAAATCATTTAATCATAATTATAACAATCATAAAACAGTTATGCATGCATCGAATTTATGAAACCAATGTCCACTCACAGACCGTTTAACCGAGCGCCTCGATACGCGTGCCATAGGCCTTCCCGGGCCACCTCACTATCACCGGGACTCCCAATCCTGTTCAAATCAATTTAGAGGATCACTAACCTCATCATTAACATCCTATTCAAGTCCCGTAATTTTCCCGAATTTTTAAGTATTTTTAAACTGGATTTAAAACCTTCGGACATCCCGAACAATATCGAGACGGTGTCCGAACGACACGAAACAAATCCCAAAATGTTCGTTACAATGTATAGGATAAAAGTCATGTTGGAAGTTTCCCAGAATTACCTCACACGCGCCCCCACGCGCCGGTTGAACTCCCTGCGCGTGAAACCCACGCGCCGGGTACTGTTCACCGTCGTTCAACCCGAACGACTGGTAAACGGGTCGCCGTGACCCGCGGGCCAACCCGAACGGTTCTCCGCCGTTCCTTGATCATTTTGGACGGGGTTTTCACCTACATGACCGTCTGAGTTAAACTAGGAGTTCTATGGAAACAAACACAAGGAACAACGTCAAAATCCTTACCTCTCCGATCGAGAAGCTCACGGCCAACCCACCGTCGACTGCACTCAGCTGCGACCACCATTCTCGATGAAAACGGTCCCACTAGACTCGTCTCATCCCCTGAGTCATCCTACCGTTTACTAGATCGAACGAAAGACAGTAGAACCCAACCTGCCATTTTTGACCCGAGAATCGAACTCACGGGTTTAGGCTCCCTTCGCCGCCGTGGTCACCACCGTGGCCACCGAAATGCCCAGTTCGATCCCAGAACTCCGTCCATCCCTCCAGCACGGTCAAAACACCGGTCTCCATCGACATCCAAAACTCTGAGTTTCGGATCCCCTGTTTTTCCTTCCGCCGTCATCTCCGCCGGCGCCCGCCGTCTCCCAGCTCACCACCGTCATCCTTCCGCCTCCCGCTGGTTCTCACAATTTCAGTGACCCACAATGTGCACAGAGGAGATGTGTGAAGGTTTTGGGTGCACGGTTCGAATGGTTGTGCAGGTAAGCAAATATAAAATGGGAAGGGAGATGATAAGGAAAAATGAATGGTCCAGATTCAATCTCACCATTGAGATTAAGGGTCCAGATCAAAAGATGAAAAATGAGTGGGAAATACTTTATATTATTTAAATCCTATATTTTAAACAATCTGACCAATCCAGATCTGATCCCATTAATTAAAGATTAGTGGTCCACGTGTCCCACTCAGAATTCCAGGCCAATCAGAAAACGCCACGTGTCCACGCCTCGTAATGCGTGCATAACGAAACCAAACTTCCGTGACCCATAACTTCGTCGTCGAATCTCCGATTTCGGCGTACCGCCTGTCGTTGGATTCGCATCGACGAAACCTACGTAACGGTCCTTGGCCCTCGGCCATCGGACATCCCGGTCAAAAAGTCAACATTTCCCCTTATATCGTCCAAATTACGAAAATGCCCCTGGACTTCCGTACATCATAACTTTCACCACGAACGTCGGAATCGAACGTGCCACCTGTCTATGAGCTCGTGACGTCCCGAACTACGTCACGGTCATCGGTCAAAGTCCATTTGACCATCCGAAATAAAAGTCAAGGTTTTGCCCACGCCCAGGGGCAAAACGGTCATTTTGCACAATTCGTCCGAAATCGCCCAACTAATCCCAGATTAGTAAATCACAATTAAATATTATTAAATCCCGATATTCGGGACGGGTCGTTACAACCTTCCCTCCTTAAAAAATTTCGTCCTCGAAATTACCAATAACCTTACTCCACAACCACCTTGTGGAAAACAATTCGACCACACATCTGTGTACACTTGTACACCCACATACTGGGACAACACCAGTCTCGTTTGTACCCAGACATCCCATCACAGTCATATGTCAAAATAGCAACAACACTCGACCACCTCGAGTGGAAATGATTACCTGATCCGCGATAAAATCGCCTAACCATTTAGCTGACTCCTTCAGCTAGATGGTTCCTTTCCATTGCCAATAAATCCTTACATTTGCTCCCGTTGGGAGTCACCAAATCTCATTTGTCAGTCCACGCCGACACCATCAGTCAAACTGTCACCACAAAGCTTTACCACCCTAGTAAAGCCCCAACCGTCTGTCTATCCGTGACAACACCACGTACTACATCACTCTCGATGTAGCGCAAGATCAACCACATGATCTCAATTCGCAGGGCAAGCCCAATCCTGCGACACAAAATAATCTCAATGTCCATAATCACCGACTCCCTCAGTGAACCAAGACGCTGGAAAATCACGGTGTGATCAAGTCACACAAGGCTACTCGTGGTTACTCAGACCACCAATTCACTCATCCTGAGTGTACGTATACCGTCAACTTACTCCATCAAGTGGTGTAACTGGAACACATTGAATACCAGCCCAGCAGTGAACACACATATCAATACCGGGGTTCCACTAGCCAACCGTGGCCAAGAGCTCCTGCTCATACAATCATTGAACCCAGACAAAATCACTCTGCCCGGCGCACAGTATCCAATGTCCAGTCCACAATATAGCCAAACAAATGATATCAGAACCAATCCGATTACCAACACATTAGTTACACACCACTGGTACATCCCCTGTACCGCCATTAGGCACCACTCAGCCTAACCAGTATCAAACATCGTACAACGTACCCTGTACGTACCTCAATCCATCAATCTGACTATAGCCACCCAGGTCATAGCCAAACACATTCTAGTAATGGAGTACATTTGCCCAAACCAACATGAGACAAAACGAACTCCACCCGTCATTTAGTCCCAACTCCGAATCCGAATTCGCAATTTCGTAAGAAATCCCGAATCCGAACCCAACATCATATTTTTAATCCATTTCCAAATCCGAATCCGAAATCATTATTCCGTAAGCTAGCATTGGAATAATCATTCCGCACCCAAATCCAGTAATCCATTTTCGAGCTTCGCAATCGAATCCTGAATCGTCACCCAGAAATTCGATTCCAAAACCCAAAATCTCGTTTACGTCCATCAAGACATAACATAACCGATCCTATCGGTTACCTGCTCAAAAACACTCGATTGACTTCATAGGGAAGCCAATCCCAATATTCACACGTCAAAGGTTGACATAATCCGACCACATCGGAAACCTACTCAACCAAGTCACAAACCATATGGACTCACTCCAAAAAGAAGTTCAGTCCCGTCATCTATGACTCACATACCAAGGTAAGAGTGATAAACTCTCCACCCATCTGGATCATCAAGATCACAATCCATATCCATCGCTACGTCACCCGACAAGCAACATTACAATCCTAGATCGTCACATCATCCAAAGTCGACAACATCGCAAATCAGATCCACCTAGGATCCACACATGCTCACATAGCTAACAATCCATCTGAAAGCTGATCGTAGGGTCTTACACCCTCAATTGAATCCTTCGCCAAATTTCCCTTGGTGGAAAGATGACCTCGCATAACACCACCAAATCCAAATTCATACAAAACTTCTTGTGTCCAATGACCCAAGGCCAAACCTGGGTCCACCTACCAATACACGCTCAACGTACTGGTAGCAAAAATCATCATCTGCCACGGCAGGAAATATGAAGTCAACCCTAATGACTTCGGAATACCAATCACCGATGCGGAAACGAGCACTCCTCTCGTCTCCCAATCACAACTCTCCCCGAAACGGGAGTTCCAACCATGTTGGAAACAGACATGCTCCCAATGAGATGTCAAGTCCAACCACTGGACTGCCCATGTCCACACCTTACTTGGACCACCACGTGTCCAAAATCAATTCATTACTCGGACCTCACGTCCGCCAATAATCATGTATGCACACACCCCGATTCCGAACGGAATATCCACAATTTTGCCTGAATGTGCATACCATACTGCTTCCGTCTCACATCTCAACCTTAACAGGTTCAATCCTCAGGTTCCAAGTGATTCACAATCACAAAATCCCACATCAATACCACGAATGGTTTCCCGACTTTTCCAATTCCAATAATTTCCTTGTACTCTCAGGGGATATAAGCAGTACACAAACTTACCAATCTCGGAGTTGATCACAACTCCCCAAATCCACCAACTCGAATGACATAGGGAACAGCATCCCAAGATTCCCCAAATTTTCAATCATACCTTTGATCCATTCATCACTTGTCATCATATATCTGTTAGGACTTATCCCAACACGACACAACCTCCACTGGATTCCATCCAGTCCAAGACTCAACCACCACTGAGTCGCAGATACCGATCATATGTCCATCATGACAGAGTCACACCCCAAATGGTGGCTCATCGTCATCACACTCACTGACACCGGCACCAGCGCTAGTACCAATACCAGCGCACCATCATCAACACTAGTATCAGCACACAGGCATCCATACTAGTATTGGCAGAACGGTATCACCATACCAACATCCATACATAGCACACTTGTGTGCAAGGTTGTTACCCCGGATCTTCGTTCATTCCGAACGACGATCCCGTAACACCACTCGTACCCCACGACTATGGGTACCCCCAATTTGACCACTGGCACATCAGGATAATGGACGTTCCCTGAACATCCCCAAGTATGAAAGCCACACTAAATACCCTCGATAACCAAATATCTCGACACAACTGTCGACCAACAGTCATCGTTGTCAAGATCTGTATCCACACATCACTCTAATATTCGATCCGACACGGGATTCCATATTTTATCTCATAACCGCATCCGTGGATCGAAACCCATAAGACTCACTAGAGTCATCCACATGGTCATCCATGACCTCAGCCGCTCGTCGCAGCACAAGTTCTCACTTAAGGTTCACCTTTCGGTCCATCAACTACAAGTTAGGGTTCCAAAATCACACCCTAGGGTTCCACCGAACCCAACTGCCCTCCGCAGTAAAATCCACAACCTGACCGACCCCGCGGTCCTGACATCGTATAGACGTCCAATCCAATCCAATCGTCAACTCAACGTGGGTTCCATCGTAGGTTCCACCACGAAGGTCATCGGCTAACTCCGATGCACCAACCCCCGTACACTAGCCAACACTACTAGGGTCCAAAACTTAGACCAATACTCAACTGAGTTTCGCATTCCCAAACCATTATTCAATTGGGGTTCCCTGAACCCAGTTGTGCCCAGTGGCACAACAACCCATCATCACATGACCGGACCGACGGTCCCACATTACCAGTTAATCGTATACAACCCCACCTGGGTTGAATCGCAACCATGCACGGCGTATCGGGCCAAACACACCCAATTCACCATACAACCCAAAACTATCTATCAGGTTGACAACGGAACAGCAGCCCAAAGAGACATCACACCCTCGTCCTTCGCGCACAAAAGAGCAAAACCTGTTCTGATACCACTTGACACGACCCATCCCAATCCCCCCGGGATTACCATGGAATGTGACGTGCTCCCGTCTGACAAGAGGCGCCAGACAAGGGATAACCGATTGCCATTGCCCAAACGGGCTTCCAGAGTGCGTAAGGATCGATGGAGGAGGTGTGCGATGCTCAAGTCTCTGCTGCAGTCGTATCCGGAATCAACCTGAAGGGCATTGAAAACAAAGCTGTGAGTGGACGAAAATAAACAAGTCTGTTTAAAACATTTATAAGACATTTATGCCCCTCAGTAAAATCATATGCATGCACCAAAACCAATAATCCCATATTTATTTAGAAATAACCAATAGGGCCTTAGCCCGGAAACCAAAGCATAGTTTCAATTTCCAAAAGTAAACCCAAGAGTTATTTCATAAATCCAGTAATATGAACCATAAGGCATATAAACCATAACCATTATTTTAGCCACTGCACTATACACTCCAATCCGACATCCCTGATGTCTGACGTCCCTGACGTCAATAAGGTCACAATCACAAGGCTACGCGTGCCACTCGGGTCTCAATTTCCGAGTTCAATCCCCGATCCCCGTTCGGGTACAGCATCCCCGATGCTTAGCGTCATAGACGCTGGACGTACTAGACGTCCGTGACCTCTCCGGGGTACCTCATCCGGAGGAGACAATATAATATGGAAGGATCTATACAGTGCAGTACCAAATACATTTTATAGATATCCACATGCAAAACATATAGGTATACATAGATAAAATCCGAACCATTCGTTACGTTTCATCAAACGGGTCTCATGCCCAAATACCGTGAAACGTGCCATAACTGAAATATCATCAAAACCATTTATAGATTCCAGCATGTGAACATATATAAAATGTAAACCAGAAAACATTTATTCAATTCCATTTTAGGGTCCCCGACCCGCAATCACATGTAGAAATCAACTGGGCCCCTGGCCCGATTTCACAAGTTAACTGGGCCCCTGGCCCGATCCACATGTTAACTGGGCCCCTGGCCCGATTTCATAGTTCAACTGGGCCCCTGGCCCGATTTTACATTATTCAAGTTCGTAACCGTTTCATGAAATCATATCCAACCACATTTATGGAAATCGGTGAAAATCCAGAAAATCTCGGTTTACGTGCAAATACGTAATTCACCTCGAAATGCGTGAAATCATTTTAAATTCACCGATATCCAAAGTAAATCATTTAATCATAATTATAACAATCATAAAACAGTTATGCATGCATCGAATTTATGAAACCAATGTCCACTCACAGACCGTTTAACCGAGCGCCTCGATACGCGTGCCATAGGCCTTCCCGGGCCACCTCACTATCACCGGGACTCCCAATCCTGTTCAAATCAATTTAGAGGATCACTAACCTCATCATTAACATCCTATTCAAGTCCCGTAATTTTCCCGAATTTTTAAGTATTTTTAAACTGGATTTAAAACCTTCGGACATCCCGAACAATATCGAGACGGTGTCCGATCGACACGAAACAAATCCCAAAATGTTCGTTACAATGTATAGGATAAAAGTCATGTTGGAAGTTTCCCAGAATTACCTCACACGCGCCCCCACGCGCCGGTTGAACTCCCTGCGCGTGAAACCCACGCGCCGGGTACTGTTCACCGTCGTTCAACCCGAACGACTGGTAAACGGGTCGCCGTGACCCGCGGGCCAACCCGAACGGTTCTCCGCCGTTCCTTGATCATTTTGGACGGGGTTTTCACCTACATGACCGTCTGAGTTAAACTAGGAGTTCTATGGAAACAAACACAAGGAACAACGTCAAAATCCTTACCTCTCCGATCGAGAAGCTCACGGCCAACCCACCGTCGACTGCACTCAGCTCCGACCACCATTCTCGATGAAAACGGTCCCACTAGACTCGTCTCATCCCCTGAGTCATCCTACCGTTTACTAGATCGAACGAAAGACAGTAGAACCCAACCTGCCATTTTTGACCCGAGAATCGAACTCACGGGTTTAGGCTCCCTTCGCCGCCGTGGTCACCACCGTGGCCACCGAAATGCCCAGTTCGATCCCAGAACTCCGTCCATCCCTCCAGCACGGTCAAAACACCGGTCTCCATCGACATCCAAAACTCTGAGTTTCGGATCCCCTGTTTTTCCTTCCGCCGTCATCTCCGCCGGCGCCCGCCGTCTCCCAGCTCACCACCGTCGTCCTTCCGCCTCCCGCTGGTTCTCACAATTTCAGTGACCCACAATGTGCACAGAGGAGATGTGTGAAGGTTTTGGGTGCACGGTTCGAATGGTTGTGCAGGTAAGCAAATATAAAATGGGAAGGGAGATGATAAGGAAAAATGAATGGTCCAGATTCAATCTCACCATTGAGATTAAGGGTCCAGATCAAAAGATGAAAAATGAGTGGGAAATACTTTATATTATTTAAATCCTATATTTTAAACAATCTGACCAATCCAGATCTGATCCCATTAATTAAAGATTAGTGGTCCACGTGTCCCACTCAGAATTCCAGGCCAATCAGAAAACGCCACGTGTCCACGCCTCGTAATGCGTGCATAACGAAACCAAACTTCCGTGACCCATAACTTCGTCGTCGAATCTCCGATTTCGGCGTGCCGCCTGTCGTTGGATTCGCATCGACGAAACCTACGTAACGGTCCTTGGCCCTCGGCCATCGGACATCCCGGTCAAAAAGTCAACATTTCCCCTTATATCGTCCAAATTACGAAAATGCCCCTGGACTTCCGTACATCATAACTTTCACCACGAACGTCGGAATCGAACGTGCCACCTGTCTATGAACTCGTGACGTCCCGAACTACGTCACGGTCATCGGTCAAAGTCCATTTGACCATCCGAAATAAAAGTCAAGGTTTTGCCCACGCCTAGGGGCAAAACGGTCATTTTGCACAATTTGTCCGAAATCGCCCAACTAATCCCAGATTAGTAAATCACAATTAAATATTATTAAATCCCGATATTCGGGACGGGTCGTTACAGCTGTAGCAAGCAAGTGATTCTGTGGAGCCCGGGTTTTCCGGAAGTTATCTTTCAGGGGGAACGTGACGGTTCGCCTCCTGAAGTGATTTCGTCACTCACTGCTACCAAACTTCTACGGAAGGGATGCCAGGCTTATCTGGCGTATGTCGTGTCGGAACAGGTTGATACTCCGGGTATCGACGAGATACCGGTGGTATGTGAGTTTCCGGATGTGTTCCCGGAAGACTTACCTGGATTGCCACCATCGCGGGAGATCGAATTTACAATTGAACTACTCCCTGGTACCCGACCTATATCCCAAGCACCATACCGGATGGCGCCGGCTGAGTTACGAGAACTCAAGACTCAATTGCAGGAGTTGGTGGATTTGGGATATGTCCGACCGAGTACTTCACCGTGGGGAGCACCGGTGTTGTTCGTAAAGAAGAAGGAGGGAAGTCTCCGTTTATGTATTGACTATCGACAACTCAACAAGGTGACACTGAGGAACCAGTATCCTCTACCCAGGATCGATGACCTTTTTGACCAGTTGCGGGGAGCACAGAGCTTCTCGAAAATTGATTTGCGGTCTGGGTATCACCAACTGAGGATTTCGGAGGAGGATATTCCGAAAACTGCTTTTCGAACCCGTTACGGACACTACGAGTTCCTTGTTATGCCATTTGGATTGACGAATGCTCCAGCAGCATTCATGGATTTGATGAACCGGGTCTTCCGACCCTACCTGGATAAGTTCGTGATTGTGTTCATCGATGATATTTTGGTGTACTCGCGGAGCGCCCGTGCACATGAGGAACATCTACGGTTGGTCTTGGAGAGGCTGAGACAAGAACAATTGTACGCCAAGCTGAGCAAGTGTCAGTTTTGGCTGAGCAGTATTGGTTTTCTGGGACACATGATATCAACGGATGGGATTTGCGTGGATCCCCAGAAAACAGAAGCGGTGACCAACTGGGCTAGACCGACAACAGTGACCGAGGTGCGGAGTTTCATCGGATTAGCAGGTTACTACCGGAGATTCGTGGAGGGTTTCTCCAAAATTGCTGCACCATTGACTCGTTTGACTCGGAAGGGAGTGAAGTTTATCTGGGACGAGCAGTGCGATCGGAGCTTTCAAGAGTTGAAAGATCAATTGACCACTGCACCTGTCCTTGCATTGCCGGATGACAGTGGAGAGTTTGTGGTCTTCAGTGATGCATCGCTGCAAGGTCTGGGCTGCGTGTTGATGCAAACTGGCAAGGTTATCGCCTATGCATCCCGGCAGCTGAAGACCCACGAGTTGAACTACCCTACCCATTATTTGGAGTTGGCGGCGGTGGTTCATGCTCTCAAAATCTGGAGGCATTATCTATTCGGTGCAACGTGTCGGATATACACCGACCACCAGAGTCTTAAATACTTATTCACTCAGAAGGAGCTTAACATGAGACAACGGAGATGGTTGGAGCTGCTGAAGGACTATGACTGTACGATCGAGTACCATCCGGGTAAGGCCAATGTGGTGGCGGATGCACTCAGCAGGAAATCAGCGGGAACTGTTGCACACTTGGGGATGGTGTATCTTCCCTTACTGGTGGAACTCCGGAAGGCGGGAGTTATTTTGGGTACTGATGTGCATGGAGCTTTGTTGGCCAGCTTCCATGTACGACCAGTACTGATTGATCGGATCATCGAAGCACAACTTCAAGATCCTATACTCTGTATTTACAGATTTGAGGTCGATGCGGATGGGAGACAGGATTTTACCATCCGGGACGACGGAGCACTTGTGAAATTGGGCCGTTTGTGCGTACCTGCAGTGGCAGAGTTACGAGCCGAGATTCTTGAGGAGGCCCATAGTTCGGCCTATGCTATGCATCCGGGAGGTACAAAGATGTACCGTACCCTCCGGAACCATTATTGGTGGCCAGGAATGAAGAAGGATATTGCTGAGTTCGTGAGCAAATGCTTAACCTGTCAGCAGGTTAAGGCAAAACGGCAGAGACCTTATGGGGCTATGCAGCCACTTCCTATTCCCGAGTGGAAGTGGGATCACATCACCATGGACTTCGTCTTTAAGTTACCAAGGACTCAGAGTGGAGTGGACGGAGTATGGGTGATCGTGGATCGGTTAACCAAATCAGCCCATTTTCTGCCAGTTCAGGAGACCTATAAACCTAATCGACTGGCTCAGTTGTTTGTGAAGGAAATCATACGATTGCATGGTACGCCGGAATCGATCGTGTCCGATCGTGATTCGCGTTTCACTTCCAGGTTCTGGCGAAGTTTGTAAGCTACTTTGGGAACAACCCTACGTTTCAGTACTGCGTTCCATCCACAGACCGATGGGCAGTCTGAAAGAACCATTCAGACCCTGGAGGACATGATGAGGTCATGTGTACTACAGTTTCAGGACTCTTGGGATACTCATTTGCCATTGATGGAATTCGCTTACAACAACAGCTATCAGGCAAGCATCGGGATGGCACCTTATGAGGCACTGTATGGTCGACAGTGCAGGACACCTATCTGCTGGACGGAGATAGGAGAGCGAGCGGCTGTAGGGCCGGAATTGATGGACTTAACCATGGAAATTGTTCGTGTTATCAAGGAGAGACTGAAGGCGGCACAGGATCGCCAGAAGAGTTATGCCGATCGACGGATTCGAGACTTGGAATTTGAAGTGGGAGATTTTGTCTTCCTGAAGTTATCTCCGTGGAAAGGGATTATCCGATTTGGTCGACGGGGGAAACTGAGTCCGCGTTTTATCGGACCATATGAGATCGTGGAGAGAATCGGCAGAGTTGCTTACAGATTAGCACTACCTCCAGAACTATCTAGAGTTCACGATGTTTTCCACATATCGATGCTACGGAAGTACGTACATGATGCTTCTCATGTACTTGGGGAACAACCTGTCGAACTACGGGAGGATTTGAGCTTTGATGAACAACCAGTACAGATCTTGGATCGGAAGGACAAGGTACTACGTCGGAAGACGATCCCTCTCGTGAAGATTCTTTGGAGAAACCAGAATGTGGAAGAAGCCACATGCGAGCCTGAGGTTCAGATGCGAGAACAATTTCCTCATTTGTTTCCTTGAAATTTCGGGACGAAATTTCTTAAGGGGGGAAGGTTGTAACACCCCGGACATTCGAGGATTTTAATATTCCAATTTAATGTGTGAATTGACGCTTTTACCCCTGTGATTGGCATGGCCAAATTGTTGACTTTTTGATTGATGAGTTAAAAGGACTTTGACCTATGACCGTGACGTAGTACGGGACGTCACGAGTTCATAGACAGGTGGCACGTCCAATTCAGACGATCAGGGAAAAAGTTATGACTATCGAAAGTTCAGGGGCATTACCGTAAGTTGGACTTCACGGGCGAAAATGTTGACTTTTTGTTTGACAATTAATTTTCACGCGACTCAAGGACCGATAGGTAGGTCTCGACGTCCTGAGTTCGTAGACAGGCGGCACGCCAAAATCAGACTTCGTATGGCTGAGTTACCGGTCTAGGAAGTGAGGGGTATTTTGGTAATTATTTGAACCAGGGGCATTTTGGTCTTTTTGCCCTGGTTACTGTAGCAGACCGCGGGGGAAATGGGCGGCACCACCATGTGCGGTGGTTCTATCGTGCAATTGATTATGCTATCATGTGCTGGAATGTCTGGGTTGTCTTTTGCTTTTGAACGTGGCCTGAGCCGTCCAGCCTGCACGATCAATTGATTAATTCAAGATCGAAGCTTTTCGGGGAACATTTTTCAGTGGACAATTGGACACCCACGAGCCTCTGGGACGGCTTGAAATTGTTTAAAACCAATTAGAACGTGCTTGAGCATCACTCTGATGCTGTTATAACTAAGAACGGGTGAGGAAACCAGAGAAGCCATTTCTGGAAAAATTGGAGGGAAAATCAGTGTTTAATTTCTACGGTGTGTTGGGCCAATCTAATCGCAGAGTAAGCTTTCTGGGAGTATTTGGAACACAACCATATCAAAATCGAAGGCAACCAGCCACGGGTGAGCTGGGACGGTGACTGCCGTGTTCAGAAGAATTTCAGAGGTTTGGACGACTACTTCCAGGTGAGTGTTGATTCAATTGAGTGTGTTTTCCAGTTCGTTGTGATACTAGGATGCTTCATGTAAGGTTAATTTGATTTCGGTTTAGAAACCAGTAAGTTGGGGTGATCAACCCGTTTGGATGATCACGGGTCGAAGGGCCGTTTGAGGATTCGATCTGGCAAATTAATAACCCAGAACTTAAATTGAATGTTTAATTAACATGTTAGGATCAAATTGGATTGAAATCGAGTAGGAATTGATGGGTAATTAACCGGGTCAAGCCGCGGGTGGCAGGCCCGAATTACAGACAAACGGGTGAAGGTGCTGACACTGTAGCTACAGTGTCAGGCGCGTGACTTTCACGCGCAGCCACTTTGGGCGGCGCGTGAGGGCGCGTTGGGGCTTATCTCCGATCACGATCAACATGACTTTTATTCCTCTCATCATTCTGAACATTTGTGGTGGATTAACCATGTTGATCTGAGATAGTTTGAAGGGTCCGGTTAGGGTCGGTTGCCTCGGGAAACGTGTTGACGGTTTCCCCGAACCGGCTTCTGTTTCGAACCTTCTTTTGAATAAATTTTAAGGACTTGTAGTGACCCTTACGTGTGAATTGAACTGACAGGAATTGTATGATAATCTCGGTACAGGTCCGTACGCGCAGATTCGCAGCGGAATCGTACTGTGAGTGGGCCCGTTTTCATTAAACCCTTGCATGCTTAAATGTTTTCTGATTTACTTATATGTTCACATGCTGGAATCTATAAATAGTTTTGATGATATTGAGATTTCGGTTATGGCACGTTTCACGGTATTTGGGCATGAGACCCGTTTAATGAAACGTAACGATCGGTTCAGATTTTACCTATGTATACATATATGTTTGCATGTGGATAACGATAAAATGTATTTGGTACTGCACTGTATAGATCCTTCCATATTATATTGTCTCCTCCGGATGAGGTACCCCGAAGAGGTCACGGACGTCTAGAACGTCCAGCGTCTACGACGCTAAGCATCGGGGATGCTGTAACCGAACAGGGTTCGGGGATTGAACTCGGAAATTGAGACCCGAGTGGCACTCGTAGCCTTGTGATTGTGACCTTATTGACGTCAGGGACGTCAGACATCAGGGATGTCGGATTGGAGTGTATAGTGCAGTGGCTAAAATTATGGTTATGGTTTTATTACATGCCTTATGATTCATATTATATTATTTATGATTTTAAATGATGCTGCATGCATGTTTGGAAAAAGGAGGGGTAAATTATATGTTTTACTTATCAAACGATTTTATAAAATTGAGTTTCGGTCCACTCACCCTTAATGTTTTAGTAACCCCTCCAGGTCGTGATACTGAGGTAGAGGAGGAACCTGAGGCTGAGGCATAGATCTACTTCTGCGTACCTGAATCCCTGTTGGGTGATGTACCCGCAGGTTTAAGTTAGAGTCGTGCTCGCAACTTGTAATTTTGGATTTCATCCCTTGTCTGACATTCGTTTAATTCGGATTTGATGTATGACTTTAATTTGGTTATTTATGCATTTGATGTTTTGTGGTTAAAAATTGGTATGAATTATTGGGTGTCAGACGGGAGCAGGGCACGTCCCCTTGTGGTCCCTGTGGGATCGGGGCGGGTCCTGTCACTGGCGTTGCAGGGTATTTCTTTGCTAGATTATTGAGGCTGCTTACGAGTAGTATATGGTTTTGTAGCATTTACTTGAGGTATTGTCGACAGTGGTTAGGAGGATTTGTCCCCATGTTGAACGGATAGGGATTGCATTCGAGGAATGGTGAAATATTTTTACAATATTTTGTGTCGAGGCTCTCATGATTTTAAGCTCCATTGAGGAGGATTTTCAAAGAAAGGTTGTGGACCAAGTTATTTTTCATTGTTCGTGTTTTTTCGTGAATCCTGCCGAGTTTAAAACTAAAACTGGATTTCCCGGTTAGTCTTTTGTATTATCTTTATTAAGTACTTGTTTTTAATGGGATTTCTTATATTATGCATGCATGATTTTATTCATGGAGGGGAAAGTTATATTTTCCTCGAAAATTAATTTTCTAAACGCTTATTTTGTCCACTCACAATTTTCCTTATTTTATATCCTCTTTAGACTATTGCAGTTGATGGGGGCACTCGTTGAGGCAGAAGCATCCCTTTTCTAGCCGCCCTGTTACTTAAAATCATCAAGTAACAGGGGATTTGATTGTAAATTATCTTCGTGGAATTTGTTTAATATTTTGAAATTTGATTGTAAATTATTTTTGTGGATTGGATGATGCAAACTTGGGATTAGTTAGGATCGTTTGAGCTAGTTGGATGTGGTTATAGTCTGTTTGGATTATTGGTTTTGTGTTTAAATCCTTCGTCTGATAGGTGTAAGATGGTATGTAATGACCCCTCCCAAATTTTTGGGATTAATTAAGATTTAATTATGGATTAGAAAAACTAATCGGAGATTAATCGAGGATTATCGGACGTTCAGGGCGAAATTACAATTTTGCCCCTGAATGAGGACAAAAAGTTGACTTTTGACCCTGGAGGTCTGATACACTAGGGTCGAGGATCGTTACGTAGATCGAGTTGATACGAGTTCGTAGACAGGTGGCACGTCAGAATCGGACGTTCGACAAGAAAGATATGGGTCACGGAAGGTCCGAAGAACTATTGCATGTCTTATGAGACGGGTAGACTTTTGTCCTGAGTAGGGCCCAAATATTTCCTCAGGCCCAATGGATGAGTGACAAGTATCACTCATCCATTGCCCACCTTGTGACGACCCGTCCCGAATTAGCAGGATTAATTAAGAATTAATGACGGATTAGCGAGACTAATCAAGGATTAGACGAGGATTAACGGACGTTCAGGGTGAAATGACGATTTTTCCCCTAAAATGGGCAAATCATTAACTTTTCGTTCGGGCCATCACGAGTTCATAGACAGGTGGTACGCTCAATTCCGACGTTCGAGGAGGAAGTTATGATTTTCAAAAGTTCGAGGGCAATTTGGTAATTTGGTTGAATATGAGCAAATAGTTGACTTTTGACGCGGGAGGTCCAATGGCCGAGGGCCGAGGACCGTTAAGTAGATCGAGGCGATACGAATCCGTAAATAGGCGGCATATCGAATTCGGACGTTCGACGGAGAAGTTACGGTTCACGGAAGTTCGAAAGTACTATTGCGCATTTTACGAGACGAGGGACTTTTGGACTTAAGTGGGGCCCTGATATTTTGGGGCAGGCCCAATGGATGAGTGACAAGTGTCACCCATCCATTGCCCAGCCCAAACAATTCATGCATCTCACCTTCCTTTTTTCATCGATCATTTTTTCCATTTCCAACCCAAACCCGATCGAACACCCAACCCCAATCCAAACCCTTACCCCTATGATCATGGTTGTGAGGCCCAGAGGTTGAGAGGAGGACATGTGGATGCTGGTGGCCGGCCAGGATGGCGCCGCCGTGGACGGCTGAGACCAAACCCGAGCAAGGTACCCGGTTAGACCCAAATCTGCTTTTAATTTGATTTTGACGTTAGGGATAGTTTTGGATGATTAGGATGAGCTTATTGGGTTGTTGGGGAGTTAATAAGATGATTTTAAGTGTGGTTCATGGCTAAGGAAGCCATGAGAGTGGCCAGGAAAACAAAGGTCGTGGAGGACAAATTGAACCCGTGGGTTCTAAGGGGTTTTAAGGGTTTTGGTTCATATATTTAGATTTCTAGGATTGAATTAGGAAGTTTAAGATTGAAAAGAAGAAGATTGAACGAAAAATGAGGAGTGGGAATCCCTGGACCAGTCATGCCGGTTCAGTTAGACCGGCTGTACAAGGTTGGACCGGACCGGCTGGTTCGACCAAGGAAGAAGAAAACTGTTCTGGCGCGCGAGGCCCACGCGCAGGAACTTCTTGGGGCGCATGAACCCTCCTTTGACGATGGTTCCAACATGTAATTTCATCCATTCAATGTAACAAACATTTTGAGACTGGTTTCGTGTCAATTGGACATCGTTTCGATATAGTTCGGGTTGTCCGAAGGTTTAGGATCTTGTTTAAAAATAGTTAGAAATTTCGAAAAATTACGGGGCCTTAGTGAGGGGTTATTTAAGTAGTTAATAACCCTCTATTACAATTTGGACAGGTTCAGGAATCCCGAAGGCAACTATTGGCCCGTGAGAGGCTTATGACACGCGTATAAAGGCACGGCTTCGGACAGTCTGTGAGTGGGCCTTTCTTTCGAACTTGATGCATGCATAAATGTTTTATAAGTGTTTTAATATATGTTTTGTGATGCCATGAGTGCATTTGTTTGTGGTATCCTAGGATTTATGTATTTACACGTATTTCGAGATTTTTGATTTTATACGATGCTTATACGTGCTAGGTTTTCAACGCGGGTTTAATAAATTGATTTTGGATTTAGAAATATGAAATCGGGCATGAGATCCATTTGATTTAAGAACTCTCAGACCTGGAGTCCATTTGATTTGACGAGGAATCGGACCGAGGGTCCATTTGAGTTATACGATCGGGCCGAGGGCCCCGTTGGTTTACGAATCCTGGCTTGAGGCCCATTTGGTTGTAATATCGGGCTTGAGGTCCCGTTGATTGTGGTATCGGGCTTGAGGCCCCGTTGCTTTATGGTTTCGGGCTTAGGGCCCAGTTAGCTGTGGTATCAAGCTTGAGGCCCTGTTGATTGTGAAATCGGGCTTGATTCCCAGTTCGATTTATGAAATGAGAATTCTGGCATGAGACCCGGTTGAACTGTGGATTTAGGCCGATGCCTGTGAAAATGAATTTGAATCTGATTCGAGGAATCCTATTAAGATGAATCAGGTATGAGACCCAGTTGAAATGTGTTTTGAGAAAGAAATTATTTGAAAGGTTTGAACCCTCCATATGATTATATGGTCTCCTCTAGACGTCGACCTAGAGAGTCATGATCCACGGACTAGAATGAGTATCTCCATAGGGATCCCGTTCCAGGAGTGGGAGTTATGATTTATGATGTGGTTCCGGACCAGATTCTGGAGAGATGATCGGACTAGATCAAGAGATAGAGCTCGGACTAGATCTAGAGATAGAGCCTCCCAGATGGAGAATTCCTAGGGGAAGACTCGGAGTGAGACCCCGAGTAGTGTGCTCACTAGTATAGATATGATGAATCGTGACATATATCGGGGATGTGTTCCCTAGGGGTTGTGTGCCCCGAGTTGGCATCTTCTCGGAAGTGCCGCAGATGGGTTATACGTATGAGATTTATGGAAAGTGATTTGGGGGCGGAGACCCTGTGTTCCATGTTTTAGAAAGTGATTTGGGGCGGAGACCCCGTATCCGATGTTTTGGAAATGGTTTGGGGCGGAGACCCCGTATTGTATGTTTTGGTATTTCACTGAGAATGGTTTTGGGCTGAGACCCATGTATGTTGATTTGGGCTGAGTTCGCACATGTATGGATTTACGGGTTTTTGTGATTTCGGGTCGGGGACCCATAAATGGATTTATGGTTCATGACGGTTTATGGGTACCGACATGAACCCTTGAAAGGTTTTTATGGGTCAAGACGGTTTATGGGGATTGGGCATGAACCCTTGAAAGGTTTTGAGAATATGTTTTCAAATGGTTTTTGAATGCATGCATATGCTTTTAGTGAATGGCATAAATGTCTTTTGTGAAATAGTTTTTATTAAAATATTATTTTGTCCACTCACGACTTTTGATGTTTTAATGCCCTTCAAGTTGATCGCGAATGCGGGCTGTAGCAGAGATCGAGATATCATACTCCTCCTCCTACGATCCTGACGTACCCTGGAAGCCCCGGTGAGGGCTAGAGACGGAATTTTCCCTGGTCTGACACTTTGTGTTAGACGGGATCAAGCGTGTCCCACGTTAATTCCTGGGGATTTGGGATGGGTCCTGACACACCTAACATAGATACATGCATATCCATCCCTTTTGTTTGTGTTCATCCATCCAAACACGATACCAGCAAACACCACCCCTTCCCCCATTTGAATATGTGTGAGGCCAAAAGAATGGCTAAGGGGAGTGAGGGACTGAGAGAGGCCGTGGAGAGGTGACAAAACTATCGTGGACAGCGGAGGAACCCACGGGAACAGGTAAACCCGAGAACCCCTGTTTGATTTCAAATTCGAGCTTTTTGACTTGAATGTTAGGGTCTGTTTCTAATGATTGGATGATGGTTGTGGGGGTTGTACGAGTTGTTTGGGATAGGAAACGGTGGCCAAGGACGGCTGAGCAGCTCGATAGACGGCCGTGAAGATTTTTGGTGGCTAGCCACCGAATTCAGTTTTCGGCCAAGTAAGCTCGAATCGATCCTCCAACCATGTTTTTAAGGTTCATAGAAGCTAAATGGGATCATTAGGAGGAAGGTTTGGTCCTTGGATATACCCTAAACATGTAATGGAATTTTGGGGTTTAAATGGTTTAATTGAACCAATAGGTTTTAGGATTATTTTCTTCAATTTGATTGCATAGAACAATCCCTAGGATAGATTAGGAAGGATTGGTGGAAGGAAGGAGGAAAAAGGATGAAAAAAATAGGAAGATATGGGGCTGAACCGGTCACGCCGGTTCAGTTGGACCAGAAACCAGTTGAACCAGTTGGCTGGAGGTTAAAGACAGTACTAGGTAGTGGTGCGTGGCTCCCACGCGCAGGGGATTTGGGTCGCGTATGGGGGCGTTGACAGGACCCATCCCAATCCCCCCGGGATTAGTGCGGGATGACCCTGCTCCCGTCTGACACGGAGTGTCAGACAAGGGATATTTCCGACCCTTGCCCTCCCGGGCTATCAGAGTACGCCAGGATCCGGAGGAGGTATGTGATATCTCGGTCTCTGCTACAGTCCACATCCGATGTCAACCTGAAGGGCAGTCAAAACATTAAAAACTGTGAGTGGACAAAACAAAGAGTTATAAAAACATTTCATAAGACATTTGTACCCTCCACTAAAAAGCATGCGTGCATTCGAAAATCATTTATCCAAGAACAAACTATATGTGGGACTAAGCCCAAAGCAGATATAAATCAAGGTCGAAAGGACCACAATGAAAACGACCATACGGGCCACTGCCCAAATCCATACGGGACTCGGCCCCAAACCATAAAGAAACCAAGTACACGAGCCACTGCTCAAATCCTGTGCACACCTGTGCACACCACATATCATATATCATATATCATATATATAAGTCACACAACCAATCCTGTCACGGTATCCAAAGCTACGCGCGTGCTACCCAGGTCTCAATCCGAGTCTTCTCAAAGTCAAGATCAATGTCCGTAGACCACTGACCCTACCCGAGGTAATAGTAATCATAGCCTTCCTGAGAGTAAGGAACCCAACTGGGGGTGACTCCACTCAGTCGGTGCTCCGTGACTACTCCGGGGTTCACCCAGGCCAACGACCCTCCCCGGAGGAGATAGAATAAGTAAAGGAAGGTATATGAGCATATATATACATAACATAAACATTCATGCCCGGTTCCCCTGAACCGTCATGATCCATAATAACATAACCAGGGTTCATGCCGGTTCCCATAAATCGTCATGTACCACGATGACCTGACAAAGGTTCATGCCGGTTCCCATAGACCGTCATGAACCACAATGACCTTTCCAGAGTTCATGCTGGTTCCCATAAACCGTCATGAACTTGGAAATCCATCTAGGGTCCCTGACCCGAAATCATCAGTGTAAAACAACTGGGTCTCGTGCCCGAACATATGACTCAACTGGGCATCCTGCCCGATATCTAAGAGTCAGTCACGACTCCGATCATAGTGATGCGTGCAACCATCCATCCAGGACCGCCCTCAATCCTGGTATGTCGCCGTGAACAAATCAACCGACGCGACCACCACAAGATCATGGTGCACTCATCACCGATCGCTATCCTGAACCGTCAGCACTCCGAAGTCGAGCCTACCCAGGCTGCCCGACCACGAATCGTGCATCGTGACCTCTCCGGAAGGAACACATCCCAATCCGGAGGCGAGCGTCGTATCGTCGATCGCCGTGCACATAGCACCCGTCGCGACCACGATTTAGACCCGAAGGTCGTAAATAGTGTCATATGCCCGAGACCAAACCAAAGGGGTCTTATACCCGAGTTTATTCTTTTAGAAATCCAAAACCTTTTCATTTAGACCAATAAAGAAATACAGACCCGTATAAGCACCGTATAAGGGCGAAACCTCGAAATACGTGCTTATACGTAACCACATACAAATGCACCCATGGCATCATCAAACATGTAATAAAACATATAATAAACATTTATGCATGCACCAATTTAGAAAACAAGGTCCACTCAGACCGTCCGAGCTGCCGCCTCGATTTGCGTGCCATACGGCTCCCCGAGCCGATCACCATTACCGGGACTCCCAAACCTGTCCAAATCGTAATAGAAGGTTACTAACTACTTAATTAACCTCCTACCAAAGCCCCGTAATTTTCCCGTATTTTAACTATTTTTAAAACCGAACCTAAACCTTCCGATGCCCCGAAACATATCGAAACGGTGTCCGATCGACACGAAACCAGTCCCAAAATGTTCGTTACATCGAATAGAAGATTTCGTATGTTGGAACCTTCCCCAGGTTCCCTGCCACGCTCCCTCACGCGCCGCCTGAAGTGGCTGCGCGTGGGCTTCACGCGCCGCTACAGTACCTGCTGACGTCATCGCTGACGTCAGCATGACGTCATCACTGACAGCCCCTGACAGTGACACGTGTCACGCTCCCATTGGCCCACTGTCTGACATGTCAGTCTGATATTGTCAGATCTGACATGATGACGTCATCCCTGACATGATGACGTCAGCAGGATGACGTCACCTGTCATCCCTGCCCTCCCGCGGGTCGACCCGAACGTCTACAATCGGGTCGCCGTGACCCGCGGCTTGACCCGGCCGGTTCTCCGCCGTCCGGCCACCAAAACCATTCCCGTTTGTCCCATTCTGTTCGTCTCAATCTAACCTACAGTCCTATGACCTTAAAATGGAAGAAAAACATCGAAAGCCCGTACCTTCAATTCGGCCATGGCGGCCGTGACTGCTCCCGCCGTTCGCGGCTGTCCCAGGCCGTCCAACGCCTCGAAACCAATCCCATTCATCTCCTGGGATCCCTAGAAACCTTACCCAATTAATAGAATCAAGTAAAAACCATTAAAATCAAATTTTCAAAATTTGAAATATTTTCACCTCACGGGTTCGAGCCCCTCCCGCCGTGAACCGCCGCGTCCTCCGCCGTCCTCCGTCTCACAGTCCTTCATTACTCTCTCATGGTCACACACCGCATATGGGTTCATGGTGGGGAGGTATGGTGGTGCGGTTTTGGGTTTTTGAAGGAAGAAGAAGAAAATGAAGAAAATGGGGTTATGGGGTTTCGGGTGGTAAGGAAACAAAGAAGAAGGGGGATGGCTGATCAGATGTGAGGGAGATGGGATGGAGGGTGTGGATTTAAGGATGAATTGAAATGGATGGCCAAGATTGAATGGTAGGTGGATTTGATTAAAAAAATTAATTAAATAATATTATTTTATTATATAGATCCACATTTTGGGGGTCTAAGCCAATGGGATGAGTGACACTTGTCACTCATCCATGGGGCCCACTAAAATATCTGCCCAATCAGATTTCGCCAAATTGTCCCCGTCTCGAAGTTCGTGCATAGTGAAATCGAACTTCCGTGACCCATAACTCTCTCGTTCGAAGTCCGATTTCAGTGTGCCACCTGCCTATGGATTCGTATCGTCCTTATCTACGTAACGGTCTTTGGCCCTCGGCTATCGGACCTTTTGGTCAAAAAGTCAACATTTGACCCCATTTAACCAAAATTACCAAAATGCCCCTAAACTTCTGAACGTCATAACTTCCTCCTCGAACGTCGGAATTGAACGTGTCACCTGTCTATGAACTCGTGACGTCACGAACTACGTCACGGTCATCGGTCAAAGTCCATTTGACCGCCCGATTGAAAAGTCAACGTTTTGCCACCACTAGGGGCAAAACGGTCATTTTGCATCGTTCGTCCGATTTCGCTCTACTAATCACGGATTAGCCTCACTAATCGTGATTAGTCACTAATCTAATCATGAAATTTGGGACGGGTAGTTACAGGGCACGCGGAGCAGTGTTTGGGATAGTGTTCAACGCATGAAATCATTTATTCAATGTAACGAACATTTTGTGACTGGTTTCGAGTCAATCAGACATCGTTTCGATATAGTTCGCGATGTCTGAAGGTTTATGATCTAGTTTAAAATATGTTAAAAATCCTGGAAAATTAGGGGGCTTTTATGAGAGGTTATTAAGGTAGTTAGTAACCCTATAGTATGATTTGGACATGTTTGGGAGTCCCAGTGATGGTGATTGGCCCGGAAAGGCTTATGGCGCGTGTATCAAGGCGCAGTAAGGACGGTCTGTGAGTAGACTTTGTTTTATGAATTTGATGCATGCATAAATGTTTTATATGCACTTATGAACATGTTTTGAGATGCCATGAGTGCATATGATTTAAATATGAATTGGTGGGCATTTTCGGAGGAAAATGCGTTAGTGTACGTAGTTCAAGATTTCTATTTTATCTGTTGTTTGGGCTTCGACCAAGTATACCACGTGCATGAGTTATATGTGATTCTAAAGGTTTCACGGAGAGGCATGAAAACTAAAGAACTGATTTACGGTTTGGAGGATTTTACGGAGATGTGTGAAATTGAGATTGGGGCATGTGTAACGCCCCGAAAAATCCAAAAATTATAAAATATTAAAATAATGTGAAAATGACATTTTTACCCTTGGAGAGACATGGCTAAAAGTTGACTTTTTGTTTGGAATACTTTTTGAAAATTTTTCTATTGTCGTTGTATAGTTCTCGGAACGCTGATTCAGTAGACAGGTGGCACGTCGAAAACGGAGTCCGGATGAAAAAGTTATAGGTCTGGGAAGTTCAGGGGTAAAATGGTAAATTTCGACAAAAAGGGTAAAATGGTAATTGTATGCAAAGGCTTTAATTAAACGGTGCAAGTGATTGCTATTGATGGCTTAATTTGCTGATTCAGCCCCTTAAATGAGTCATGTAATTCATCAAGTGACAAGTGTCACTTGTTAATGATGATTAGTGGCACTTGATTGCCGTTAGGATTAATTAATTCATTTGAATGGATATTAACATATAGTTAGCACAAACACAGAACGTCTTCTTTAACCTTGATCGATCAACTATCCCAGAGAGTGAGAGAAACTAAACAGAGGACAAAAGGGAGGAATTAAGTGAGCACTTGAGTGAAAATTGAGAGAAATCGGACCGGGAACCCTCTGAGAATAAAACCCGAAAATCACCAAAAGACATCAAAATCGAATTCGATCCCTTACACTTTTGATTGAAATTGACGTGATATTTCATCTTCTGGGAACTAGACGACTCGAACCCAATCAATTGGGAAGTCAATTGGTGGTGAATTGGTGACGAACAGGCCCTACAACTGTTTTGAAAATTGGAGCTTGAGTTCGATTACTTGGAGGTAAGGAACTTTGAAATTGATGTCACAATTGTATTTAGAATGGACCTAGGATGCTTCTGGTGTAATTAATTGAAGGAAACATACTGGTTTGGGGTAGAACCCGAGTTAGGACCCGTCGGGTGTTCATCTTGAGTCGAGGAGTTTTAGGGCTTGTTTGATTCAATTGAAGTCCCAGAGCCTAAATATATATAGAATTGATGCTAATGAGTGAAAGAATGGACAAAATTAAGGTTGAATCGAGGGAGATTGTACCGGGTCTGATCGCGGGTTGCAGACCCGTTTATTAGAGAAACAGGCGAGAAAGAAGCACTGTAGTTGTGCACTGTTCACGGCGCGTGGCTGTCACGCGCAGCCGCTTGCGGCGGCGCGTGAGGGCGCGTGACCGGGAATCTGAAGGTGGTTTCAAAACACTTTTTGATGTTCTCGATGATACAGACCTATTGGCGTTAGTTTCGGGTCAATCAGATATAAATTGAGGGTAGTTTTGCGTATCCGAAGCGTATAGGTTAAGTTTAAATAATATTATTTTATTCCGACGACTAGGAAATTCGTACATAAGATTATATGATACTCTAGTAACCCTTAATTACGTGTTTGACAGGCCGAAATATTCTCGGGACATCGGACGAGAACAAACAGCTCGAATTTGAGCAATCTGGACGGTGTGTGAGTGGACTTTTGTTTTCTACCCTAAATGCATGCATATATGTTTTAGCTGCTTCTAAATGCTTTATGATATGATTTAAATTGATTTGCTATGATGATATTGTGATATGATGATTTCCGAATTTTGGGAATATTATATTATTTTATATTGCTTTGGGCACGATTTTCGAGAAAATGATAAAATTGTGATTTTGGGCGATGGCCTGAGATTTGAGATGGATTTTGACTCTGAAATTAAGTTAAGTGATTAAATTGATGAAATTGATTTATACATTATATGTTAGACATCGTGTTATAATTGGATTTGTGGAACTTGCTTGTGCTTTGTAAAAGCGGGCAGAGGCCCTGTTGAATTATTGATTTGATTTTGAGATTTAAATGGTTTTGAAATGAGATTATTGGTGACTGTTCCACATGTACCATCCTCTGTGATTTGATAGTCTCCTCCAGACGTCGTAGATCCTGGAGTAGTCACGATCCACTGCTTGGAGATGAGTAGCTCCGAGGGGAGGCTCAGTCTCAGGAGTGTGAGTTTATGATGATATCCTCCAGACGTCGTTGATCCTGGAGATGACATCACCCCAGACGTCGTTGATCCTGGGGAGGTACTCAGACGTGAGACACCCGAGTTGCACGCGTTGCATTGATATCGTGACGGGTTATTGGATATTGAGATTGGATGTTGAGGATGGTGGTATCATGATTGATTTTAAATTGTATTTGCTGTTTTATTTTACCTTTGATTTTTATGACTCATGTTTTATATGATATGCATGCATGTTTACAAAACTGGAGGGTAAGACTATTTTTGATAAATGTATTTCAAAAACTTTATTTTTGTCCACTCACACCTTTAATATTTTTTGTACCCTCCAGGCCGGTGCACAGGTACTGAGGCTCGTATCAAGGCAGAGGAATAAATCGACCGTTGCGTACTCAATTATCTGACCGCGTAGGATTTTGATCTTTGTTTGTAAATATTGCCTATGCTCTGTAAACCGGTTGACAACTGATGTAGTCAACGGTCCTAAAAGACGTACCTATCCCTTGTCTGACTATGTGTGTTGTTTGTTGTGTTGTGTATTTATGTATATATATGGACTAATTTTGGTATTTTAAAATTATGGTCATACGGGAGCAGGATCTTTCACGATTATCGAGGTATAATCGGGATGGGTCCTGTCAGCATGAGTCCCAGTTGAACTATGATTTGAAAGTGTTTTGGAAATGAGAACTAGTTTTTAGTTTTGGAAATATCTTTCGAGCATATGACCCAGTTGATTTGAGGTTTGACTTAGAGTACAGTCAAACACAAGATAAGTCGGGCAGAGACCCAGTTATGAGTTTTACGAAAGGTATTTCGGGCGTGAGACCCAGTTGTGTATTTGATAGGATTCAAAGAATAATGTGATATGAAGTGTCGTTGGACACTGGATTTTGGGCTATGACCCATTTGGTGGTATTTCGGGCATATGACCCTATTAATGATTTCCGGGTCAGAGTCATAGTAGCAACGAGTGCTATGTGTGCGGCAACGAGATCGATCGGTGATGTGTTCCCGATGATCTAGAGATGGTCGCAATGAGTGCTATGTGCACATTGATGAGATCGATCGGTGATGTGTTCCTAATGATCTAGAGATAGTCACGATGAGCGCCATATGCGCGGCGACGAGATCGATCGGCGATGTGTTACCGATGATCTAGAGATAGTCGCGACGAGTGTTATGTGCGAGGTGACGAGATCGATCGGCGATGTGTACCTGATGATCTAGAGATGGCCACGAAAAGTGCTATGTGCATGGCGACGAGATCGATCGATGATGTGTTCTTGACGATCTTGAGATAGTCGCGACAAGCGCTATGTGCGCGGCGACGAGATTGATAGGTGATGTGTTCCCGACGATCTAGAGAATGGACGCGACAAGTGATGTGTTCACGGTGACCTTGAAATGAGGATGAGATGTGTTCTCACGTGTTCTATGTTTTGGGCAGAGATCCCACATGTTTTATGATTTAGGCTGAGACCCCTACTGGTTTTCTATGATTGAGTTTTGGGCTGAGCCCATACTGAGATGATGGCTTCGATTGAGAAGCAGTTTTCACTGTGTTTTGATTTGGGAAGCAATACGTCTTACTTCTGAGAAAGAATTTGAAATAATGTGGTTTTAAGATGCATGCATACTTTTACGTTAAGGGTATAAATGATTTTTGTTAAAATGTTTTAAAATAAAGTTGATTATTTTGTCCACTCACAGCTTTTATGGTTTCAATACCCTTCAGGTTGATCGCGGATGCAGGATGTAGCAGAGATCGAGGCATCACATGCCACCACCGATCCTGGCGTACTCTGGTTAGCCCCGAGCGGGGGTCGAATTTATCCCTGGTCTGACACGCGGTGTTAGACGGGAGCAGGAACGTCCCACGATAATCCTGGGAGATTAGGGCGGGTCCTAACATGGTAAGACCATTTAACAAGGGAGATTTTGCCAGATTTTGGCACAATTCTTGTAACTATTTACAATAATAAGGGTAATTTTGGAATTGTCTTAAGTTTTCAGATGGGAGTAGGACTTTTCATGGATTTCAAGAAGAAATTTAAGAAGATTCATGTCATTTTTATCCATTTCTCTACTCATCATCTTCTACCGTATTTCTCTTTCCTTCTCCTCTACTCTACCCTTCTCTCTCATAAATGCTTATATACGTTATAAACCTTCACGTGATGTTCGCAAACCATCACTTTCTTCAAAATTTTGGTTCATATTGTTCTAACGGACTAAAAATTGAATCAACACAAGATTTTGGTAACCTTTAATTGAATAATAATTGAATTAGCAAAAGATTTTGGTTCCCCTTAATTGCCCAAGAATTATCAAAAGTTTGGTTTCCAAGAGTGGTAGCTTAAGATGCCAATTTGTTAAGAGTCACTAACAATTTCATCACTAAGCTACTGATACTAAAACAGATGTAATGTACTCTAAAAAACTCAAAACAAAGGGCCATAAAAATTCTTCATAAACTAGAATAATAGAGCTTTACCAACATATATGACTCATTGTTTAGTTCTTTCTAAGCATGTACTGTTCAATCTATAAAGTTGACATATGTGTATTAACGATTTTGTTGACAACATTGAGCTACTAGTATTAAAACTAATGAAACTCCTTTTAGAAACTCAAAATTATGAGCCATAAAATTCTAATAACCTTTAAGGTATGAAAAGTAAATGAAAATATTATTAAGCTTTAATTTCAATTTATATTATTAGTTTTAGTTATCTCAATCTTTGTAAAAAATACTATTTACGCGGTTGACAATGTATTAATAGTTATAATTATTAATAATATTCATTTAGTTAAATAAATAATGAGTCATTTTCGCATTATTATTTTGAATTTGTGTAATGAAATTGTTCATTCGAAATCCTTACAAATAAAAAGTTTTCCAAATAATGGATTTTAAATCAAGTAATTTCAAATCTACAAATAGAATCTGATGTGTTTTATATGATTTTAAATGATTTCTCATTGTTTTATATAATTTTCACTCAAATCATGTGAAATTCATGCGAAAATTTCTTTGGATTCTTACTTATTTTGTAGTGTTTCATTTAATGATCATATATTTATAATCCAATCCAATTTTTGCGCATGTCCTTAGAAAAATAAAACCAACACACAAATTATAGAGTCGCAATTGGAAGAGGAAAAAGAGTAGATCCAAGAAATGACTTGCTACCACTGCTATCGTTGCCCACCAACTCCTCCATCTCCTCCTTCATTCTCCACACTGAGGCATTCGTTTCTTTGAACTTCTCTCTTTACTATAATTTTACTCAATTTCTCAATTTCATTTTCATAAATTTGTGATTTTTTTTCACTCACAGTCCACATGCTCATTCTTTCACAAACAGAGCACGACCTTGATAACTATTAATGGGAGTGAGCTTCTCGGCAATTACCTTCATAGCCCCAAGCCACCGCGAACTGCAACCCAACGACAACAACAATAACGGAACTAGTGAGAGCCGAAGAGGCTCCGTGAAGATGAAGAAGCCTAAGAAGAAGAACACCGCTGGAACCAGTGAGAACCGAAGAGGCTCTGTGAAGACGAAGAAGCCCAAGACGAAGAACACCGCCGCTTCATCCGCCGTGGGTGCAGTGGCAAAGAGGCACTTTTTCCTCTTTTTTGGGAATTTATTCATGTTTTATCACTGTTTAATATTTCCAGAGTGTGTATTTTAAACTTTTTAATGAAAAAAAAATGGTTCAATTTTTGGATTAATGCTTGATTTTTTTTTCTATGGATAATGGATATCCATGGATATTGGACAAAAATGGAGGAGAGAGTTCTGAGACGGCTGGAGAGTGGAGAGCAAACGGCAAGGAAGACCTAATGCGCAATGGAGAAAGAAAAATGTTTTTTTGTTGGACAGACTTTGTTTAGGGAAAAAAAAGACCTGCGTTTTCTAACAAATAGATTTGTAAGAGAGAAATGTAGGATGCATTAGATATTTATAATTTTACCTTTGGCTCGTGTTCATAATTTGAGAGGTTGCAGGGTGTTGCAGAGGAAGTTGCCTCTTCATGTTCTATGGAGAGAGAGAGAGAGAGAGAGAGAGAGAGAGAGAGAGAGAGAGAGAGAGAGAGAGAGAGAGAGAGAGAGAGAGAGAGAATATGCCAAAAAATTAGGGGGGGGGGGATTTGTACGGGAGCTTTGTATTTATATTGCTCGCTAACAAATCATTCAAAATCCAAGATTTTATTAAACCATGTAAAATTTAAAAGATTTTGAATACCTATGTATTTGAGTGGATTCTTAAATAATTTATTTTGAATACACCCTTATTTTAATAAATTTTAAATCAATTCAAAACAATCTGAATTGAATACACCCAATGACACGACCCATCCCAATCCCCCCGGGATTACCATGGAATGTGACGTGCTCCCGTCTGACAAGAGGCGTCAGACAAGGGATAACCGATTGCTATTGCCCAAACGGGCTCCCAGAGTGCGTAAGGATCGATGGAGGAGGTGTGCGATGCTCAAGTCTCTGCTGCAGTCGTATCCGGAATCAACCTGAAGGGCATTAAAAACAAAAGCTGTGAGTGGACGAAAATAAACAAGTCTGTTAAAAACATTTATAAGACAATTACGCCCCTCAGTAAAATCATATGCATGCGTCAAAAACCAATGATCACACATTTATTTAGAAATAACCATTAGGGCCTTAGCCCGGAAACCAAAGTATAGTTTCAATTTCCAGAAGTCAATCCAAAAGTTATTTCATAAATCCAGTAATATGAGCCATAAGGCATATAATATAAACCATAACCATTATTTTAGCCACTGCACTATATACTCCAATCCGACATCCCTGATGTCTGACGTCCCTGATGTCTGACGTCCCTGACGTCAATAAGGTCACAATCACAAGGCTACGCGTGCCACTCGGGTCTCAATTTCCGAGTTCAATCCCCGAACCCCATTCGGGTACAGCATCCCCGATGCTTAGCGTCATAGACGCTGGACGTACTAGACGTCCGTGACCTCTCCGGGGTACCTCATCCGGAGGAGACAATATAATATGGAAGGATCTATACAGTGCAGTACTAAATACATTTTATTGATATCCACATGCAAAACATATAGGTATACATAGATAAAATCCGAACCGATCGTTATGTTTCATCAAACGGGTCTCATGCCCAAATACCGTGAAACGTGCCATAACCGAAATATCATCAAAACCATTTATTGATTCCAGCATGTGAACATATATAAAATGTAAACCAGAAAACATTTATTCAATTCCATTTTAGGGTCCCCGACCCGCAATCGTATGTAGAAATCAACTGGGCCCCTGGCCCGATTTCACAAGTTAACTGGGCCCCTGGCCCGATCCACATGTTAACTGGGCCCCTGGCCCGATTTCATAGTTCAACTGGGCCCCTGACCCGATTTTACATTATTCAAGTTCGTAACCGTTTCATGAAATCATATCCAACCACATTAATGGAAATCGGTGCAAATCTAGAAAACCTCGGTTTACGTGCAAATACGTAATTCACCTCGAAATACGTGAAATCATTTTAAATTCACCGATATCCAAAGTAAATCATTTAATCATAATTATAACAATCATAAAACAGTTATGCATGCATCGAATTTATGAAACCAATGTCCATTCACAGACCGTTTAACCGAGTGCCTCGATACGCGTGCCATAGGCCTTCCCGGGCCACACCACAATCACCGGGACTCCCAATCCTGTTCAAATCACATTAGAGGATCACTAACCTCATCATTAACATCCTATTCAAGTCCCGTAATTTTCCCGAATTTTTAAGTATTTTTAAACTGGATTTAAAACCTTCGGACATCCCGAACCTTAACGAAACGGGATCCGATCGACACGAAACCAACGCTAAAATGTTCGTTACAATAAATAGGACAGAAGTCATGTTGGAAGTTTCCCAAAATTACCTCACACGCGCCCCCACGCGTCGGTTGAACTCCCTGCGCGTGAAACCCACGCGCCGGGTACTGTTCACCGTCGTTAAACCCGAACGACTGTAAAACGGGTCGCCGTGACCCGCGGGCCAACCCGACTGGTTCTCCGACGATACTGGATCATTTTGGACGGGGTTTTCACCTGCAAGGTCGTCTGAGATCAACCAACAGTTCTGTGGAATCAAAAACCAGGAGTAACATCCAGATTATTACCTCTGACTCAAACCCGAAGTCCAGAATTTTCCGATCGTCCTTCCTCCCGATTCCGGCCGCCTCGAGTCCCAAAATCACGTCCACAAGGTTTGTTTATGCACAGAGAACACCGTAGGATCAAATCCAACGTCCAATACCCATCCAAAACCCGATCACCATTTTTGGTTTCGAACCGAGTTACGAGCACTGCCGTCCCCGCCGTGCCCAGCTCACTTCGAGCTTCGAAAACCAGTCCCCTGTGTCTGTTTCTGACCCCAAGTCCCAAAGGAATCAAGAAGGAGCTCAGAAACACAACGGATTGTCGATTTCCAAAAACCTGGGCATAACTTCCTCCCCGGGTTAACACAGCCGCCGTGGACCACCGCGGTCGCCGCCGTCGTCCTGCCGCCTTCCGCCGGTTCTCACAATCTCAGTGACCCACACATGCGCACAGAGGAGATGTGTGAAGATTCTGGTGCACGGTTCGAATGGTTGTGCACTCGGGTAAGCAAATATAATATGGGGAGGGAAATGATAAAGAAAAATGGATAGTCCAGATTTAATCTCACCAATGAGATTAAAGGTCCAGATCAAAAGATGCAATAAGTGGGAATTCTTTATATTTTTTAATTCCAATAATTTAATCCAATCCCACCAATCCAGATCTGAGTCCATAATTAAAGGTTAGTGGTCCACGTGTCCCACTCAGAATTTCAGACCAATCAGAGAACGCCACGTGTCCCTGCCTTGTAATGCGTGCATAACGAAACCAAACTTCCGTGACCCATAACTTCGTCGTCGAATCTCCGATTTCGGCGTGCCGCCTGTCGTTGGATTCGCATCGACGAAACCTACGTAACGGTCCTTGGCCCTCGGCCATCGGGCATCCTGGTCAAAAAGTCAACATTTGCCCCTATTTCGTTCAAATTACGAAAACGCCCTTGAACTTCCGCACATCATAACTTTCACCACGAACGTCGGAATCGAATGTGCCACCTGTCTATGAACTCGTGACATTCCGAACTACGTCACGGTCATCGGTCAAAGTCCATTTGACCATCCGAAATAAAAGTCAACATTTTGCCCACGCTCAGGGGCAAAACGGTCATTTTGCACATCCGAAATCGCCCAACTAATCCCAGATTAGTGAATCACAATTAAATATTATTAAATCCCGATATTCGGGACGGGTCGTTACAACCTTCCCTCCTTAAAGAATTTCGTCCTCGAAATTACCAACAATCTTATTCCACAACCACCTTGTGGAAAACATTTCGACCTCATATCATGTGTACACCTTTACACCCACTTACTGGAACAATACCAGTCTCGTCTGCACCCAGACATCCCATCACAGTCATACGTCATAACAACAACACTCGACCACCTCGAGTGGAATTGATCATCTGATCCGCGATAAAATCGCTTAACCATTAAGCTGACTCCTTCAGCTAGATGGTTCCTTTCCATTGTCAATATATCCTTACATTTGCTCCCATTGGGAGTCACCAATCTCATTTGTCAGTCCACGCTGACACCACCAGTCAAACTGTCACCGCTAAGCTTTACCACCTTAGTAAAGCCCCAACCATCCGCCAGTCAGTGACAACACCACGTACTACATCATTCTCGATGTAGCGTAAGATCAACCACATGATCTCAATTCGCAGGGCAAGCCCAAACCTGCGACACAAATTAATCTCAATGTCCATAATCGCCGACTCCCACATCGAACCAAGATGTTGGGAAATCACGGTGTGATCAAGTCACACAAGGCTACTCGTGGTCACTCAGACCACCAATTCACTCATCCTCAGTGTACGTATACCGTCAACTAACCCAATCAAGTGGTGTAACTGGAACACATTGAATACCAGCCCAGCAGTGATCACACAAGTCAATACTAGGGTTCCACAAGCCAACCATGGCTAAGAGCACCTGCTCATACAATCACTGAACCAGACAAAATCACTCTGCACAGCGTACAGTATCCAATGTCCAGTCCACAATCACAACCAAACAAATGATATCGGAACCAAGCCGATTACCAACACGTTTGATCACACACCACTGGTACATCCCATGTACCGCCATTTAGGCACCACTCAGCCTAACCCGTAACAATCCTCGTACAACGTACCCTGTACGCACCTCAATCCATCAATCTGCCTATAACCACCCAGGTCATAGCCAAACACGTTCCAATAATGAAGTACTTTTGCCCAAACCAACATGAGACAAAGCGAACTCCACCCATCATCCAGTTCTAGTTCCGAATCCGAATTCGCAATTTCATATGAAATTCCGAATCCAAACCCAAACATCATATTTTTATTCCATTTCCAAATTCGAATCCGAAATCATTACTCCGTAAGCTATCATTGGAATAATCATTCCGCACCCAAATCCAGTAATCCATTTTCGAGCTTCGCAATCGAATCCTGAATCGTCACCCAGAAATTCGGTTCCAAAACCCAAAATCTCGTTTACGTCCATCAAGACGTAACATAACCGAACCTATCGGTTGCCTGTCAAAAACACTCGATTGACTTCATAGGGAAGCCAATCCCAATATCCACACGTCAAAGGTTGACAAAATCCGACCACATCGGAAACCTACTCAACCAAGTCACAAACCATATGGACTCCACTCCGAAAAGAAGTTCAGTCCCGTCATCTACGACTCACATACCAAGGTAAGAGTGATAAACTCTCCACCCATCTGGATCATCAAGATCACAATCCATATCCATCGCTACGTCACCCGACAAGTAATATCACGATCCTAGATCGTCACATCGACCAAAGTCGACAACATCGCAAATCAGATCCACCTAGGATCCACACATGCCCACGTAGTTAACAATCCATCTGAAAGCTGATCGTAAGGTCTTACACCCTCAATTGAATCATTCGTCAAATTTCCCATGGTGGAAAGATGACCTCGCATTTCACCACCAAATCCAAAATCATACACAACTTCTTGTGTCCAATGACCCAAGGCCAAACATGGGTCCACCTACCAATACACGCTCAACGTACTGGTAACAACAATCATCATCTGCCACGGCAGGAAATAAGAAGTCAACCCCAATGACTTCGGAACACCAATCACCGATGCGGAAACGAGCACTCCTCTCGCCTCCAAATCACAACTCTCCCCGAAACGGGAGTTCCAACCATGTTGGGAACAGACATGCTCCCAATGAGATGTCAAGTCCAACCACTGGACTGCCCAAGTCCTTACCTCACTTGGACCACCACGTGTCCAAAATCAATTCATTACTCGGACCTCACGTCCGTCAATAATCATGTATGCACACACCCCGATTCCGAACGGGATATCTACCATTTTGCCTGAATGTGCATACCATACTGCCTTCGTCTCACATCTCAACCTCTACAGGTTCAATCCTCAGGTTCCAAGTGATTCGCAATCACAAAATCACACCTCAATACCACGAATGGCTTCCCCGACTTTTCCAATTTCAATAATTTCCTTGTACTCTCTGGGGATATAAGAAGTATACCAACATACCAATCTCGGAGTTGACAACAACTCCCCAAATCCACCAATACACCTGACATAGGGAACAGCATCCCAAGATTCCCCAAATTTTCAATCATACCTTTTGATCCATTCATCACTTGTCATCATATATCTGTTAGGACTTATCCCAACACGACACAACCTCCACTGGATCCCATCCAGTCCAAGACTCAACCACCACTGAGTCGCAGATACCAATCATCGGTTCATCATGACAGTGTCACACCCCAACTGGTGGCTCATCGTCATCACAATTACTGTCACCAGCACCAACGCTAGTACCAGCACCAACGCACTATCATCAACACTAGTATCAGCACACAGGCATCCATACTAGTATTGGCATAAAGGTATCACCATACCAACATCCATACATAGCACACGAACATCCATGCTAGCACACGAACATCCATGCTAGCACACAGTGTGCAAAGTTGTTACCCTGGATCTCCGTTCATTCCGAACGACGATCCCGTAACACCACTCGTACCCCATGACTATGGGTACCTCCAATTTGACCACTGGCACATCAGGATAATGGACGTTCCTTGAACATCCCCTGATCCCCAAGTGTGAAAGCCACACTAAATACCCTCGATAGCCAGTCATCTCGACACAACTGTCGACCAACAGTCATCGTTGTCAAGATCCGTATCCACACATCACACTAATATTCGATCCAACACGGGATTCCATATTTCATCTCATAACCGCATCCGTGGATCGAAACCCATAAGACTCATTAGAGTCATCCACATGGTCATCCACATGGTCATCCACGACCTCAGCCGCTCGCCACAGCACAAGTTCTCATTTAAAGTTCACTTTTCCAAATCCATCAATTACAAGTTAGGGTTCCAAAATCACACCCTAGGGTTCCACTGACCCCAACTGCCTTCTGCAGTAAAATCCACAACCTGACCGACTCCGCGGTCCTGACATCATATAGATGTCAAATCTAATCCAATCATCAACTCAACGTGGGTTCCATCGTGGATTCCACCACGAAGGTCATCGGCTAACTCCGATGCACCAATACCCCGTACACTAACCAACACTACTAGGGTCCAAAACTTAGACCAATACTCAAACATTATTCCAATGGGGTTCCCTGAACCCGGCTGTGCCCAGCAGCACAACAATCCATCATCACATGACCGAACCGACGGTCCCACATTACCAGTTAATCGTATACAACCCCACTTGGGTTGAATCGCGTCAATGCACGGCGTATCGGGCCAAACAAACCCAATCCACCAAAACTATCTATCAGGTTGACAACCGAACTACAGCCCAAAGAGACATCACACCCTCGTCCTTCGCGCACAAAAGAGCAAAACCCGCTCTGATACCACTTGACACGACCCATCCCAATCCCCCCGGGATTACCATGGAATGTGACGTGCTCCCGTCTAACAAGAGGCGTCAGACAAGGGATAACCGATTGCCATTGCCCAAACGGGCCCCCAGAGTGCATAAGGATCGATGGAGGAGGTGTGCGATGCTCAAGTCTCTGCTGCAGTCGTATCCGGAATCAACCTGAAGGGCATTAAAAACAAAAGCTGTGAGTGGACGAAAATAAACAAGTCTGTTAAAAACATTTATAAGACATTTATGCCCCTCAGTAAAATCATATGCATGCGTCAAAAACCAATGATCACACATTTATTTAGAAATAACCATTAGGGCCTTAGCCCGGAAACCAAAGCATAGTTTCAATTTCCAGAAGTCAATCCAAAAGTTATTTCATAAATCCAGTAATATGAACCATAAGGCATATAATATAAACCATAACCATTATTTTAGCCACTGCACTATACACTCCAATCCGACATCCCTGATGTCTGACGTCCCTGACGTCAATAAGGTCACAATCACAAGGCTACGCGTGCCACTCGGGTCTCAATTTCCGAGTTCAATCCCCGAACCCCGTTCGGGTACAGCACCCCCAATGCTTAGCATCATAGACGCTGGACGTACTAGACGCATGTGACCTCTCCGGGGTACCTCATCCGGAGGAGACAATATAATATGGAAGGATCTATACAGTGCAGTACTAAATACATTTTATTGATATCCACATGCAAAACATATAGGTATACATAGATAAAATCTGAACCGATCGTTATGTTTCATCAAACGGGTCTCATGCCAAAATACCGTGAAACGTGCCATAACCGAAATATCATCAAAACCATTTATTGATTCCAGCATGTGAACATATATAAAATGTAAACCAGAAAACATTTATTCAATTCCATTTTAGGGTCCCCGACCCGCAATCGTATGTAGAAATCAACTGGGCCCCTGGCCTGATTTCACAAGTTAACTGGGCCCCTGGCCCGATCCACATGTTAACTGGGCCCCTGGCCCGATTTCATAGTTCAACTGGGCCCCTGGCCCGATTTTACATTATTCAAGTTCGTAACCGTTTCATGAAATCATATCCAACCACATTTATGGAAATCGGTGCAAATCCAGAAAACCTCGGTTTACGTGCAAATACGTAATTCACCTCGAAATACGTGAAATCATTTTAAATTCACCGATATCCAAAGTAAATCATTTAATCATAATTATAACAATCATAAAACAGTTATGCATGCATCGAATTTATGAAACCAATGTCCACTCGCAGACCATTTAACCGAGTGCCTCGATACGCGTGCCATAGGCCTTCCCGGGCCACACCACAATCACCGGGACTCCCAATCCTGTTCAAATCACATTAGAGGATCACTAACCTCATCATTAACATCCTATTCAAGTCTCGTAATTTTCCCGAATTTTTAAGTATTTTTAAACTGGATTTAAAACCTTCGGACATCCCGAACAATAACGAAACGGGATCCGATCGACACGAAACCAACGCTAAAATGTTCGTTACAATAAATAGGACAGAAGTCATGTTGGAAGTTTCCCAAAATTACCTCACACGCGCCCCCACGCGCCGATTTAACTCCCTGCGCGTGAAACCCACGCGCCGGGTACTGTTCACCGTCGTTCAACCCGAACGACTGTAAAACGGGTCGCCGTGACCCGCGGGCCAACCCGACTGGTTCTCCGTCGATACTGGATCATTTTGGACGGGGTTTTCACCTGCAAGGTCGTCTGAGATCAACCAACAGTTCTGTGGAATCAAAAACCAGGAGTAACATCCAGATTATTACCTCTGACTCAAACCCGAAGTCCAGAATTTTCCGATCGTCCTTCCTCCCGATTCCGGCCGCCTCGAGTCCCAAAATCACGTCCACAAGGTTTGTTTATGCACAGAGAACACCGTAGGATCAAATCCAACGTCCAATACCCATCCAAAACCTGATCACCATTTTTGGTTTCGAACCGAGTTACGAGCACTGCCGTCCCCGCCGTGCCCAGCTCACTTCGAGCTTCGAAAACCAGTCCCCTGTGTCTGTTTCTGACCCCAAGTCCCAAAGGAATCAAGAAGGAGCTCAGAAACACAACGGATTGTCGATTTCCAAAAACCTGGGCATAACTTCCTCCTCGGGTTAACACAGCCGCCGTGGACCACCGCGGTCGCCGCCGTCGTCCTGCCGCCTTCCGCCGGTTCTCACAATCTCAGTGACCCACACATGCGCACAGAGGAGATGTGTGAAGATTCTGGTGCACGGTTCGAATGGTTGTGCACTCGGGTAAGCAAATATAATATGGGGAGGGAAATGATAAAGAAAAATGGATGGTCCAGATTTAATCTCACCAATGAGATTAAAGGTCCAGATCAAAAGATGCAATAAGTGGGAATTCTTTATATTTTTTAATTCCAATAATTTAATCCAATCCCACCAATCCAGATCTGAGTCCATAATTAAAGGTTAGTGGTCCACGTGTCCCTCTCAGAATTTCAGACCAATCAGAGAACGCCACGTGTCCCCGCCTCGTAATGTGTGCATAACGAAACCAAACTTCCGTGACCCATAACCTCGTCGTCGAATCTCCGATTTCGGCGTGCCGCCTGTCGTTGGATTCGCATCGACGAAACCTACGTAACGGTCCTTGGCCCTCGGCCATCGGACATCCTGGTCAAAAAGTCAACATTTGCCCCTATTTCGTCCAAATTACGAAAACGCCCTTGAACTTCCGCACATCATAACTTTCACCACGAACGTCGGAATCGAACGTGCCACCTGTCTATGAACTCGTGACGTCCCGAACTACCTCACGGTCATCGGTCAAAGTCCATTTGACCATCCGAAATAAAAGTCAACATTTTGCCCACGCCCAGGGGCAAAACGGTCATTTTGCACAATTCGTCCGAAATCGCCCAACTAATCCCAGATTAGTGAATCACAATTAAATATTATTAAATCCCGATATTCGGGACGGGTCGTTACAACCTTCCCTCCTTAAAGAATTTCGTCCTCGAAATTACCAACAATCTTATTCCACAACCACCTTGTGGAAAACATTTCGACCTCATATCATGTGTACACTTTTACACCCACTTACTGGAACAACACCAGTCTCGTCTGCACCCAGACATCCCATCACAGTCATACGTCATAACAACAACACTCGACCACCTCGAGTGGAATTGATCATCTGATCCGCGATAAAATCGCTTAACCATTAAGCTGACTCCTTCAGCTAGATGGTTCCTTTCCATTGTCAATATATCCTTACATTTGCTCCCATTGGGAGTCACCAATCTCATTTGTCAGTCCACGCTGACACCACCAGTCAAACTGTCACCGCTAAGCTTTACCACCTTAGTAAAGCCCCAACCATCCGCCAGTCAGTGACAACACCACGTACTACATCATTCTTGATGTAGCGTAAGATCAACCACATGATCTCAATTCGCAGGGCAAGCGCAAACCTGCGACACAAATTAATCTCAATGTCCATAATCGCCGACTCCCACAGCGAACCAAGATGTTGGGAAATCACGGTGTGATCAAGTCACACAAGGCTACTCGTGGTCACTCAGACCACCAATTCACTCATCCTCAGTGTACGTATACCGTCAACTAACCCAATCAAGTGGTGTAACTGGAACACATTGAATACCAGCCCAGCAGTGATCACACAAGTCAATACTAGGGTTCCACAAGCCAACCATGGCTAAGAGCACCTGCTCATACAATCACTGAACCAAACAAAATCACTCTGCACAGCGCACAGTATCCAATGTCCAGTCCACAATCACAACCAAACAAATGATATCGGAACCAAGCCGATTACCAACACGTTTGATCACACACCACTAGTACATCCCATGTACCGCCATTTAGGCACCACTCAGCCTAACCCGTAACAATCCTCGTACAACGTACCCTGTACGCACCTCAATCCATCAATCTGCCTATAACCACCCAGGTCATAGCCAAACACGTTCCAATAATGAAGTACTTTTGCCCAACTAATCCCAGATTAGTGAATCACAATTAAATATTATTAAATCCCGATATTCGGGACGGGTCGTTACACCCAAATTTTAAATAAATCATTTAAAATATTCATTGAATACCTCCAGATTTTAAAATAATTTAAAATCCTTTCAAAACTCATATAAAATCCTTATTCCGAAACGGGTCCTCAGGTCGAGATATATTGGATATTGACTCAACCTATTTTGATTGGTCCTTGCATTTTTATTTCTTTCTGTTTATGTGAGTAATGTGGCTCAACACAATAAGAATCAAACTCATGAGAGCTATATATTACTCTCACAAATAAGAATAAACTCCAGTATACTCAAACTTTCAGGCCAAGTGTAAGAGTTTGATTCCTATCAATAAGAGTTAAACTCGATTTTTCAGTATACTGTGGAAGGTCCTAGGGGGAATTTCTTCAAAGATTTCATAAATTACACTTGTATTTGCTACTAATACTACTTATTGGTATAAACCTAACTCATGCCATAGTGAGAAGTTTCGATTTCAATTTTCATAAAGAACAAAAATATTCAACGTGTATAGATTCCTTTTAATAAAAGAAGAAAAAAACCGATTGTAAATTCATGTTTAATTTCCATAATGGGCTTCTATAATCTAAAATCGCTCTAGTAATCCAAAATAGTAAATATAAATAATAAAGGGGCATGGTGGTGGTTAAACTTTAAAGGTTGGAGAGATAGCTAGGGACGTTTAGCCCTCATCATTTGACCCAGAAGCCCACTGGCTTATGGGTACCCGATAGGCCCGATGACAAAAAGCCCGACCCGGCCCGCATGTTGACGGGCTGGACTTGGGCTTAGGGTATTCAAGCCCACTAGGCCCGAACCCGATAAAGCCTAGTAAGCCCAGCCCGACCTGCCTAGGTAAACCCGACCCATAAGCCCGAAAATATAAAATAATTATAAATTAAGAACTGATACCTAGTCCAATCTTGTTACTACTATCATAGTCAAAATCTAAAACTCCAACCAAATCTCAACCTAGTATCATTTAAAAGCCCAATGCCCAAACCGAACCCTAACCCTAAATTCAAAAAAACTCACTAGGTCTCTGACTCTCTTAGCGACTTTCTTATCCTATCTCTTCTTTATGGTCGAAAAGTTAAGTGAATTCTCCAAATCCAATAGTACCCATCCTTAGCTTATTTCAATATTCGATAATAATATTTAAACTCAATTCACTTTTTTTTTACAATTAGGTAGGTACAAATGGGCTTAGTAGGCCCGACCCAAGTGGGCTTAGTAGGCCCGACCCGTAAAGCCCGATAAAAGCCCGGCCAAAACCCGGCCCGACAAAGGGCATGGGCTTTCATATTTATGATCAAGCCCGCCCGATCCGGCCCAGTATTTTTTAAATTATGAAATAGGCCCGGCCCAGCCGAAGCCCAAAAATTTTGGGCCGGGCTTGCCCAACCCGGCCCAATGACGAGGCCTAGGGACGTTGGACAAAGATCTGATGGCAACAACGCTGGATTTGGTCTGCAAAAATGAAGGCATCTGAATAGCAATCGAGCATGCCCCTGCTTCCACCACCCTATAACTCTGCCACAACAGACAATTGAATGTACTACCACCACTGCTAGATTCTTATCTCTTGCGACAGAAAATTCACTGCATCACATGTTCATATAGTACACAATCAAGTAAATCAGTATTTACCAAGATAAATATTAACTCATCTATGACTTGGAGTATTGTGTTTTGTTTTATACGTCGAATTTAGTTCCTCTAGAAATTAAATCACGAGGTAAGTGAGAGGAATATGACGGTAAGTTCTTAGTCAAATGTCTTTGCTTAGCAGTTATTGTGTATTTTCTGTGGTAAGAGCGTAATTCTCGGTTTTTCTCTAATGTGTGGCGTTCTCCGAATACGGTTTTTAATTTAATTTTGGCTATGATTCGTTGTAAGATTTGTACTATTAAGTTTAAACCTATTGTAGCTAATGTTGCTGCTACTGAGAGGTGGAACCTCCATGTGATGTAGTTTGTTCGTGACCCTTCGGGTTGCTGTTTTGCTACTTTGTGAGGTATTGCCTCCTTGGCCTTGTTGTGTTTGAGAGTGATGCTCTCGGGTTGGGATCCTTTTCTCCCTTTTTGTATTATTGGATTTAACAAAAAAAAACTTTACATTTATTTCCTTATTAAAAAAAAGAAACAAATACATATATATAGGAGTAGAGAATGCTAGTGTTTTTTTAATGCGCCAAATTTGCATTTGCTTTTTTAATCAAAATTCAAAATATCTAGAAATTTAACTACGACCCTAGATTTTGGTAAGATATTAGGCATATAAGACTTAATTTTGTGAAGGTGATAATGTAGGTGCTCACTAACTCACACCCAAATATAATTGTTCGTGTTCAAAATGTTGATATAGCGAAATCTGGGGTCGCCATTCGGTAGGTTACTTCCGAAGGAGCGGATATGCAAGTGTTTGGATGAGGGGGAATCTCTTCATTGTAGTTTGATGTAGTGGTGTGCAGTGTAAGCGACTAGTATAAGTGGGGTGAAGGCTGAAAGCCTTGAGCCATGGTGTCGCAGTCCTGCTCTAGATGAGCTGGTTCAGCTGAATTAGCCTTCTAGTTGCCTTCAAAGTAGGCGTGCCACTAGTAGAAGCCGCTACTAGACATGATTAGAAGTTGGTTTTGAATTGCAGCTCATGAACCGTCATATGAATCAAGTGAAAGTGGAGCAAGCGGGTATCTTGCTTGTGATCTGCTTTTTATGTGTAACGACCCGTCCCAAATTTCATGATTAGATTAGTGACTAATCACGATTAGTGAGGTTAATCGGTGATTAGTTAGGCTAAATCGGACGAACGATGCGGAATGACCGTTTTGCCCCTAGTGGTGGCAAAACGTTGACTTTTCAATCGGGCGGTCAAATGGACTTTGACCGATGACCGTGACGTCACGAGTTCATAGACAGGTGGCACGTTCAATTCCGACATTCGAAGAGGAAGTTATGACGTTCGGAAGTTTAGGGGCATTTTGGTAATTTTGGTTAAAAGGGTCAAAATGTTGACTTTTTGACCAGGAGGTCCGATGGCCGAGGGCCGAAGACCGTTACGTAGATAAGGACGATATGAATCCGTAGACAAGCGGCACGTCGAATTCGGACGTTCGACGGCGAAGTTACGGTTCACGGAAGTTTCGGGATACTATTCCCGGCGACACGTTTTACGAGACAAAAATGAGAGTTTTGTCTTTAGTGGGCCCAGTTACTTTTCAGCAACCAATGGATGAGTGACACTTGTCACCCATCCACTGGCCAACCTCACCCATTCATGCATCAAAACCCATCCCCGTGCATCTTCCATTTTCTTTGTTCCCAAACACAAACCCGATCCCATTTCTCACCCAAATACCAAACCCTTGACCTGTGAGCTTAGCTGAGAGGACAGAGAGATGAAGGGGACCGGCTGGACGTGGTGGCTGGCCCAGGAAGCACCGCCGTGCACGGCGGAGGAGAAAACCGTGCGCAAGTATCAATTTTAACCGATTTCAATCCATTTTCAGTTTTAATTGCTATGGGTCGATTTGGACGATTTTAATGAGTTAAATAGGTTGCTAGGACATTGTTAGGAAGGATTTGAGGATGGTTAGACGTCGAGGGAGCCTGGGGAAGGTTTTGGATTTTTGAACCGTGAGGGGTTCAATTGAACCGGTCGGATTTTGAAAGGTTTTAGGTAGTTTGATTGATTGGGTTAGATAGGAAATGAAGAAATAGCAATTTAGGAATTGGAATGGAAGAAAACGGACCGAAAATGAGGGAGAAAGAGACCTGGACCGGTTACGCCGGTCTAAGTTGCAGGAAAAACCGGACCGGACTGGTTCTGACCGGTCTGACCGAAGTAGGAGACGGGTACTGTAGCAGGCGCGTGAAGCCCACGTGCAGCCACTTCAGGCGGCGCGTGAGGGCGCGTTGCAGGGAATATGGGGAAGGTTCCAACATACGAAATCATCTATTCGATGTAACGAACATTTTGGGACTGGTTTCGAGTCGATCGGACACCGTCTCGATATGTTTCGGGGCATCGGAAGGTTTAGGTTCGGTTTTCAAAATAGTTAGAAATTCCGGAAAATTACGGGGCTTTAGTGAGGGGTTATATAAGTAGTTAGTAACCCTCTAAATTAATTTGGACAGGTTTGGAAGTCCCGGTGACAGTGATCGGCTCGGGGAGCCGTATGGCACGCGTATCGAGACGCGGCTTCGGACGGTCTGTGAGTGGACCTTGTTTTCTAAATTGGTGCATGCATAAATGTTTATTATATGTTTTAAAGGCTTGTTTGTAATGCCATGGGTGCATTTGTATGTGGTTACGTATAAGCACGTATTTCGAGGTTTCGGCCTTATACGATGCTTATACGGGTCTGTATTTCTTTATTGATTTAAATGATTTGATTTTGGATTTCTAAAAAGATAAACTCGGGTATGAGACCCATTTGGTTTTGTCTCGGGCATATGACGCTATTTACGACCTTCGGGTTTAAATCGTGGTAGCGGCGGGTGCTATGTGCACGGCGATCGACGATACGACGCTCGCCTCTGGATTGGGATGTGTCCCTTCCGGAGAGGTCACGATGCATGATTTGTGGTCGGGCAGCCTGGGGAGGCTCGACTTCGGAGTGCTAAGGGTTCAGGATATCGATCGGTAATGAGTGCACCATGATCTTGTGATGGTCGGGTCAGTTGATACGTTCACGGCGACATACCAGGATTGAGGGCGGTCCTGGATGGATGGTTGCACGCATCACTATGATCGGAGTCGTGACTGACCCTTAGATATCGGGCACGGTGCCCAGTTGAGTCATATGTTCGGGCACGAGACCCAGTTGTTTTACACTGATGATTTTGGGTCAGGGACCCTACATGGATTTCCGAGTTCATGACGGTTTATGGAAACCGGCATGAACCTTTGTCAGGTCATTCTGGTTCATGATGGTTTATGGGAACCGAAATGAACCCTGGTTAATGGATGTTGTGGATCATGACGGTTCAAGGGAACCGGGCATGAACGTTTATGTTATGTATATATATGTATTCATATACCTTCCTTTACTTCTATTATCTCTTCCGGGGAGGGTCGTTGGCCTGGGTGGACCCCAGAGTAGTCACGGAGCACCGACTGAGTGGAGTCACCCCCCAGTTGGGTTCCTTACTCTCAGGAAGGCTATGGTTACTATTACCTCGGGTACGGTCAGTGGTCTACGGACACTGATCTTGACTTTGAGAAGACTCGGATTGAGACCTGGGTAGCACACGCGTAGCTTTGGAAACCGTGACAGGATTGGTTGTGTGAATTATATGTATGGATGATGTATGGTATATGAGATATATGATATGTGATATGCACAGGTTTTGGGCAGTGGCCCATGTACGTGGTTTTACTATGGTTTGGACTGAGTCCCGTCTGGTCGTTTCCATTATGGTTCTTTCAATCTTGGTTTTGGGCTTAGTTCCCACATATGGTTTCATTTGGTTAAATGGTTTTCGAATGCATGCATGCTTTTTAGTGAAGGGTACAAATGTCTTCCTTATGAAATGTTTTATAAACTCTTGTTTTGTCCACTCACAGTTTTTAATGTTTTGACTGCCCTTCAGGTTGACATTGGATGTGGACTGTAGCAGAGACCGAGATATCACATGCCTCCTCCGGATCCTGGCATACTCTGATAGCCCGGGAGGGTAAAGGTTGGAAATATCCCTTGTCTGAGACGGGAGCAGGGTCATCCCGTACTAATCCCGGGGGGATTGGGATGGGTCCTGTCAGCGTGGTATCAGAGCATGGTGCTCATATTACTCTGAATTCCAGAGCGTATTTTGCGCGATATTCCGTACGCAGGTCGAGGATGTGATATCTCAAGTGGCTACAGTTCGTGATCAACCTGATAGTTGGGGTGCCGATACGATAGTTGGTAGGATTGGATTGACGTCTTTACGATGTCTAGACCGCGGAGTCGGTCAGGTTGTTTATTTTACTGCTTTCTACAGTTGGTAGCTTGCAGTTGGGTTCAGGGAACCCTAGGCGTGATCGTGGATTCCTAAGGTAGGATGTGTATGGTTCGAAAATTTGAGTTGACGAGTGGTTTGACTTTGAAGACTATTTGAATTTGAGGCCGTTAGTTGGTCTAGTCATGCCAGCTCTAGTGTTGGGACTACACTCTACAGTCGAGGTTATGGTAATCGATTAGACCGAGTTGGTTGTCGTGCTACCATAGTTGTGATGGATGGTTGGTGCAACTAAGGTCACGGGCGACCTGGTGGATGACATTGGTTGAGTCGAGTTACGACTGGTTAGAGTTCGGTTGGATAGGTTACCATGGTTGGTACTTGTCGATGGAATCCCTGAGTGGGATCCGGAGTGGTTAATACGGGCGGTTGATTCCGTTGGATGCGAATCTCAATAGCGATGTCTGGTAGTTAGGTCTGCATGAGTTTGTGGCAGGCGCTACTACCTAGTGTGGTCGTAGTTATGGCTGTTGGGAATCGGTGACGTTCAGGTGACGTTTCCTTTTCTCGTATGCGTTATCAAGGTGACTGTACCCAGAGTTGTCGGGTACGAGGGAGGCAGAGGTTCTCCTATTCGAGCAGAGGTATGGGATCGTCGCTCGGTATGAGCGGAGATCCAGGGTTGTATGTTTTGCACAGGTGTGCTAATGTTAGTGTATGGGCTGATGGTGTACTGGTACTAGTGCTAGTACTGGTGCCGGTGATCTTGATGACGGTGAGTTACGAGTCGGGATGTGACATCCGTCGTGATGGGCTTATGTTTGGTATCTGTGGTCCCAGAGTGGATCTCAGATAGAGTTAAATTGGTTAGGGGACACGTGGTTGATGTCCGGGTATGTTGTTTCCAATCTTGTTGGAACTTCGGAATCGCGAGATGTTGCGATTGAGGTGACGAGTGGAATGCGGGCTTTCCGCATTAGTATTGGGTATTTCGAAGTCATTTTGGGTGACTTCTCAGTTTCTACCACAGTAGATGATGGTAGATGACGGTAGAGGATGGTTGCGTCACCAGTACGCTGATCGTGTATTATTTGGTGGACCCTTGATTTGTCTTGGGTCATCAGGTGGAGTGAGTATATCGAAGTTAGGTGATTGAGATTTCTCATTTTCTGCTTGGTGGCAGAAGATGTTGAGTTACATGGCGTGGTGAGTGCAGCGAGTTTTGGTTGCATTCACGTAGGATGACTTTTGATGTCATCGTATTGGAATTATTCTTGATTTTCCTAAGTGGAATGCCAGGGGTCTATACGAGGTAATCAATGAGAACCCATAGTCTCGGCGTGTCTCGTCGTTGACTAATCTGTTTAGATGTGGGAATTGGTTTAGGACTTTGGGTATCGTTATGGATCTGGATCGTGATTCTGATGATCCAGATAGGTGGAAAGTTATCGCTCTTACTTGGATGTTGGAGTTGTAGATGATGGGACTGAACTTCTTTTCGAAGTGAATCCCGTGGGGTATATTACTCAGATGAGTAGTTTTCCGACGTGGTCGGATATGGTCAGTCTTAGAGATGTGTCGATATTGGGATTGGCTTCCCTATGAACTCAATCGATGGTATTGAGGTAATTGTTTAAACGGGTAACCGATAGGTTCGGTTTTGATGCGTCTTGGTAGACATGAACGCGATTTCGGGTTTTGGAATCAGATTTCTGGATGACGATTCAGGATTTGATTTTGAAACTTGGAAGAGGATTTCTGTATTTGGGTTTTGGAATCGGATTCTGGGTGACGATTCAGGATTTGATTCTGGACCTTGACTATGGATTTTCTTTTATGGATTTGGGTTCGGAATGGTCATTCCTAATACTAGTTTACGGAATGATGATTTTTTATGCGAATTTGGGAAATGGTTAGGGATATGATTTCTGGGTTTGGATTCGGGATTTCTTACTAAATTTCGGATTCGAATTCAGATTTGGAAACGGATGATGGGTTGGAGTTTCGATTTGTCTAATGCTGGATTGGACAAGTGAACTCCATAATTGAAATGTGATTGGCTATGACATAGGAGGTTATAGTCTGATTGATGGGTAGGTGTACGTACCTGGTACATAATTCGAGGTACAATACTGGGCATACTTGTGGTGCCTAGTGACGGTATATAGGTTATACTGGTAGTACGTTGGTGAGCGTGTTGGTAGTCGGATTGGTTCCGATACCATTGGATTAGTTGAGGTCGTGGACTGGATATTGGATACTGTGCACTGGGTCATGGTATTTCTGATGGGTCTAGTTACACACAGGTCGGGTGATTTGTTGGTTAGTGTTTACTCAGGTTGAGTGAGTTGGTGGTTAGTGTAACCACGAGTGTATAGTGTCAGTTTTCGACTGACGACTGTCAAGTGGTGACAGTTTGTCGAAGGTGTCAGCGTGGATAGATTAGTGTGATCTGGTAACTCCCTGTGGGAGCAGATAGCAGGATAGGTTGAGATTGAGGAAGGAACCGTCTAGCTGGTTAGGTCAGCGACTTGGTAGATTTGACAAGTGGTGTCAATTCGTAACGTATGGCTACGGTCATTCGATGTGGTCGAGTGTAGTCGATGTGGCGTGAGTGTTAGTGGTACGTCTGGGTACGAACGAGTATTATTCTGTTTAGTGGGTGTACTGGTGTACACGTGTCATGAGAACGAATTATTTCCACGAGGTGGAGGATGTGGAATCATGATAGTTGGAGATTCGGGAACAGAAATAAATTAAGGAGGGAAGAACGGTTAAAATTAGGTCGGTTGGAATTTCGAGGACGAAATTAATTAAGGAGGGAAGGTTGTAACGACCCATCCCAAATTTCATGATTAGATTAGTGACTAATCACGATTAGTGAGGTTAATCGGTGATTAGTTAGGCTAAATCGGACGAACGATGCGGAATGACCGTTTTGCCCCTAGTGGTGGCAAAACGTTGACTTTTCAATTGGGTGGTCAAATGGACTTTGGCCGATGATCGTGACGTAGTTCGTGACGTCACGAGTTCATAGATAGGTGGCACGTTCAATTCCGACATTCGAGGAGGAAGTTATGACGTTCGGAAGTTTAGGGGTATTTTGGTAATTTTGGTTAAAAGGGTCAAAATGTTGACTTTTTGACCAGGAGGTCCGATGGCCGAGGGCCGAAGACCGTTACGTAGATAAGGACGATACAAATCCGTAGACAGGCGACACGTCGAATTCGGACGTTCGACGGCGAAGTTACGGTTCACGGAAGTTTCAGGATACTATTCCCGGCGACATGTTTTACGAGACAAAAAGGAGAGTTTTGTCTTTAGTGGGCCCAGTTACTTATCAGCAACCAATGGATGAGTGACACTTTTCACCCATCCACTGGCCAACCTCACCCATTCATGCACCAAAACCCATCCCCGTGCATCGTCGATTTTCTTTGTTCCCAAACACAAACCCGATCCCATTTCTCACCCAAATACCAAACCCTTGACCTGTGAGCTTAGCTGAGAGGACAGAGAGATGAAAGGGACTGGCTGGACGTGGTGGCTGGCCCAGGCAGCACCGCCGTGCACAGCGGAGGAGAAAACCGTGCGCAGGTATCGGTTTTAACCGATTTCAATCCATTTTCAGTTTTAATTGTTATGGGTCGATTTGGACGATTTTAATGAGTTAAATAGGTTGATAGGACGTTGTTAGGAAGGATTTGAGGGTGGTTAGACATCGAGGAAGCCTGGGGAAGGTTTTTGATTTTTGAACCGTGAGGGGTTCAATTGAACCGGTCGGATTTCGAAGGTTTTAGGTAGTTTGATTGATTGGGTTAGATAGGAAATGAAGAAATAGGAATTTAGGAATTGGAATGGAAGAAAACGACCGAAAATGAGGGAGAAGGAGACCTGCACCGGTTACGCCGGTCCAAGTTGTAGGAAAAACCGGACCGGACCGGTTCTGACCGGTCTGACCGAAGTAGGAGACGGGTACTGTAGCAGACGCGTGAAGCCCACGCGCAGCCACTTCAGACGGCGCGTGAGGGCGCGTTACAGGGAATCTGGGGAAGGTTCCAACATACGAAATCATCTATTCGACGTAACAAACATTTTGGGACTGGTTTCGAGTCGATCGGACACCGTCTCGATATGTTTCGGGGCATCGGAAGGTTTAGGTTCGATTTTAAAAATAGTTAGAAATTCCAGAAAATTACGGGGCTTTAGTGAGGGGTTATATAAGTAGTTAGTAACCCACTAAATTAATTTGGACAGGTTTGGAAGTCCCAGTGACGGTGATCGGCTCGGGGAGCCGTATGGCACGCGTATCGAGGTGCGGCTTCGGACGGTCTATGAGTGGACCTTGTTTTCTAAATTGGTGCATGCATAAATATTTATTATATGTTTTAAATGCTTGTTTGTAATGCCATGGGTGCATTTGTATGTGGTTACGTATAAGCACGTATTTCGAGGTTTCGGCCTTATACAGTGCTTATACGGGTCTGTATTTCTTTATTGATTTAAATGATTTGATTTTGGATTTCTAAAAAGATAAACTCGGGTATGAGACCCATTTGGGTTTGTCTCGGGCATATGACGCTATTTACGACCTTCGGGTTTAAATCGTGGTCGCGGCGGGTGCTATGTGCACGGCGATCGACGATACGACGCTCGCCTCCGGATTGGGATGTGTCCCTTCCGGAGAGGTCACGATGCACGATTTGTGGTCGGGCAACCTGGGGAGGCTCGACTTCGGAGTGCTGACGGTTCAGAATATCGATCGGTAATGAGTGCACCATGATCTTGTGATGGTCGCGTCGGTTGATACGTTCACGGCGACATACCAGGATTGAGGGCGGTCCTGGATGGATGGTTGCACGCATCACTATGATCGGAGTCGTGACTGACCCTTAGATATCGGGCACGGTGCCCAGTTGAGTCATATGTTCGGGCACGAGACCCAGTTGTTTTACACTGATGATTTCGGGTCAGGGACCCTACATGGATTTCCGGGTTCATGACGGTTTATGGGAACCGGCATGAACCCTGGTTAATGGATGTTATGGATCATGACGGTTCAAGGGAACCGGGCATGAGCGTTTATGTTATGTATATATATGTATTCATATACCTTCCTTTACTTCTATTATCTCCTCCGGGGAGGGTCGTTGGCCTGGGTGGACCCCGGAGTAGTCACGGAGCACCGACTGAGTGGAGTCACCCCCCAGTTGGGTTCCTTACTCTCAGGAAGGCTATGGTTACTATTACCTCGGGTACGGTCAGTTGTCTACGGACACTGATATTGACTTTGAGAAGACTCGGATTGAGACCTAGGTAGCACGCGCGTAGCTTTGGAAACCGTGACAGGATTGGTTGTGTGAATTATATGTATATATGATGTATGGTATATGAGATATATGATATGTGATATGCACAGGTTTTGGGCAGTGGCCCATGTACGTGGTTTTACTATGGTTTGGGTTGAGTCCCGTATGGTCGTTTCCATTATGATTCTTTCAATCTTGGTTTTGGGCTTAGTTCCCACATATGGTTTCATTTGGTTAAATGGTTTTCGAATGCATGCATGCTTTTTAGTGAAGGGTACAAATGTCTTCCTTATGAAATGTTTTATAAACTCTTGTTTTGTCCACTCACAGTTTTTAATGTTTTGACTGCCCTTCAGGTTGACATTGGATGTGGACTGTAGCAGAGACCGAGATATCACATGCCTCCTCCGGATGCTGGCATACTCTGATAGCCCGGGAGGGTAAATGTTGGAAATATCCCTTGTCTGACACTTCGTGTCAGACGGGAGCAGGGTCATCCCGTACTAATCCCGGGGGGATTGAGATGGGTCCTGTCATTATGCCTCATTCGAGAACTTTAAATATTTTCTTTTCCGCCTAGTCTATCATGTTAGCAGTGTGCAATTCAAAGTTGGAGGGGGGGAGTTAGACGTAATCAACCTCTTCAAGTTAGACTAGTCGAATACTAAACCAAAACACGAATATGGTTCTACCGCTTACGCAACCATAGAACTCATTGGTTGGTATATTCCAGTTATCAAAGTTAGACTTAAAGAAACCAATTGTAGAGAGAGAGAGGGGAGATGCAAACACTTAGAAGCTGAATTAAGTATTAGCATTGTGAATTGAATTACGGGTGCGTGAAGTCAAATATCTCTAGACTAAGCCCTAAGTTGGCGTTCTTGGCCAATAGACCTTCAACTAGATGAATATCCGTTGGAAATCATACCAAAGATGTTAGTAGAGTAGTAAAAAGACCCGAATATGTCGGGAGTGAGATTATGAGGGTCTCAAAGACTGGTTTGATGCTGTCGAAATGAGGAAAGTGGCCTTCAAAACAATCTGCGAAAGCAAGCCAGAATGAAATGTGGTGGTCGAGAAGTCTCTCCAGAAATGAATTTGGGATGCAAGTTCGATTAGGAGGAAAGCTTGGTGTTCTTAGTAAGAACTGACAAGGGTTGGGAGGAGAACTGAATCTTGATCCTAGATTGAAGAGGCATGTTTTGTCAAGAAGACGAGTTTTTTGGTAATAAAGAAAATTTTGAGAGTTTGCAGTTGTTGAAATTGATTGAGTTTGATTAATTTGTTTGTTTGTTTGATTTATTAGTTGTTTTTTTTTTTTTTTTGAGAAGATGACTTATTCTCCTTTTATGGGAAGGCGGATGGCCGGCACATGCTTCCACGCATGCATTTCCTTGGTGACTTAATTGCACATCCTTTCTACTCCTTCTAATGGTTTCGGCGTCATGTCAATGTGATTGCGTAAATCACGCTCGCATTTCCCCATGATCCAACCGTAGATACAAGCTGGGTTTGAGCCTAAAGTCAGATTGGGTCTTTAATTTCTTAAAACCCTCAGACTTATAGTAGTTTATTTCGGGTGTAAACAATAACAACAATCAGAATATTAATTAAACTAACAACGAGGTAGCCCAAATAAAGTGGCTAGTTGAATGCTTTTCTCTTCCTATAAATACAGCCTTGTACAAGACTTGAGCTACTACCAAATAGAAGTGAATAATCTCAATAGAATTTGTTTAAATTTCTAAAGTTCAAATTCTATGGCCCCAGTATCGGTTTCTCCTCTCAAAGTTGGTCACATTGATGATGTCCAAGAGCTGAGAAAATCTAAGCCCACCATAATTCCTGAGAGATTTGTGAGGGACATCAAAGAGAGGCCAACACTAGCCTCTCCTATACCATGCTCCACTGACATTCCCACCATCAATTTCTCCAAACTCTCAAAAGGAACCAAAGATGAAGTCAGAGCTGAAATTTCCCACCTTGCCACCGCCTGTGAGCACTGGGGATTTTTCCAGGTACAAATATAATTGCACAAAACTGTGCTCTCTAAATTTGTATATATATGGTTATGCGGCAGCTAATTATTGGTCTGTCTTGACTAAATATGTCAGGTGATAAATCACGGGATTGATCTGAGCCTGCTTGAGAACATAGAGACGGCAGCTAAAGATTTTTTCATGCTGCCTTTGGAGGAGAAAAAGAGATACCAAATGGCTCCTGGGACTGTTCAGGGATATGGGCAGGCCTTTGTTCTTTCAGAAGACCAGAAACTTGACTGGTGCAACATGTTTGCTCTTGGGGTTGAGCCCAACTTTATAAGGAACCCCATGCTATGGCCAACAAACCCAGAAAAGTTCAGGTAATAATATAACTAATTTTTGCCGAAGTCTATAATTTTTTTAATTGAATTTAAACCCTTTGTTTTTTCACTAAAGTTTAAACCTTTTTGCTTTTTCCTTGTTTCTTTTTTTCACCACTCAAAGTGAGACTGTAGAGATATATTCAAAACAAGTAAGAAAACTGTGCCAGAATCTTCTGAAATACATAGCCATGAGCCTTGGGTGCTTGAAAAGTGACGTGTTTGAGAAGATGTTTGGGGAGGCTGTGCAAGCCATAAGGATGAACTACTACCCACCATGTTCAAGACCAGACCTTGTTTTGGGTCTGAGCCCACATTCAGATGGAAGTGCCCTCACAGTTCTGCAGCAGGGGAAAGGCACTTCAGTTGGACTTCAGATTCTCAAAGATGACAGATGGCTTCCTGTTAAGCCAATTCCCAATTCCCTTGTCATCAACATTGGGGACACCATAGAAGTAAGCAAAATATCGCTTGTTAGAATGCACTGGTGTTATGTACAGAGAATTTTTTGCATGTTTATTTCTAACACAGAAATTATCTAAATGCAGGTTCTTACAAATGGAAAGTATAGGAGTGTGGAGCATAGAGCGGTGACTCATAAGGAAAAAGACAGACTTTCAATTGTGACATTTTATGCTCCTAGCTATGAGGTGGAGCTTGGGCCCATGGGAGAACTGGTGGATAAGAACAACCCATGCAAGTATAGAAGATACAATCACGGAGAGTATAGCAAACATTATGTAACCAGCAAGTTACAAGGCAAGAAAACCTTGGAGTTTGCCAAGATTCAAGCCAAAAACTCAAACTAATTAATAATTAAGGCTCCATTTCTAGTCCTTTCACCCATCATATGAAGACTTTGCACACCCTATAGGCTATTAGCATGGTAGAGTCTGTTCCTTAATTTCCAGAAATCTTGTAAATGGAGTTAGTGACTTGGTGGTTTATGCTTATAAAGAGAGTGTGATGAATATCATTGAAGCATATATTCTTATGTGTCTATTTCGTTTATTGCAGAGAAAACATAATGACATAAAACCTGTTATATGACAGATTTTTAATTTATTGAAAAAGTGTAAATTATTGAGATGAACTGTTCATGTGCTACTCAAGTTGTACATGCCTACCAATCAATGGAAGCTTTGTGGGGTCTTTGTGTTTACTAAGTTTTTGTTGTCAAATTGTGGTTTTTTTTTTCAATGACCCTTTTCAACTAGGAGCTGAGAACATGGAAACATGAGGAAACAAAGGCTCAGACATAAAATTGTTACTTTATACTGTTTTCCTCTGTGAGATTCTTATTATAGAAAGAAGCATGCAAATTATGCAATCGTGTGGAGGAATCAAAGACATACACCAAACCCATAATTCTTTAATAATAGAAAAAGAAAATAGACAAAATTATAGTCTTCCATTAATGTTGAAGGAAGAGAGAGGATGTGAGATTTTTTCTCAGTGGTGGGAAAGTAGAGAGTAAAGAGGCCCGTTGAAATCAAGTGTCTGTAATTTTTGTTTGCTCGCATTATTGTCCTCAAGGAAGAAAGCACTAGGCAAGTTGTGATGGTTTTTAGGTGATTCAAAGCTGAAGTGACAAGTGAGTGCTAAGAACAACTTGGGCACAAAGCCATTACTCAAACATTCATGATATGATAAGTGGAATAAAACTAAACAAACTGGTAAACTAACCGAATATGAAAACGGATTATAACACGTGACATTTACAACTTTAACTAATGGAATTATAAAGCGGGTAACCGGTAACCTGAGCGAGGTTTTTCTTTTCACTAGTTCCTTATTTTGAATTTTTGAATTCGTCATTAACTACCATCATTACATAAAAAAATTTAAATAGAATAATGTATGTAATTGACTTGAAATACTAACCATGTAGAAAAAATTCATTTATAACTATATTCAATATATATAGTATACATATATAATATTTACTATATGCATAATATAATAAAGGGTCAAAGAAATCAAACACTAAAGAGCATATGAGGCAAAGAGAACAAAAAAATAATAATATTATTTTTAATTGTTTAAATGAATTCTCAATAACTCACTCATCCTCTTTATTGAGATATAAAATGGTACGTACATTTGAAATTTATTGCTTACAAATTTTGTTTAGGGAGTTTTGAATTAAAAAATGTTTGAGATAAAAAAATGTCTTATTTTGTTTAATATACAAATATTAAAAAATTTAAATAAAAATAAAAATTATTAAGAGTATAACAATGATTTACTCTTGAATTAATTAGTATATGTATCATGCATACAAAGTTTTATTGAATTATCAGGTTTTTAATGAAATGAAACGATAGGCCAATCTCTCTTGGATTGTAGAGTAATTTTGGGGATTGGTTTTGTCGAAAGTGGGGACTTCATGGACTGACCTAACTGGCTAACTGGTTCACATTGTTATTGCCCTATATTGTTTTGTTCATTGTATATGTCGCTAACATGATATAGACTTGCAAATGTTGAGAAACGAGGAATTCTCTAAAGGTTGAACTAAAACTTTACCAGGCTTTTTGATCATTTCTCTTTCCTTACTTTTAAATATAAGTTTAATCTAGTCAAATTTTAAGGTCCGCCGCTAAGTTTAGTGATTTCAGTCTTATTTTTTATTTATTTCATATATAACCTTAAAAAATGACTAATATTGACAATTTTTATTCTCATTTAATATTATAGAATAACATGAGAGAAATTTACAAGCGTAAATTACAAACGAAATGTATCTGGAATTCTCATAAGTTTAATGTTCATAGGTAAAAAAAAATCAACTAAATTAAAGGCATTTTTAATTATTTAAATGTAAAGCTAAACTCGCTATTATAAATATTTTGATTAAATGCATAAATTCTAGCAATATTAATAAGATAATTTTTTTTTTCAAATTCAAAAGGGCATCAATAAAATAATTAATGTTGTAAATTATTTTTTGAATGAATGATGTAATAAATAAACAATTTAGCTATCATACCGAAGTATGATATGGGAATAAAATTCAAAAGCATCATGATTTCACAATGACATCTTGGAGTTTAGGAAATATATAGCTTGCTAGGGCAAGGACTCGTGCATGATCGGAGGAAAGCCTGAAGCATTGACATAATTGGTGGCCTTTTTGACAAAATGAAACCCACCATAATTAAATATCAAGTGCTCTCTCTCTAACTACTTGCCATTGCCATCAAGTCATCAAGTGATCAAGTCATCAACAATTGTGGGAACTTCACCCCCTTCCCCCTTCCCCCTTCCCTCTCCTCCTCCCCCAAGGCTAATCATCCATCCTTTTCAAGAAGCCTTTTGTTTGGTTAGAAAATTTGTGTGAGGAGGGTGATCTCAGCAGCTGGGTCCCAAGATCCAACTTTGACGAACTTTATTAAGTTGTGAAATGCCAAACATAATTAACCAAGTGATTCAGTAAATGGGGAATGAGGGGGCTTTAGAAAAATTAAGGACCAATGGGAAGAGGTGTGAGAGGAAGCTTGAGACTTGACAAGTGTATGAGGTGGTGTAACAGATGGGGACCCAAATTTGGGAGCCTTGAAATTACAAGACAACCGTCAATTTTGCTTTGCTCACTTCCATTACCATTTTACAATTTGGCATGTTGTGATGTTGGTAATGGAATAATGGTATGCATACTCATTGAACCTCCTTAAAAAAAGGGCCTCCTTTTCTTTGTGTATTATAATGCAAAAGTTCCAATAATTTGACTACCATCACCAAACCTGAAAATCCCCCCCTCCGCTTTTCCACCGCCCTCTTGTTTGTGTTTTGATGAAAAAAGAAGGTATTGGATCAGGAAGTGATGATTAAAAAGGTCGGGGTGCCAACAGAGATGTTAAATTGTCTTAAAAATTCTTTGCAAGAAGAAAATTCAGAAAGAAAAAGAGACGTGCCCATTACATCTTTTCGATCATGATCAATCCCTAACGTCCTTAGCAAACTCATAATATAACAAACTAATCAGCACTCATCGGCATTTTGAATTACTGTTAGTGTCACGTAGGAGTCAATTTCGATCAAAACCTATTTCAGACTCTTTGTCTAAACCCACACCGGGCCTTTACACCACCGCAACAAGTCCAATTGCCACCACATCCAATCAAGGCGAGTTAAAAAAAATTACATTTCTACAACATTCCTGACAGAATCCTTCCGAATTTTTCTTCGAAATTCGTGAGAAGCTAAGGTCCCATCTGACAAAACCTGAACCTTAAAACAAACGCGAAATACCCTTGCTACACCAAATAAAGTTCTATGAGAATTTTACCTAAAATTTGGCAAAGTCTCCCCTATAGTTAGGTCAACCGTTTATCACCTATTAGACGAAGGATTCAAATAACAAATCCACTAACCCAACATTCCAAATAAACTAGATCCAAGTAAACCTCCCCAACAACTCAACAACTAACCCATAAACAACCAGAGCAACGCTAGGTTAAATTGCAAATATAACCCACCCCTAATGTAAGACCCGTGTCTTGTAGGGAACGGTGAACAATCCCACATTCCTGCGAGGGGGAATGGTCTGGGAGAGGATGGTGGTATGCCTTAAAGGTGTAGGCACACACCTATCTAGCACTAGGCATTTTGGGAGCTCAAGTGGCTTTGGGGGGGATTGGAACCCCAAAGTTAAGCGAGTTGAGGCTGGTGCAATTCCATGATGAGTGACTCCTTACGAAGTTGCACCATGAGCTCCCGAAAACAAAACCGTGAGGGCGAGGCCTAAAGCGGACAATATGGTGCTAGATGAGTCGGGTCCTGACCAAGGAGGGTCAGATCCTGACACCTAACCTAAACCAACAAGGCAGCAAAAGGTGATGCTTCCTCCTACTCTTGATGCCTCGTCTTGCTACAGTCTGAAGGGTGCAAACCAAACAACAGTGAGTAGACATTAGAATCATTTCGAAGCATAAATACAAACACGCTAATAAAGTGATGATAACAATAATAACAAAATCATGATAAACTTACCTCGTAGTGCCATACTTACCATAATACCCTCCACTATGTATATATATATACACACACACACACACACACACACTTACCAGAAACTCCTTAATTCACCTAGTTTGAACCCACACTATATTTAATTGTACTTATCAAGGTGATAATCTGGCTTAAGCTAATATTCTGAGCCTTAGTCCCACATCTCGTCGAAGTCATATTCCTAAGCTGTACCTTGATACCCCGAATCATCCCGACCTGTAGCTCAATATCTCGGCTCATGTAACGACCCGTCCCGGAAGCTAGGATTAAGGAAGTGATTAGTGACGGATTAGTGAGGTTAATCGGTGGTTAGTTGGTTACTGTGGGACTTTGGGCGTAAAATGACGATTTTGCCCTTGGTTTGGGCAAAATGTTGACTTTGAGTTCGGGCGGTCAATTGGACATTGACCGATGACCGTGACGTAGTTTGGGACGTCACGAGTCCGTAGACAGGTGGCACGCCTGATTCCGACATCCAAGGAGGAAGTTATGATGTTCGGAAGGTTAAGGGTATTACCGTAATTGGGTAAACGAAGGGGGGAAAGTTGACTTTTCGTACGATAAGGTTTTTACACGTAGACCGAGGACTGTTAGGTAGATCTCGTCGTCCTGAGTTCAACGACAGGCGGCATGCGTTCATCGGACGTAGTACGAGTGAGTTACGGGTCTAGAACGACGAAGGGTAAAATGGTAATTTGTACAAGTGAGGGTAAATTGGTCATTTATAGCCTAGGGACTTGTGTGCAATGGGTATTGGACACTTGGCAGCTGTTGGATAAGGAAGCCACATGATTTTGACACGTGGTCCCCTCTGGATGGGCTTAGAAGCATCGTCCACCGCCTTGCACCTGTTTAAACCGAGTAAGTGTGTGTGTGCACGGGTTTAAGGTTAACCGTGGAAAAACAGAGACCAATCGACTGTGGTGAGTGAGGGAATCATGTGTGAGTTCTTTGTGAGGGAGAGTGAGTGCTCAGTGTGGTGAGGGGAAGGTGAAATTGTGGTGGAGCAGTCGTGAAGCCGTCGTGGACGGTGGGTTTCGGGTTAGGAGAAACAGAGGATAAAACAGCCATGGATTCAACCTCTTCAAATCCCCATCAAGTGTTGCTGATTTGTGAACAAAATATGGGAAGAAGGATGAGACAAACTCACTCGACTGGAATTTAGGACCTGAGATGGACGGTAAGGCCCAGACCAGGAACTTTTTTATTTGAAGTCGATCATGGTGGATTGAAATTGAATGGCTAATGCTTTAATTTTTGCTTTGGGTGTGATTTTGGAAATCTAAAGGAACTGATTGGACCTAGTGGCACTAGTTTCGAGACGATCGGACATCGTCTCGATATGTTTCGGGGTACCCGAAGGTTTTAAGGCTCGGTTAAAAATAGTTAAAAATACGGGAAAATTATGGGATTTTAGTATGACCATTGTGAAGTAGTTAGTGACCTTAGTATGGGTTTTGAACAGGTTCGGGAAAGCTGAGGATAGCGGAATGGCCGGGAACGGCTTAAGTACGCGCGTATCGAGGCGACGTCGGAATGGTCTGTGAGTGGACTTTGCTTTCTAACTCTGGAAGCATTCATATATGTTTTTATATGTTTTCTATACTTGATTCTATGATTTGATTTATGATTATGATGGTTTACGGTTTTGCACGTTTTTCGAGAAAATAACGGTATTTCATGTTTTACGAGATTTTGATGGATATTGTGATTTGAACCTGATTTTAATGATTTGATTTCGGGATTTGAAATAAGATTTGATTTCAAAGAAAGTAAAAGGATTTTGGGAAGGGTTTTCGGGCTTGAAGCCCAGTTCAAAAAAGTGGTTTTGAGAAGCGTGATTTCGGGTTTGTGAATCGGATTTCCGGATGACGATTCGGGATTCGATTCGGGACTTGAAGTGGATTCCGGGTTTGGGTTCGGAATGGTTATTCCGGATGCCGACTTACGGAGTGGTGGTTGCGGACTCGGACCTGGAAAGGAAATGGATAAAGGTTTTTCAAATGGTTTTGGATTGGATTTGCTAGATCTGGTTATTGAGTTTAAAGACCGGGATTATGTTTGACGGGGGACGGGCCCGGATTGGGTTTAAAGACCCGGATTGAGTTTAAAGACTCGGGAGTTTAAAGACTCGGATTATATTGAGGCCTGGATTGAGTTTAAAGACTCGGGAGTTTAAAGACTCAGATAGATCCAGCAGGTTCGGTGAATGGAAAAATGAGATGGTTTTCAACAAGGTTTTCCGATGTTTTGGGCAGTGGCCCGGATGAAATGGTTTTCGGTGGTTTTGGGCTGAGACCCGGGATTTGGAAAAGGAACTTGTGTTCGGTTTTTCTTATATGGTTTGTTTAACCGGAATATTGAATGGTTTTATGATATGAATTGGATATGCATGCATTGGTTTTTGAAACGGAAGGTATAAATGCTATTGTTTTATGAAATTTTTTTGAACATACTTTATTTTTGTCCACTCACAGTCTTTTCGTGTTTTCGATACCCTCCAGGTTATTGCGGTGCGGGCTGTTGGTCGAGAGACACGGAGACATCACACTCGTGATCCACAGTAGTTCGGATGACTGGATTCGAGAATCCCTGGTCCGACTTACGTGTTACATGGAGGTTAGACGTCAGTCTGGCATTCGTGTCATGCGTAAGTCAGACGGGAGCAGGGTTTAGTCCCTAATCCTGGGGGATTATGGGTGGGCCCTGACAGCTCATGTCGAGCTGTAACTCAATATCCTGGTCGTAGCTGTCATCCATAAATCGTGGCTTGATGTCCCAGCTCATCCTAAGTCGTAGCTCCCACCTCGCCGAACCTATGATAGAATCCTCCATGACATTGCTCATACCATACAGAGCATATGATGGAATCCGCATGACAAACCTCGTATCATTTCAAGAGTATGATGGAATCCTCCATTGCATACCGCATATCCTTTTGAGTATATGATGGAATCCTTCATAACATACCTCATACCTTTCCAAGCACATGATGGAATCTTCCATGATATACCTCCTTATTTACTGAGCGTATGGTGAAATCCTCTATAACATACCTCCTCATTTAACAAGTGTATGATGGAATCCTCCAGAACATACCTTCATAACATACCTGAATTTAAAAGCTCCATATCTCACTTATTTCTCTACCAAATTCGATGTTCTAATGGTGGAAATATTTCTAGTTGAGCCATGCAATTCAACTGAAGTAAAAAAAAAAAAATGAGAAACCTCACATGTAGTGGCATAAAATTGAACTCAGAGTTCTAGCCAAGTTTTCAAGTTTCGTTCGTAAGCCCTTGGTTGTCCTCGAGTTTCATGGAAGGCATGGTTGAGTTCACAGAGAGGAGATGAAGCTTTTAGTGTGTTTAATTTAGGTCAAAATGGCCAAAATCGAAATCACCAATTTTGGGGTTTTTGGTTTCTCATTGGAAGAAGAAGAGAAAATGTTTTAAGAGGAGAAAAGAGAAAATGCCAAAAAAATTGGAAAAAAAGAAGATAAAATCTTCCTAAAATATCTACCTTATAAATTACCAAAATGCCCTTCAAAGTTCAAGGCCCATAACCCTCCCAAACAATCTCCAACTTTCACGTGCTGTTTTTATAGAACTCGTGAGTTTGAGACTTACACAATGATCCAAGAAAAATTTCCAAAAGTATTCCCAAACTCAAAGTGACTTTCGAACTTATCCTAAACCCGAGGGCAAAATCGTATTTTCCTAAATTAATTTTCCAAATTTAATTTCTTTTTAGGAACGGGTCATTACAGCTCACCTCCCTTAAAAAAAAATTTCCTCAAAATTCAGACTAGCCCAAAGAAGTAGATATGTATACTGAGCTCATACCTATACCACAAACCCCACAAATAACCTCTTAAAGGCTCGAATGTTCCTTCAACTCAACATAACTCTTCCCGCACTCAACACTAGTCATCAAAGAAAGCAAATGCTTCCCTAATCGATAAGTAACGATACCCTATTCACCAACAATACAAAACATCGGGCCTCAAGTTCTCTCAACATCGGATACCCCTAAGAACTTTATGCTGAATTATTAAGATCCTTTCTCTATTCAACAAGTTAAAAGTCTAACATAAATCAAAATTCCATCTTGGATCATGTACCTTTTTAAATTTATTGATTCCTATCTTACCATCAAGCTATGCATGACGACATCGTCAATGAGGCATCACGAAAGCGTCAAGAATGCACACTATGTGTTTGGTCTACATGAAGTTAACCTAGAGCACTGATACCAAGTTGACAAGACCCTTAGCGAATTTCCCTTCAAAATATGTGAGAAGTCTTGCTCATGTCTAACAAAATCTGAACCTCAAAACAATTCTGGGAATACCCTCGATATGCTAATAAAGGCCTAGGAGAATTCTACCAAAAATTAGGCATAGTCTCCTCTATAACAGAGTCAATCGTCTTCCTCCTGTCAGACGAAGGATATGAATAGAAAATCCACTAACAAAAAATTCTAAATAAACTAAATCTCAGTAAACCTCACAACAAGTCAACAACAAACCTATAAAATAACCATAGCACATTAGGTTAAATTACACATATAACCCACCCCAAACTTAAACCCACAACACAGTAGAAGGTGATGCCTCCTCCTAATCTCGACACCTCGTCTTGCTACAGCCTAAAGGGTGCAAACCATATGACTATGAGCGAACATTAGAACCATTTTGAAGCATAAACATGAAAATAAGCAAACGAACAAGAGGTGCCGAGATGATAACAATAATAAGAAAAATCATGTACTTACCATAATGTCATATGTTATATATATATATATATACAAGGGTAGATGTCCCAATAGCATGCATCGTCCTAGATGGACGAGTAGTCCCAGACGGACGAGGTACAACCATGACTGCTAACCAGTCATATGTCCGTGCTCAGAAACGAAGTAGACTAATAGGTTTGAAGGATTCTCATCCCTGGAAGAGGATAAATCAGGCACATTCGGATCCCTTGTAAATATCAAATGATTCATCTCATGAGATAATTCCAGATTGTGGGTCTGTCCTAAAAGAGACAGTGTTAGGGGATGCTTCAACGTCTAAACCCACTCCAATGAATAAAGAGATCTCAGTAAATCATGCATGTTTAGATATGGAATCAGAATGATATTATCGTCAATGATTTATATGTATTCGCGGTAGCTATGAAAATATTAACTAAAAATGAAATCAAACCTTATTTCGTTGATGAATGAATGCCAACGTAGAGAAGACTGGAAAAAAATGGAAAGAACCAATCCAAGTCGAATTAGATTCTGTGACAAAAAGGAAGGTGTCTGTAGTTCTCACACCTGCCCATGTTAAACCTGCATGATTTAAATGGATAGTCATAAGGAAGCATAATGAGAAAGACGATATTGTGAGATGTACAACTCATTTAATGGTGCACAATTTTCTCAATGCCCTGGAGATTGATTACGAGAAGACATATTCTTCCGTAAAGAACGTCATAACGTTCCACTATCTTTTTAGTTTGGTAGTTTCCGAAAATACTGAATACGCAGTTTATGGACATGATTACTGTGTATCTCTATGGAGATATGGATAAACATATATATATATATATATCAAAGTTTTTGAAGGAATTAAAATACCTGATGCAAATAGTTATAGACCATGGAACATGCTCTCTACTTATTCAAGGCGTTCACTTTATGGATTAAGATAATTCAGACGAATGTGGTATAACCGTCAAAACAAGTATTTGATTAAGGTGGGATATAGAATAATGAAGAATACCCATACATGTTTATTAAGAAAATAAGTTCCAAGTTTGCTATTTATTGGTATTCTAGAAGAAACCAAAGAAAATACTAAGCACATGAAGTTGAATTTTGAAATGAAGGATCTTGGGAGAACGAAATTCTGTCTCGACCTAGAGCTCGAGTACCATGCATATGAGATTTTTGTCTATCGATTGAATTACATTCACAAGATGTTGATACTATATCTAGAAGATGTTCAGATACTTTAATGGGGATAAAGCAAAATCTTCAAGTAAGCACATGATCTCTGCAATCTAGATCCTAAAAAGGACCAGTTTCGTCAACAGATGATAACGAAGCGATAATGTGACCAGAAGTTACATATCTAAGTGCAATAAGCACATTATTATATTTGATTCAAATGCACTAGACCAGACATTTCATCCGTTGTGAACTTGCTAGCTACATTTAGCTCTGCCCCAACATGCCGCCACTGGAATGACATAAAAAACATCTTCTGATACCTCAAAGGAATTTCAGATATAGGCTTATTTTATCCCTACGCCTCGAGTAATGAATCAAACCCCCTTATTCCTCGGAATGTTGCATTGCCTTATTGGGTATGCTGATGCAGGTTACCTATAAGACCCACATAAGGCACGTTTCCAAATTGGTTATGTCTTTGTCATTGGGGACACAACAATATCTTGGAAGTCTAAGAAACAAATCATTATTGCTATGTCTTCAAATCATGCAAAGATTCTAGCTATTCACGAAATAGTTCGTGAAAGTATATGGTTGAGAGCCATTACAGGGCATATTCGAAGTACTTGTGGACTGCATTCCACCAATTATGAACCGAAGATTACCTATTAAAATAATTCTACCTTCATCGAGCGTATGAGAACCAGGTTCATTATAGGAGACAACAACGAGTCATCACCCAATGCAACATTCCAAAAGCATGTTCATGGTATTAGCTTGTGTAGACTTGTTGATCTACCAAATTATTAATTTTTAGGAGGAGTCGATATCAGAGGAGTATCTTGAAGCATATCGAGTATCTTGAAGTATACTAAGTATCCCAATGTATACTTACAAGACTATCGTGTACTCTTTTATCCTACGACCAGGGTTATTTTTTTTTCATTGGGTTTTGTTACCTTACTAGAGTTTAACAAGGCACACTTTTGACATGGTCACTCCATTAATAATGTATCCTGAAGATTCCATGATTCGACTCATACGCATTTGCTCATCTTTTCTCTTCGGCCACAGGTTTTTCCCTCTGTTTACGGGGCAAGGTTTTGGTGTAGTAACCCTAATGCATTCTATTTCAAAGACATACTATCTACTCATGTTCCAGAAGAGAAGATTCCAACTACCTCCGGAGATCCCGATGCGATCACGATTCGCGCTCGTTGCACTTTTTTTCCTTCGACCAGGATTTTTTTTGTCTTACATGGTTTTTGTTAACTGCAAGGTTTTAATGAGGTAAGAGATAAACGCCTAGCCAAGCAGCATTGATTACATGGAATACCAAAGGGAGAGTATTGTAAATAGTATAGGATATGTGACTATTCATGTAAGGGTACGAAAGGTAGTTTAGTCATTAGTGAAATGGTAGATAGGTGATCTTATACATAGTACTGAACCCTAACGTATTTCTATATAAGGGATTAGTTAACTGATTAATGAGATGAGATACGTTTTGATCGTGCTCATAAAAACTCTTATTTAGACATAAATTATTATAAAATTATTGTAAACTCTTGTAAATTATTGTTTAGACATAAACTCTTGTTTCCACCTCTCCGGTCGAATTGTAAAATTATTTTTCGAAGTAAATTTAAATGAGCAGCTGATAACGTAATTAAATTATTTTTAAATTCAAACGAGTAGGCATTAATGTAATGAAATATATTAGTTCTTCATTTCGATGGATGATGTCGCTATTCTTAGTAAAACGATGAGATTTCCAAGACTTTGGCGATTTCCTGTTGTGGTTGATTTGTGGAGTTATTTCAGTATAACGTGACTCCGTTCATTGATGGGAGTACAATTCTTCTCCAAATGCATCACATCTGACTCAAGCGTGCTACACTATTTTTCCTTCAATTAAATTTTTGTTCCATTGAGTTCTTCCTAAAAAGACTTTTTAACGAGGCTGCAACTTAAATAACCATCTTTATTCTTCATTATTGTTGTTGAAGCCTTCATAGCTGACTATTGAGGTTCATACGAAGTACAAAATTTGCCTTATCTTTATTTATTGTATTGTTTTCTTTGGTTCTTACTTTTATTAAGATCGCGAATCTTTTTAAATTCCTGTTATTATTCCAGATGTGTACATTTGAGTCATCCATTCTACCATATTAAGGTATTTTGAATAAAAACAAAATTTCTTCCAATAAAAAAAATAAAAATAACGTACCATGGAACGAGCTGGTTAGCACTTTGAATGCTTTTCATACATGTTACATAATATCTTATATCAAGTTCAATATGATAATAATCAGCCACTCATTACTATTGTGATTCTGCCACAAGTGATTCTGCACCATCAGTCACCGATGCACTGGCCTTTACAAGCGAGATTCGAATTGATGAAGAGAACGTCCAATCGTTACGAACAAATGGCATAGAAAGCCTTTACCCACACCTAAGCTAAGGAAGTCAAAGGGGAAAGAGCTGCGGGGACGCTTTGTTACCAGTTGAAAGTAGACACTTCCCAGAATGGTACCCATTGATCTCACAAAGCAAACCATTCTGCCACTTCTTCCACCGCCTTGACCAACTTGTGCCAAATTACAGCTGTAAAAGGTACCGCCTGGTCCTCCGATCAAGGATGATCAACTAGACCATATCACCAGACCACATCATGCCAAGTACCGGAACAAATTCGGGTTGTCTTTGTCCCTTTCCAAGTAGTCCCGGGTGATTAGATCTTCAATCCTCTTTTTAATTGCTTTGAAGTCGGGCTGAAAAAACGAGGAGATGGGAGGAGATAAATACTACTGATTTCAGAACCAAGGAAAACAGGATGTAAGATCTTATACGGGTAGAGGAATGAGTAGTGTAAAATTACAAACCTTGAACATGCGACCCAGCTGCTCAACACACTCCATAACCAACTGCTGATGACCCAAAACTTTACGGCTCTTCATGATACGCACAATTGAGGCATCAATGGCATACCTTCTGTCCTTGTCAACATCTTCGATTACTTTCTTCTTTTCATCCACCGGTGGGAGGGGAATCTGCACGGTAAAAACAGGGATAACTGATCACTCACATAAGCCACAAAATTGAAAGACAAGAATTTGATATAGTGGAAGGATATACGCACCTTGATCCTCCTCATTTTGTCAGTAAACTTAAAGTTGAACTCAAAGTAATCAGTGGGAGAGATAGTTTTTGTGTTTGGCTCTTTGTTAAGGATCTTATACTTGGCACATGACAAGGAATGGAGTAGTCTTACAACATCATCATCAGTTAAGTTTAACTGATTCATGATCTCTGAATAACTCAGCCTATCTGAAGTATTGAATAGCAGCAGGGCTGAAGCCTAAAATAAGATGAAGAATATCAGTTAAAATTAAATAAATCTCTACCAAAAACTGCCCTTCACAACCCAGGAAAAAAAAAATAATAAGATCTAAAGATTAGGAAAGTTGTATAATATATTAAATGCATAACCTGATAAGTCGTCACAATAAGCTCTATGGTTTTTGGTTCAAATTTCCCACTGATGTTACAAGTACCCAATGAGTACATCCATGTAAGCTTTCTGTGCTTTGTCTTCGTTTGATAGAATTCCTTGAAAACTTCAACGCACTTCACCTAAATCAGTGATAAGAGAAAGGTTAGAAACTTCCTCAGGATACTAAACCCAGCAGACAGTTATTTTCTTTAAAAAACCACAAATTCTATCAGCAGAATCTATGTACCATCTCTGCTGGAAGGTTGAGGTCAAAAGACTTATAGCTTGGCCAGAACCCAGTGGTCAACACAGTAACTGTCAAATCAATTCCAGGATTCGCCTGTGGATTATTGTTCAGATACTCCTCAAAGCTGGTTTGGTTCTCCTTAGCTAATGTCAAATCAGTAACCTGCAAAGAAAAACAAGTTTCTTTCGTCCGTCAGATCTCCAGCAGTATCCCAGAAAAACAAATAGTTCTGAAGCATTAGCAAGGAAACTCACCATCCCCTCCATCTTTGAAGTAAACTGACCACCACATTGTTGCTTCAGTTTTGTCAAAATGCATCTCTCATGGTCATCATTAGCACTCTTGTCAAAGAGAAGGCGTCGAGCAAGCTTTTTCCTGACAGAAAATTAAACAAAAGTAAGTCTAATGTCTTATTAGAAACCAAAAGCAATTACAAGCAATCAGCAGAAATAAAGTGATACCTGTAAAATTCAGCAAATAGGTCCTTGTCACTAATATAAGCCAGCAGCTTTACCACCTGCAGTTAGATTGACAGTTATTAATGAGATTTGTTTATCAAAAGGAAAAGATAATACGCCTATGGAAGAAAAATAAATGGAAGGGAACTTCATGAATGGACCTTCTCAAGTGTCTCCTCGATGGCTTCATCACTTAATTTTTCACTCCCGCCTTTCTTAAGAATGTTATCACAAAAAGTGGCCAGTAGTTCTGCACTTGAGCTTCCAGCAACACCCTTGTTGCAAAAAATCTCAAAAGCCTCCTTGAGGGACTACAAGTACACCCCAAAAAAAAACGTCAGCTATTCACAAAAGGTTAATAGCGACAATATGAATCTCAAAACTTTGTTAAAATACAAACCTTATGGAAAAGAGTATGATTTTGGAAACAATCATTGACATAGGCTAGGTACTTGTCATGCAGCTCAATCACTTTTCTAACAAAAACCTGAAGATCACGATCATATTAATTTTCATTTTTCACTCAAGAAAATCATAAATTCAAGATGCACTGTTCATGAAATTACCTGCTCCTGCAAACCAACAACGTCCTTTTTCTCTGCCTGTGGGGCGAACAAAGTATCAGAATTCAAGTACACTGAACTACTGATTAGCGTGGCATGCAAAAAATTCAGCACAATATGAAGTGATAAATGGACGACTAGAAAACACTGACATAATAAAATAGACGTCTAGTCGGACATCTGAAACAAACAAAAATACCAACTAACAAGAAACCCAACAATATTCAAAAAAATCAACAATCCTTTCAGCTCTACGGTAGAGTACATATCATATCATTGCTTTTACGCAGTTTTCATGCATCTATTAATGGAAAAAAAAAATGCTGATTAATGCAGAATCATCAAGGGCAGTTTAATCTTTAGGGATTTAGTGTTTTAATATTTTAACGTTTGTTATTAGAGGCAGAGGCCTAAAGCTGAGTTAGCCTAATTCTAAAGGAACTAGGATTAGTTTTCCTATTTTCCAAGTATTAGATTTACTTTCCTGTTTTCCCTCTACTAGGATTCTTTCCTATTTTATTGGGTTTGGGTCTTTGTATATGCTACCATTGTAAACGTTGGGATGGAGGAGTTCATGAATAAAAGTTTCTGAGTATATTTTCCTGCGAAGGGATTGTTTTGGTGTGAAACCAAGTTTTGGTGCGAAACCAAGCTTTGCCATGAAGCCAATTTCGGGTGTGAAACCCTTGGAGTGAATCCAGACCCTATCTTTTAAGTTTTATGTTTTTGTTTCCTAGAGTTTGCTTCCGCTATGGTATAGTTTTCTGCTATTCTGTTTTGTCCTACATCATTTATACACATGATTTGCAAGTTATTTAAGTTCCTTTCAGAAAAGTATTTTATGGAAGAGAATCATTGAAAGATTCTAAAGAATCCAAACTTTCGTTCAAGAGTTCAAATTCTATACATTTCATTATTTTCTAGGCTTATACTCAATTATTTTCAGCATAGGAGCCTCCATAGAATTTCGAACAAAGTCTGACAAGTAAGGAAATATGGTTAAAGCACAGACCTTCTTGTTGCTTGCAGCATCTTCTGCTTGTTTCACTAAAGCAGTTCCTTCAGCAGTAACATGCTGCATCATGAAACAGCATTCAATACTATGGATCATGAAAGGAAAGACAAAATAGGAAAATATATGTGCTAATGCTATACACCAGATCACCTTTCAACCCAGAAACAGAAGGAAAAATAAAGGCAAAGGTAGAATTGAATGCTACTGACCTGCTTAAATATACTGGAAACTGGATCCAAGCCTTTAGGTATCTTAGAAAATAGCCTGAACATTCTAGACAAATCATCCACCTAAAGGAAACAAAAGGAAAAATGATAAGCAAAATGCAGCATTTGTATGTCTCTTCAATCCAGTTAAAAAATATGTAAATTTTAACATAAGCCAAAGGTACCTTGTCATCTCTAAGCAATGCATGGCATCCTGAGTGCTCTTTCTCAAGCAGTTGCGTTGCATACACAGACAACAGCTCATGTTGAACTTTCTACATTAAGCATATAATAATCAACATCAATAGAATAATAAATTCTAAAGATAATTATATTCTAACAACCTAGAACTATTATTTCCAGAAGACTAGCAATGCATAAAAGGTGAATTTACAGAAATAACAAGTACAAACCTCAAGCAGCTTTGGCTCACTACTAGAATGCAAATAATGAGAAACTCTATCTTTCTCCCGTCTTAAACATTCCTCTGCCTGGAATTCAAGAAATAAAAGAGCACATTGGAAACATTTCATAGAGACATACATACATGTTAACCTGATAAAGCAAGCATAGTGAAGTTTACTTTCAGCATATAATCTGGACAAGAATCTTCTAATATCCAGTTGGAAGCTTTCCGAGAATAATAAGAAGCAGTATCTTTTAGCATGTCTGCTTCAAAGTCATTTTCATAGTGATTCATTTGCCCCATTCCAATCTCAACAAATATATCCAGAATGTTTTTCAATAGAGCTCGATCAATCTGCTCTCCTTCACGTTCTTGATCAATCTGATTTGAGAAAAACATGGCAGTTAACTTTATTTCACAACTTCACTGCTACAACATACATTTTCAGTAAAATTGAAAACGTACCAGAGATATTACAGCATCTCTTACTTTTCCATTTATTTCTTGGTAGACCTAGAAATCAAAAGTATTCGCTCATCATATTACAATTCGAATGGATGGGACAAGGGAAGAAAAGGGTGAGGAAGTAGTAGAGAAAAGAAATCATGAAGACGGGCAAACACAAGTCAGTCTAGGATATGGTTCCAGAGGAATACAAAAGAATCCCAAACAATGTGATTGGAGATGACATGTAAGGGTTCCAACAAGACTTACCAGATCTCGGAAGCAAGTAAGTCCAACTTCATTTAGGGGCGGAAGTGACCTCCGAGCTATAAAGTAGCGATCAAGATAATGAAAGAAACGAGAGAGCCACCTAACCATAATCTTATGGTTTGTCCACCTTTTCACAAGCTCTCTCAACATGAATTCATCATGCTTCTCTTTCAAAGACGGCAAAACCTAATCATAAACATATAAATTCAACTAAATTAGAAGAAAGCAAACACGAAGAGCATTAAGAGAAATTTATTTAAAAACAAAAAAAGAAACACAAAAGCCTGCTCTCCTACATCTCAAACAACAATAGGGGTTGGGAATGGCTGATATTAGCCCCGACTACACATCTCTCTGAATATCATGTTAATATGCAGCTAATTGTAATAGGAACATAGGTGACGTCAGATACAATGGGCATTACAGAATCTTAATTTTAGCTGTAAAAAGAAAAAGAAGAAAAAAAGATCGTGAGCTTATAAAAATGCAATCTATATCATAGTAAGGAATAGCTAAACCCTCCTCACCGTTGTAGTAATGTACTCTTCAAAAGACTCCTTATACTTGTCATAAAGCTGTTGGGAATAGTCATGTGGTGGCTTTTGAGTGCACATATTGTATATGGTTCTGCAGATAAAATTGAACCGTCAGTAAGATCGACCTTTAGAGCATATACACCAACCACCAATAGCAACGAAAATGACTACATCTACAACAAAAGAAATTTGAGAAAAGAATTACGTGTAGAGCATCATGTAGTCCTCTGAGCTGAACTGAGACTCGGGCAATCCTTCCAGAATGTTCTTGAGCTTTGTGATCCCCTTTTGCATAAACTCCCATCCTTGTTCTAGATCAATGGTCTTACGCTCATTCATCGCCGCCATCTTGCCGCACCCTGATTGTCAGCCGCAAAACTAATATCTGTAATACTCAATCACCGAAATGTCAACAGACTGAGCGAAAGTCGAATTTGCCAGGAAAGAAACCAAAAACTTATCGTAAAACGTAATTTGATTAACTCAATCACGTCCCATCTAAAATTGAAGTACAAGAACCATAAATGCTCAGTTTGGAAGCCAAGAAAACATGGAAGGAGCTCCAAAAACAGCGATTTCCACGGTTTCTCAACAATCAAACAAAGCTCGAGTTCATACAAAACAGCACCTTAAAGAAAATGATATAAACAATTCGATCATCAGAATAAAGAGGAAAATCACGACATGTCACCTGAGTTCGGAAGCCAAGAACCCTGATCGCGAGGGAGATAAGACGACTAGAGAGGAAGACGACGAAGCTCGCCAGAGAATTGATGAAAAAAGGGAAACGGGCGAAAAAGGACTTGGTACTAATTGGTGTGTAGAGTAAGCTCAGATGTGAGCTCTTTTGGATTTCCGATCCACTGAGTCTGGAAAAAAAGTCTTAATTTCTGTAAATATCTTTTTTGTTAAATAGTTTTTTCTGTGTCTAAAAAGCTTAATTGTGGTTGCCACTTGCCGGCAATAGTGTGAGATTTTTTATCATTTTGGAGGGTCAGTGATGAAGTTTTGTGGATTATCATGAACTTTTAAATAGAGAAGTTAGAAATTCGTGGGGTATCAATAATTTATAATGATAGCTGAACTGCAGTAATTTTTTTTTTAAAGTTCTGAAATTTCTTTTTTGAATAATATAAAAATAAAATAAAATTTAAATACAAAATTTAATATTTATACATAAATAATATCCAAATTTTATGTTTATGTTTCTCTTGAAATGTCTACACTATTCTTTCCGGTGAAATGAAGGTCAAAGGACGAAATAGCAAATTACAAAGTAGGATCATAAAAGTCAATACAAACCGAGCCGGTTCTTGATAATTTAAAAATATCATTTAGGAGGGTAGAAATGACAGAGAGGAGTTTCAAATGTTGTGCAACATAACTCCACCTTATAAAAGTGCTTGGCCATGACTTTTCGCGAACGTGTTTTTCTCCCTACAGACATGATACAGACTAAAGCGTCTACTAATTGATGGAAAATACTATAAGTAGACTTCAGGAAAAAAAAAACTGTCCATTCGAGTCTATACCCAAATTTGGGTGTCTATCCCAAAAAGAGAGATAGCGGTATAACACGAACAATTTCCCTTACCCACTCCTCAGGTAGAACAGCCCAAAGATGCTCTATATCCCAAAAGCCATCTCGCAAAAAAAATCAAACACCATTGCAACACAACTAACATCTAAAGAAGGCAGAGCATGTTGGTGCAGTCAGCTATCATCCACCCACTGATCCCGACAAACTTCACCCATTGACTAGACCCAATCCGTCATTTAAGCCCTTTCTTAAGAAGATAGGCCCCAATGACCACCGATTTCTAGGTGCATGAAGCATAATAGGGGAAGGTAGATTTCCAGAGAAGGTGCCACTTAAAGTATTGGAGATACTTTGCTCAATAAATATTGGCCCACAAACCCTTATCATTCCAGAGAAGATGCCACTTAGCTTAGCTAACAAAGCTTGGTTCATGTGAATTGATTTTTTAAGCCCCCTAACTACTTGGCTGACAATTATTTCCTCTCTCGATCTCTTTCTCTTATGTGGTGTCACCGCACCCCACCATTACACTCGACTCATTCTGGGGTTGTTTTGGACCGAATCAAGGCTAGAGACAGATTCATAGGTGACGGTTGGAAGGAACAAAGTGGATCGGATCTTCTCGACGGATTTTTGGTCAAATAAGGTAAAATCTCTCACTTCTGAACTTAGATTTGAAATCCTAGGAGTGAGTAGATAGATTTACATGTGTGGACCATAAAAATCGGTGTGGTGTGGAGGTAGTTAGAAGATCATCAAAAATGACAATTTATGCTAGAATTTTCCAAATTCCGGCCACCATTGACGGCGATGGCGATAGTACGTCCGTCTTCCCTAGCAAGCTCCAATGATTTATTCAATTAGGGTGTGATGACGTGGCATGCCATGGGGAGCCACATGGCAGCACATTCAACATCTCAATCAATTGTTAGTCAATAGTTAAGTTAATTAACGTCGTTAAAAGTTGACGAAATATACTAATGGCGTTAGCATATTTCGTTATAAAAGAACCCTAACACTGTAATGTGGACGAAATATAATTATTCTATTAGAATATTCTATTAGATTTGACGAAATATTTTGTCAGAGCCTCAAAATATTCTGCTTGATACTGAGCAGATGCGTGTGGGGGCGCATAGCCTACACGTGGACCAACCTTCTACTAACGTGTGACAACGTAGCCATTTGTAGGCCTACATTGCATGGAGCCATTTGTAGCCCTACATAGCTTGTCTAAAGTTTTGGCACATTTCAGATCAATTTTTGGCAGTTTTAAAGCCACTTGAGTCTGTGTAAAGCCCCGTTTAAGTCATTTCATTTTGTAATGGATGATTGAGTTCGAGGGTCAAGGAAGCTTGGTTGTTGATGTGTTAAAGCGTTCCTTAGTACTAAGGCTTCCTTGATGGGTATTTTGGATGTACGATGAATGGGTTTGAATTTATTTCATGGTTACCACTAGGTATCATAGGATTTCTACGGCACATGATGAGTTGTATTTCCTATAATGTGTTTGTCAAAGTTTCTCCGATGATAGTACCATAAGATTTTTCTCCACTAGATCGAGGTTACTCCGATGTTGGCGTCACAAGGCATTTCTCCGCCAAATTATCTAGGTTTCTCCGACGATGGCCTCACAGGGTATTTCTCTGCCAGATCGTCGAGGTTTCTCTGCTAGATTGTCAAGGTTTCTCTACTAGATTGTTGAGGTTTCTCTTATGCTAACGTCGCAGGGTATTATTTTGATGCTAACATCACAGGGTATTTCTCTACCAGAATGTCAAGGCTATCTACACATAGTACAGGGATCCACATGTCTTAAGGTATTTTCAGAGCTGTGAGGAGTAAGTCCCCAGGTTGGACGTCTTGGACTCTAGCCACTGCTTGAGCTAGTATCAACGGTAGTTAGGAGGGCTTGTGCCCATGTTAGACTGCTATGGATATTAAGCTATAGCTCGGGATGAGTTGGGACACTTATCTTTTATCTTTGGCTGGTGAAGTGACAGAACACGGATTTCAGCTTTGAGATGGAGTTAGCGAGTCTCAATTCAACTAAGCTTTGAACATTGAAATGGATCAAATTATTAAAGGAATAGTAGGATGTTTTACGATAGGGATTTGTCAGCTCTTGATATGTGATTTGACAATATGATAGCTGAGCGGCTTACCAGCTTATAAGATACGATGATTATTATCATAGGTAGTGATCGGTGCCTGAGATATCTAACGAGTATACTTTCATGATTGAGATTAATGAGTGGTGTGGGCTGTGATTTGAATTGACAAATAATTGTTGGGCTTCAATTATTTGTTTCCATCTTTAAGAGACGATGTTTTCGATGTTTGACGTGATGAGGTATTCCTCAAGGATAGTTTTGGTATCAAATATTGAAATCCTTTGTTTGATAGTTGATTAACGTGCCTCGAATGTCTGGTTGAGTTTTCAATAGAATTTTAGTATTGTATTATCAAAGATTTTCAAAAGGAAGCGGGGACATTAACGGGTTTCAAGAGGAAGCTCGGGAAGGGTATTTTCATAATAAGTGCACTTTTTGACCATGATCAGTGGCGCCCTATAGGAAGTCACGGTTTAGCTTATCCAATTTTTCATTCTTTCATCGGGAACTTAGTAGTTTGCATGGCATAGATGGGAATAGAAGCATACACAGCTTGAATAAGAGTAGCTTTCCCAACCATACTGAGTACCTTACTCTTCCAAGCCACAAGTTTACCCTTCCACTTCATTAATAATGTACTGATAAATCTAACTATTCCCTTTCTCTTGAATAAAAGGCATCCCCAAATATGTTCACAAGTTGTTAGTCACCAAAGAGCCACATATGCTACTAATCTATCGAATGATATGTTGTTGTGTATTTAGGGAATTTAGAGGGGCAGATTTCTCAAAATTCACGGGTTGGCGCGACAAGTCACAAAACACTTCTAAGCATCTCTTAACCACTTTGGCTTGGTTACCTATGGCTCCAGCAAAAAACTGAAGATTATTAACAAAAAATTAGTGTGAGACTTTATGGCTTGCTTTTAGAGGTTGTGACAACCTTCCATGTCCTAGTGTCCAATGCAGCATTAATGAGATGAGACAGCTTTTCCATACAAAGAACAAAAAGATAAGGGAGAGTAGGTCCCCTTGCCTAATGACTTGCCCTGGGATAAAAGTATCTAATATCTCTTTTTTTACACATATTTGAAAACTAGTAGAAGACGTGCATGAACAATTTCATAAACCCCGAGGGGAGTTGGAGCTCCATTAGAACTTGTTCTATGAAGGACCACTAAAGCCTATCATAACGCATAAGCCTTTGAGAGGTCTACTTTCCAAGCCTCGAATCCTCATTTCCCTTTAGTTTTTTGGTATCTGTAACGACCCGTCCCAAATTCCGGGATTAGATTAGTGACTAATCAAGGATTATTAAGGTTAATCAGTGATTAGTTGAGCGAAATCGGACGAATGGTGCAAAATGACCATTTTGCCCCTAGTCGTGGACAAAATGTTGACTTTTGACCCAGAAGGTCCGATGGCTGAGGCTCGAGAACCGTTACGTAGATCGGGTCGATACGAATTCATTGACAAGCAGCACGCTGAAATCAGACTTCAGACAGGAAATTTATGGTTCACGGAAGTTCGATTTCACTATGCACGCATTACGAGGCGGGGATGATGTGGCAATATCTGATTAGGCAGATATTTTAAGTGGGACCCATGGACGAGTGACAAGTGTCACTCATCCTATTGGTGGCTTCCCTAAAAAGTGGATCTAACTAATTAAATAATATTTTCCTAATTATTTTATAATTAATCCTACCCACTTTTCGTCCCAACCATTCATCTCTACCTCTTCCTTTCATTTCCACCATCCATTTCATCTCATCTAACCACCAACACCAAATCTCTCTCTCTTCTTTTTCCCCCGCGCATCAAACATCATCTTCTTCATTTTCTCTGAAAAACCCGAACCCCAACCCAACCATAACCCCTCCAAAACTCATCCATTGCTTCTGGGTTATGATTGAACGTGAGAGAATGAGGGGAGACGAGTCTAGTGGTGGTAAGCAACCGAGAGAGGTAAGTTGTGGGTTTTGAACTTGGATGCTGGTTTTCAGTGTTGGTCAATCGATTCCATTAATTAAAAAAGGTTCCTGATGGTTTTAGGGACGGTTTGAGATTAGAAGCATGGCTGGGAATGATCTGAAACGTGTGGACCGTGGGAAGGAGCTGGCCGTGAGTTTTCTTGATCGGGAAGGTATGTTCTTAATGGTTTCCCTCAATTTTATTCATTCAAATGAGTTGCTAAGGACTAGACATGAGGATAGGAATTGAAAGGAAGGGAAAATAACTGAAAATGAGAGAGATTAGACAGTGAATCGGTCGCGCTGGTCTAGACCGGTTCGATCCGGTTCGAACCAGGCAAACCCGATTCACTGGAGGAAGAAGACAGTGAGCAATGCGGCGAGTGGGCTTCACGTGCAGTCCCTTTAGGGGCGCGTGAAGCATCCTTTGGGGATGACTTCAACATGACTTTAAATCTATTCGATGTAACGAACATTTTGGGGCTGGTTTCGTGTTGATCGGACACCATCTCGATAATGTTCCGAACATCCGAAGGTTTAGGATCGATTTTAAAAATAGTTAAAAATTCGGGAAAATTACGGGGCTTCAATGAGAGGTTAATAAGGTAGTTAGTAACCCATTAGATTGATTTGGACAGGTTTGGGAGTCTCGATGATGGTGATTAGCCCGATAAGGCTTACAGCACGCAAATCGAGGTGGCAACTTAGGACGGTCTTTGAGTGGACCTTGTTTTCTAAATTGATGCATGCATAAATGTTTATTATATGTTTTAATACATGTTTTGTGATGCCATGAGTACATTTGTGTGTGGTTACGTATTAGCACATATTTCGAGGTTTCAGCCTTATACGGTGCCTATACGGGTTTGTATTTCTACGATGGTTTAAATGAAATATTTTTGGATTTAAAAAGGATAAACTCGGGCATGAGACCCATTTGGTTATGTCTCGGACATGTAGCCCTATTGATGACCTATGGGTCTGAGTCGTGGTCGCGGCGAGTGCTTTGTGCACAGTGACGGACGATACGACACTCGCTTTCAGACTGGGATACGTTCCTTCCGGAGAGGTCACGATGCATGTATCGTCGTCGAGCCGCCACTGGAGGCATGACTTCGGAGTGCTGGCGGTTCAGGATATCGATCGGTGATGAGTGCACCATGATCTAGAGGTGGTCGCGTCGGTTGATACGTCCACCGCTACATACCAGGATTGAGGGCGGTCCTGGAAGGATGGTTGCACGCATCACTATGATCGGAATCTTGACAGACCCTGAGATATCGGGCATGATGCCTAGTTGAGTCATGAGTTCGGGCACAAGGCCCAGTTACTTTACGTTTATGATTTCGGGTCGAGGACCCTAAATGGATTTCTAATTTCATAACGGTTTATGGGGACCAGGCATGAATGTTTTCGTTATATATATATATATATTCATATAACTTCCTTATTTGGATTGTCTCCTCTGGGGAGGGTCGTTGGCCTGGGTGGACCCTGGAGTAGTCACGGAGCACTAACTGAGTGGAGTCGCCCCCGTTGGGTAGCTTACTCTCAGGAAAGCTTATGGGTTATAACCACCAGGGAGGATCATTGATCTACGGACATTGACCTGGGTGGACCATGGGGAGACTTGGGCTTTGAGACCCCGGGTAGCACGCACGTAGCTTTAGAAACTGTGACAGGATTGGTTATGTGATTTATATGTATATGTTATATGATATATGATGTACTGATTTTGGGCTGAGTGCCACATGGATTTGGGCAGTGGCCCGTATGATTGGTTTCATTTACGATTTTGGGTCAAGGCCCTATTAGTTTGATAAATTGGTTTCCGAATGCATGCATGTTTTTTAGTGAAGGGTACAAATGTCTTCTATTAAAATGTTTTTAGAAATTATTTTTTTTGTCCACTCACAGCTTTTAATGTTTTGACTGCCCTTCAGGTTGATCGCGGATGCGGGCTGTAGCAGAGACCGAGACATCATATACTTCCTCCGGATCCTGGCGGACTCTGAAGCCCTGAGCGGGCTAAAGTTGGAATTTCCCTTGTCTGACACTCCGTGTCAGACGGGATCAGGCGCGTCCTGCGTTAATCCCGGGGGGATTGGAATGAGTCTTAACAATATCTGTGAAGAATCTCCTTGGAAATCATAATATTATCTGAAATTTTCCTACCCTCCACCGAACTATCTTGATTCGGGCTCACCAATTCAGTAAGTAGAGGGCGGAGACGAGCAATTTTAGTCATGATCTTTTACGTTGTATTACAGAGACTTATCGAACCAAAAAAAAAAGGCCATAGATCTAGGTTTATTGGTCTTAGGCACCAAGGTAATAAGGATATGATTCTAACCATCTTGGATTTTTCCACTACGAAAGGATTGGACAACCATCTGAAAAATGTCATATCAATATAAACTCCAACATCATTTGTAAAACATAGCTAGGAAGCCATTATCCCTCACTATCATAAAGACCATCAATTTTATTTCGACGCCACCATATAAGTGTAGTTAGATGAAAGAATTAGGTGTAACACGACTTCATACTCACTAATCAATTTTCTTTCAATATCAACTATAAAAGGGTAAGCTCGTTGACCCAATCTTCGCTGAATTCTTCCAATCTAGGCGAGAAGCCTTTTTTCTTATGAAAAATATGACTAAACAACTTAGTCTTCCATTTTTTTTTTAAATCATTAGTTAGATGAGTTACTTTGAGACGAACATCCCCAAATTCCTCACCACACACCTTTGCACCACCTCTTTAAAGGACTCATGTGTGGTCCAGATAGCTTTAAAACGAAAAGGGGCAACCTAGCGCTTGTGAATCTAAATAGAATGGAGTTGTAAAAGTAATAGGCAATGGGCTAACGACACTCGAGGCAAGTGTCTAATGAAAGCTTGCGGGAACAAGACCTTCCAATCTAGGTTAGCAATTTTCATGTTCAGACTCTCATAGACATGGTTATTGGACCATGTGTAATCAAGGTCAATGTAACATAAATAAATCATGTCGAAATCAATTGCTTCAACCCACAACATGAGCTATACCCGCCCTTTTTATCATTTGGCTACACCAACTCATTGAAATCACCCATTAAACACCAAACAAGACTATTATCAGTGGCATTGGTGCTTATTTGGTCCCATATGTAATACCCCGGATATTCGAGGAAAAGTAAAATGATGATTTTGCCCCTAAAAGTCAAAGTATTGACTTTTTGATCAGGACATTTTTAAATACTTTGAAAGGACCGTTACGAAGATCTCAATGTCCTAAATAAGTCAACATGTGGTATGTCGAACACAAAGCTTGAATGAGTAAGTTATGGGCTAACGAAGGATAAATGTATTTTGGTAATTAAGTGATGAAAGGTAACTTGGTAATTTCACCTTTTAAACATGTGAAACACATGTAATTGGTCTAGAAGGCTCTTTATTATTCTTCCACTCTCTCACTGACATGCCCAAATATATATATATATATATATATGATCGTGAAGGTGGGTTTGCTAGTTTTTGGGTGTATGGGACCAAATAGAAGAAAACCACCCATAACCACCAACCCATGAAGGTAACCAGGAAATGATGAATCTAGGTGTAGAGAGAGGGGTAGAGTGGGGAAGAGATTGAGTGAGAGGAGCAAGTGAGGATAGTGCTGAGGATGAAACATCCTCAGAACCATAAACTCGAAGTGGAACCCGTGGGGTTGGAAAAAGGATCATTGAGGTTTTGGCCTGCAAACCTGAAAGTAAGTTACGCAAGAGTTTCTTCTCGTCCTTGCGCACTCAAAGGGCCATTAATACATGAGGTTGGATGTGGGGATTGCTCAAACAACAAGGTTCCATAATGATCGTGAGGTTAAGATCTATATCGCAAATTGAGGTAAGTTCGTGCTATTTTGAGATCATAGATCCAACCTAGAGATAAATTAGAGTATAATATTCGAAAAAGGAAGGAAAATAGTAAGAAATGAATGATTTAGAGCCCGGATCTAGTCGCCAGGCCAGGTCCTGTGTATAGACCCGTGTGTCGACCCGGCCAGAGCTTGAAGGAAATTATAACTAGCTCGAGGTTCCCACATGTAGCCACTTCAGGTGGCGCGCGAAGGCGTGTAGGCCAGAGTTTGGGAATATGATCAAAATGAAAAATGGTCAGGCTGATATCCCGAGTTCAATGGTTCAAGTTTTGCCTAAATTGGACATTGTAGGAAAGAGTTATGTTCGTCCAAAGTTTTTGGTGTTTATTTAATTATCCCCAATTAATTATAAGATTTGAGATAATCAAAGGGCTTCATTATCAACTTATTTTGATTATTATGATTGAGCTAATGGGAATCAAATTGCGAAATTTTGACATAACCGATGGTTTTGGGCATATACCCAAAATTAGAAGTATGGATTGATCCATGGAATTGTGACGCGTAGAAATATGAGGTGAATGATGTTATGTTGTGAATATGAACGTGTATATGTTGGTGTTATTGTGTTGTGGACAGGTGCTGGAGGATCAGTCTCAAACGTCAAGCGGGGCTCTAATCCTGAGACTGGTGAGATGTGAGTTGACAGGACCGAACCCGGAAATCACTTTCCATACCATATCCAGGTCCTGCTCTCGTCTAACATGTAACTTCAAACAAAAAGTGTACCCTCAAAATCCTATCAGACAAAGGATACTTAAAAACTCGTGAGTTTATGCCTCCGTTTTGTAAGCAACCTCGACTCTCGTGCAACGATCCTGGAAGGGCTCAAAACCAATAAAAAAATGTGTGAGTGGACAAAATAAAGATTTTAAAAACATATTACTTGAAAACATACTATCTACCCTCCGTTTTATCAAAACTAAGCATGCATCAGAAAAGTTCTCAAACCTCGGAAAAACAACGAGAATACAAGTATATTCAAAATACGTATAATTACTAGAAAACATGTCCATCTAAAACTCATGATATGTACCAACACAAACGTAAACATACCAACACATAGCCATATCAGTCACACTAAATCCATCAGTTTATCAAACCAACCAATCATATCAACTAAACCACATCGATGCCTACAAGTTAAATCAACATGTCAATATGCACTACTAGTAGGATAATATCACTCAGGAACTAACGGAGCCCCAAGCTCAACGTTCGAGTGTGGACCAGCTCAGGACCTAATGGAGCCTCATGCTCGACGTCTGAGTCACAGTCCCAGTCTCAGGAACTATGGAGCTTTACCTCGACGTCTGAGGCTGCTCACAAGTTTTGAGAAATACAGAGCATTACTTTAACGTCTAAAATTGTCCAACACATCTGGCATCTCTAGGAGGGTTTATGGAACATATCACATATATAACATATCCAAAATCCAAAATATCCAAAATCACATAATCACATATTCATATCACGTATAAAATCCATTTCAATAATCCAAACCAAATCCAAAAACCCGAATCAATTAGAAAAATCCGAGCTTAAGTGTAACGACCCGTCCCAAATTCCTAGATTAGATTAGTGACTAATCATAATTAGTGAGGTTAATCGGTGATTAGTTGGGCAAAATCGGAGAACGATGCAAAATGACCGTTTTGCCCCTAGGCGTGGGCAAAACGTTGACTTTTTATTCTGGCGGTCAAATTGACTTTGACCGATATCCGTGATGTAGTTCGTGATGTCACGAGTGCATAGACAGGTGGCACGTTCAATTCCGACATTCAAGGAAGAAGTTATGACGTTCGGAAGTTTAAGGGCATTTTGGTAATTTTGGTTAAAAGGGGCCAAATGTTGACTTTTTGACCGGGGTGTCCGATGGCTGAGGGCCGAGGATCATTACGTAGATCGGGATGATATGAATCCGTAGACAGGCGGCATGTCGAATTCGGACGTTCGACGGCGAAGTTACTGTTCACGGAAGTTCAAGGGTACTATTGCACGAATTACGAGACAACCTGACTTTTGGACTCTAGTGGGCCCCAGATATTTTATGGAGGCCCAATGGATGAGTGACACTTGTCACCCATCCACTGGCCAACCTCATTCATTCATGCATCTTCCCCGTGAATCTTCATTTCTTCATTTCAAACCCAAAACATTTCCCGATCTTACCATTTTCCTATTCTCTGTGCAACCCAAACCAATCCAACCCTTACCCTATGATCATGACAGAGAGGCCAGGGAGTGATGAGAGGACTGAGGAGGTTTCTGGACGGCCAAGGGCAAACCGCCGTGGACGGTGGAGCCATGAAACTCAAAGGTAACTCAGTTTGCCCAATTTTCATTTTTAATTCGATTTCCTCATTATGGTTGCTTTTGAACGATTATGATGAGTTTTCTAGGATATTAGGAAGTTATTATGTTGGTTTGGAAGGTGGTTAGATGTCGAGGAAGCCATGGGTGAGTTTTGGGATATTTGAACCATGAGGTTCAAAATGGAACATGAGGTTCAAAATGGAACCATGGGATTTAGGGGTTTTTTATTCATTTGGATGATTGTAATAGATGGGAAATGAAGAAATAGGAATTATAGGATTGAATTGGAGTGAAAACGGACCAAAATGAGGGGTTTAGAGGGCCAGACCGGTCACGCCGGTCCAACTAGACCGGACTACACAGTCGAACCAGCCGGACCGGTCTGATTCAAGGAAGAAGATGAACAGTGCCCTGGCGCGTGAGGCCCACGCGCATGGACTGTCTAGGGCGCGTGGCCCACAATCTGGGGATGTTGTCAACATGTGAAACACTCTATTCGATGTAACGAACATTTTGGGACTGGTTTCGTGTCGATCGAACACAATTTCGATAATGTTCGGGGCATCGGAAGGTTTAAGTTCGGGATTAAAAATAGTTAAAAATACCGAAAAATTACGGGGCTTTAGTGGGAGGTTAATTAAGTAGTTAGTAACCTTCTATTACGATTTGGACAGGTTCGGGAGTCCCGGTGATGGTGATTGGCTCGGGAGAGCCGTATGGCACGCAAATCGAGGCGGCAACTCGGACGGTCTGTGAGTGGACCTTGGTTTTCTAAATTGGTGCATGCATAAGTGTTTATTATATGTTTTATTACATGTTTGATGATGCCATGGGTGCATTTGTATGTGGTTACCTATAAGCACGTATTTCGAGATTTCGACCTTATACGGTGCTTATACGGGTCTATATTTCTTTATTGGCTTTAATGAACTGGATTTGGATTTCAAAAGGATAAACTCGGGTATGAGACCCATTTGGTTTGGTCTCGGGCATATGACGCTATTGATGACCTACAGGTCTGAATCGTGGTCGCGACGGGTGCTATGTGCACGGCGATCGACGATACGACGCTCGCCTCCGGATTGGGATGTGTTCCTTCCGGAGAAGTCACGACGCACGATCTATTGTCGGGTAGCCGATGGAGGCTCAACTTCAGAGTGCTGACGGTTCAGGATAGCGATCGGTGATGAGTGCACCATGATCTTGTGGTGGTCGCGTCGGTTGATTTGTTTACGGCGACATACCAGGATTGAGGGCGGTCCTGGATGGATGGTTGCACACATCACTACGATCGGAGTCATGACTGACCCTTAGATTTCGGGCAGGATGCCCAGCTGATGTCATATGTTCGGGCACGAGACCCAGTTACTTTACGGTTATGATTTCGGGTCAGGGACCCTAGATGGATTTCCAAGTCCATGGCGGTTTATGGGAACCGGCATGAACCCTGGAAAGGTTATTGTGGTACATGACGGTTTATGGGAACCGGGCATGGAGGATGTTTTCTATATATATATATATATATATGAATGGCATGGATGCTATAGATCATGACGGTTCAAGGGAACCGAGCATGAATATTTATGTTATGTATATATATGTTCATATACCTTCCTTTACTTCTATTACCTCCTCCGGAGAGGGTCGTTGGCTTGGGTGGACCCCGGAGTAGTCACGGAGCACCGACTGAGTGGAGTCACCCCCCAGTTGGGTTCCTTACTCTCAGGAAGGCATGGATCGTAACCTCAGGATGGGTCATTGGTCTACGAACATTGACCTTGGATTCTGAGAGACTTGGGTTTGAGACCCCGGGTAGCACGCGCATAGCTTTGGAAACCGTGACAGGATTAGTTATGTGACTTATATGTATATATGATATATATGAGATGTGATATGTGATGTGCACAGGATTTGGGCAGTGGCCCGTGTACTTGGTTTCATGATGGTTTTGGGCTGAGTCCCTTATGGATTTGGGCAGTGGCCCGTACGGTCGTTTTCATTATGGTTTTGGGCTTAGTTCCTGCATATGGTTTCTTTGGTTAAATGGTTTTCGAATGCATGCATACTTTTTAGTGAAGGGTACAAATGTCTTTATGGAAATGTTTTTATAAACTCTTGTTTTGTCCACTCACAGCTTTTAATATTTTGACTGCCCTTCAGGTTGACATCGGATGTGGACTGTAGCAGAGACCGAGATATCACATACCTCCTCCGTATCCTGGCGTACTCTGATAGCCCGGGAGGGTAAAGGTCAGAAATATCCCTTGTCTGACACTTCGTGTCAGACGGGAGCAGGGTCATCCCGCGTTAATCCCGGGGGGATTATGATGGGTCCTGTCATTAAGCCTAAACCCCCATAAAACGTGTCATTGAAAATATATTTGAAAACCCATCCAAAAATCATATAGAAAGCACCAAAATCTAATTTCACAAATTCTCATGTCATAACACACATGCAATTCAAATCCACAATCGAAACGGAATTTGAAACATAATTTAAGAAAATTTCTTAAAACGTGCAATAAAATAATCATTAAATATTCGTAAAATCACCGAAAATCACTTAAAATTCCAATAACCCAAATATCATCAAAAACACATAGACACACATTTAAAACTCTTAAATATGCATGTATAATATTTTTAATAAGATAAAAGTCCACTCACATGTACCTTATATACAACCGAACTGAACTGCACATTTTTCCGTAAAATCCGAGAACATCAATTCCTTCATTTTCGACCAAATTTCTACCTTCATTCCATAAGGTTTTTCTACATCCAAATTCCCTGTTTTCAGATCCAGATCTACCCCAAAGCTCCCAGAAATGTGTTAGAATCCTCGTTATCAAGCTACTAGACCTCAAACAAGGGTTAAAAAATATAAACCCACTGTGAGGCTTCGGGTTCACGGTGACCTCACAGGTCTGGGGAGTTCTTCTCTTCTTCTCATGCCTCTGTCTCATCCCTTTTCCTTCTCTAGTTCTCTCTTGCATCTCTCTCACTCTTTTTGGTCTCTCTTTTCTCACAGGTTAAGGCCATACATGGCTTTTGTGGGGTTTCAGTTCATGCCCACCGAAACTCACACAAGCACCCCCAACACATATAAAAAGGGTGATAAGTCAGTGGAGGAGAATTCCATACTTCTCCAAATCTTGACACGTGGAAGCACTTAATTGGTCACTATGCAAAATGACCAAAATGCCCTTGGTGGCAAAATGACAAAAATGCCCCTAAGGGTTCTTGACCCGAAATAAGCTCAAACGATCTCCGATTTTGGCGTGCCACCTGTCTACGAAATCAGAATTCTGAGACCTTCGCAATGTTCTTTCTGGAATTCTCCAAAGAGGTTCATAGGAAAAAGTCAGCACTTTGACTTTTTCGAAGGCAAACATCCTTTGACTCCATTTTTTCCCGAATTTACGTTTTCTCGGGATCCGGGCGGTTAAAATCTACCCCACTTAAAGAAATTCCGTCCTCAAAATTCCAGAACTAATCCAATTTCATGTTCATATTCAAATTGGACAATTAAGTTGCTCAAAACTCAAACACCATTTTAATCAGCATATAGCTCAAGGGCTCACCAACTTCATTTTCAAATATAACCAACTACTATCTCAAATATCTCATATCTCATATTACGGCTCTACGAGTAGTTTAATACCAATTCTTTTCTAAACCAAGTCTTGCAGCAGTTGAAATTCCATTACTCACTAAACAATTTCAATATCCTCCAAGGTATCTCCATCACCAAGATTCTATCTGACTTCATCTCAATATTACACTCATCGAACTCATGATGCCTTGAATCATTTTCAACCCCTTATTTCATCTCAAGAATATACCAGTAACCTCATACTTCGGCTCCTTCTTGAGCCTTAATCATACTTACGACTTTTTCAACATCCTATTCCACAATCCTTCTTATGCTCGAGGTCACATCAAACAATAATAACAGTTATTCTCACTAACACACATCAAATTCAATAATACAACATTTCCGTCATTCCCATAGTTTAATGAATTATTCAACTAAGAAATGTACTTTTCCATCTTACTCATACATATCATATACTTACAAGCCAAAACCACAACCTATACCTTGAAAAACTCGCACAAAGGTTAAAGCCCAAATCATAATCATGCGGTTATCTCTTTAACAATACAGTCACTTACTAATACCCACAATAGCCTCAAATCCAATCGTTTTTATATAACACAATTTACATATAACCGACCCAAAAATCCTTTCAACACTGTTTGACCACGTCCAAAACTACCCTAAATAACTTTTGACATGTGACTACAATTCCATGGTTTCTTCCAGGCTAGCCTCTGTTACCTGGGCATAAATACTTATCATCTCAAGCCTGAATTATAGTGATTAACAATTTGAGACACAACTTGCTCTCCAAAACTTACCTATCGAGATCTCAACAATTAAATATTCATGGAGGCATTGTATTTCAACTCATGTAATCATAACCACGAGAACAATATAGTAAATTAATTTTTATTTAAAATGAGGTCCACATTCTTCCAACCTAAATACGTTATAACCAAATTGAATTACGAAAACACGGAATTCAAGAGTACCAGAATCAAATCAATAAGTCACACTAACAACTCATATAATTCACTTTAGGATACTATTCAAGTTACGTACTAACTCTTGCTATAATGGTAATAACATCATACAATGACTTGTAAATTATATCACACCAGTTGTAAGACCAGGCTATGAGAAGTTCCTGTTCGAATGTCAATCATATTGCCTACTAAAAATATACATCGACTTATGCCTCAAACTTAAACCATCTGTAAATACCATGAACTTGACTATTGAGAGCATATAACCTTGATGACAATTTCAACTTACAACTAGTCACCCAAATCACATAATCAAACATTACCCTTGACTCACTTCATGAGCCAAAAAGTTATTAAATGAAATTTAGGTATAATCACATCTTTGTAGTGTCCTAAAGCATTCTTCTCCATCTTACACAATTTTTATCTTAACACCAATCTTAAACATAACTGAGATTGAGTCTGCAACTAAAACTGGAACCCCCATTTATTATATGGACCTCTGACCAAATAAGTTCACTTTCCAACTTTCTCTCATGGTTTTACTTAGAACTTCCTTTGAATCACGATTCTATAATCCTCAATCAATATCCACATTATTACACCACTACTTCATATAACATCATCGTCATTATGGTTTCTTTAATTCCAATGCTTAAACCAACACGTACACATAGAAGCATACAACTTCTCTAATTTCCTTTCACTGTTTATCCTTCCCTTTACAAATATGAGGAATCACATAACACTTCTCTTTCCTATCTCTTTTCCTAGATCTTCTTCTTATTTCAACTCAGGCATGTTATTACATCTGAAATTCCCACATCATGACACGACCCATCCCAAATCCTCCTAGGATTAACGCGGGATGTGCATGGCCCCTCCTAACACGAAGTATCAGACAATGGATAATTCAAACCTTAGCCCAAACAGGGCTTCCAGAGTGCACCAGGATCGGAGGAGGAGTGTGATGTCTCGATCTCCGCTACAGCCCGCATCCGCGATCAACCTGAAGGGCGTTAAAACCATTGGAAGTTGTGAGTGGACGAAACCAATAATTTAATTAAAAACTCAGTTCCTAAAAAGACGTTTATGCCCTTCAATAAAAAGCATGCATGCATTCGAAAACCAGTATTTCAAACCATTTATCAATAATTAAACCATTAGGGCCTTAGCCCAAAACCGTAAACCAAGTATATGGGAACTCAGCCCAAAACCAATCATGTGGGAACTCAGCCCAAAACAATTCATATGGGAACTCAGCCCAAAACCAATCATTGGCATCCCTGATGCCTGACATCCCAGATGTCACAATCAACACCGTCACAGTTCCAAGCTCCGCGTGCTACTCAGGGTCTCAATCCCAAGTCTCCCCAGGGTCCACCCAGGTCAATGACCCTCCCTGGGGGAGGTTTTAACCTCTAACAATCCTACTCTTGAGTCACTATACGGATCGGTCGCTCCGTGCAATGACCCCTCGCAAGCAATGCCCCGTGACTACTCCAGGATACTACGAGACGTCTGGATGAGACAAACAGCCACTCCAGGATACTACGGGAAGTATGGATGGCAACCGTTCGTGAGGGTGGTATATGGAAAACCATTTCATAAATCGTCTCAAATCGTTCAAAGGGCTATGCCCGAGATTTTCCATAAAACCATCGTAAATCCATAAATCCAATTCCTCTAAACTTATGGGTCTCAGCCCGATATTCCATTTCATAAACCAACTGGGCCTCCATCTTGATATCCTAACCAATTGGGCCTCAAGACCGATCATATAAGTCAATTGGGCCTCCAGCCCAATTTCTCATTAAATTAAATGGACTCCAAGTCCGATAGTTTCCAAATCAAATGGGTCTCATGCCCGATTCCATATTTCCAAATCCAAAACCAGTTCACCAAACCATCATTGAAATATCAGCACGTATAAGCACAGTACAAAATCATAAACCTCGAAATATGTGCAAATACGTACATACCAAAACACCACAACCATATGCACTCAAGGAATCTCAAATTATGTATTTAAAAAGTATAAAATAGTTATGCATGCATCACAGTTTAGAAAGCAAGGTCCACCCACAGGCTGTCCATGTTGCGCCTCAATACGCGCGTCATAAGTCTCCCCGGGCTAATCACCATCACCGGAACTTCCGGTGTTAGGACCCGTCCCACATATCGCCTCGATACCCGGGACGAACCCTGCTCCCGTCTGACAATCACACCCAAAGTACCAAAATAACCTTAACACTACTATAAGCATAATTATCAAACGAAGGAGTAAAATATAATACAACTGTAAGTCAGAGCATAGTTCTACAAAATGGGCACAAAATCCTACTATGCTAGTCTCGCAACGGAAGAACGTCGTAAGCTCAATGCCTCGATTCCTCCCTCAACGTTCACCCCAGCGCTATCACCACGACCTGGAGGGAAAATTCAAAACCAAAAGATGTGAGTGGACTAAAACAAATACAAGTTCTAAAAACAGTTTATCATTAATCAGAGTTAAGGAAAAATAATAATAATATTTGTTCCCTCCGCTTTGAAAACATGCATGCCCAACTACGTATCAGAAAAACCGCAACATAAAACATCATAAGAAATAGAAACACTATAAAACGGGTATAAAAATCATATCATAAGCATCATAAAACCGCATCATAAATCGTGAATATCAAATCATTATTTTACGATCAAACTGCTGGGTCAATCCGAGTCTTTAAACTCAACCAGGCCTCAAATGTAATTCCGAGTCTTTAAACTCCCGAGTCTTTAAACTCAATAGGCCTACGGGGGTAATATCGTAAATATCCGAGTCTTTAAACTCAATCCGGGCACGTCCCCCGTCAATCAGAACATCCGAGTCTTTAAACCCAATATCCAGATCCAGCAAATCCAATCCAATTTCAATGTAAAACCAATTCTAAATCCATAGCCAAACTCGAATTCGAAATCCCCGGTTCGAAGCCCTTCCGGCATCCCGAACCGTCATTCCGAACCAAATCCGGAAATCCACTTTTAAACCAAAACCCACTCTTAATCACAAATCATGTTTCATAATCCATTTATCATCATCAGAAAACAGTTATAGATTGAAATCCCTAAGTATGGCATCAAAATCCGAAATCCAGCTTTTGCTCGAAAAATGTGCAAAATCCCGAAAATGTCTCAAAAAACGTGCAAACATATCAACCACATATAATCTTCATCAAGAAGCATAAAAACATATTTAGTATCATAAAACATCAATAAAACAATTAGGCATGCTCGTAAAGAAAGAAAGAGTCCACTCACGAATCTGAACGAGTCAATCGCGCTCCGTGCGCTCCTCGACCGTCTCAGGCGTCTCCCGTCCTGTCAATATGCACCAAATAGGGTCACAAATACATCAAGGATACTAACCCTAATTTTCCCAATTTTTCGGGAATTAATTCATATTTTAATCTTAAACCCTAAACCGTCCGAATTCCCGAACTACCTCATAACATCGTCCGATTAACCCGAAAATCACACCAATGGATTCCTTAGGACATTTAGAACCAAAACCATGTTGGAAGGTTGGCCGGAATCCTCCCCACGCGCCTCCACGCGCCGCCCAAAGTGGCTGCGCGTGGGCCTCACGCGCCTGCTACAGTGTTTCTTCTTCCTCGAGTCACCCGGTTCAACACAGTTGAACCGGCGTGACCGGTTCTCTGTAATTCCTCCACCATTTCAGTCCAATCCAATCCTAGAAGCTCCGTCCAATCCTTAGCAATCTAACCCCGTCCTAACATCGAAGAATCACGGCCTAAAACTTCACGATTTCTCCCTCGAAAAACATAGCCCGTGGCCCCTGTTTTGGCCGCCGACCACCCAGGTCCTCCCCCGTCACGGGGACCATCCTAGACGACTCCTAGGACCTTCCTGAACCTCACCCTAACCTCCAAATCCCTCGACTCTAACCCTAAAGCCACGAATTTTGAAAACAAAATCACGGGAAAAACAGGGGATTCAAACCATACCTTCGAACCGTCCACCGCCGTCTGCACCGCCGCGTACCACGGTGCTCGTTGAGTCCCCTGCAAGCTCCTGAGCCTCCTATTGCCTTGGTTTGAGCCACCACACGGCACAACCACCGCCACAGGGTCACCACCTCTCTGTTTTCCCAAAACTTCCAGCCGTCCACTGTCGTGTCTCCGTGCACGGTTCCAGTCCAAAACACGATCAACAACTCACCCTCGTCTCTCTATCACTCTCTCAATCCACAACCCATTCACTCACGCCTTGAATCGATAGTAGTCTCTCCAATTTTTCCTCTCTGTTTTCTGTTCTCCCAAGCCAAGCCAAACACACGGTTTAAAATCGATCAATTTGTGGCCGTGTGTATTGGAGATCACCCTAGAACCATCCAACCAGCCCCACGTGTCCTCTTCTCCATGGGCTGCAGTGCAAAATATCCAATCCCACAGCTGTCACTTGTTCTAATCTGATTGGGCTGAGGGGAAAAAGACTACAATGCCCCTAGTGTTAAAATTACCTTTTTGCCCTTACACTTTCCAGACCCATAACTATTTCGTCCGACGTCCGATGACAGCGTGCCGCCTGTCGTTGTACTCAGGACGTCGAGACCTATCTAACGGTCCTCGGTCTATGAGAAAATTACAAGTCCACCAAAAAGTCAACATTTTCCTCAAATAGTCAAAATTACGGTAACGCCTTCAATCTTCCGAACGTCATAACTTTTTCTCCGATTGTCCGAATCGAACCTGCCACCTGTCTACGGACTCGTGACGTCCTAAACTACGTCACGGTCAAAGGTCAACACTCATCCAACCTGTAAATCAAAAAGTTAACTTTTGACGCACTATTCACAAGGGCAAAATCGTCCTTCTATACAAAACTTTACAAAAATTACATTTATACCCTTCCCGAAGGTACGGGTTGTTACAATATACCCCCCTAAAAAGGAATTTTGTCCCCGAAATTCAGTGAAACAAATAAGGGTACTGTTCGCGCATTAAGGCTTCGGGTTCCCAGGTAGCTTCTTCCACCTGATGATTTCTCCATAATACTTTCACTAAGGGAACCGTCTTCCTCCGTAAGACCTTATCCTTCCGATCCAAAATTGCTACTGGCTGCTCTTCAAAGCTCAAGTCTTCCCTGAGTTCCACAGGTTGTGCTTCCAGAACATATGAATCATCTCGTAAATACTTTCGAAGCATAGATACATGAAAGACATTATGTACCTTTTCCAGGTCTGCTGGTAAAGCCAATCGATAAGCAACATGACCAATCCGCTCTAAGATCTCATAAGGTCCAATGTAACGAGGACTCAACTTCCCTCGTCTTCCAAACCGTACGATTCCCTTCCAAGGAGATAGCTTCAAGAAAACCCAATCTCCTACTGCAAACTCCAAATCCCTGATCTTACGGTCGGCGTAGCTCTTCTGTCGGTCCTGAGCTGCCTTCAGTCGATCTCGAATCAGTGCCACTTTTTCATGTGTAAGATCTACCAGCTCGGAAGTAGTCAATCTCCTCTCACCAACCTCGGTCCAACACAACGGAATCCGACATTGTCGTCCATACAAAGCCTCGTAAGGAGCCATCCCAATGCTCTCCTGATAACTGTTATTGTAGGCGAACTCCATCAAAGGTAGATGTGATTCCCAAGTACCCTGAAACTGCAAGACACAAGCTCTCATCATTTTCTCAAGAATCTGGATAGTCCGCTCAGACTGTCCATCGGTCTGAGGATGAAATGCAGTACTGAAATGCAACTTTGTCCCAAAAGCTTTCTGTAAGCTCTGCCAAAATCGGGAAGTAAATCTCGGATCTCTGTCAGATACTATCGACTCTGGAGTACCATGCAGCCGAATAATCTCATCAATAAACAACTGGGCAAACTGCGTCAACCTGAAGTTCTCCGGTACTGGTAAGAAATGAGCAGACTTCGTAAGTCTATCCACGATCACCCACACACCATCGTTTCCCTTCGGTGTTCTGGGAAGCTTAAATACAAAATCCATCGTCAGGTGATCCCATTTCCACTCGGGGATCGGTAAAGGATGCATTGCTCCATAGGGTCTCTGCCGCTCAGCTTTCACCTGCTGACAGATCAAGCATCTACTGACATACTCTGCAATCTCACGTTTCATACCTGACCACCAGTAATGCTCTCGAAGTGTACGATACATCTTGGTCCCACCAGGATGCATCACATAGGCTGAACAGTAAGCCTCATCCAGTATCACCTTTTTCAAGGTTTCATCCTCGGGTACACACAACCGTCCATCTTTAACCAAGGCTTCATCATCGCGAATCTCAAAGTCCTGTCTCTCGCCAGCCTCGACCTCAATCCGTATGACGCCCAAAATAGGGTCCTCAAACTGAGCATCAATAACCTGATCAATCAAAACAGGTCGCACGTGGAAACTCGCTAAAAGTGCTCCCTGATCATCCACAGTCAACTCTACTCCCATCCTGCGGAGCTCAACCAACAAAGGTAATCGTACTGTCCTCAAATGCGACAAAGAACTAGCTGACTTCCTGCTCAAAGCATCGGCTACCACATTAGCCTTTCCTGGATGATACTCAATAGTACAGTCGTAGTCCTTAAGCAACTCCAACCATCGGCGCTGTCTCAGATTCAGTTCCTTCTGAGTAAACAAATACTTTAAACTTTTATGGTCCGTGAAGATCCTGCACCTCTCACCGTACAAATAATGTCGCCAAATCTTCAGTGCATGAACCACCGCCGCCAGTTCCAAGTCATGTGTAGGATAGTTCATCTCATGGGGTTTCAACTGCCGGGAAGCATAAGCAATCACTTTCCCGTGCTGCATCAATACACAACCCAAACCTTGTAAAGAAGCGTCACTATACACCTCGAACTCCCCACTATTGTCTGGAAGGGCCAACACAGGAGCAGATGTCAACCGCCTTTTAAGCTCCTGGAAACTCTGTTCACATTTCTCATCCCACTCAAACCGAAGTCCTTTCCGAGTCAACCTTGTCAACGGAGCAACAAGAATAGAAAAACCCTCAATAAAATGCCGATAATAACCTGCTAAACCCAGAAAACTCCTGATTTCTGTCACCGTCTTGGGCTGTTCCCATTTGCTACCGCCTCAACCTTCTGAGGATCCACTCTGATGCCCTCGGCTGAAATCACATGACCTAAAAATCCAACATTGGTCAACCAAAACTGACACTTGCTCAACTTCGCATATAACTGATGCTCCCTTAGGGTCTTAAGCACTATTCTCAGATGTTTCTCATGCGCCTTTGCACTCTTCGAATACACCAAGATGTCATCAATGAAGACAATCACAAAACGATCCAAATACGACCGGAACACTCGGTTCATGAGGTCCATAAAAGCTGCGGAGGCATTAGTCAATCCAAACGGCATCACAAAAAACTCGTAATGACCGTACCTGGTCCGAAAGGCTGTCTTCGGTACATCCTCCTTTTTGACCCGTAATTGATGGTAACCGGAGCGAAGATCAATTTTCGAAAAGTATTGTGCTCCCTTCAACTGGTCAAACAAATCATCAATCCAGGGTAAAGGATACTTATTCCGAATGGTTACCTTATTCAACTGTCTGTAATCAACACACAATCTCAAACCTCCGTCCTTTTTCTTGACAAACAGTACCGGTGCTCCCCACGGTGACATACTCGGTCGAATGAATCCTATATCGACCAGCTCTTGTAACTGGGCCTTAAGTTCCCTCAATTCTGCAGGTGCCATGCGGTAAGGAGTCTGTGAAATAGGCTGTGTACCTGGTAACAGATCAATCGTGAACTCGATATCCCGCTGAGGTGGTAATCCTGGCAACTCCTCGGGGAAAACATCGGGAAACTCCCGTACCACTGGTATATCCTCTGCCCTCATTGGCGAAACACGTGTATCCACCACATGAGCGATGTAACCCTGACACCCCTTACGCAACAGCTTGCTAGCCTCAAGTGCCAAAATAACTCCAGTAGGAAGTGCACGCTGATCCCCCTGAAACGTAGTCTCTGGTAATCCTGGACTCCGAAAAGTCACTCTCCTATCGAAACACTCGATAGAAGCATGATGTCTCGTCAACCAGTCCATACCCAATATAACATCAAAGTCCCGTAGATCCAATAGTAACAAATCCGCCATTAACTCAACCTCACCTACCATCACCGGACACTCTCTCAACACCTGAGTCACTACCAACACCTCCCCAGTAGGTGTACTCACCCCTAAGGCACAATCCAAAGTAGACACCTCCCTCTCCGTAACCAAACTACAACTCCGAGCCAAAAATGAATGGGTCGCCCTGGGATCTATCAAAGCAAAAACAGTGTAACCAAGTATGGTGAGTGTACCTGTCACCACTCCCGGTGCTGATCTGGCCTCCTGCTGGGTCATAGCAAAAACTCGCGCCTGAGGTCCTGATGACCTACCGCGCCCCCTAGAACTGCTCGTGACACCACCGCCACCCCTAGGGCCTGCTGCCCCTGACACTGATGCAGTACTCCGCCCAGGTTCTGCTACACCTCGGCCTGCTCCACCCTCCTGAGCTAACAATGGGCACTCCCTCCGAAAGTGGCCACGCTCTCCACAATAGTAGCAAGCATCCCTACCGGGTCCACCGGTCTGCCTCCTAGTAGAAGCAACAGAAGTAGCACTCGCCTGAGGAGTCGGCTGTGCTCTAGCTCCCCGAAATCCTGAGCCCTGAAAACTGCCTGGTCTGCCAAACCGGGCTCCACCAGCTGATGACGAACCACCATAATTGCCCCGCTTCGGGGTCCTCTGACTCGATGCTCCAGGAAAAGAATGCTCTCGGCGTCGCACACTGCCCGAGTACTATGGCCTGGCAGGAAAACTGGCCTCCACTCTAACAGTAGCATCAGACAACTCCCGGAATGTAGCAAATGAGTCGGCTGTCACAATGGCTCGAATCTCTCCTCGAAGACCCAACTCAAACCGACGACACTTCTCAGCCTCGGTTTCCACAAATGCATGAGCGAATCGGGATAGCATCTGGAATCTCTGCTCATACTCGGCTACTGTCATACTCCCTTGTTTCAACTGAAGAAATTTCGCCTCTTTGGCATCCCGGAAAGAGCGACGATAATACTGGTCTAAGAACCGCTCCCGGAAAGTCTCCCATGTCACAGTATGAGCATCCCAGCCGGACAACTCCAGCGTATACCACCACTCATACGCTGCTCCATCTAGCAGAAACGTAGCCAATAAGACCCGGTCCTCTGGAGGACAACGCATCACCCCAAAAATACGCTCGAGCCGGGTGATCCATCGGTGAGCTTCCTCTGGGTCTGCCTCACCGCTGAAAGTAGTAGCCCCAAGCCGCTCGGCTCGCTCAATCGAAGCGCTCTCAGTCCCTCCCGCCGCTTCATCTTCAGGTCGTGGAGGGGGTTCACGTCTCGGATGCATGATCGATCGTACGCTGAAAGAGGCATAGAGTTAGTAAAAAAACCTAGATCTGACACAAACCGACAAACCTATGCTCTGATACCAATTGTCAGGACCCGTCCCACATATCGCCTCGATAACCGGGACGATCCCTGCTCCCGTCTGACAATCACACCCAAAGTACCAAAATAACCTTAACACTACTATAAGCATAATTATCAGACGAAGGAGTAAAATATAATACAACTGTAAGTCAGAGCATAGTTCTACAAAATGGGCACAAAATCCTACTATGCTAGTCTCGCAACGGAAGAACGTCGTAAGCTCTATGCCTCGATTCCTGCCTCAACGTTCACCCCAGCGCTATCACCACGACCTGGAGGGAAAATTTAAAACCAAAAGATGTGAATAGACTAAAACAAATACAAGTTCTAAAAACAGTTTATCATTAATCAGAGTTAAGGAAAAATAATAATAATATTTGTTCCCTCCGTTTTGAAAACATGCATGCCCAACTACGTATCAGAAAAACCGCAACATAAAACATCATAAGAAACAGAAACACTATAAAACGGGTATAAAAATCATATCATAAGCATCATAAAACCGCATCATAAATTGTGAATATCAAATCATTATTTTACGATCAAACCTGCTGGGTCTATCCGAGTCTTTAAACTCAACCAGGCCTCAAATGTAATTATGAGCCTTTAAACTCCCGAGTCTTTAAACTCAATAGGCTTACGGGGGTAATATTGTAAATATCCGAGTCTTTAAACTCCCGAGTCTTTAAACTCAATCCGGGCCCGTCCCCCGTCAATCAGAACATCTGGGTCTTTAAACCCAATATCCAGATCCAGCAAATCCAATCCAATTTCAATGTAAAACCAATTCTAAATCCATAGCCAAACTCGAATTCGAAATCCCCGGTTCGAAGCCCTTCCGGCATCCCGAACCGTCATTCCGAACCCAAATCCGGAAATCAACTTTTAAACCAAAACCCACTCTTAATCACAAATCATGTTTCATAATCCATTTATCATCATCAGAAAACAGTTATAGATTGAAATCCCTAAGTATGGCATCAAAATCCGAAATCCAGCTTTTACTCGAAAAACGTACAAAATCCCGAAAATGTCTCGAAAAATGTGCAAACATATCAACCACATATAATCTTCATCAAGAAGCATAAAAACATATTTAGTATCATAAAACATCAATAAAACAATTAGGCATGCTCGTAAAGAAAGAAAGAGTCCACTCACGAATCTGAACGAGTCAATCGCGCTCCGTTCGCTCCTCGACCGTCTCAGGCGTCTCCCGTCCTATCAATATGCACCAAATAGGGTCACAAATACATCAAGGATACTAACCCTAATTTTCCCAATTTTTCGGGAATTTATTCATATTTTAATCTTAAACCCTAAACCGTCCGGATTCCCGAACTACCTCATAACATCGTCCGATTAACACGAAAATCACACCAATGGATTCCTTAGGACATTTAGAACCAAAACCGTGTTGGAAGGTTGGCCGGAATCCTCCCCACGCGCCTCCACGCGCCGCCCAAAGTGGCTGCGCGTGGGCCTCACGCGCCTGCTACAGTGTTTCTTCTTCCTCGAGTCACCCGGTTCAACACAGTTGAACCGGCGTGACCGGTTCTCTGTAATTCCTCCACCATTTCAGTCCAATCCAATCCTAGAAGCTCCGTCCAATCCTTAGCAATCTAACCCCGTCCTAACATCGAAGAATCACGACCTGAAACTTCATGATTTCTCCCTCGAAAAATATAGCCCGTGGCCCCTGTTTTTGCCGCCGGCCACCCAGGTCCTCCCCCGTCACGGCGACCATCCTAGACGACTCCTAGGACCTTTCTGAACCTCACCCTAACCTCCAAATCCCTCGACTCTAACCCTAAATCCACGACTTTTGAAAACAAAATCACGGGAAAAACAGGGGATTCAAACCATACCTTCGAACCGTCCACCGCCGTCTGCACCGCCGCGTACCACGGTGCTCGTTGAGTTCCCTGCAATCTCCTGAGCCTCCTATTGCCTTGGTTTGAGCCACCACACGGCACAACCACCGCCATAGGGTCACCACCTCTCTGTTTTCCCAAAACTTCCAGCCGTCCACCGTCGTGTCTCCGTGCACGGTTCTAGTCCAAAACACGATCAACAACTCACCCTCGTCTCTCTATCACTCTCTGAATCCACAACCCACTCACTCACGCCTTGAATCAATCGTAGTCTCTCCAATTTTTCCTCTCTGTTTTCTGTTCTCCCAAGCCAAACACACGGTTTAAAATCGATCAATTTGTGGCCGTGTGTATTGGAGATCACCCTAGAACCATCCAACCAGCCCCACGTGTCCTCTTCTCCATGGGCTGCAGTGCAAAATATCCAATCCCACAGCTGCCACTTGTTCTAATCTGATTGGGCTGAGGGGAAAAAGACTAAAATGCCCCTAGTGTTAAAATTACCTTTTTGCCCTTACACTTTCCAGACCCATAACTATTTCGTCCGACGTCCAATGACAGCGTGCCGCCTGTCGTTGTACTCAGGACGTCGAGACCTATCTAACGGTCCTCAGTCTATGAGAAAATCACAAGTCCACCAAAAAGTCAACATTTTCCTCAAATAGTCAAAATTACGGTAACGCCCTCAATCTTCCGAACGTCATAACTTTTTCTCCGATTGTCCGAATCGAACCTGTCACCTTTCTTTGGACTCGTGACGTCCTAAACTACGTGACAATCAAGGGTCAACACTCATCCAACCTGTAAATCAAAAAGTCAACTTTTGACGCACTATTCACAAGGGCAAAATCGTCCTTCTATACAAAACTTTACAAAAATTACATTTATACCCTTCCCGAAGGTACGGGTTGTTACATCCGGACCTGTCCAAATCATACTAAAGGGTTACTAACTACTTTAATAACCTCTCAATAAAGCCCCCTAACTTTTCGGGATTTTTAAAAGTATTTTACATGGGCTTTAAACCTTCGGACACCCAAAACTACCTCGAAACGGTGCCCGATTGACTCGAAACTTGTCCCAAAATGTTCGTTACATCGAAAGGATGCTTTCATATGTTGGTCTCATCTCCAAACAGTGCCCCATGCACCTCCATGTGACACCCAAAGGCCCTACGCGTGAAGCTCACGCGCTGGTGCATAGTCTCTCTTCAACCTCCACCGAACCCGATCTAGACCGATTCACTGGTTTCCGGTCCAACCGAACCGGCGTGATCGATTCAGTGCCATTTTCTCCTCTTTTTCAATCCGTTCCAATTTGTAACGACCCGTCCCAGAAATTAGGGTTAAGACCATGTTTAAAATGGGATTAGTGAGCATAATTGGTGGCTAGTCAATTACGATAGGTCCGGTAGCGTAGAATGACGATTTTGCCCCTAGTTCAGGCAAAAATTTAACTTTTAGTTCGGGCGGTCAATTGGGTATTAACCGATGACCGTGACGTAATTCGGGACGTCACGAGTCCGTAGACATATGGCATGCCCGATTCCGACATCCGAGGAGGAAGTTATGATGTTTGGAAGGTTGAGGGCATTATCGTAATTTGGGTAAAATATGGGGAAAAGTTGACTTTTCATACGGTTGGGTTTTGACACGTTGACCTAGGACCGTTAGGTAGATCTCGTTGTCCTGAGTTCGATGATAGGCGGCACGTGTTCATCGGACCTAGGATGAGTGAGTTACGGGTCTAAAACGGTAAGGGCAAAATTGTAATTTTGGGTTCAAAAAGGGGCATTTTGGTCTTTTGCACATGGGACTTGGTGCAGCCGGATTTGGACAAGTGTCCAGGGCAGAGAGGAGATTTTTGTGAGTGGGTTGAGATGATTGTGACACGTGGGGTTTGGCTAGAGGTTTCTAGGGAGTGCACGGGTGTGTTCAAAGTCGTGCAGGTGTGTGCCCGTGTGTGTGTGTTCGAACCAGAGAGAAACAGAGACTGAGAGATTGGGAAAATTGGATGGTGGCTGTGGGTGTTTGTGTGTTCTGATGAGGGAGTGAGTGACCAGAGATCGAGAGAGAGAGATAGTGAGGAGGTTGGGAGGTGTCGTGTTCATGTGTGAGGAGTGTGAGAGCTCACAGGAAAAACAGAGAAGATGTGAGAGGCCGTGGTGGTGGTGTGACCGTGTGTTGGTGCAATTGGACTCGAAGGGAAGCTGGGGCGGCTCTGTGGACTTCAGGGAGTGCGACGGTGTTTGGGAAAACGGTCAACTGAGTTTTTGTTCTAAATGTCATAACGAATCCATTGGAATTGATTTCGGGTTGTTCGGACGTCGTTTGAGGTTAGTTTCGCGAAGTTGAAGGTTTAGGGTTCCGGTTCGTTACGTTTAGGACCCGGGGATTTTTGGGAAAAATTAGGTGGACCTTCGTAGACGTGTTAGTGACGTACTTTGGTGGTTGTTGACAGGATCGGGATTCCCCGAGGAAGCGGAAGACATACGGGACGTTCGGGACGCGACTGAGGGCTCGGTACTGTGAGTGGACCCTTTCTCTAAACTCGAGCATGCATAACTGCTTTTATTTATGTTTTACGCTATTAAATATGTTTTTATGCTTCTCATACGGTTATATGTTGGTTTTACCTAATGACACGTTTTTTGAGAAAGTTTGATTTTCAGTACGTTTTACGATAAAAGGTTGATTTCTGCTTATGATGTTATAGTTTCGGGATTTCAAATGATAAATGATTTCTAATGATTCTAAGGGGTTTTGGAGACATGATTTCGATGATTAAGGGTTTTTGGTTTTAAAAATCGGATTTCGAGAATCGAAATTTGATTTTAAAGTTGGAAAGTGGAATTCAGGATTTGGGTTCGGAATGACGGTTCAGGATGCCGGAAGGGCTTCGTGCCAGTGATTTCGGATTCGGGTTTGGATGTGGATTTAGAAATGGTTTTGGATTGGATTTGCTGGATCTGGTTATTGGGTTTAAAGACTCGGATATTATTGAGGCCTAGATTGAGTTTAAAGACTCGGGAGTTTAAAGACTCAGATAGGTCCAGCAGGTTTGATCGGATAATGATGGCTTGGTATTTATATTTTGTGATACGGTTTTATGATGCTTATGATATGATTTCTATAATTGTTTTTATGATGATTCTGCAAATGTTTTGTGACGATCTTTATGTGAATTATAATTGTTTTCAGCAACTGGGTTATGCATGTGATTTCAAAACGGAGGGCTAAAACCCTGTTTTTATTATGAAATGGTTTTTCGGGAATTATTTTATAATTTATGGTCCACTTACACTTTCTGGTTTTAAATTGCCCTTCAGGTCGTGGAGCTAGCGCGGGGTTTTTGACGTCGAGGCAACGTCAGAGGCATAGCGTACACGAGAGCGATCCCGGAGTGCTTTAGAATTTTCCGTTGTGCGTTGTACCTTCTGTATTGGTTTTTCTTTTCTTTTGTATTTGGTACTATGCTCTGTAAAACTTGACTTTGGGATGTTTAAAGTTTCTCCTGCGTCTGACTGTGTATTTTGGTGGGTTACGTGAGTTTACTTTAGTTGCGTGTCGGGGTGTCAGACGGGAGCAGGATTGACCTCGGTTTTCGGGGTGAAACCGGGGTGGGTCCTGACACAATTCCTACTTATTTGTCCCATCATTTGCAACCTATCTATGTGATCAAAACCTAGAAAACTAGCCTAGAACCCCCTAGTTCGATCCACCCTTCACGGCCCTGTTTTTCAAGCCCTTTCTCTGGGCTGCTCAGCCGCCCTCCTCCATCCAAAACCATCTCTTAACGCTCATACAAACCCCATAAACACTCCCCAATCACTAGAAACAGCCCTCAACATCCAAAACCAGAAATTCAAAATTTGAATATAAAAGGGGTTTCGAGTTTTCACCTGTTTCCCGTGGTTCCTCCGGCGTCCACGGTGGCTGTTCGTCCTGCCACTGTCATCTCGTCCTCTCACTCATCCTCAGCCTCACTTGGCTTCAAACTGAATCGGATTGGGGAAGGGTTTCATGGGTTTCGGGTTGTTCGAATGAACATGCAAAAAGGAAGAGATGCATGTATCTGTGTAATGGGAGCAATGGATGAGTGACACTTGTCACTCATCTATTGGGCCTGATGCAAATATATGGGCCCACTTTCAGACAAAAGTCCACCCGTCTCGTAAAATGTGTAATAGTTCCTCGAACTTCCGTGACCCGTAACTTTCCCGTCGAACGTCCGATTACGACATGCCGCCTGTTTACGAACTCCTATCGACTCAATCTACGTAATGGTCCTCGGTTTTCATACATTGGACCTCTCAGGTCAAAAGTTAACTTTTTACCTTCGTTCAGGGGCAAAATCGTAATTTCGCCCTGAACGTCCGATAATCCTCAACTTATCCCCGATTATCCTCGCTAATCCATAATTAATTCTTAATAAATCCCAAAAATTTGGGACGGATCGTTACACATCATCACCTTCCCAAGGGTTACTAAAAATAATACCACCTATCTCCATTCACGTTATCCTTGCCATAATTCTATAAGGTCATATGTTAACAGGAACTTCACATAATATCCTATTTACGCTCTTCTAGGAACTAGGCAGTCTTACTAGATTAATCATATACCCCCTTGACTTCCAACTAATCACATTTAATTTATAACTTGATATAGTTGGCCACGCAACCAATTCATCATCCTCAATCCTCAATCCTCACTCCATTCCTTCTAAGTACTATTAGGTTGGAGTACCCATTTCATCTCTAAGTGGATCCCACATCACCTCACGACTCGGAGGCAACCACCACACTCACGTGGCTTCCATCACTACATTCCTATCTTACTGATGTAACTCGATATCTATCTCAACTCCGTTACTATAGCCTTAGGTTACCTTAGCAAAACGTTATGCATGAATGGTGGTATTCCTTAGTACCACTACCCAACATCATATAGTTATAACATAAATATGTACTTACTTCCTTACTCAATGTATTATCTTTCTCATACTTCTTCTTTTAACCAATACGAGATATCACATCCACAATTCCAACCCAGTTCTCCTAACTTGGCCTCTTCACTCAATTCTCTTTTAGTTTATAAAGCCTTTCAACCTTTACTACTATTTTTCCCCAAATTAAATTTGACTTTGGACCCTTACTAAGGATAAGGATAAATACGTTTTACGAAATCGCCCTAATTTCTGAGACAGGTCGTTACATGAATAGGAAAATTTCAATTTTGCTCTTACATATTTATTTATCTTTATTATTATTATAAATCCTTTTTTTTTCTCTTTCTTCATTTTGAATAGTAAAACTATAATGTACTATTCCTAAATATTATTTTGACTATTTATCCTTTATTTTTTTCTTTTTCTTTATTGTGAATAGTGAAATTACATTTTTACCCTTACATGTTCATTTAACCTTATTATTATTATTACTATAAATCCTTATTTTTTTTTCTTTTTCTTTGTTATGAATAGTGAAACTACAATTTACTATTTATCAATAGTATTTTTAAAATATTGCCCTTAATTTTTTCTTTTCCTTTGTTGTGAATAGTGAAATTACACTTTTACCCTTCCTTATTCATTTATTATTATTATTATTATTTTATGTATTAATTAAAAAAATATATTAATTGGTAGTAAATTATTTTGTCGATGATATAAGTTATATTAAACTATGATAGTTTATATTTTATATTTCATTTCTTGAAAAATGAATAAGTGTTTTTACGTTTTATATCTTAGAGTTATTATTTAATATCCTTTATAATTATATATATATATATATCATGTTTTTTGTTAGCTATACAATATTACTATAATAAATATAAAACTATGCAATTAAACGATGATGATGTATGTAAATAATTAATCATATTTTCAAGATTTTTTCATTTTGTAATATTTATATTTATGATCAATTGAATAGCCTCGCAGTAAGGCGCAAGCAATTTTTGCTGATCTTCAACTAAAATAAAATAAAAACTAACAATTTCAAAGTTAAAACTCAGGGATGTACCACTAGCTAAAACCCTAGCTTTTTTTTCAACCGTACAAATGACATATATATGATCCAAAGGGTGATAAATAAAACTTAATTGATTAAACATGCATGCATGGCCGCATTAATTGCTAATTAATCAAAGGGATAATTATAATTAGGTCCTATTTTAAAGTCCAACTTATAGATTAGTCCATTGCTATAAATAGTAATAGTAATTTAAAAAGTCTTGACTTTTTAATTGTTTGCCAAAATCTAGCATTACTTTTAGGTCTATATGTTTTCAAAAATGTATGCCATTACATAACCTGCATAACCTTGAGCAAACAAAATCCATAATTTTAGAGTTTGTCAAACCCTCGTTTTACTTTTTATTTTTTATGCTTTGATAAACACGTTGCATTTGTTTGAAATTCCCTAGGGATTCTTATCCGATGGTTCAAATTTTCAAATTCGAATTTGATCTATCGGATAAGAGATATGAAGAATTTGGGGGAAATCAAACGATGTGTTTCTTTTTTGAGATTAGCATATAAATATAAAGTACCTAATTTAGGGGAATTTTCGTTTGTTCCTTTATTATTCTGATTTGTTGTGGTTTTGTTCTGCTGCAGAGAAGGTAGGTTTTTTTTTGTTAATTCTTGTGTTGAATGTTGTATTTTAGTGTTGTGGTCATTTGTGTGCTGTTTTTTTTACTTGCACGTAATTGTTATGAATATTATAGGGTTTTAATCTTGTAATTCCAATACAGGCGGGTTTTTGTTTACCTGATGAGTGAGGGGGTTTTTATTTACCTGAACGTTGTATTTTAGTGTTGTGGACCTTTTTTTGGGTTGTCATTTTTTTCCCCCCTTCCGCTGCCATCCCTCTTCCCTTTCGCCACCTTTAAAGTTCTCTTCCCTTCCACCATTTTTCGTCAATTTGTTGAGGGTGTAGGTAGATTATGTATTTTTTGTCCAATTGCTTGTATCCCTGTCCTGCCCATCATCTACCAGTCCATCTCCCTATTGTGTCCTTGCTTAACCCGAATGATTATTACAGGTACTCTGGTCAATTGCTTGTTTTTTCTTAATAACGATAGTTGAGTGTTGAATGTTGTTAGTTGCATGTTAAATGTTGAATTATTTCTCCATATTCCTTCCTCAATTGCTAAATGTGGAATTTCGTGGTTGTGGGCATTGTTTTTTTTTTTTTGGTGTTTTTAATTTACTTAACTCTCATCCTACTGTAGGTTAGTGTAGGTAAATAGTGGTTGAGTTTTAATATTGGTAGTCAAATTATTGTTTATTTGGGTTGACAAATTCCGACCATGTCTTGCAGCACTAATTGCGGAGTAGCTATATAGTACATTGCGCAAATGTTGTCCGAAGGAAAACCAGTAGAGCATGCGTTCCCCCAGGGGGCTATAAGAATATGAGAGCCCTTGTCTTGGAGAGGTTCTTAAAGGACGGGGATGTATAATCGGTGGACTAGGCCGCCATGAACGAAGAATTTACCCTTTTATGTTTAGTTTGTTTGTGGGTTTTTTTGTTTTTATTAATAAGTGTGCGGAATGTTGCTTACCAAATGTGAGAGGGAATAGATCTATGAACTGGATACATTGGAGGCTACTTGATTGTTTTGAATGTGAATTCCATGGTAATTTTGTGTGGATATTGGTGGTGTTTCATTCTGAACATGATTTAAGTGCACTATATGGATCCAAGCTTACTGCTGGCTAGCCAGTATGGAGTATGATGTTTGGTGGGCATAAATAGCCTATATAATCCTGCCCAGATTGAGATTTATATAAAATAAGTCGTGTTCATTTTCTTTACAAGATTTAAACTTAAAATTGCACATTACCACTTAGAAAAATTTGATAAACAATAAGAACTGGACAAGCATTTTAGTCACCTAGTGCTTCAATCATTCAATCATTTAAACTTAAAATTGCACATTACAGCTTAGAAAGATTTGATAAACAATGAGAACCTGGACAAGCATGAAAGCTACTAGTGCTTCAATCATTCATGTGTTAAATTTTAATACCTCTGTCTAGTATAGGTATAATTACCTCTGTCTAGCAACTAGTGCTTCAATCATTCAATCATTTAAACTTAAAATTGCACATTACAACTTAGAAAAATCTGATAAATAAGGAGAACCTGAATAAGCATGAGAGCAAATAGTGCTTCAATCATTCATGTGTTAATACATGTGCCAAAGCACTAACGAGATGGGTTAAGGAATCCAAGAGGTTTCATATCTGCTACTGGACAAGAGCAGCTACAAATTTAAAATAAAAAGCAACAACCTGAAAGGGAAAATTGAACAGAAAAAGGTAATAGACACATCAAGGCTCACAAGGATTTTGCACCATGTTAAATTTGTGCAGTGCAACTTCGTCTGTTATGGCGCATAGCAACGCCACACCTGCTACACTTGATTGGCCTTGTATTCTCAACACAAGATTTGATACGCTTGACTTTTTTCCTTCCAGGTGGTGTTTTTGTTAAAGGAGGTTGGACCATGTAGTAGTCATTTGTTGATTGTTCATCTTTTTCAATGTCTGGAACCGGGAAAATAGGAGTTTCGTATGTCCTCTTGTAGTACTCTGTAGTGAAGTAGGATTCAACATAGTCAAATGGGTTGCCACCATCTTTAAGAATAGCTGCCAATCCATGGGAACAAGGGAATCCATTGATTTGACATTGATAACAAGAACATGTGTGGTTTTTTAAGTCAACCATGACAGAGAACTTATCCCTCACTTCAAATAGGTAGTTAGTAGAATGATATACATCCCAATGTCTTCCAACCTCCTCGCTGATCAGTTTTCTTTCCATCTTTGGGCATATAGGTGAGGTCTAATTTTCTGCTTCACGATGTCGATCAGAATTCAACTCCATTAGTCTAAAATATTTGGTAGACAAAACAAGATAGGATATAAAAACTCCAAGATGTATATAATTGATTTACACACATCGATCACATACAAATTCCATGAAGCTTATTTGATAAGATAAGAAGACAGAAACCGTTCATATCTACAAAGTATACAGATGGACGGGTGACCACTGACGTGGCTGGGAAAAGAATCATGATCGACATCCACAGTCCTTAAATGATTTGTTGAAGCATTCCGCTGTAACACGCTGACTGTCATTTTTTATGTAAACAAACTTGAAACCTTTCTCACTAGCATATTTCAACAATTTGATTCTAAGTTCTGCAACACCACCATTGTATATCTGTTCTACTCTGCTAATATATCCTTTTCCACTCATGAGACAAATATACCTTCCTAGTGGGAGTTTGAAATTTCCCTAAATGTGACGGTTCATTCTCTAACCCATGGTTAACATCCTCGTAAGTGACAGGCTGGGAATCAGGTAAGCAAACAAGTGAAACACTAACCTCAATTTTGCGAATTTTTGCAGCAAATAATTCACACTTCATCACCCTTAAATCCATGTCCGATTGTAGCGTACAGCAGTTGTGGACTTTGAATAAGTAAGTCAACTCGATACAGCCAGATCTCAAAAGCTTCAATCGAGAACAAATCTGACAGACAACATCTTGGTAGGTAGTGTGATGAAACAATGGGATTGATATCGTTTTGGTTTGAAAAGTGCATTTAGCAACAATAGCTCCCTCCATACCTGCACAGTTTTAGAAAACTACATATATCATGGCGATACCAACAAAATATACATTAATTTATATGTGCCACCTGAAAATTAGCTAAAACAAAAGACAGTCTACGTATTCATGACAATGTTAGTAGTCATGTTATTTGACGAAAGAAACACAGTTCCTATATGCAGCTATAAATTTAAAAACGGCCAAATTGCTGCGTTTCTATTATAAAATTGAGTCAAAGATGTGGTCATAGCTAAATGTTGTTAGTCTCATCTGCAAATGGTACTAAACACAGTTCCTCAACTGCATTACTGAGCATTTTAATTTACCAAAATCACCACCAAAATCCATTTCTGCTTGCAACCATAAGTTGTATAGGTAATGCCACATTTTTCTATTTTTCTTGAATTATGTACATCTCCTACCAGAGACTCAACAAATATTGAGCGGTCATTAATCATTATAGGATCAACAATAAAGTGGGGGAAAGCAAGTGGTATTACCTCATACCAGAGACTCAACAAATATTGAGCAGTCACATCTTGTCGTCCTGTTTCCCCTTTGCTCCCTGAACCATCACCCTCATTTTCCCTCCAGCCTTCACTACCCTCGCATTTGTATTGCCTACGACACCCACTCTTCACTTACGTCGCCGCCGCCGCTGGAGGTAAATTGACGACTACCTCTCCCACACCCACTATGAACGGGCGAGAGGTTCCACTACACGGGATGCATACACAGAGGTAAAAAGTTAACACCCCCCACATTTGATTGCTCCATCTGTGTTCTCTAAATGAGATCATCTTTTCTGCGAATAAATTTATAGATGGAGCAGACCCAACAAATTTTTGGGCAATGGTCCAGAAACTAAACGGGGCACCCGAAGACCCATCCTACTCAAAAACGCCCTCTCACATCCTCACCTCCGACACCTACTCTCCCCTTACGCCGCAACCGAAGGAGGTAAGTTAACAACTCCTTATCTCCCCACCCAATATGAACGGACGAGACGACGGGCAACTAGACAGAGGTAATTAAACCTCTAAAAGTTTTTATGATATAGGTAGATTCTAAATAAGGAACCTCGCTAAAAAATAGTGGAATAGTAATAAATATGCATATTGTTAAATTATCTACAAAGAAAAAAAAATTAAAAATTTAAAAGATTTATAAAATACTTGTAAATCTGAAATTTTGTCACAGTATCGAATAGAGTCTGAGAATTTCGGTGGGAAAAAATGACTAGTTAACTTAAAATGCATTCCAAAAAAAAAACTGCCCGTATCAAATTTTGTAAAACAAATTATCTTATCAAAAAAATTTAAAAATTAAAAAAAATTAAATAAATATTAAAATTTAAAAGTTCCTTATCCACGTCATAAAAGGGTATAAATGGTATTATAATTATTTTAAATATAAAAACACAATAAAAATTTAAATAAAACAGTAAATGGACCATTTTATATATTAAGTGGACTATTTTATATGGTATACTTAAAAACTCCACTAATTTATAATTATTTCTTAATTAAATTGGTTTAATTTTGCTTTCTTCATATGGAGCACCGAATAAGGTGGTCTCGTTCTAACCCGACAACTCCCACATTTTGGGTTAAACAAACTCTAACGTTAGAATGCTTCATTCTATTTTTTTTTTTTTTTGTTAATTCAAAATATATCAAAGGGCAAAAACCCAACACAATGCGCAAGGCACAAAAAACAACTCACAAGAGCTCAACACACCTCCCGTAGGAGAACACACCAAACGAAAAGTACCTACGAAATAACAACATTCCAATTCCTAGCAGTACGGATATTGGAAGAATTATGCCTAAAGTTAAGAGTACAAAGCTTACTACGAATCATGGCAACGATAACATTAAAGATCACATCAGGAGGATTCCTGGTGTTGCTGAAAATCCGATTATTTCGCTCCTGCCAAATGTGGTAGACAGTCACAGCCAAGGCAAGGAGCTTAGCAACCTGAGCCATCATTTTCCCACGCCAATGCTCAATAGCAGAAAAAACAGAATTCGGCCAATGAGAAGAAGACCAACCAGACTCAGTAATCGCCAAAATTCTCATCCAAATACAAGAACTATAAGGACAATTAAAAAACAAATGTTCATGCGACTCCCCTTCCCTGTCACAAAGGACACACGTAAGGTTACTTTGATTAGAGAAGCTACCAACACGGTCCAAAGTAGCAAGGCGGGTTTGGATAGCCAGCCAAAGGACAAAGCAAGTACGAGGAATAGCGCCAGAGAACCAAACCAACTCAGACCAAGAGCAAGCAGAATACTCCCTCCTGATTTTGTTCCATAGAGAAGCCGAGGAAAATTTAGCGTTCGCAGTAGCGTTCCACTTAAAAGTATCAGTCATATCAGACCTCACCTGGCAGGCTCGACTAGCAAGTTGAATTAGTCTAAAGCTAGGATCAGTCGAAAAAGGCCACACCCACTGACCATCAACAAGGACTGAAGAAAGACGGGCCTTCAAATGGATACCAGAACTTTGCGCAATAGATCCCCCAAAAAGATCCAGGAGGTAACCCAGATGACTCCAATTATCGTACCATAAAAAAACATCATCACTGTTACCAACTTTGGCCTCGATGAAAGGTTTCACCAAGTCCCTAATCCTCAGCAGCCCTTTCCAATTCCAAGAACAAATAGAAGGGGTCATAACCCCCCAAAAGCTCCTATCACGGATATAATACACTTTAACCCAATTGGCCCAAAGATTAATACCTTCTGGAGCAAAGAGAGACCTGATGAATCTTGCCATTAGAGCGACATTCCAGAGGGATAAACTGCGAATACCCAAACCTCCCTCATTCTTTGGCCTACACACCAAATTCCAAGTAACTTTGGCATGATAGGAACCAGTAACCTGCCCAGACCAGAGGAACCGGCGAAAAATACGCTCAATCTCATGACACACCTGCTTAGGTAGAAAAAGATGGGAAGCCCAGAAAACAATAGTGCTACTAAGAACAGACTGAATGAGGAGCAACCTGCTAGCAAATGATAAAGCACGATGCTCCCAACCACGGATACGGTTCTCCACCCTTTCAATAAGAGCCACACAATCTCTAGATCTCAAGCAGGAAGTAATAAGGGGAACACCAAGATACCTCACAGGTAACGAACCCAGCTGAACACCAAAACACTCACGAAGATGAGAGGCACTCGTCATACTCATACCAGCGGCATAAATATAGCTCTTTTGGAGATTAGGCCTCAGACCAGACACACCAGCAAAATCATCCAAAGCCCGTCTCAAAGTGGCAACAGACTCCACATCACCCCGAGAGAAAACAAACAAATCATCAGCAAAGGCAAGATGAGAAAGCCTAACCTTATCACACCGCCTGTGGTATCTGAAGTAGGGAGAAGCGGCAATGCGATGGTGCATAATACGAGAAAAAACTTCCATAACCAGGACGAAAAGGTAAGGAGACATGGGATCCCCCTGCCTAAGGCCCCTGGCACTAGGGAAAAACCCAGCTAACTCGCCATTAACAGCAACAGAGAAACGAGCAGTGGAAATACAGGCTCTAATCCAACCAACAACCAGAGGGGGAAATTTGAAGGCAATAAGGGTATCAAGGAGGAAATCCCAAGAGACCGAATCATAAGCTTTGAGGATGTCCACCTTAACAGCACATCTAGGGCTCCCAGAGTTGAGATGGTAACCTCTAAGGAGCTCTTGCACTAACAAAATATTATCACCAATGTGTCTGCCACAAACAAATGCCGACTGATTATGACCAATGAGGGAAGGGAGAACAAGCTTAATCCGATTAGCAATGATTTTCGTGATAATTTTGTAAATCGTGTTGCAGCAAGAAATCGGGCGAAAGTCCCTCATGTGAGTAGGGTTAGCAACCTTCGGAATTAACGCAAGAATCGTAGAATTAGTTTCCCCCAACAATTGAGAGGAGCAAAAAAACTCAGACACTGCACGAATAACATGTGAACCCACCACAGTCCAAGCACGCCGAAAAAACAGCGCATTGAAACCATCCGATCCGGGGGCCTTTTCAGCCTTTAAACTGAAACACACCTTCTCAATTTCAGAGGGAGTTACCGAAGCAGCCAAACTAGCACACTGGGCAGGAGACAACACATTAGAGAGGAGACCATCAAAATCCAGACCCTGCACGTCACCCACAGTACCAAACAACCCCTGAAAGTACCTAACAACCTCATCCTTTAACTCATCCGGCTCCACAGCGACAGAGCCATCCTCACGAACAATAGACACAAACCGATTTCTGTTGAGCCTTTCTTAATCACCTTATGAAAATACGCTGAATTGCTATCACCCTTATCCAACCACTTAAGGCGAGACTTCTGCCTCAAAAAACTATCCTCAGCCAATAAACAGTCGTTGTACTTCTTCAATAAGTCGCGCTCCAAGGAGAGGAGAGACCTATCCAAAGGGTTACTAGAAAGACATATCTGACAACGATCCAAGGCCAGTTTAGCCTCCTTGACAGTCACTGACACATCAGCCATAAGTCTACGATTAAGCCCTTTCAGAGCCTCCCGCACAATTTTAAGTCTACAAGCAAGTTGGAACTGAGAAGTGCCAACCATATGCATACTAAAAGCTCGTTGCACAATGGGCATAAGCTCATCATGGTCAGCATAGAAGTTAAAAAACTTAAAGGGGTGATTACCAGAATACCGGCCCACATCCAGCTTCAGGAGAGCGGGACAATGATCAGAGGAACCCGGCGATAAGAAGGAAGCAAAAGAAGAAGGAAAGCAAGAGAGCCACTCCTCATTTACCAGGACCCGATCCAATTTCCTAGCAATCCTACTAACAGCCAGTTGATTATTATGCCAAGTGAGGAAGCGCCCCGAGAACCGTAAGTCATCAAGGCGACAATTATGAATACAACAACCAAAATCCCGCATAGAGCTATCCCGCAACAAATTCCCACCTTCACCTTCACTTGTAAACCTACAGGCATTGAAGTCCCCTAATAAAGCCCACGACACAGAACCAACAGAGAGACTCAACAATTCCAAATCGTGCCACAAAGCCCTCCTTTCAATCTCACCATTAGAGGCATAAATAAAGGTGATGAAAAAACTGTGACCAGAACCCACAATAGAAACACGAGCATGAATAAATTGTGGAGATTCACCTAAAATGCATAGAGAAACAACCAAGGGATCCCACCCCACCCAAATACGACCGTAAGGATGGCTGTAAAAATTGTCAGTGGACTCCCAATTATTAAAAACAACAGATTTAATTTGAGAGCTATTAATACATCTAACCTTAGTTTCCGTCAAGCCCACCAAGCACAAACGATTGGCGAGAATGAAATTCTTCACTTCCAATTGGCGAGACCAGTCATTGAGACCTCTCACATTCCAACAGGCTGTGCTAATCATGAGAAGAGAAACAGTGGTATCCTGAGGGCCACTCCTCCCTCCAATGCTAGTACCCAAAACGTCACCAACCTCCCTCAAAACCTCAACCCCATCACGCGACGACACATGCTTGTTTGATTTCTTCTTCGTCTTTTTCTTTTTCAACAAACCCAGGCCCTTCGATAACCCCACAGTTCCCATCGCCTTGGAGCTACCCGTCCTACGAGAAATCAAAGGCAACGGTACCACATGCTCTGTGTCAGAAGAATCACCCTCAAACACCAGAGGGAGAAATCGATTAGGAGATATTTCAGCCTCAACCACATGGCCATTAGCAGAAACACTCGAAATCAAACCCTGCTTGGGCCTAGTAAACTTAGTACCTAGGGAGGTAGGCGAGGGAAAACGTGCCTTACCCTCCTTAGGCAAAAGGGAAGCCAACTTAGGATCAGTAGACACGGACTGGGCACCATCATCCAAAACGGGGAGAGCCACATGCTCTTCCAAATCCACACAAACAGGGCTAAAAAGTTGAGAGTGCATGGGGCCAGGAACAACCACACTCGTGGCCTTAGACCCACCAACCAAATCACAATTATCCAAAAAAGAAGGCAAAATCTTACGTGGGCACGTCGACTCCAAATGACCAAATAGACGACATTTCTCACACACCCGTGGTCGATTTTCATACTCCACATTCACTTCAACTACACCCATAACCTCACCATCCTCCTCCGGAGGCAACAAGATATCCAAAGAATCAATAAGGGGGTCTGAAGCATCCACTTCCACACAAATACGCATGAAAGATATGCGCTTACGAGAAGCAGTCATCGAATCTGCAAACAAAGGTTTACCAACAGCACTAGCAATATGACTAAACCCCTCAGGGCACCAATATTCCAAAGGAACGTTAAAAAATCTCACTCACAAAGGAACCTTGGAGTGAGCATTCTTGGACAAAATCATTTCGGGCTTCCAACGGGAAAGGAATAGGGAACGACCCGCCATGTGCCAAGGCCCATCTTCAAAAATTTGAGAGCAAGATAGATCATCCGAGAACTTGAAAAAGAAAAACCCATTCCCATTAGCAAGGACATCCACCAAACCACGGTTGGCCCAAATTTTTCTTGCTAAAGTATTAACAGCACTAAATGGGAGAGATTTATCCACGAAATAACCCACCAACGAATGCTTCCATTCTAAGGTTGCAAGCCCAGTTGCCTCAGGAGGAGGACAAACAACCTTACGACCCGCAATATATTAACAAAATATAATAATATACAAGTAATAATCAAAATATATTAACAAAATTCCCAATTATTTAATATATACCGCTAATTTGAAAATCAAACGTCAATATTTTAATTAATTTTTTTTACAGAAATTTTATTTATTTATTCGATGTTTGAAGAAAATAACGGTGAAAATCTTCCTTGATTCTTCATCGGAGAATCTCTTTTGTTCCATTATTTTATGTAGTAAACTTTCTTCGTACGTATAATGTATTATTCAAAATCGCCATCTCTTCGATCATGGTTTCTAAAATCATTTTTTCAAAATATAAACGAAATCGAAGATAATAATTTCTCCTCCTTGGTGGAGCTATATATGAACTCAACCCTCTTATTATTTTAATAATATTAAAAATGTCGATTTTTTTTATATAAATATGTTATAATTAGAACTATTTAATTACAAGTGTAAGGTACACATTATAAATGTACCTATGCTATAAAATCATACCTAATTATTAGTCCAACATTACGGACATATGTAGATATATATAACAACATTATTGGTTTAATAATATGTTTTCATTTTATAAAATAAGATGTGTATAATGTAATTTCCGTTCGTATCATTAATAATGGTAACTTGGCAATATGTATACCTAATATACATAAAATAAGATGTGTATAATGTAATTTCCGTTCGTATCATACCTAAAATAAGATGTGTATAATATAATTTCTATTCGTATCATACCTAAAATAAGATGTGTATAATGTAATTTCGCTCCGTATCATAATATGTATACCTAATATACATATTTTGTAAAATGGTTGGTAACTTGGCAATGGTAAGAGAATCTTCCACGTACCTCAATATGATGTTGTGTCCACAGATTATGTCTTGTTGTTCAAAATATAGGGCATGTGTCATGTGATATTGAGAATTTGTTATCCGTAATAATGTCAATACATATCCACTTATATTACCGCATATATATATAATATTGTTTGAGGTATCCCAATTAACACACATTAGTATCAGATTACTCTCTCTAGAGTTCACCCGTAAAGAGTCATAATTTCATATATGCAACAGTTAATGGATGCTGATGAGTGATTTTCTTAATTCTAGCAACCTCCTGATCCATTAATATTTGAATTCTTTGAAAAGCATGTGTGTTTCAGTGGTTGTGCTGATCGATCATGAAAGAATTAACAATTAAAAGTGTGTGGATTGTGGAATGTGGAGGCAGCAGATGATCCATATATATATATATATATATATATATGTCTCTGTGTGTGTGTCTTAATCATTGCATGGATTCGATCAAGCAGATCTTAATCTTTCGATGGAATCATGAAATGTTTTATTGTCTACGGGCATTTACTTAAATTATTAATTGTGATCATGAACTTATTTCAATTAGTTTTCATTCAAGTTTACATCATTATGTGCGACAGCAAAATTTGGCTTTTCTACTTTTCATTTATATACCTATTAGGTTTTTTTTTCTTATAATTAATAACTAATTAAATATAATATATGATTTTGATTTCGTAAATAGGAATTTAATGTGGTGTATTGGTGGATCGATATTTACAGTTAAATTTATTAATTCGAGTAAATTATTATGATTGTAAATTTCAATATCATCGAATAATTTTTAGATATATATATATATATATATATAACTTAGAAAATATAAATGAAGAGAGTATATGCTTATGTTTGCTGTATATGTAATTATGTAGATATACTTTCTCATACCTTCTCATACCATTTTTTCAATTTATCAAATTTTCTTTTTACATATATCATAATCGAAACTATTCATTTTCTAAATCATCATGCCAATATCATCTTCCTAAAAAATCAATAAGGTTAAAGATCGTTTAGTTATTCATATATATCTAATAAATAGATGGTTCGCTATGATGATTTTAATTCTTACAAAAACCGTTAATTTATTTGATACATATGAATGACGAAATGAACTCCAATGTTATTGATTTTTTTACAAAGATAATTTTAACATGATAATTTAATGAATAAATAATTATGATTATGATAAATGTACAAAAAAAAAATTAATAAATCAAAAGGATAGTGCAAAAAGTTACCACCATGATGGAATGCAAATATTGTAGGCCCTAAATATATATAGTAAGTAATCGGCTATGTCTGATGATTTGGAATTGAAAGAAAAGAGGCACACTAGCTGATCATATCCCTCCTCGGCTGATGAAAGTGATGAATTATGCAGTATTTTACTCATGATCATTAACTACATACATACATGCTTTAGATTTCCAGTTGTTATGGCTCCTTTTGGACTGCAACATAAGAAACAAATTAAACACTGAAATTTTCAATTACATCAAATATATATAACATAGTTGAGCTTTTTACTTTTAAGAAGGAAACTTAGTGATGTAAAATTCTAAGGAAATTATCATGATAATTTACCGTAACATCTTCTCACTTTTATGACACGACAGAGCGATCCTTAAATATTCTTCTACTTGCATAGGAGGTTTCCTACTCACTATATTAATTTACAACCCTTTTTGGTGTTTAGTAATTCTTTATGCATTTTTTAGATGTCATTCAATGCCTTTTTACGTGTCTTTTGAGTGATTTTATATCAATATGAGAAAATAATCAACCTTGTGATCAATGTGCAGACTAGAAAGATAAGTGAATTCTAAGAGGAAGGCAAAAACAATGGCTTCTTTCGGAGTTGTGATGACAAAGATACTTCGAGTTCAATATCATGTCATCTATGTCAAGAACCGAGACTGTATGCACCAACTTAGACTGTATGCACCTATGATGTCCCATGCCTACCAACCAAGAGCCTAATGTGCTTGCGATGCGCCATGGGAGGACTTCAGAAATGCACTGCCATAATGGAGATTGGGGTGTGTTCCAGATCATATACAGAAACGTCCCAAGACATGTATGCGTTAGAATTTGGGCGAAGTTTTGTGATCATGTGCCTCGACCAGCTTTTGAGTGAGCTCTGGAACTTAAACCATCAAGTTACATTGAAAATGAGTTCAAGACATGGCATGGGCTAGATGCTAAGGTCCAAGACAGACCATGTTTAAGAAAGTCTTTAAAAAGGGCCTAAAAGTGCTTAATTGAGGTCCAACCGTGTTTTGAATGTCCAAGGCTTGGTCCAACCCATTCCTACTCGTCAAGGCAACCCAAGCAAGGCCGCAGATGCTGCTTTTCTGCAGAGGAGAGTACCCAGGGAAAGTCCTTAATTTTAGGACTTTGCCCTTGCAAAACTAGGAAACCAATTTTAGCGTTCATTATGGGCCTTTTGGTAATTTCTTTTTTGTTTTCAATTCCTAGTTTTTAGGGGAAGCTCTGGGATTATTTAAAGGAGTTTTTAATGCAGGTTAAGGGTTCCCAATTTTCACTAACCGCATATTTGTGTTTCGGCCTAGTTAGGCATTGTTTTTGTTCTTTTGGAGAGTTGAACGCAAAGAGCTTCAATATTGCTTGGATGTGTGCCTTGGATTGTGACTATTCTCAGTGTTCCTTCTCTTCTCCTTAAACTTTACTTTGTAATTATGAATTCCTTCAAGTTATATATCAATAGTATGTGTGAGTAGTTTTCCATAGAATAAGGGCTACTTGAGGCCCAAGCTATGTAGTTCTTTTACATGATTTTGGCCCTTGATTTATGTTATTATGAATGTTGAATAGACTCTAATTATTGTTTGAATAGCTGCTGTTTTATGTTTACATGTAGCTACCATGTTTACATAAATTATTGATGAGATTGCTTTGAGAGGTTGAGGTTAAGAAATAATCTTATAATCATAATTCATGACAACATATATCACTAAATCAGACTAGGAGTAGTGTGATGTCATTAAATTTCTTTAGTACTTCATGCATCATCTTCGATTACTAATCACACTTTGAGTTTGACAGACGTTCTATGACACACCCCGACCCGGAAAGTACGCAAGGACTCGAGAATCGAGGCATTCTGGCCATCATCTGGACGGTGACATCCAGACGACGAAAGCCAATTAATTTAAATATGTTGCATTCTGGGGAGATCGGGTGAAACCTAACCGGTAAAAACCAGTTACCTTTCACCCAACAGCGAAAGTAGAGAGCATAGATACAAATTGATGATCATACTGTTATTCAATACCTGTAATTACCCGATGGCACCTTCGAGTCACTCCAAGTCCTAGAGTGAGTGTTAGAGCAGAAACCACACCTCCTTGAAATACGTGTGCACTAGCGATACCTAAGGGGTTCAAAAACAAGGGTGAGGACCCAGAGGCTAATTTCAGTATAAAATCACAGTTATTAAAAACATACTTTAACCCCACGTTTTATAAAAAAAAAAAACCCCCCCAAAATAGACATATTATACGTGTACGTAATACGATAGATGATATCATAATTTAATAATAAATAGTAATTCAAACTTACACGTTCTACATGAAATAGTAATAAAATAATCAAAACTCATAATAATCAATAGGTCATGAAAAATCATGTATATGTCACCATGTCAACCCATTAAACATTTTCTTTTGAGTTGCAAATCATAATTGGGTATCTTACTCGTGTACCTCGACCACGTGAAGGACTGGGTGCAATGCACTGTCACCTCGAGTCCCCTAGAGCTTGGGAACAGGACTTACGCTTTTTAACTAGTATGGAGAGCAGCGTGAGTGAACGATCACGTGGAGAACTGGTATGTGGCCTACAGACGGGTACTAGATACCAGTGACTCCTAAGTGGGTTCTAAAACTCTATCTCATGAATACCCCAGGGACTAATATGAAATTCAACATGTGGCTCGACTATGTATATACATGCATATCCAACGTATCATAGTAGAATAATATATCCAGATAAGCATCATATACCAAGCACCACACACATATTCCACAAGTAGTGCATGCTAACTCACGCATGCTCGATAAACACCATAAGCATACATGTCGTAAAACGTGCGAGTAAAAACATTATAAAATCAACTTAGGGAAAGGGGTCCACTCACACTAGTTGGGGAGTCAGATCACCTGACACATCAAGCTAATCATGATCTCCGAACCAATCCAACCCTATGAAGACCATTCACAAGGGGCAAAATCCATCCTATACGTTAAACCCCTTAAGGGTATCCCAAAACGAGCCTAGAATCACTTGATAAGGCCCTTAATAGGTCGAAGACTGTTCGAAACCTCATAAAAAGCACACACACGTTGTCGGAAGCTGAAAAACAGCTCCTATATGCTGCTAGGAGCCTAAAAACAGCGCCACGTGCCATTTAGGGGTTGAAAAACCACTAAAAACTGTACAAAACAACTTCAAAATATGCCCACGCTTCGCCGTGGGCTAGAAAAAGGCTCCACGTGCCATCATGCGCCACCGGAGGGTTGGAAAAACTTCTCACGCACCTGCAGGGGGCGCCAGGTGCCGACCACGTGCCACCATACGTGACCACACGAGTGTAAAATTACTTGCACGTCGGTGCTACAATAACCCACGCATCACACGTGTGTTGTACACGCGTGGAAATATTCTCCGAATATTCCATATGTGAACCGTTAGTTGACCGTTAAGCCACCGTCGCTAGAACTTCGCTGGAGACGATGACCAAACCACTGTAGTGACACCGTCCATGGTGGCCAAAATTTGGAATTTTTTCCGAAAAATTTCCAAATTCTGGCGAGGTCCAACTTCACTTAATCAAACCTATTTTCAACACGCAAAAAGTGTATTTTAACCTACTCAACGTAAGGAATTCAAAAATCTATGTTTTAGGTCAAAAGTTACCTGCTTTGGCCGTTTTGACACCCAGAAGAGCTTGATTCTGCAACTCCGGCCATCGTTAGCTTCGTCGCCCACTGTCGCTTGAAAACGACATGCAAACTGTCCATTAGATAGCCCTCAAGCAGATGATACAAATGTTTAAATTCAAGGAATAAATTAGTATCTAGTTTCGCGTAAAACTAGCTAAGGTTGTTGTCGGGGCACAATCGGGTTTTCGGGTCCACCGTCACCGTCGCAATTCCAAGCCTCAAAATGGGCATGCAAACACATTAGGGCCAAGTTCTCAACAATACGAATGAATTCGTATCAATTTTGAGTCTAGAGATTACCTCCAACGTCCTCGTCATTGTCGGGTCATATGTGAGGACTTGTGCCTTGGAGGAATGGTTAGCAATCCCACATCGCCCGGGGGGGATTTGGGGGATGCGCCTTATATGTGTGGGTGTGCGTCTATTTAACAGGATGCCTTTTGGGAGCTCACTGACTTTGGATTCCTTGGGAACTCCAAATTTAAGCGAGCAGGGAGTGATACAATCCTAGGATGGGTAACCCACTAGGAAGTTGCACGTGAGCCCCTGGGAACTAAACCATGAGGGCTGAGTCCAAAGCATACAATATCCTATTGGAGGAGGTCGGGTCGTGTCAGCTTGGTATCAGAGCACTGGGTTGCTCTTGTGGCGTCACGCACCCTCGGTACAGGATAGTTTTGCTTCAGATGTGATGTCTCTATGATAATAGCCACGTCATCAACCTGAGAATGAGGATAAGAATAGGAAACCTATTAGGTTGATTAGGCATTAGATGCCATGTTGTAGGGGTTTGGACCCCTGAGAAGGGTTGAGTTTCTTATGGGCTAACGGTTACTGGATGATTGGATCCCAAGATGGTGACTTTTTGGAGTTGGGACTGATGATTGGTCAGGTTGGATGTGCTACTTCTAGTAGCCGAGGTCATTGATGACCCTTATTTGAGGACGGTTGAACAAGTTACCAGGAAAGTGGTACTTATGGATCGGATCACGAAATGGACCGATCAGTGGATCACACGCTTTGAGCAGATTGTACAGTCGATGGGTTGCCCGTTTGAGTGCATGATTTAGATAGCGGCGTTCTTCTTGGATTAGTCTGCACGAGGTTAGTGGAAGACATTCCTATCGACGAACGTGGATGAGACTATGGAGAGTTGGGGTGACGTTCAAGGGACGTTCTTACGCTATTTTCGTCCTAGCTTCATCTAGATATGAGGGGGGCGGAGTTCCTCTGACATGAGCAGGAGATTCGACGGTAGCTCGGTACGAGTAGAGATTTCTAGTTTTGGTTTGGTTTGCACTAAGTGCAGCGACGAATTAGAGAGTGAGGTCTCGTCGATTTGTGTCGAGTTTTGGGAGTAAGACTTGAGTGATGGTGTGGCATCTCAGGTGGAGATGAGCGTGTCAAAAACCTCACAATAGGTCGAATAGTTCTGGTTGACGCCGTGTGCATCTAGAGGATGTATTTTCTCGGGAGCTTAGACAAGGGACGCTTCTAGCTCTAATTCTTACGAGTTACAATGATCGATGAGAGGGATAGAGAGGATCCCAAGAGGGCTAGTTGAGATTACAATTACCTTTCGAATTCGGTTGGACTATTAGAGACACGTCCTACACTTGGAGCGGAGACATGTGTTTGGCCTACCTTAGTGAGTATGCACGGGTGTTGGTGGAGTACAGACCCACACACTTCGACTGGTGATGTGATTAGATCACCTACTCAGTTCGAGTAGAAGGTTTTGACAAGGAGACATATTAGATTTCCCTAGATATTTGTGATTTGGATATGATCCTAGGTATGGATTGGTGGGTAACCCGTTACTCCTCTGTTGAGCATTGAATTGAGGAACCAGTGGTATTTGGTAGTCCTGAGTTGTCATGATTGGTCTTTTGGTGGGACCAGAGGAGATCACTAAGGAAGAGTATTCAGTTTTTACAAGAGTCTTACCAATGACCAGCCAGAGGATACTCATTTCCAGAGTTATGGCTTGGAGATCAGGGAAGTACTATAGAATGACTGTTCGGGATATGGGACACGTGTTTTGAAGTCCCCAGATGGCTCAGTAAGCTTGAGGATGATGTCGGTTGTGTCGACATTTCTTGTGGTGTTCCTCGTAGGATTTACCGGGGTTGCTACCTTGCTACCTCAGAGGGAGGTTGAGTTATGATTGAGTTTCTTCCAGGTACTCAATCCATTTTGTAGCCACCGATAGACTTAAGGGTGTCGCACAGATACCATGTTGGAATTGGTTTTTACTTGAGTCGAAGTCAAGAATTTGGTTGAAAGACATGCTTTAGATGCATGTATTGTATACTCGGATATGCGATTCCCGAATTGACTTCAGAAGTGAACTTCACCGAGATGGCTTACGATTAATGTTGTGGTAACAGTTGGCCATCGTGAGTTGGAAATAGAGTATTAATGGTTATTTTGTTATGGTACGCCAAGGATTCATACTGGTTGAGATGAAAATGGATTTCAGGAAATGTGGACCAGCGTTGGTTTCCTGGTCATGATTTTATTGCTGTGAGATTAGTGTGGATCATATTATTGTGTGATGTGATCTGGATTGTGTAATCTGATCTATGATGAGTGTTATCGACTTGCGAGTGGAGGTTTTCCTCTGAGATTGTAACCTGTTGAAGGGATTGACTCGGAAGAGAGTCAACCTAGTGGAAGATGATGTTTGAGTGAGCAGAATGTTAACTACTGCTCTAATTTGACTATTTCGGACATTAGAGGGAGTTTTCCGTAGTGACACATGTACATAAGAGTTTGATTGATCATAGACAGCTGAACGAGGAAATCGTGTGGAACTAGTACTCCTTATCGTGGAAGTTCTTAGTGAACTATCTCCATCACCTCTAGAATTCATGGATGTATAAGCTTGTAAAAGTTGTGCTGATTTGAGGAGTAATACGATCGTGGGATGATCGCTACAGTAGCTATTAACATATATTATTGGTTGGTGAAGGAGACTTCTCATTTTCTGCTTCTTTGATAAGGACTTCTAGGTATGCTTGTAACATGGTTGCAATTTCTCTTGGTTTCAAAGGTTGTTTAAGAACATGACACCCAGGATGTGGGTCAAATTTGAATGAGTTTAGAAGCGGAAGGTGCTTGGTGTCACCTGATGTTGATGAGTGTAGTCTGGATTTGTATTCACACTTGTGTCGAATGAACTTTGATGTCATCATTTTTTACTTTCTTCATAAGGGACATTTTCATGGGCTAAGCAGAGGAAATCTGTAATTCGTATATTAAGTGGTGACAAGTTTTATAGCTTACAATTTAATTTTCTTCGGCTATTTCTTGGCATGCCGGAGAAGTGTGAAGGCACATGAGGGATACCGAAGCCTAGTTTTGATTACCCTTAGGGGGTGCATCGATATACCAAGCAGAGTGAGTATCAGTTTGGTGGACCCGTGTTGGTGTTATGGGTCATACTGTTACTGTTGAGAGGATTGCTGGAAGTAGATGACTGTGAAGCGTTGTTGGGTAGTGTTCCCATGAGACTTATATTGCTGGATTCGAGGTTTACAACACAGCTTCAGGATCCGACCCTTCACATAATCAGGATGGGGGTCGAGGTTTGGATTAGTTCATCTTGGTAGGTGTAAGTCGGTTAACCTTTGGAGTTAACCAAGAAATGGGATTGGTTAGTGAGTTGGTTGGTTTGTCTTGGGAGTTCTCGAAGAGTACGTGTTGGACATGTCTCAAGTGTGGTCGAGTGACCAGGAGAACTCCGAGAAGATTTGAGTTAGTACGCGATTTGTTCAGGTCTAGGATGGAACAGACATGGTCTAGTGTTGGTCCATGATTAGCATGGCAGCCAGATGATGATCGGATTGGATCCACGATTGACGTGGTCCGATAGATGGATTAGATCCGAGATTGTGGTGGACTGGATTGTGGGTACTGATACGTGTTTGGATGGTGCACGTGCAGTCCTCGGACGTAGTCTGGATGTTGGGTGAGTGCAGTCCTTGAGCAGGCCTATGAATAATGCTGATATAATTGATGTGATGTGTGTGCACCTGCGAGTAGTGCACGTTTGACAGCGTGATTGTTAAGTGTTGATTATTCTGATTGATGGGGTATGATCATCAGATTAAGACCGAGGTGGACATGATATGGTAATCGAATTAGATCCGATGTTGAGTCTTCATTGAGAATTAGGACCGGGCATCGAAGACTATGTGCTAATGCATAGTGGCTTTAGATGGTTCAGTTGTTGTGCGAGCATAGAGCTTTGGGCCATGGTTGTCCAGAGGAACCCTAGTGTTTCTGATTGTGATTATCTCGGCTATAGCAAGTATTCGATGGGGTCAAGATACACTCAGGATGAGTGAAATACCAATTTAAGACTCGAGAGGAGTCGGGATCGCAGCGTTGGTCTCTGAGTGAGATGAGGTACTGTATGAGGACTTTCGTGCTAGTCGGGTTGGATAAGGAACTTGAATGGGAGCAGTTGAGTCGTGAGTTACCAGCTGGTCACAACGGTTCGTTGTAGTTATGATTGATTATGAGAGATCGTTTAGTGAGGCGGAGGACTTGTCATTGCTCAGTAGGAGTAGGATTATCAACTTGGACTTTGAGTACACCCACATAAGTGACCGTTGAGGTCGACGAGTGTCGGTGGCTCGAACGAGACTCGAGGGGTGACTTTTAGAATTCTCGAGACTTGAGAGTAGACTTTGGGGATTTCCAGTGACAGTTTGGTCACGCGCTTGTCTCGGATACGGTCACGGAGATTGAACTGAGTTTCAGCATTGACCGTTGGTTTGTAGTTAACGTCGAGTGACGTTTGATCACAATTTGGGTATTGTGGATAGATGTTGGACTTGTACGTATACACGTGAGAGCCTCGGGTTGGAGGCAGGATTAGATTTTCGTATTTTTTATGTGGATTTGAGTCGATGTGAATTTTGAGGACGAAATTCTTTAAGGAGGGTGGATTGTAACGACCTGTCCCGAATTTCGTAATTAACGAGTTTTAATTAAGGATTAATCAAGAATTAATCGAGGATTACCTAGATGATCGAGGTGAAATGAAGATTTTACCCCTGAACGGGTAAAATGTTGACTTTGATCTGGGATGTCATTGGCACGTGGATCGAGGTTCATTACGTAGATCGAGACGTTACGAGTACGTAAACAGGCGACATATCGAGGTTGAACAATGGACGGGAAAGTTACGGGTCAAGGAAGGTTTTTCAAATTGTTACGGTTACACGAATATCGAGACGATTGACTTTTAGTTTGTTTTTAGTGGGCCCAAAATATCACTTTTGGACTAATAGATGAATGACAAGTGTCACTCATCCCTTGATCATTTCCCCTACATTCATACACCAACCTCATTTCTTTTTTGTTCATTATACCCAAAACCCCTTCCCCATCCTTTCTCCTTCGACCACAGCAGCTGAGCTGCTTGAGAGAAACATAGAGTGAGTAGAGAAAGACAGACAAAGACGGCGAGGGACGCGTCGAAACCGCGGGGGTGGCCAAAAACCACAAAAAATAAAGTAAGTCGTGGGTTTGAATTTTGGATTTTGGTTTTGGATGGTTAAGTGGGTGATCTGACACCGTGGTTGTGTTCCACGAGTTAGGACAAGTTCACAGGGCTAAGGAACGAAGGAAATGGACGATTGGACTAGTCGGGTGAAGGTTTGAAGCATGGCCATGAACGATCGAGTTTGATAGGTGAGTTATAGTCCATTTCCTTGGTTTTGAGGTCGTAGGTCTCTTTCTGGGAGTGAGACAAGTCGAATGGTCGAAGAATGGCTGAAAACTGTTGACTTTTGGCTGAGTTACAGTCAGGTCAAGGTCGCGGGTCGAACAACCCATTCCAATGAAACGGGTCAACCTGGCTAGAGGTTGATGGTGATGACGTGGCGGGCAACATCATCATGTCAGGCCACATGGCCATGGCTGGTTGTTGCCATGTGGCTAGTTATATTCAGGTGTCAGTCCAGTCAACAGCTGACGTGGCAGTGCCACATCAGACATGTCAGACCACGTGGACTAGTGAGGTAGTGCCACATGGCAATGTGTTAGGAGCTGTCATGTCACGTGGCAGTCCACGTTAGACATGTCAAACCACGTGGACTAGTGAGGTGGTGCCATATGGCAGTGTGTCAGAGACTTGTCTGAGGTGTCAATGGCAAGTGGCAGTGATGATGTCATCAAGTGACGTCATCATGTGACGTGGCACATGTCGAGTTGACACGAGGCACCAATCACGGTGTGCCATGTGGCAGTTATCAGAGCTGACAGATGTCAAAGTTGTCAAGCTGATGCCAGCGGGTGATGTCAGCAGCTGATGCCAACGGGTGATGTCAGCAGCTGATGCTAGTGGGTAACGTCAGCAGTTGACGTCAACGTTGATTGACGTGACGTTAGCATTTACCGCTGTTAACTAGCATTGACCTGAATTTGACTGGCGCGTGAGGGCGCGTGGGCACGAATTTTGAGCTCAAACTGATCTTGTTCGAAAGATTTCAACGATCTGAATCTAATGGTGGTGGTTTCGGGTCGAACGGAAATCGTAATAGGTCATTTGGACGTTTTTAGCCTCAAGAAGCTTGTTCGGGACACATTTACTGTACAAGGACTTTTGAGGGTTTCTATTATAGACTTGTATAAATGGTTAGTAACCCTTGGGGTATGATTTGGACATGTCCGGACGTCCTGGAAACTTTGGATTAACTTTTGATTGGCTTACGACACGGGTTTTGAGCGTGTAGCTTAGACATTCAATGAGTAGACATTTGCTTTATAAAATGATGCATGCATAAATGTTTTTTATGTTTTACGAACATGGTTTAAGATGCACTGATTGCATATGATTTGAATATGATTTGTGTTTGATGTTGAGCATTTTCGTGGAAAATGTTATATTGCACGTATTTCAAGATTTGTGTTTTATGTAATACTTTGGGCTTAGGCCGAGTTTTCTACGTGCTTGTGATTTCAATGATTTGAATGAGGATTTGATTATGGATTTTGAATGTTTTCACGGAGATGTGTGAAAATGGCATTTCGGGCTTGTGTCTTAGTTGGTTCATGGTTTGACTTAGAGTATAGTCAAACATGAAATTGAACAATGTTTTGAAGAATGAAATAGTTTTCAGATTTGGAAATGATATATCAGACTTGTGACCTAGTTCTGATTTATGATATGAGATTTCGGGCTTGTGACCCTGTTGTGGATTTACGAAATGATATTTCGGGCTTGTGACCCCGTTGGAAATGATTTTGACTCAAATTGTGAGTCCTTGTGAACTTGAAAGAAAGATTATGATTTGAAAAGGTTTGCTTATCGATTTGATGTGTTTTGGAGGAAATTCTGGACATTGTTTTTACGATGGTTTTGTGGAACGTAATTTGATGAACCTATATTTCGGGTGTAAACCCTATTGAGATAGTTTGAGATGATTTGAGATACAAATGTTTGTGAACTGTTTTCCACACTACCATCCTTTATGAGGTGATTGTTCCCTTTGGACGTCGTAGATCTTAGAGTGGTATCCTCTAGGCGCCGTAGATCCTGAAGAGGTCAAGATTACACTACCTGAAGATGAGTAGCTCCGAGGGGAGGCCCGGGCTTAGGTGTGTCAGATATAGACATTACCCAGACGTCGTAGATCCTGGGTATGTACTCGGACGTAGTAATTCCGAGCCGCACGTGTTGCATTGATATCGTGACTATCATATGCAAGTTGGATATTGGATATTGAGAATTGGTTGCTCATGTTTTGATTACTGGTTTTATGTCCATATATTTTTTTTTATGATTTGATTTTAAAGAAAGCATTTTAGATTTCGTGTTTTCTGATGCATGCATGTTTTTTAATTGAAGGGTATAAATGTTGATTTTGGAAATTTGTTTTCCAACTGTTTATTTTTGTCTACTCATAGTTTTAATATTTTTGATATCCTTTAGGTTGATCGTGGATATGGGTTGTAGTAGAGACCGAGACATCACACAACGATGCGTACTCTAGAAACCCCGAGTGCGTTATGGTCTTATCCCTAGTCTGACACGTGGTGTCAGACGAGAGCAAGACATCCCACGATAATCTAGGGGGATTAGAGATGGGTCCTGTCATCATTCTTGGGTTTGGAACGGGTCAGCAACGACAGTCCTTACTACAGTTTTCGTTGACAATGAGGATAAAAAGGGTTGAATTCACCTATCTGTGGCGTGGTTGTGAGTGGGATTTTGATGGCTCGATCATGGTAGGAGGTTTGAAGAGGTTCTCTCGACCATCACGATCTCTCTTCAATTCGTTCCTTCTAGGATTTGAAGAGTGTTCCCAATGGCTAACAAGGACTGAAGGTATGGTAGGTATGGATGTGGTGGTACGGTCGTGGATAGGGGAAGCAATCACGGTGACCATCACCATTTCGGCGAAGGGTGGTCGAACTCTCGCAAAAGCTAGAGTTATAGTGACGTGGTGTAAGAAAAACTTAAAAAAGATTAGTGGGTCATGAGCCTGGGCCAAATTATTTTTATTATCAAGTACAAACTCTTAGAAAGGGCTGGGACCAAGTCACATTCATTTGGGTGTCCCAAAGTGGGCTTGGGTCAAAGTAAGGACAATTGAAATGGCTTAGCTACATGGAGATCAAATTTTGGGTTCCAATTTGACTCAAGTTATCTTAGGCTTAAAGATTGTATTGGACCTACGAAAAAAATCAATCCAACCCACACACCAAACGAGGCCCGACGATACTTGTAGGGGTAAAAAGGAAATTTTGCTTTTTTGGTTCCTAAATTTCAATACCGGATGTATCATTCTAAGTAGAGGAAATAATTAGGACATGCTAAGTAAGAAGAGAATAATCTGTGTAGGGTGAGCTGTAATAGGACCTTTGCATAGGCAGCTTATTAAGAAATTTCATAATAATAGAATCTTGGAAATCATGTTAGGAACTTGAATTGGTTAGGGTGGATAGTTTGCCTTACTTCGACTTCGTTAATCAGTTAATACAATCACTTGTCGTGTGTCTTATTTGTGTGTTTCTTGTGTTACAAGTAATTAGTGTCTTGAGTCATTATTGGTATCTTATCTATCTAAATAGTGTGAGTCTTAATTTATCGATTTATTTTATCATTTTGTTGAGCCTTAGTTGAGTTTATTAAGTCTATACTCTATTGGACAATACATTTATACACAATCTCCGTGGGATTGACTCTCGTTGTACTACTATACTATATCCATTGATTTGTGCACTTCTAAGGATTTTGTAACTATTAGAATTAAATTGCATATTTTTTGTTCTCTAATTTTGACAACAAGTTTTTGGCGTCGTTGTCGGGTCTTGTCCTTCAACAATGTTTTAAGTTAGATTTACAACTCATAATTAATGTCTATGGGACCTTGGAATGATCCATACAAGGATGTGGGAGCATGTAACGATCCATACCTAAATTTAATCCATCAAGGATGGAGCAATCAGCCTTCATCCCATTATCGAGCACACCCAGATTTGTACAATCTGAGATTGGTACATCAACCTAATTTCACATAGGGCACCACTCAAACAGCTCCTCGCTATGTCCCTACCCCTAAGCTCCAAGCTGCACACTAGACTTTTCTACAAACCATGGAGGCTTATTTTCAAGAATCTTAAGAGCTAGCAAAGCACACAGAGGAGAGACAGAAAAATAGCATAAGGGAGTTTGAGTTCAACATGCGCCAAATCAAAGGAAGGGCACATTTCCCACCAAGTAATGCCATGGATAATGCTTATGATGAAGCTATCATCCAGTCAATACTTCGACAAGTGCTTTCCATAGATACCCTATTTTCTACCCCAAGCCATGACGTGATAATGCCTCCAAAATTTTCTCATATTGAGCAATGAAATAGCCTCAATTATGAACCTCAAGTATACTCTTTATGTTCTACACTCTTTGATTTTGATTCAATGCCTAACCATACTTCTTTTCCTTGCACTCATATGTGCGAATACAAAATGGAAGAACAGTGTGAGATATATAATAGGAATGATGAAGGTATGGAGGACAAGCAAGTTACTAGCTGCCCAACATTGTGCCTCAGTCCACGGTACTGCTCGTGGCAATAACCATGTTTTTGTTGCATGATTTGCAATAGCCCCAATTCTGAACCTCAAGTATACTTTTTATGTTCTACACTCTTTGATTTTGATTCAATGCCTAACCATACTTCTTTCCTTGCACTCATATGTGCGAATACGAAATGGAAGAACAGTATGAGGTATATAATAGGAATGATGAAGGTATGGAGGACAAGCATGTTACTAGCTGCCCAACATTGTGCCTTAGCCCACGGTACTGCCCATGGCACTAACCTTGTTTTTGTTGCATGATTTGCTCAAGGCCTTGCCTCAAGCTGAGCACCATGCCATATCTCAAACCCTGCTGACTACGCCACAGCCTGCAGTATTGTTCATCTTGCTGCTCGCGACTCTATTCATGGACAAGGACACATCTGAGCTTGTGCCCCTGCCCAAAACTTTGTCTCGGCTCTTTCCTATAGACATAGACATGTTTTTGAACCCTAATGAGCCTCGTAAACTCAAATCTAAAATGCCTAAACTTAATTCTAACGTTGTAGGGTTAGATTTAAATTTGAAATTAGGAACTAATATTATTTTACCTATCTTTTGTAGGTTCACTATAAAACCCAAAGGAAGGCGGTGGCAGCCCTCGACTTGGTCCTATTCAAGTTCAACAGGAAAAGACAATGGAGAGGACCAAGGAAAAGAGTATTAACTTTTAGAGCATGGATGTTAGAACCTAAGTCATTCCACCACAAGCATTTTTGAAGGAATACATTTGAGAATGCCAGAAAATGCTCCCATTAAACTTAGTTCTCAATCTCTTGCCCTATAGATTGCGTTCTTTTAGGTAGATTTTGTTTTGTGTTTCTAATTTTTTTCTCCATGATGCATCAAGGATTCTACAACAAGGCATTCATAATCGGTTCCATGTTTCCATTGAAATCATGTGAACACCACCAACTGCCAAGATGCCAGCCACGTCTTGCCAGATTTTAAATAAAGCACTCCTAGAAAGTAACATGGCCCTACTTTGTATCCATATCTCAATCTTGTAATCTGTGCATATCACCTCACTAAACTTACATTCTGACTTGTTCTGCTCATTCTTCAAACATTGCAACCAATGTTTCATTTAGGTTTTGGGGTGTGGGATTAAATTTTCCTTTCAAAAACCAATAGGTTTGGGGGTGCACACGGCCAAATTTTCAGTTTTCTTCAGATACATTTTTGAGTTGTTTAGTTAGTTAAAGTTTTTAGTGTAAGTTGTTAGTTTAAGTAGTTCTAGTGATTAGTGCTTTAGCATGTTAATAAGACTGAATATGCTAAGTTAACCTTTTTTGTTTTATTACAAGTCATGCCAAATTCAGTTTGTAGCATACTAAACAGTTCATAATGTCATGTCTTGAGTGATTAAGTGAATTTCAGAAAATTAGTGGAGACTACCATATAAGAACTTGAGCCTTAATGTCATTATTTTTTAGTGATATACATTGTTTCTACCCTTTAAAACACTCTTTACTTTTATTCATTATTATTGATCTCATTACATCATTTTGCATTGAATTTTAAAAGGACTAACATTTTATAGATGCTTTTTGTTTGAAGTGTGGTTTACCATAAGAAGTAATTTAGGCTATGTGTGTTTAACCTCTAAATGCCTTGTCTTGCCCTTTTGTGTGATCCCTAAGCCCTTTTGAAACCAAACCCTAACCGTTCTTTCATCACCTAAGCATTATCTATCCAAAACACTGAACCATTCAATATGTCATGCACTATAACCTTAATTTGTGCTAGGGATTTCCTTAAATGAGACTCATGGTCAGGATGAAGAATGACAAAAGTTGATACCTAGTTCTAAAATATGTTGCGTGAGCACTAAGTGTGGCCAAGTACAATGGTTTGAATATTAAGTAAAGAGCTCTACAAAGGAAACTCTTCATAAGAAATGAGGAAACTATTGCATGATCTGGGGTCAGTTCAATTAAAAAAAAAGGCTATAATAAATAGTGAATCAATCCACGTAATCCAAAGAACCTCTAGAAGAGCAATCAAGAAGTAAAATGATGTAGGGACTAAACAAGGATTCAGATCAAAATGCACTTCTTCAAGCCATGACTTCTTATGCCTTGGCACAACCCAGGTTCTTTAAATCATATCCCTTTCTTGTAACGACCCATCCCGAATTCCGAGATTAGATTAGTGACTAATCAAGATTAGTAAGGCTAATCGGTAATTAGTTGAGCGAAATCGGACGAATGATGCAAAATGATTGTTTGCCCTTGGGTGTGGGCAAAACGTTGACTTTTCGTTCAGGCGGTCAAATGGACTTTGGCCAATGACTGTGACATAGTTCGGGACGTCACGAGTTCATAGACAGGTGGCACGTTTGATTCCGACATTCGAGGAAGAAGTGATGACATTCGGAAGTTCAAGGGTATTTTGGTAATTAGGCTAAAAGGAGACAAAATGTTGACTTTTGACTTGGGAGGTTTGATGGTCGAGGGCCGAGGACCGTTACGTAGATCGGGACGATACGAATCCGTAGACAGGTGGCACGCCAAAATCGAACTTCAAATGGGAAAGTTATGGGTCATGGAAGTTCGAGTTTCACTATGCACGTATTACGAGGCGATGTGAGGTGGCAAAATCTGATTGGTCAGATATTTTAAATGGGACCCATGGATGAGTGACAAGTGTCACTCATCCCATTAGCCCAAACCCCTAAATTGTGGATCTATCCTAATTCAATATTATTACTTTAATTATTTTATAATTAAACATCACCCCACCCACCTTCAATCTCCACCATCCATCTCTTCTAGTCTCTAAATCCCAACCCTCAATTTCTTCCCCCTCTCATCTTCCTCCCCCCCCCCCCACCCCAAATTCATTTCTTCATTTCCATTTTTTAGCAAAAAATACACAAACTCGCGACTTACCACCCCATTCGCATAACCATTACTGCGGGAGTGTTGAGAGACTGAGGGAGAGGTCAAGTCGATGAAGGAAGTGGCGACAGGCCACGGCGGAGGGAAACCCAATTTTGCGGGTAAGCACGTTTTGAAAATATGAGTTTGAGTTTGTGAGGTCCTTGTTTATTTTCATTAATTGGGTTGGTATCTAGGGACCTAGGGGAGTCGAGGTGGATCAGTTTTGAGGCCTACGACGGCGGGAGGCCACGGCGGTGGCGACTTGCAGACGGCCGGTTCAAACATGAACCTTCAAGGTGAGTTTTAATCCATTTTCTTTGGTTTTAATGTCTAAGATTAATTAGGTTTGAAGTTAGAACTGATTAGGAATTGAAATGAGAAGGAAATGAGTGAAAATGGGTGGATTTTAGGGTTGAACCGGGACCTCCGGTTCGGTTGGACCGAACCGGTGTAACTGATCTGAACCAGCTGACTCAAGGTTGAAGACAGTGCTACAATGCCAGCGCGTGGTGTCAGGACCCACCCTTAATCCCCCGGGATTAAGGGCTAAATCACGATCCCGTCTAACTTATGCATAACACGAAGGCTAAAAGAACGCCCAACCTCCATGTAACACGTAAGTCGGACAAGGGATTTTCGATCCGACCGTCCAAAATTTTCCGAACTTCCAGAGTGCGCAGAGTCTACTGTGGATCATATGTGTGATGTCTCCGTCTCTCTCGACAAACAGCCCGCGCCCCAATACAACCTGGAGGGTATCGAAAACACGAAAAGACTGTGAGTGGGACAAAAATAAAGTATAAGTTTAAAACATTTCATAAAACAAGTACATTTATAGCCTCCACGCAAAAACCAATGCATGCATATCAATTTACGTTATGAAACCACTCAAATCAAAAAGCATCCATGAAATCATTTGAAAACCCGTGTCATCCAGGCCTCAGCCTCAAATCACAATTTAATCTCAACACCGGGAACTCAGTCCCAAAAACTCATCAAATCCAATTCATCGGGCCACTTCCCAAAACATCAGAAAACCAGTGAAAAACATCTATTATACAAGTTTACTGGGATCTCAAGTGCGTCCAAGTCTTTAAACTCAAAACACAATGCGCAAATAGCCAGGCCTTCCGGATATCCGAGTCTTTAAACTCAAATCACAATCACAGGACTCAGCCCCAAAAGCCACGACTTTTCGTTTGAATCAAAACGGCAAAACAGGGGAACCAGGGGCTTACCGTCTTTCCAACCTCCTCTGTACGTGCCGCTGTGCTCCTCTGCGTCCACAGAGTGGTCCTCATCCGTCCTAGCCTCCTTTCGAACTTGTTTGGATCAATTCAATCGTCTATGGTTGCACCACAACCCTCAACCCTCTCTGTTTTCCTGAAAACTCGCACCACTCTCCCACCGTGATTTCTTGCACAGTTCTCACTCACAAGCCACTCATCAGTTTCTCCCTACTCTTTGTCACTCTCACCAAGCCACAAGGCTTCCCACACACAGAAAATCGATCAGGAATCGCCACCATCTCACTCTCTGTTTTTCCTCTTCGAACAAACACGATACACACACATATAATTGCACCGTGCACCCTAGAATCCACTACACACACCCCACGTGTCCACAATCCCATGGTCCAATCCCCAAATTATCCAATCACACACTGCACACTTGTCCTCATCTCCTTTGCACAAATCCCAAGGTACCAAAAAGACCAAAATGCCCATGTGAGTCAAAATTACGATTATGCCTTAGCCGTTCTAGACCCGTATCTCACTCGTCATACGTCTGATAAAAGCATGCCACCTGTCGTTGAACTCAGGACGACGAGATCTACCAACGGTCCTTGGTCTACATGAAAGCCAAGAGTCCAGCAAAGTCAACATTTCCCTCTATTTAACCAAAATTACGGTAACGCCCTTAACCTTCCGAACACCATAACTTTTTCTCCGATTGTCCAAATCGGACGTGCCACCTGTCTACGGACTCGTGACGTCCTAAACTACGTCACGGTCATTGGTCAATGCCCAATTGACCGTCCGAACTAAAAGTCAACATTTTGCCAAACTAGGGACAAAATCGTCATTCCACGCCCTCCAAAGTAACCAACTAACCACCGATTAACTCAGTTAATTCGTCGCTAATCACTTCGCTAATCACTTCGCTAATCCCGAATCCCGGGACGGGTCTTTACACGTTGGCTCACGCGCAGGAGCTTATTGCGGCACGTGGTCCATATTTTGGGGATGTCTTCAACATGTGAAATCATTCTTTACACGTGCACTCACGCGCAGGAGCTTATTGGGGCACGTGGTCTATATTTTGGGGATGTCTTCAACATGTGAAATCATTTATTCGATGTAACAAACATTTTGGGACTGGTTTCGTGTCGATCAGACATCGTTTCGATAGGTTTCGGGGTGTCTGAAGATTTAGGATCGGGATTAAAAATAGTTAAAAATTCGCGAAAATTACGGGACTTTAGTGAGAGGTTAATAAGGTAGTTAGTAACCCTCTATTACAATTTGGAAAGCTTTAGGTGTCCCGGTGATGGTGATTGGCTCGAAGAGCCGTATGGCACGTGTATCGAGGCGGCAGCTCGGACGTCTGTGAGTGGACCTTATTTTCTAAATTGGTGCATGGGGAGTCAAGGTGGATCATTTTTTAGGCCTACGACGACTGGAGGCCACGGCGGTGGCGACTTGCAGACGACCGGTTCAAACATGAACCTTCAATGTGAGTTTTAATCCATTTCTTTCATTTTAATGTATAAGATTAATTAGTTTTGAAGTTAGAACTGATAGGAATTGAAATGAGAAGGAAAGGAGTGAAAATGGGTGGACTTTAGGGTTGAACCGGGAGCTCCGGTTCAGTTGGACCGAATCGGGTTGAACCGGTCTGAACCGGCTGACTCAAGGTTGAAGATAGTGCTGCGCGGAGTTTCTTGGGCGCGTGGCTCATATTTTGGGATGTCTTCAACATGTGAAATCATCTATTCGATGTATCGAACATTTTGGGACTGGTTTCGTGTCGATCGGACAACGTTTCGATAGGTTTCGGGTGGTCTGAAAGTTTAGGATCGGGATTAAACATAGTTCAAAATTCGCGAAAATTACGGGACTTTAGTGAGAGGTTAATAAGGTAGTTAGTAACCCTCTATTACAATTTGGGACAGGTTTAGGAGCCCCGGTGACGGTGATTGGCTCGAAGAGTCATATGGCACGAGTATCGAGGCGGCAGCTCGGACGATCTGTGAGTGGACCTTGTTTTCTAAATTGGTGCATGCATAAATGTTTATTATATGTTTTAATACATGTTTTTTGATGCCATGAGTGCATTTGTGTGTGGTTACGTATTGGCACGTATTTTGAAGTTTTGGCCTTATACGGTGCCTATACGGGTTTATACTTCTACAGAGGTTTCAATGAAATGGGTTTGAATTTAAAAAGGATAACTTGGGCATGAGACCCATTTTGATTTTGTCTCGGGCATATGACGTTATTGATGGCCTACATGTCGGAATCGTGGTCGCGGTGAGTGTTATGTGCACGGCGACGGACGATATGACGCTCGCCTCCGGACTGGGATGTGTTCCTTCCGGAGAAGTCACGATGCACGATCCGTTCTCGGGCAGCGAGGTAGGCTCGACTTTAGAGTGATGACGGTTCAGGATATCGATTGGTGATGGGTGCACCATGATCTTGCGGTGGTCGCATCGGTTGATACGTTCTCGGCGACATACCAAGATTGAGGGCAGTCCTGGATGGATGGTTGCACGCATCACTACGATCGGAGTCGTGACTGACCTTGAGATATCGGGCACGATGCCCAGTTGAGTGATGTGTTCGGGTATGAGACCCAATTACTTCACATTTATGATTTCGGGTCGGGGACCCTAAACGGATTTCCAGGGTTCATGACGGTTTATGGGGACCAGCATGAACCCTTGAAAAGTTTTTATGATTCATGACGGTTTATGGGGACCGGGCATGAATTCGTTGAAAGGTTTTAAGGATGATTTCGTTATATATATATATATATATTCATATACCTTCCTTTAGTTGGATTTTCTCCTCCGGGGAGGGTCGTTGGCCTGGGGTGGACCCCGGAGTAGTCACGGAGCACTGACTGAGTGGAGTCGCCCTCGTTGGGTGCCTTACTCTCAGAAGGGCTTGGATTATAACCTCAGGGAGGGTCATTGGTCTGCAGACATTGACCTTGGACCCTGAGAGACTTGGGCTTGAGACCCCGAGTAGCACGCGCGTAACTTTGGAAACCGTGACAAAATTGGTTGTGTGATTTATATGTATATATGATATATGATGTGTGATATATACATGTTTTGGGCTGAGTCCCACATGGATTTGGGCAGTGGCCCGTATGGTTGGTTTCTTTATGGATTTGGGCAGTGGCCCGTGTGGTTGGTTCTTTATGGTTCTTTTGGTTATGATATTGGGCATAGTTCCCACTTATGGTTCTTTTGGATTAAATGATTTTCGAATGCATGAATGCTTTTTAGTGAAGGGTACAAATGTCTTTCTTATGAAATGTTTTTATAACTCTTTGTTTTTTCCACTCACAGCTTTTAAATGTTTTGACTGCCCTTCAGGTTGACATTGGATGAGGGCTGTAGCAAAGACTGAGATATCCCATACCTCCTCCGGATCCTGGTGTACTCTAACAGCCTGAGAGGGCAAAGGTTGGAAATTTCCCTTGTCTGACACTTCGTGTCAGACGGGATCAGGGTCGTCCCGCATTAGTCCCGGAGGGGGGGGGGGGGATTGGGACAGGTCCTGACATGTGGTATTAGAGCTCGGTTAGCTCATAGGATACTCAGGACGCTCTGATACTGACAGGTGGTATCAGAGCAAGGTTGTCTCAATTCGAGCAACCATATAGCTCTTGGAATGATGCGCAGGTCGAATATGTGATGTCTCAATGGGCTACAGTTCGTTATCAACCTGATAGTTAGGATGTCAATACGATAGTTAGTAGGATTGAATCCTGGAACGTCTTGGTTCGGCATTCGATGCTGGGGTTTCCATAGTTCTGTCGAGGTTGACAGTGTGGGACCCTACGAAGGGATGAACGTAATAGTACTTTAGAGTTTTGATCGTGAGACGGTTAGTTGGAATCGTCTTTCACTATGTCGTAGGATCGATTTGACGACAGTTTGGAGTTGTGACCATTAGATGGTCGGATTTTGTTGAGTTAGGTGGCTATGCTGCTGGGAGCAGCCGGGTTTGCGTTACCCTAGTTGGACTGATGGTAGGATTGGATTGACGTCCTTACGATGTCGAGACCTCGTGGTCGGTCAAATCGTGGATTATACTGCTTTCTGCAGTTGGGTTCAGAGGAACCCTAAGTAGTGATCGTGGAATCCTAAGGTAGGATGTATGGTTCTGAAAGGTGAGCTGGCGAGTGGTTGGACTTCGACGACTTTTCGGAGTCGAGATCGTCGGTCATGTTCGGTCAAGTCATGTCAGCTTAGGTGATGGGACTGCACTCTGCAGTCAGGGTTGTACTTATCGGTTAGACCTAGTTGGTTGTCGTACTACTTTAGTTGTGATGGATAGTTGGTGCAACTAAGGTCATGGGTGACCTGGTAGACGTCATTGGTTAATTCGAGTTATGTATGGTTAGAGTTTGATTGGACAAGTTACTAGGGTGGGTACTTGTCGATGGAATCCTGGAGTGGGGATACGGAGTAGTTAGTACGGACGATTGATTCCATTGGATGCGGAGTCTCGATAGCAAGGTCTGGTAGTTTCTTCTGCACGAGTTGTGGCAAGCACTACTATCGAGAGTGGTTATACTTGTGGTTGTTGCGAATCAAGGACGTTCAGGGAACGTTTCCTTTTCTCGTATGAGTTGTCAGGGTGAAGGTGCCCAGAGTTGTTGGGTACGACAGAGACAAAGTTTCTCCTATTTGAGCAGAGGTACGGGATCGTCGCTCGGTATGAGCGGAGATCCAGGGTTGTTGGTTTTGCACACCGAGAGTGCTGATACTGGTGCCGGTGCTAGTGATGATGCTGGTACGAGTGCTGGTGCTGGTGCCGGTATTTGTGATGACGATGAGTCTTGAGCTGGGAGGTGACTCCGTCGAGATGGGCATGTGTCCGTAACCAATTTAACAGGGACACGTGGTTGATGTTCGAGTGTGTTGGTTCCGACATGGTTGGAACTTCGGAATCGAGAAAGGTTGTGATTGAGGTGACGAGAGGAGTGCGGGTTTTTCCGCATTTGTAATGGGTATTTCGAAGTCATTTGGGGTGACTTCTCAGGTTATGCCATATCAGATGTTGGTTGTGTCACCAGTAAATTGGTCATGTATTGGTTGGTGGACCCGTGATTTGTCTTGGGTCATCATGAGGAGTTGAGTATATCAAAGTTAGGTGAAAGAGATTTCTCACTTTCTGCTTGGTGGAAAAAGATGTTGGGTTACATGGCGTGGTGAGTGCAGCGAGTTTGGTTGCATTCACGTGGGAAGAATTTGGATGTCATCGTCTTGGATCATTCTTGATTTTCCTAGGTGGAATGCCAAGGATAGATACGAGGTAATTGGAGAGAACCCACAGTCTCGGCGTGTCTCGTCATTGACTAATCTGTTTAGACGTGAGAATTGGTTGAAGGGTGATGTGACTGACGAAGGATTCAAGAGGGTGTAATACCCTATGATCAGATTTCAGGTGGATAGTTAACTAAGAGAACTAGTGTGGATCCACCTAGGATCGCTAGGTGGATCGGGATTGTGACGTTGTGAACTTTGGGCGTCGTGACGATCGAGGATCGTGACGTTTATGGTCGGGTGACGTGGTGATTTTGATCTGGACCGGGATCTTGATGGTCCAGATAAGTGGAAAGTTTATCGCTCTTACCAGGACAATTGAGTTGAGGATGATGGGACTGAATTTCTTTTCGAGGTTAATCCCATATGGTGTATTACTCAAACAAGTAGGTGTCCGACGAGGTCGGATTTGGTCAGCCTTAGATGTACATATGATGGGATTGGCTTCCCTACGAAGTCAATCGAACGTATTGTGGTAATCCTTTGAACAGGTAACCGATAGGTTCGGATTTGGTACGTCTAGGTAGACGTGAGTGAGAGTAGATGCCAGTTGGTATGAGTGGATACACCTTGGTGGATGTGAGTCGGATTGGTACGTACTGGATTACGTGACTAGAAGTAGACGTTGTGTTGCTGGTCAGGTAACCATGAACTCGAAATGCATAATGGGTTGGAGTTTTGGTTTGTCTAATTTCTGGATTAGACAGATGGACTCCAAAATTGAAGTGTGATTGGCTACAACCTAGGTTGTCGTCGTCGTTGTTGTTGGAGACTGGTTGATGGATGGATGTACGTACCCGGTATGATACTGGGCAGACTTGTGGTGCCTAGTGGCGGTATATAGGTTATACCAAGAGTACGTTGGTGAACGTGCTGGTAGTCGGCTTAGTTCCCATACCATTGGATTAGTCGAGGACGTGAACTGGACATTGGATACTGTTCACTAGGTCATAGTGTTCTGATGGGTCCAGTCACACACAGGTCGAATGCTTTGTTGGTATACGTATACTCAGGTTGAGTGAGTTGGTGGTTGGTATAACCACAAGTGGGTATAGTGTCAGTTTTCGACTGACGACTGTCAAGTGGTGACGGTTTGTCGGATGTTTCAGCGTGGATCGATTAGTGAGATTTGGTGACTCCCAGTGGTAGCAGATGTCAGGATAGATTGGTGATTGAGCAAGCAACCGTCGAGTTGTTGTGTTAGCGAAATAGTAGATTTGACAAGTAGTGTCAGTACGGAACGTGTGATTACTATCACTCGACGTGGTCGAGTGTAGTCGATGCGACGAGAGCGTTAGTGGAACGTCTGGTTGCAGAAAAGTATTGTTCTGGTTAGTGGGTGTACTAGTGTACACGTGTTGTGAGATCGAACTGTTTTCCACAAGGTGGATGTGGAATCAGGATAGATGGAATTTTGAGGACGAAATTAATTAAGGAGGGAAGGTTGTAACAACCCGTCGAGAATTCCGAGATTAGATTAGTGACTAATCAGGATTAGTGAGGCTAATCGGTGATTAGTTGAGCGAAATCGAACAAACGATGCAAAGTGACCGTTTTGCCCCTAGACGTGGGCAAAACGTTGACTTTTAGTTCAGGCGGTCAAATGGACTTTGGCCAATGACTATGACATAGTTTGGGACGTCACGAGTTCATAGACAGGTGGCACGTTCGATTCCGACATTCGAGGAAGAAGTTATGACGTTCGGAAGTTCAAGGGTATTTTGGTAATTAGGCTAAAAGGAGATAAAATGTTGACTTTTGACTTGGGAGGTCTGACGGTCGAGGGCCGAGGACCGTTACGGAGATCGGGACGATACGAATCAGTAGACAGGCGGCACGCCGAAATCGAACTTTGAATGGGAAAGTTATGGGTCACGGAAGTTCGAATTTCACTATGCACGTATTACGAGGTGATGTTAGGTGGAAAATTTTGATTGGTCAGATATTTTAAATGGGACCCATGGATGAATGACAAGTGTCACTCATCCCATTGGCCCAAACCCCTAAATTTTGGATCTATCCTAATTAAATATTATTACTTTAATTATTTTATAATTAAACACCACCCACTTTCAATCTCCACCATCCATCTCATCTAGTCTCTAAATCCCAACCCTCCATTTATTCCCCCTCTCATCTGATCAACATATCATCTATGTTCTCTCACAACCCGAAAGGCCTCACCCCCCCCCCCCCCCCCCCCCCCCCAAAAAAAAATTCATTTCTTCATTTCCATTTTTTAGAAAACAATACACAAACTCACGGCTTACCACCCCACTTGCATAACCATTACCGCGGGAGTGTTGAGAGACTGAGGGAGAGGTCAAGTCGATGAAGGTAAGGCCGACAGGCCATGGCGGAGGACACGGCGGAGGGAAACCCGATTTGGCGGGTAAGAACGTTTTGAAAATATGATTTTGAGTTTGTGAGGTCCCTGTTTATTTTCATTAATTGGGTTGGCATCTAGGGACCTAGGGGAGTCGAGGTGGATCAGTTTTGAGGCCTAAGACGGCTGGAGGCCACGGCAGTGGCGACTTACAGACGGCCGGTTCAAACATGAACCTTCAAGGTGAGTTTTAATCCATTTTCTTTGGTTTTAATGTCTAAGATTAATTAGGTTTGAAGTTAGAACTGATAGGAATTGAAATGAGAAGGAAATGAGTGAAAATATGTGGATTTTAGGGTTGAACTGGGACCGCCGGTTCGGTTAGACCGAACTGGGTTGAACCAGTCTGAATCGGCTAACTCAAGGTTGAAGACAGTGCTACAGTGATGTCGCGTGGCCTCACGTGCATGAGCTTCATGGGGTGCGTGAGGGCGCGTGGCCCACATTTTGGGGATGTCTTCAACATGTGAAACCATCTATTCGATGTAACGAACATTTTGGGACTGGTTTCTTGTCGATCGGACATCGTTTCGATAGGTTTCAGGGTTTCCGAAGGTTTAGGATCGGGATTAAAAATAGTTAAAATTTGAGAAAATTACGGGACTTTAGTGAGAGGTTAATAATGTAGTTAGTAACCCTCTATTACAATTTGGACAGGTTTGGGAGTCCCCGTGACGGTGCTTGGCTCTAGAGAGCGGTATGGCATGCGTATCGAGTGACAAGACCCACCTCTAATCTCCCGGGATTAAGGGCTAAACCCTGTTACTGTCGAACTTATGCATGACACGAAGGCTAAACTGACGTCCAACCTCCATGTAACACGTAAGTCGGACAAGGGATTCTCGATTCAACCATCCAAAAAGTGATCGGACTTCCCAAAGTGCACCGTACTAATGTGGATCGCGGGTATGATGTCTCTGTCTCTCTCGACCAACAGCCCATACTGCAACAACCTGGAGGGTATCGAAAACATGAAAAGACTGTGACTTGACAAAAATAAGAGTTATAAATTCAGAAAACAGTTATCAGAAAATAATTACATTTTACCCTCCACGCAAAAACTAATGCATGCATATCAGTTTACGTTATGAAACCATTTCATATCAATTTCATATAAAAAAACCATCAATAGAAACCATGATTGAAAACCCAAATCAAATCCGTTAATCAATTCTAGGCCTCAGCCACAAATCACAAATCAATCTCAAATACAGGAACTCAGTCTCAAAACTCGTCAAAGCCAATTCATCCTGCTGCCCAAAACATCTGAAACCAGTGAAAAACCAGTGAAAATATCAATCAAGCGAGTTTGCTGGATCTCAAGTGCGCCCGAGTCTTTAAACTCAAAACCATACGCAATAACCAGGCCTGCCCGGGGTATCCGATAGTCTTTAAACTCAAAACACAATCACAGGCCTCGGGGGGTATCATAATCACCGAGTCTTTAAACTCAAAACATATACCGAGTCTTTAATCTCAAAACATATCAATCCAGGGCCCTCCCCCCGTCAATCAATCCGAGTCTTTAAACTCAAAACCAGATCCAGCAATTTTTTTTTCTCTTTTTCCGGGTCTTTAAACCCAAAACCATTTTCCAGTCAACAGTGAAAACCATCGAAAATCCTTATCCGAATTCGCAACAATGATTCCGTAAGCCGGCATCCGGAACCACTATCCCGAACCCAAACCCAGATTTCCCCTTTCCGAAATCCAGTTTCAAAACTGAAAAATCGTTTATCGAAATCTCATGAACGGGGCTCCAAGCTCGAAATCACTTTTTCCAAAATCCATTTCAAATCTTTGAAATCAAATTATGTTTCAAATCCCAAAATCAAATCATTAAAATCATAGTCAAATCACAAGATTTATTCGGAATCTCGTAAAACGTGCAAATACGTCAATTTCTCGAAATACATACAAAATAGTAAATCATCAAGATCATAAATCAAATCATAGAATCTCGTATAGAAAACATATAAAAACATATATGCCATCATCACAAGTTCGAAAGCAAAGTCCACTCACAGACCATTCCGGCGTCGCCTCAATACACGCGCACTTACGCCGTTCCCAGCCATTCTGCTATCCTCGGCTTTCTCGAACCTGTCCAAATCCCATACTAAGGTCACTAACTACTTCACAAAGCTTATACTAAAGCCACATAATTTTCCCGAATTTTTAACTATTTTTAACAGAGCCCTACGACCTTCAGACATCCCGAAACCTATCGAGACTATGTCCGATTGACTCGAAACCAGTGCCAAAATGTTCATTACATCGAATACTTTAAAAGTTGTGTTGGAAGGTACCCCAAACTAACCTTCACGTGTCCCCACGTGCGTTTGGAAGCTTTCGTGCGTGAAATCCACGCGCGTGAACAGTGTCACCTTCTTCCTCTCGCCGACCCGGTTCGAACCGGTCTGGTTCCACCAAGCCGGCGTTCACGGGTTTTCGTCCCTTTTTTTCCAATTTCAATCCTATTCTTTCTATTAGATTCGTCCCATCCTCTAGGTTCTGTTTATAATCTTAAAACACAAATACTAGGTCCAGAGCTTTACCTCCCCGATCAAGAACAGACCGGCCATCTTCGAGCTTCAATTCTGGCCGCCCTAGGCCACCTCAAATCTCAGTTTCACGTCCAAATATCTCACCTGATCCTCCAGAACAGCAACCACTCATCAAAATCAAGCTACAACCGCTACAACAGAAATTACCATTTTTGAATCACATGACCTTACCTCTCAGTTTCACAGTCACCGTCCCCGGCGAACCACCATTCCAAGTTCCTCTGACACGTCTCACCCTCCTGATCATCATCTAGTCGATTAGAGCCATTCTTAGTGGCCTGAACTAGAAGTTCAACTTTGAATTTCAAAAAAAAAAACAGAGATCACGGTTCTTCTCTGTTTTTCCCCCAGTCCTCAACCACCGTCCTATGACGTCTTGCCGTGACAGCCCCATCACAATCCCCACCTTCTAGCCTTTCTTTTTCATTCAGTGAAGAAGTAGAAAAAACAAAGATTGAAGGAGATAGGGTGGGTTGATCTAGCGGGTTTCTCTGGTTTCCCTCATTTCTCATAGTCCCTTTTCTTCAATTCCCTTCTCTAAGCACTCTAAGCACTCTCACACACAACACAACCCCTCTCTGGTCTCTCACAAACCACCACAAAGAATTTCCATGACTCACACACACTGGATTTTGGATCGATACTCTCTGTCCTTGTTTTCTCTCAGTTGATCGATAAAACCCAAACGTTTAAAATGTAAATGCACGACCGACTTGGCTAGAAGCTACTGGAAATAGGCCAGGTGTCCTCCAATCTGTGGTCCAGCCTTCACAAAATATCCAATCCTCTCTACCCAGGTGTCCTCATCTGGTAACACACACATCCCAAGGTGCTAAAAGACTAATTTGCCCCTAAAAGTCCAAATTACCATTTTACCCTTCACTTTCTAGACCCATAACTTAACAGGCCGATGTCCGATGACGGTGTGCCGCCTGTCGTTGTACTCAGGACATCGAGACCTACCTAAAGGCCCTCGAATTATGTGAAGAAAATTTTTCGTGCAAAAAGTCAACAATTTTCCTCCTTTTTATCCTATTTACGAAAATGCCCTTGACCTTCCGAACATCATAACTTCCTCCTCGGATGTCGGAATTAGACGTACCACATGTCTACGGATTCATGACGTCCCAAACTACGTCACGGTCATCGGTCAGTCTATTTGACCTCCCGAACTAAAAGTCAACATTTTGCCCATTCCAAAGGCAAAATCGTCATTCCGCATCGTCCGTCCAAAAGTATCCAACTAATTACCGATTATCTTCGCTAATCCGTCATTAACCACTAATCTAATCTCGACTTCCGGGATGGGTCGTTACAATCTACCCTCCTAAAAAATTTCGTCCCCGAAATTCCACATCTCGTACCTCCATAACTAACGGGGAGAAATCCAACTGATCTCACACCTAGGTCTCCTACCTAGTGTCCATCATTTGCCAATCCAACTTATCTTGACAATTCCCAGGCTGTTACTACATTCCCTTTCAAGCGAAACAACTCTCAACCAACTTCCAGTCCATCTCGTAATCCATTGATTACCACCTGATCACAAGTCAAACACGCTTCACCTTTGAAGCCCATTGGTCGATCCTACCTCTAGATTGAACTACTCGTCTTCCGGGAAAGTCCAACTCAAATCCCTTCCAAATCTCCCGGTCTCCTGGGTCTCCAGATCAATACAGGCTCCAAGTACGTCTCAACTACGTACACAGGGCAGACCCAGCACTAACTCCAAAACCAAAACCCAACGTAGGCGAGACGGACCACACACATCCTGTACGACTCCAAGATGGTCAAGATATCCAACCTAAGTCTCACATACGATCCTCGTGATCCACAACAACTCGAACCTGAGTCAGAACAATCTAATCCTAATCCACTCACTCCTAGGTGGATCCTACTGCCTAAGTTTCAGACCACTGCATCAAATCCAATCGATCTTCTATACCGCACGTCTAGATTGTGGGTTCTCTTCAATAACCTCATATCGATCAGTTATAGTCACTCATTCTCCCCTTCATTTCGTCATTATTCGACGGAAAACACAATGGTCCTCTCTCTACTCCTGAGCACAACCACAAATGTCCACAACCAGGGGGGTTCACAACTCCTAAAGTTCCTTTAATGAGTCATCCCAATCGTCTCCAGAAAATACTTCACTCATCATGTAGCACAAATCTCGGAATCAACGCAATAGCTCAATGTCTAAACCACCATGTCTCCTGATTCCGAGATTCCAATTACTGTACTACATCCTCAAGTATACTACCTCCGGACTACTTGTCCAAATGTCATCTTTATTTTACGATACTGAGGCAGTCCACAACTCCCACGGATCACACCTATGTGTTCATAACCAAACCCACTCACCGACCAACTCGCCTGTCGGTTGACACCGTTATACAACTCTAATAGAATGTCAATTATCACTCTTTCTGATGATCGCATCACATCCTTCCTGAGGTTCCACTCCAAGCACCTACTAGCATACGAGTCACCAACTCTAGGCATCCTCAATTACTGACCTCAGACTCCCTAAGTACCACCTTCGAAGTCGTCACTCACCAAGTGCCAACCTCAGCACCGACCGACATATGCCAACACGTCTGGGGGACGTCTACTAAAACCAACCTCTCGAGCAGTCAAACCTGACCATACAAACCTAGCCCGCTCCAGTATGAAGCATAGGTCCATCGCGCTTCCGCTGCGCTACTCTGATCACCTAATGGCATCTTGCTCAATTCATGAGGTGCTCATTGTACTATGCACAAGTATCCCAGCTCATGGCACATCATCCCGATCTAGTGCTCTCAACACACCAATCCCGAACCTCCGCTCTTACTGAGCCAAAACCCTCAATCTACCCTCGAGTCGGGGAAACTAACATCCCTTGTCGTAAACCACAACTCTAAGCAACCAAGTGCTCAACCCACGCCGCACTCGTACTGGACTCGTCCAGGGTCATTCACCAAGCATCCACTACCTAGGCTGCACCTAGCGGCAACATCTCCAATTTGGCTGTAAGCCGGCCCAACCACCACAATTACTGACCACAAACCCCAACTCACAGTTTCCCAACTAAGCACTTGCCCTGGGGTTTCTTACTCAGGTACTCACAATCTAGACCAGTAATCCTATGGGGTTCCTCAAACCATCCCCGTCGTCCGGGTTATCCAAACCCGCAACTGCCACTGGTTCACCACAACCTTACCACTCGAGTCGTCACGCCCGACTAAGACCATTCTTTATCGTATCTCCACACACCAACATCTACCGGTATCCAATACTAGGGGAATTCCCTCAAAGCTCAAAGTCGTCCCTAGACCCTGCCACTCAAGGTATCCGACTACTCGTAGCTGTACGAGTCCAAGCTTGAACAATTAGACCAAATGGTCACAAGCATCCAAACACTATCTGGCCCAACCGGCCACCGTTAACCGGCCTCCTTGGCCCACGTATCTCACTAACTCAACGGGCTACTCTCGGGCCCCACATGCCGACCAACCTACTCATCCGTAGCTCACCGGCTATCATCCAGGTTAATCCTACTGGCGTATCTCCAACCCTATGGTTCATCCATCAAGCAAAACCGGCGCCAACGTGATAAAGCCCAAACTACGCATTAAATTAAACACATAATTTGAGTGTTACGCAATTTAAACCCTTTTTGTGTAGATGTAGTATTGGTAAATAAGGATCGTTCTTAACCAGGGATATTAGGGAACATTAGTAATATGTTAGTGAGAAAGAATAATGAATAAAAGAATAAATTAATAAAATAATTAAAGAGTAAATGAATTAAAGAATAAAGAATTAATGAATTAAAGAATAAAAGAATAAAAGAATACATAATTAAAAAAGGGGGGTTTTGAAAAGATTTGTAATCTAAACTAAAGAAAACGCTAATTAAGAATTAAAAGGCAAATGTTCATGTTAATTAGAACTTACAAACCATATAGTAGTTTCATAGACAAAATCCACACTTTTACGTAAGTAATTTCGAATTAACAATCACATTAATTAAACTACTCCTAAAAATAGACTTCCTTCAAGTACAAATTTTGCCAACACTCTAACATTTTGCTCATAATAAACCAATCACGAAATCCTACCTTCATCATCTCAAATACTTACATATATCTTTCAATATTATAAATGCATCAACCATTAATGTGCGTCAAACATCAATATGCTTCAAACATTTACAACATGATTCACCTTAAGTTTATAATTAAATGCGCCGACAGCGATCAACATTTAATCTCTTCAATTCTAGTCTAAATGCCCCGAACAGCGGATCAACATTTAGCTTCGAATTGAAATTTAAGCACTAAAACATATGAAGTAAAAAAAATTCAAAAAGTAAAACACATGGAGATTGCATTCTTACTTACAAATGTTAGAAAGAAAATACCAACACATATATTGAATTATAAGTAAAACCAAAACAATAACAAGAATTTAAGTAAAGGGAATAAATTTACACTTTCGGAACCCAAGAACAGCTTGTGATTCCGAAAGTAGATGGAAACAATGGAATGTTATTCATAAGGAACACCGACATCGGTTAGAACCTTATGAAGATGTAGGATAAAACATAAGAATGCGGACTTAAATTCTAGAATTATTTTGGAAATACTTGGCCTAGGTATTTCTTAAGGAAAGTATAAAAATGTGTTTAAAAGATCTCAAAGAAAAAACACAAGAACAAAGTAAAAAAAAATGAAATTAAGAAATAACATAAAAATAACATAAATTAATAATAAGAATTAAAAGGAAACTAATTAATAAGAAAATCTACAAGAAGTTAAAATGGTCCCCAAACATGTCTCTCAAAAGAGAGAAGCAAAAGAACTAAATCAAGAACTAAAAACTAAGAAAAATGGAAGAAATGGAAAAATGAGACTAATGGGGAACTCCCAAATACATGAAATGACCTCCCTATTTATAGAGGTAGTGCCACAATTGTTTAAATAAAAGTACAAAATTAAAATATAAAAATTACAAAAAAAATATTCCAAAGTGAAATGATGAGGTTGGCTGATTTTGGGGAAAATATTGGCTGATTTTGGGGCAAATATGCTGATTTTGAGGAAAAGATGTTTGAAAAATCAGCCAAAATGGTTGAAAAATGAGGAAATAGGGCTGCTGGTTTTTGGCTTGGGCTTCTAGATTTCAGCAACTTCCCACCGAATTTCTTGCGATTTTTAGTGGCTTATCATATTTCGTCCATATTTTCTTCGTTATAATTCCGATCGGGACGATTCTTTCACCAAAATGCTCCAAATTCCAAGCTTTAATTATTTCTACAAAAATATCACAAAATAAATTAATTTGTCTAATTGTTTATTATTTTAATATTAAAAGTCAAGTATAAAGGGTATAAAATAATATAAAATAATGCTTATTTAACGACCTATCACAACGCACAAACCATTCCGGCCTTAAGCCGACGTACGTCATACCTCGTGTCGCGTATCGAGTGACTAACATTCTGACACTAACAATCGCTGCTAACTAACCACAACGAACGTACTATCACTATCGCATCGAGGTTGCCGACAAGCTGTTCTGCGTCGAGACATCACATCCACAGTAGCATCACACCACCCAAGTCGACGAACCAACAACTCTGAGAACCAAACCTCGTGCAGAACACACAAAACCTCACTCTGATACCGATTGACAGGACCTATCCCTAATCCCCCGGGATTAAGGGCTAAACCTTGTTCCCGTCTAACTTACGCATGACACGAAGGCTAAACTGACGTCCAACCTCCATGTAACACGTAAGTCGGACAAGGGATTCTCAATTCAACCATCCAAAAAGTGACCGGACTTCCCAGAGTGCACCGAACTACTGTGGATCGCGGGTGTGATGTCTCCGTCTCTCTCGACCAACAGCTCGTACCGCAACAACCTGGAGGGTATCGAAAACATGAAAAGACTGCGAGTGGACAAAAATAAGAGTTATAAATACAAAAAACTGTTATAAGAAAATAATTACGTTTTACCCTCCACGCAAAAACCAATGCATGCATATCAGTTTACGTTATGAAACCATTTCATATCAATTTCATATAAAAAAACCATCAATAGAAACCATGATTGAAAACCCAAATCAAATCCGTTAATCAATTCCAGGCCTCAGCCTCAAATCACAAATCAATCTCAAATACGGGAACTCAGTCTCAAAACTCGTCAAAGCCAATTCATCCGGGCCACTGCCCAAAACATCTGAAACTAGTGAAAAACCAGTGAAAATATCAATCAAGCGAGTTTGCTGGATCTCAAGTGCGCCCGAGTCTTTAAACTCAAAATCATGCGCAATAACCAGGCCTTCCCGGGGTATCTGCGAGTCTTTAAACTCAAATCACAATCACAGGCCTCGGGGGGTATCATAATCATCGAGTCTTTAAACTCAAAACATATACCGAGTCTTTAAACTTAAAACATATCAATCCAGAGCCCTCCCCCCGTCAATCAATTCGAGTCTTTAAACTCAAAACTAGATCCAGCGGTTTTTTTTCTCTTTTTCCGGGTCTTTAAACCCAAAACCATTTTCCGGTCAACAGTGAAAACCATCGAAAATCCTCGTTCGAATTCGCAACAATGATTCCGTAAGCCGGCATCCGGAACCATTGTCCCGAACCCAAATCCAGATTTTCTCTTTCCGAAATCCAATTTCAAAATCGAAAACTCGTTTATCGAAATCTCATGAACGGGGCTCCAAGCCTGAAATCACTTTTTCCAAAATCCATTTCAAATCCTTGAAATCAAATTCTGTTTCAAATCCCAAAATCAAATCATTAAAATCATAGTCAAATCACAAGATTTATTCGAAATCTCGTAAAACGTGCAAATACGTCAATTTCTCGAAATACATGCAAAACAGTAAATCATCAAGATCATAAATCAAACTATAGAAGAATCTCGTATAGAAATCCTATAAAAACATATATGCATGCATCACAAGTTCGAAAGTAAAGTCCACTCACATACCATTCTGGCGTCGCCTCAATACACCCGCACTTACGCCGTTCCCAGCCATTCCGCTATCCTCGGCTTTCCTGAACCTGTCCAAATCCCATACTAAGGTTACTAACTACTTCACAAAGCTTATACTAAAGCCCCGTAATTTTCCCGAATTTTTAACTATTTTTAACAGAGCCCTACAACCTTCAGACATCCCAAAACCTATCGAGACGATGTCCAATTGACTTGAAACTAGTGCCAAAATGTTTGTTATATCGAATACTTTAAAAGTCGTGTTGGAAGATTCCCCAAAATAACCTTCACGCGCCCCCACGTGCGTCTGGAAGCTTTTGCTCGTGAAATCCACTCGCGTGAACAGTGTCACCTTCTTCCTCTCGCTGACCCGGTTCGAGCCGGTCTGATTCGACCAAGCCGTTGTTCACGGGTTTTCGTCCGTTTTTTTCCAATTTCAATCCTATTCTTTCTATTAGATTCGTCCCATCCTCTATGTTCTGTTTATAATCTTAAAACAGAAAAACTAGGTCTAGAGCGTTACCTCCCCGATCAAGAACAGACCGGCCATCTTTGAGCTTCAATTTCGGCCGCCCTGGGCCACCTCAAGTCTCAGTTTCACGTCCAAACATCTCACCTGATCCTCCAGAATAGCAGCCCCTCATCAAAATCAAGCTACAACCGCTACAACGGAAATTACCATTTTTGAATCACATGACCTTACCTCTCGGTTTCACAGTCACCGTCCACGGCGAACCACCATTCCAAGTTCCTCTGACACGTCTCACCCTCCTGATCATCATCTAGTCGATTAGAGCCATTCTTAGTGGCCTGAACTAGAAGTCCAACTTCAAATTTTAAAAAAACAAAGATCACGGTTCTTCTCTGTTTTTCCCCTAGTCCTCAACCACCGTCCCATGACGGCTTGCCGTGACAGCCCCATCACAATCCCCACCTTCTAGCCTTTCTTTTTCATTCAGTGAAGAAGTAGAAACAACGAAGATTAAAGGAGATAGGGTGGGTTGATCTAGCGGGTTTCTCTGTTTCTCTGGTTTCCCTCATTTCTCACAGTCCTTTTTCTTCAATTCCCTTCTCTAAGCACTCTAAGCACTCTCACACACAACACAACCCCTCTCTGGTCTCTCACAAACTACCACAAAGAATTTCCATGACTCACACACACACTGGATTTTGGATCGATACTCTCTGTCCTTGTTTGCTCTCAGTTGATCGATAAAACCCAAACGTTTAAAATGTAAATGCACGGCCGACTTGGCTAGAAGCCACTGGAAATAGGCCAGGTATCCTCCAATCTGTGGTCCAGCCTTCACAAAATATCCAATCCTCTCTACCCAGGTGTCCTCATCTGGTAACACACACATCCCAAGGTGCTAAAAGACTAATTTGCCCCTAAAAGTCCAAATTACCATTTTACCCTTCACTTTCTAGACCCATAACTTAACAGGCCGACGTCCGATGGCGGTGTGCCGCCTGTCGTTGTACTCAGGACATCGAGACCTACCTAACGACCCTCGAATTATGTGAAGAAAACTTGTCGTGCAAAAAGTCAACAATTTTCCCCCTTTTATCCTATTTACGAAAATGCCCTCGACCTTCCAAACATCATAACTTCCTCCTCGGATGTCGTAATCAGACGTACCACCTGTCTACGGACTCGTGACATCCCGAATTACGTCACGGTCATCGGTCAAAGTCCATTTGACCGTGCAAACTAAAAGTCAACATTTTGCCCATTCTAGGGGCAAAATCGTCATTACGCACAGTCCGTCCAAAAGTATCCAACCAATTACCGATTATTTTTGCTAATCCGTCATTAACCACTAATTTAATCCCGACTTCCGGGACGGGTCGTTACATTGAGGCAGTAGCTCGGACGGTCTGTGAGTGGACCTTATTTTCTAAATTTGTGTATGGTTACGTATTGGCATGTATTTCGAGGTTTCGGCCTTATACAGTGCCTATACGGGTTTATACTTCTACGAAGGTTTCAATGAAATGGGTTTGGATTTAAAAAGGATAAACTCGGGCATGAGACCCATTTGGTTTTGGCTTGAGCATATGACCTTATTGATGGTCTACGGGTCTGAATCGTGGTCACGGCGAGTGATATGTGCATGGCGACGGACGAAACGACGCTCACCTCCGGACTGGGATGTGTTCCTTCTGGAGAGGTCACGATGCACGATCCATTGTCGGGTAGCCGAGGGAGGCTCGACTTCGGAATGTTGACGGTTTAGGATATCGATCAGTGATGGGTGCACCATGATCTTACGGTGGTCGCGTCGGTTGATACGTTCATGGTGACATACCAGGATTGAGGGCAGTCCTGGATGGATGGTTGCACGCATCACTACGATCGGAGTCGTGACTGACCCTGAGATATCGGGCACGATGCCCAGTTGAGTCATGTGTTCAGGTACGAGACCCAGTTACTTCACGTTTATGTTTTCGGGTTGGGGACCCTAAACGGATTTCCAGGTTCATGACAGTTTATGGGGACCGGCATGAATCCTTGAAAGGTTTTTATGATTCATGATGGTTTATGGGGACCGGGCATGAATCCGGTGAAAGGTTTTCAGGATGATTTTGTTATATATATATATATATATTCATATACCTTCCTTTACTTGGATTTTCTCCTCCGGGGAGGGTCGTTGGCCTGGGTGGACCCCAGAGTAGTCACGGAGCACTGACTGAGTGGAGTCGCCCCCGTTGGGTGCCTTACTCTTAGGAGGGCTTGGATTATGACCTCAGGGAGGGTCATTGGTCTACGGAAATTCACCTTGGACCTTGAGAGACTTGGGCTTAAGACCCCAGGTAGCACGCGCGTAACTTTGGAAACCGTGACAGAATTGGTTGTGTGATTTATATGTATATATGATATATGATGTGTGATATATACAGGTTTTGGGTTGAGTCCCACATGGATTTGGGCAGTGGCCTGTATGGTTGGTTTCTTTATGGATTTGGGCAGTGGCCCGTGTGGTTGGTTCTTTATGGTTCTTTCGGTTATGGTATTGGGCTTAATTCCCACATATGGTTCTTTTGGATTAAATGGTTTTCGAATGCATGCATGCTTTTTAGTGAAGGGTAAAAATGTCTTTCTTATGAAATGTTTTTATAACTCCTTGTTTTGTCCACTCACATCTTTTAAATTTTTTGACTGCCCTTCAGGTTGACATCGAATGAGAGTTGTAGCAGAGACCGAGATATCACATACCTCATCCGGATCCTGGCGTACTCTGACAGCCCGAGAGGGCAAAGGTTAGAAATTTCCCTTGTCTGACACTTCGTGTCAGACGGGATCAAGGTCATCCCGCGTTAATCCTGGAGGGATTGGGACAGGTCCTGACATTCCTTCTTAAACCGTTAAGCATAGCCCTATTACAACCTAATGTGGAGATCTAACTGATCTTTGGCATGCCATCCTAAAAACTAAGGTACATGTCTATATTCTTATAATTCAAATCCATGTATGAGATCTTAAATTTAAGAAGTACTACTTTGTCATTGAACGCTCATATGTTATTAAACTCGGATGCCTTTACATAATTCCATAATATATGTTTGATATGAGTGTAAATCCTAGCATTCTAGAGTGAATTGAGAGGCATCCAGTGTGGATTAGAGTCAAGGGGAAATCTTTCTACAACACTTGACTGGAATGGGAGGATCCGAAGGAATTATGCTTTCATTTCCCCCGCATGGAGCACTTAGTGTAACACCCCGGAAATTCGAGGATTTCAATATTGTAATTTAATGTGTGAATTGACGTTTTTACCCTTGTGATTGGCATGGCCAAAATTTTGACTTTTTGATTGATGAACTAAATGGACTTTGACCTATGACCGTGACGTAGTTCGGGACGTCACGAGTTCATAGACAGGTGGCACGTCCAATTCGGACGATCAGGGAAAAAGTTATGACTATCGGAAGTTCAGGGGCATTACCGTAATTTGGACTTTCGGGGGGAAGATGTTGACTTTTCTTTTGACAACTAATTTTCTGTTGACTCAAGGACCGTCAGGTAGGTCTCGATGTCCTGAGTCCGTAGACAGGCGGCACGCCGAAATCGGACTTCATACGAGGAAGTTATGGTCAGAAACGTGAAATCGGGAGGTTCGTGTCTCGGTTTTCGTGTCGAATATTTTATTCTGGAAATTCTGATTGGAGGACACCTGGTGAGTGACAAGTGTCACTCACCCATTGGCTAGATTGGATCAGATCCACTATGGGATTAAATAGCATTTAAATCAACTTTTAATTTCAGCCCTTGGATCTGAAAACCCCAGATCCAATCCTCACCTTTGATCTCATTCTGAGATTCAATCCTGGCCCTTGATTCATGTTCCTGTTCAGTATTAAAATTCATGAAATCATGCACCCATGTGTTCATTCTCTCAACCCGTTTGTGCGATTCCCCCTTGGAACCAGCTCACCAGCCCTCATCACTCAACCCCACACCTCAGGCAACCAGCAACCACCTTCCTGACGCCGGCCACCACTCCACGGCCACCCTGCACGGCCGACATTCCCTCAGACCCGAGAAGGAAACCCGAGCAGCCCAAGTCACCAAACCATCCAAACCATCACTCTGGGACTTGAACCAACGTACGGTTGGGTTCACCGTGACGACAGGACGACGAGGAACTGACCTTGACGGTGTACGGCGGCGACACGGCGGCGATAGGACGATAAACCCGTGAGTAGCCGTTTTCCTTCCCTGCTTCGAACCGTCTGTGTTTGATGTTAACATTGTTGGATGATTGTTAGGACACATCTAGGAGACCTTGACGACCCATTTTGACCCAGGACCGGGACTGGAAAACCGTCGACTCGCCGAAGAGGATAACCAGAACCGACAACCAAACTTCCCGTCGATTTTCAGGTAATCTCTTCGACCTAAAACCTAATTCTAATTGCACAGAACCGTAGTAGGGATTGAGACGAGTAGTTAGGAATCAGACTGAACAAAAATGATTGAGAAATAATGAAATGGTAACCGGGTCATGATCGCGGGTCTGATCGACCCGAGTTACAGGAATACGGGTCAACCCGTTTGAGGACAGCGGTGCTGACGTGGCACCCTGTCAGACTGTCAGGTGACATGGACCAACCGTGAGTCGACACGTGTCACATGTCAGTGCACAGTCAGCACTGACATGTCAGTGACGTGGCCCAATCAGGAACTGCCACGTGTCACTGACATGTCAGTGACGTGGACCAGTGCCGTGTTGACACGTGGCACATGTCAGATCTGACACGTGGCCTGACAGATCAGTGAGGTGGACCAATCGGATGTTGACACATGGCACCTGTCAGATGACGTCAGTAGTGACGTCAGCGATGACGTCAGCAGGGACTGTTCCTGCGTTGACCGACGCGTTGACTGGCGCGTGTGGGCGCGTGTGAACAGTACTTTTGGTGGGACCACCACCATTCTTTAGGTTTCGACGATCCGGATCCAATGGCGGTGGTTTCGGGTCGATCGGAGATCATTAAGTTGGTCAAACTAAGGTTTATTGCGTTGGGAAGCGCGTTCGGGCGGCTTTCCCGGGCCGATTTTGGCCTAGGCTTTCATGGTTGAATGTTGGGGGTTTAAATTGACCTTTACGAATACTTTGGACTTGACAGGGATTGTACATTTGTACCAGGACGAGGGTATACGTTCGGTTTCTAGCAGGATTGTACTGTGAGTGGGCCCGTTTTCATTAAACCCTTGCATGCTTAAATGTTTTCTGATTTACTTATATGTTCACATGCTGGAATCTATAAATGGTTTTGATGATATTGAGATTTCGGTTATGGCACGTTTCACGGTATTTGGGCATGAGACCCGTTTGATGAAACGTAACGATCGGTTCAGATTTTACCTATGTATACATATATGTTTGCATGTGGATATCAATAAAATGTATTTGGTACTGCACGGTATAGATCCTTCCATATTATATTGTCTCCTCCGGATGAGGTACCCCTGAGAGGTCACGGACGTCTAGAACGTCCAGCGTCTACGACGCTAAGCATCGGGGATGCTGTAACCGAACAGGGTTCGGGGATTGAACTCGGAATTGAGACCCGAGTGGCACGCGTAGCCTTGTGATTGTGACCTTATTGGACGTCAGGGACGTCAGACATCAGGGATGTCTGATTGGAGTGTATAGTGTAGTGGCTAAAATTATGGTTATGGTTTTATTACATGCCTTATGATTCATATTATATTATTTATGATTTTAAATGATGCTGCATGCATGTTTGGAAAAAGGAGGGGTAAATTATATGTTTTACTTATCAAACGATTTTATAAACTTGAGTTTCGGTCCACTCACCCTTAATGTTTTGGTAACCCCTCCAGGTCGTGATACTGAGGTAGAGGAGGAACCTGAGGCTGAGGCATAGGTCTACTTCTGCGTACCTGAACCCCTGTTGGGTGGTGTACCCGCAGGTTTACTATAGTGTCGTGCTCGCAGCTTGTAATTTTGGATTTCATCCCTTGTCTGACATTCGTTTAATTCGGATTTGATGTATGACTTTAATTTGGTTATTTATGCTTTTGATGTTTTGAGGTTAAAATTGGTATGAATTACTAGGTGTCAGACGGGAGCAGGGCACGTCCCCTTGTGGTCCCTGTGGGATCGGGGCGGGTCCTGTCACTTAGTTACTTGTTAGTAAACATGATTATTTGAGATTTTGGCATTTGCATATTACACATGACTTATATTGCTATAGCTTGATCTTTTAGTTCTGCAAAGCATGTGCCCTTACTTTGGTTCATATTAACTTTTTTAAAGCACTGTCTCTAGCATCTTAGTGTTTAAGTAAACGTTTTTGTGTATCGTAACTGTCATAACCCTTAGGAGACAAAATTCCTTCTACTAGGAAGACCTAGGGGTTTAATTTTCATATCTTAACTAAGATTGAGTCTTTTCATTTTGTTTAAGTTAGTTTTCCTTTTGATCAAAGACTAGTAAAAGTTAGTTTAGGCATATTTTTCTAGTCATTATTTATGCATCTATTTGATATCATTCAATGCCATTTTACGTGAATTTTTAGTAATTTCATACAACAATAGGAGAAAATGATCAATCATGTGAGCAATGTGCAAAGTTGGAAAAATAGGTGAATTCTAAGAGGGATGCAAAAAGAATGGCTCCAATCGTAGTTGTGATGACAATAATACCTCAAGTTCATTATCAGTAACTGAAACTTGACATGTTCTAGGACATGTCTAAGAACCTCATGGAATGCCAAACTAAAGTATTAAGAAACTAGCCTATCTCGATCCATGGCACGCCTCTTTGAGCCCAAAGGTTGAAGTCGGGAATCCAAGTTAAGTAAGCCCATCTGGGTCCCTACAAAGCGCCTAAATAGTTGCTTAGACGCATAGGTACCAAATCCTTGTGCCAATTTCATGTCTTTGCTCGGACCGCGTCTTCCTTGGGCCCATGTTATGTGCTGATGCTCATACAATATCTCCACCAACTATACACCAATTTAGGCCCTCTGCGCTTATTGTTTGTTGTTTTATTTCCTCGTTTTGTCGAGTCTTGTTTGAGTTAATTTTGTAACGCTCCGAAAATTTGAGAAAAGTAAAAATGACAATTTTGCCCCTATAAGAACAAGATGTTGACTTTTTCACCGAGATACTTTGCGGATGTGTTGTAAAGACCATTACGAAGGTCTCGAAATTTTGAACCTATAGACCTGTAGTATGCCGAAAAAATGGTCGAATAGGTTTGTTATGGGTCAAGAATGATTATGGGCATTTTCGTAATTTTGGACACATGGGTATTTTGGTAACTTTGCAAGAAAAACCTAGTGTTGTCTAGAGAGTTCTTGATTCTTCCCTCCCTTATGCATCCACCGACCTAGGGTTTATGTGTGTGTGTGTGTGTGTGTGTGTGTGTGTGTGTGTGTGTGTGTGTGTGTGTGTGTGTGTGTGTGTGTGTGTGTGTGTGTGTGTGTGTGTGTGTGTGTGTGTGTGTGTGTGTGTGTGTGTGTGTGTGTGTGTGTGTGTGTGTGTGTGTGTGTGTGTGTGTGTGTGTGTGTGTGTGTGTGTGTGTGTGTGTGTGTGTGTGTGTTGGTATAGAGAATAGGGTGAAGGTGGTTGAGAGGAAGGAAAATGAAGCAAATAAGAGAAAAACCAGAGAGAATGAGGGAGAACCAGAGAGGAAAGAAGAGGAAGAAGAGGAGAGAAAGATGGAGAGGAGATAATGAGAGAAAACCATGAAGAAATGCGAGAAAAACAGTGAAGTAAAAAAAAGGGAAGTCATATGATCCCGTATCGGGTTTTTGGTTTTGGACCAATAATGCCGAAAACAAGAAATCCATTGTCTTTCTGAAGATCCTGCGAATAATTAGAGCTGGAAAACTGAAAGTTTGGATGTAAGATTAGTCCAGGATGGGGGACGAACCATGGTCGATTCTGTGAAGACTTAACCAAGCTAATGCAGGTAAGTTTTCTTTCGTTTGATATCATAGATCTTCTCTTGCGCCTGAATAGACAAACTTTAATGTTTGTATTGTTATAAATGGGTGAGTATCAACATAAATATGGTTAGGTTGGAATCGCGGGTCAGCGACCTGAGTTGCAGGAACAAAGTTGACCCGATTTCAGGTTGAAGACGATCTGAGTGGCATGTGGCCACCATGCGCAAAAGAAAGGGGTGGCACGTGAGAGCGCGTCCCACCTTATTTCGAGGTGGTTTCAACATGGTTATTGTATTGCTTTTTTATATGAATCTTTTTGTGTTATTTTCAGGTTAATTGGACATCATTAGAGTATAGTTCTGAATATTCAATGTTATGTGCTTATGTTTAAATTCAAAATTAAATATAAGGTTTATTGAGTCTTTAAGGAACAACATGTAAAAATGGGTGAATGTTTACGTTGTGGTATTCATAAAGCTATAATAGTTATAATAAATGGATAATTTGATGATATTGTGATGGTGATAAGTGTAGGATGTTTATGATGATTAATATGTTATAAGATGATCTTTATAATGAACGAACCATTTCCTTTATGAGAATAAATTACATATGATTATGGTTTATGATGTACAAGGTAAAGAGTTAATAACATAAGAAGTATGTGAATGGTTATGTATTTATATTTTTTTTTGTAGTTTTTGACATTTTAATTTGTGTAAATTTTAACAATGAAAATAAGTTTGAAGGAGGTCAGATTAGTAATTTCACTCCTTGACAGGGTCTAGTGGGTTGGATGTGGGCAGAACCCCGCAAGTGATGGATTTTGTATGATTAATGTGTTAAGTGAGATTAAGAATAAAAAAAGGAAAATCCCTTGTCTGACAAGAGTCGTCAGACGGGAGCAGGACCGACTCGATTTTCAAAATAAATTTAGGGACGGGTCCTATCAAATTTAGTCTATACTCCATCGGACAATACGTTGATACATAGTGTCTATGGGATTGACTCTTGCTATGCTACCATACTTTATCCATCGATTTGTGCACTTGTAAGGATTTTATAACTGTTAGAATTAGATTACATATTTCTTGTTCTCTAATTTTTCCAAGTTAGGTTATGTAAGGAAGCATCCTTATCGTTGGAACTATATGATGCATGTCTAGTTTCGTAGTTGGATGTTGTCATTCTTGACCGTTATGTTCATGTTATTCGAGTGAGTGTTGTTGATGCAGAAATCGTCCGGCTCTATGAAGTTCCTTCTCGATCCCTACACATAAGAACTAAAATCAAACGGGGTTAAGGTTGAATCCGGGGGGGGGGGGGGGGGGGGGGGTTCAACCAAAAACGCTCCGATGCTTAAGTCAGCTTCGAAAGAGAAATCTTAAGAGCTTAAGTAGCGTTGAATTGAATTACCTTTATTGAGAAATGTATACCCCTTATGTAGGGGTGAGTGGGATGTTCAATTTCCATAGTTTTGATGTGGGACAAATACTCCTTGATTTGCGTGCTGACACATGTTACGAAAATCGAGTGTGAGAGACTTTCACATGTCATCCCGGTTTGGGCCCAATGTTTGGGCTATGTAAGCATTGTGGGCTTGAGCCATGTTTGGTACTTGGGCTTTAAGTATTATTTCCAGGGGCAATTTGGTCATTTCGGGAACTATGGGCCACGTGGTAGCTCCACATTTTTCCGGTGATTTTGGGTTCTACAAATGCCCCCACATCGCTTAGGAATTCAGGGAATCCTAAGGGAAGTAATTTCTATTGTGGTTCCAATAAATTATATATGGGAGTAGGAGTCCGCTTGATCTTCAATTTCGTTGTACCTTTATCTGGGAGTTTCTGATGTCGCAGTAAGCTCCACGCTTGTCCGAGAGACTTTTGAATATTTCTTTAATTGTTAAACTTTACATTTTTGCACATTCAGAGAGCTGTATGAGTCCAATTGCAATGATTTAAGCAGCGGTGCACTCTACTCTTCGAGACGATCATTTCAAGATGTATGAAGGCATACTTCTGTTATAGTCTTAAAGACCTCACTTTGTGGAGTACCATCTGGTGGCATGTCCTGATCTTGTTAGAGCTTCCGACTTCAAGAGATGGCGGACTTGACATTAAGACGCTCCTCCGGTTGACATGCTTGTAGTACTTTGTGGATGGAAGAACATAGCACATCGACGCACTTGTCATCTTCAAGTGCGAGCGAAGCCAACATTAAGGCCTTCAACGGGGGAGGTGCAGCAGAATGCAACGCGAGGTATAACAGAGTGCAAGGCGAGGTCAGCAGAGTGCGAGACGAGGTGCAGTAGGGTGCAAGACGAGGTACAACAGAATGCAAGACGAGGTGCTGAAGAGTGTAAGGCGATATGCACCACAGTGCAAAACAAGGTGCAGCAAGAGTGCAAGACGAGGTGCAGCAGAGTGCAAGGCGATGTGCACCAGAGTGCAAGGTAAGGTGCAGCAGAGTGCAAGATGAGGTGCTGATAGGTCCTCAAATAAGCATTATTTTATATTATTTTATACCCTTTATACTTAGCTTTTAATATTAAAATAATAAATAATTAGATAAAATAATTTATTTTGTGATATTTTTGTTTAATTAAATAAAGCTTGTAATTTGGAGCGTTTTGGCGAAACAATCGTCTCGATCGGAATTATAACGAAGAAATTATGGACGGAATTCGATTCAATTATATATGTTAATTATTTTTTATTTCTTTTGCACAGCCCAATCCATTTGATAAAACCGGCCCAGCCCAAATTTCCATCACGCCTGGCCCGCGTCTCCTGCTCGGCCCGCGTCTCTTGCGCAAAGCCTGCTTCTCGAATCCACGCGGCCCAGCTTTCCTCTGTACAGCCCAACCATCGCACGAAGCAGCCCAGATCCAAGCTAACAGCGAACCAACCCAGCTGTGACCCGCGCGAACCACACCTGCTCCACGTGAGCCCACGTCGCATGATCTACCAGCTACCTGCTCCAGTCCATCACTCCAGCCCGTACAAGTCCATCAGGCGCCAGAAGCCCATCCGCTGCACCCGCGTCGCGCCAGGCCCGTACACTTCTCCCAAGCCCGTGCACAGCCGCCCACCTACCACCTGCTCGGCCTGCATCTCTGAAGCCCAACCACCCACAGCAGCTGCACCAGCCCAACTACTCAAAACTGCTCCAACCTACCCTATTTTACATCAGAAAATCAGATTTTTCAGCATAACCCATCCCTAAAATCATCATAATTCATCATTATTCATCATTTCACTTTTATTTATTTATTGTAATTTTTATTTATTTTCTTTTCTTTTTATTAGCTTTTTCTCCCTATAAATAGGGAGACAAATTCATTTGTGGAGGTCCCCATTTTTCCATTTTGTTTCTCTCTTTAGTTTAGGTTTTATTATTTTCTCTCTAGTTTCTCTTCTATTAGTTCATTCTTTCTTTAATGTTGGGGACCATTTTAGCTTCTTTTAGATTATTTATTTAATTAGCTTTCTTTAATTCTTGTTCTTAATTTATATTAATTCTTAATTTCATTTCTTCTTTACTTTATTCTTGTGATTTTTATTTGAGATCTCTTAAATACATTTTTATGCTTTCCTTAAGAAATACCTAGGCCAAGTATTTCCAAAATAATTCTAGACTTTAAGTCCGAATTCTTATGTTTTATCTTCCATCTTCATAAGGTTCTCGCCGCTGTTCGGTGTTCCTTATGAATAACATTCCATTGTTTCCATCCACTTTCGGAATCACAAGCTGTTCTTGGGTTCCGAAAGTGTAACTTTTCTCCATTTACTTAAATTCTTGTTATTGTTTTGGTTTTACTTATAATTCAATATATGTGTTGGTATTTTCTTTCTAACATTTGTAAATGTGAATACAATCTCCATGTATTTTACTTTTTGAATTTCATCTACTTCATATGTTTTAGTGCTTAACCTTCAATTTAACACTAAGTGTTTATGACCGCTGTTCGGTGCACTTAGAATAGGATTGAAGAGATTTAGATGTTTGACACACATTGAAATCACAAACTTAAGGTGAATCGTATTATAAGTGTTTATGACAGCTGTTCGGTGCATTTATAATATTAAAAAATGTATGCATGTATTTGAGATGATTAAGGTAGAATTTCGTGATTGGTTCACTATGAGCATGATGTTAGAGTGTTGGTAAAAATATGTGTTTGAAGAAAGTTCACTTGCATAAAAGTTAAAGTAGAAGTAGAATTAAGTTCTTAATTATTTTTACTTACTTTCTTTATTTTATGATTACAATCTTTCAAACCCCCCATCTAATTCTTTATTCTTTTATTATTTAATTCTTTATTCTTTTATTCTTTTATTCTTTATTTCATTATTTCATTAATTCATTAATTCTTTAATTTTTTAATTCATTTATTCTTTAATTCTTTATTATTTAATTGTTTAATTATTTAATTCTTTAATTCTTTTTTCTTTGATTATTCATTATTCTTTTTAACTAACATATTATTAATGTTCCCTAATTTCCCCGGTTAAGAACGATCCCTATTTACCAATACTACAATTACACAAAAAGGGTTTAAATTGCATAATACTCAAATTACGTGTTTAATTTAATGCGTAGTTTGGGCGTTATCAGGTGCAGCAGAGTGCAAGACGAGGTGCAGCAGAGTGCAAGGCTAGACATACTGCAAGTGTGAGGCGATGAGTCCCATCACTTGGAGTGCAACGTGCCACAACCCAGTATGTGGCATGTTCCAGCTGCAAGGCAATGTGTGTTGCAGCTACAAGGCGAGATGTGCTTCATCTTCAAAGCAAGGCTTCCCATGACGCGAGGCGAAGTGCATGTGGTGCCATGAAGTAACTGAAGTTTTCCAAGGAGTTTCTTTGGACGACGGATGACCTTCCAGAGACTTGATCTTCAAGGCCTTGTTGAGCTCAAAATTGGGTGTAGTAAGGCAGAACAATAGAATGGAGGATCGATCATGCCCCCCTACAAAGCTCGAGACATCATACATCATCGCCTAATTGAAGGAAGGGAGCTTGGAGATGCCATCATCTAGACGCTGAAGCCAAGTGGCGTGAAGACACATGACACCAAACCATTGTTTCGTCTTAGAGTTGAAAGTCAAGCTGTTTTGTAGCCATCGCCGAGTCAAGCAGTGGTGAAGTTAATTTTATGAAGCCAACTGTGCCAAGTAGGCGATGTTGAAGAGGTTGCCGCCATTGTTTGAAGAAGGTCATGGACGATGTGTCACTGGAAGTCCACGATGGGATGATCGAAGGCCTCTAAGGCTTACTCATAGGTTGATGGAGAGACTTTGAGGTCGTGCCGGTCCTAATGATGAGCTTCCTAATTCTTTTTGGCTCGTAGCTTGATCTTAGCATTGAATACATGTTTGAGCATTCAAATTGTGAATTGCCAACTTCTTTAATTTTCATTAATAGAAGCCTTCCATTTTTTTTTTGAGTGTTTTGTGATTTTCGGCAGATTTGACCTTTGTGTACAAAAATGTTCGCGTGGAACTCGTCATAACTTGGAATTGAGTGAGATCAATGAAGTTGGAAAACTGACTTCCATAGATTTCTAAATCCGTCGACCTCATGTCAGGGTGATCAAAATTCGGTGGTCTATGACTGAATGAATCTCGTACTCGTGCACTGGTACATGCAGTTGACCTTTGTGTACAAAAATGCTCGCTGGGAACTAGTCACAACTCAGAATTGAGTGAGGTCAACGATGTTGGAAATCTGAATTCGGTATCTTTTTAGGGCCATCAAGCTCATGTCAGGGTGAGCAAAATTGAGCGATCTATGATCGAATGAATCTCGATCTCGTGCACTGAAATGCAGAATTGGACTTCACATGTTAAAAAATTTGGCCATTGTTTGTCATAGCCGGGTGGTTGCCCCTCTTGGTGGGGTTGGAAACTTTTTTTTTAAGTACCTTTCCGACTCCACCAAGTCAAGTTCTTGGATGGTTTCATATGCCTCACTGGGACGAGCCTTGAGCGCTTCGCGTGGCGAAGTCGTGGCGTGGTCTGCATGGTGAAGACTTGTTGTGCTTTGCGTGGCAAAAACTTTGAGTTCTTCGCATGGTGAAGGCTTCGAGTGCTTCGTATGGCGAAGACTTGGAATGCTTCGCGAGGCGAAGACTTAGAGTGCTTCGAGTGGTGAAGGCTTAGAGTGTTTCGCGTGGAGAAGGCTTAGAGTGCTTAGCATGGCGAAGACTCGGGTGCTTTGCGTGGCAAAGGCTCGGAGTGCTTCACATGACGAAAGCTTAGAGTGCTTCGTGTGGCGAAGACTCGGGTGCTTTGTGTGGCAAAGGCTTGGAGTGTTTCGCATGGCGAATGCTTGGATTGCTTCGCATGGCGAAGGCTTGGAGTACTTCGCGGGGCGAAGACTTAGAATGCTTCGCGTGGTGAAGGCTTAGAGTGTTTCGCGTGGCAAAGACTTGGAGTGTTTCACATGGCGAAGGCTTGGAGTGCTTCGCATGGCGAAGACTCGAGTGCTTTGCGTGGCAAAGACTTGGAGTGCTTCGCATGGTGAAGACTCGGGTGCTTTGCGTGGTAAAGGCTTGGAGTGCTCAGCGTGGCGAAGATTAGGGTGCTTTGTGTGGCAAAAGCTTAAAGTGCTTCGCATGACGAAGGCTTAGAGTGCTTCGCATGACGAAGGCTTAGAGTGTTTCGCGTGGCGAAGACTCAGGTGCTTTGCATGGCAAAGGCTTAGGTGCTTTGCGTGGCAAAGGCTTAGAGTGCTTCACATGGTGAAGACTTAGAGTGCTTTCTGATAAAGCCCAAACTACGTATTAAATTAACCACGTAGTTTGAGTATTATGCAATTTAAACCCTTTTTATGTAGATGTAGTATTGGTAAATAGGGATCGTTCTTAACCGGGGAAATTAGGGAACATTATTAATATGTTAGTTAAAAAGAATAATGAATAATCAAAGAATAAAGAATTAAATAATTAAATAATTAAACAATTAAATAATAAAGAATTAAAGAATAAATGAATTAAAGAATAAAAGAATAAAAGAGTTAATGAATTAATGAAATAAAGAATAAAAGAATTAATGAAATAATGAAATAACGAATAAAAGAATAAAGAATTAGATGTGAGGGTTTGAATGATTGTAATTAAATAGTAAAGAAATCAAGTAAAAATAATTAAGAACTTAATTCTACTTCTACTTTAACTTTTATGCAAGTGAACTTTCTTCAAACACATATTTTTACCAACACTCTAACATCATGCTCATATTGAACCAATCACGAAATTCTACCTTAATCATCTCAAATACATGCATATATTTTTCAATATTATAAATGCACCGAACAACGGTCATGAACACTTATAATACGATTCACCTTACGTTATTGATTTCAATGTGTGTCAAACATTTAAATCTCTTCAATCCTATTCTAAGTGCACCGAACATCGATCATAAACACTTAGCGTTAAATTGAAGGTTAAACACTAAAACATATGAAGTAGATGAAATTCAAAAAGTAAAACACATGGAGATTGCATTCACATTTACAAATACTAGAAAGAAAATACCAACACATATATTGAATTATAAGTAAAACCAAAACAATAACAAGAATTTAAGTAAATGGAGAAAAGTTACACTTTCAGAACCCAAGAACAGCTTGTGATTCCGAAAGTGGATGGAAACAATGAAATGTTATTCATAAGGAACATCGAACAGCGGCTAGAACCTTATGAAGATGGAGGATAAAGCATAAGAATGCGGACTTAAATTCTAGAATTATTTTGGAAATACTTAGCTTAGGTATTTCTTAAGGAAAGCATAAAAATGTATTTAAGAGATCTCAAAGAAAAATCACAAAAACAAAGTAAAGAAGAAATGAAATTAAGAAATAACATAAATTAAGAACAAGAATTAAAAAAAGCTAATTAAATTAAAAGTCTACAAGAATTAAAATGGTCCCCAAAAATAAAGAATAAAAAGACAGAAGATGAACTAAAGGAGAGAAGAACTATAGAGAAACTACAAAAAGAGAACTAAAATGGGAGAAAAAATGGGGACCCTTGTTACATGAATTGAACCCCTATTTATAGGGAAAAAAGTTACCAAAAATAAAATAAAATAAATGAAAATTACAATAAAAATAAATAAAAAAGAAATGATGAAAAATGATGATGAATGATGATTTTAGGCATGGTTTGGGCTGATTTTTCTGGTTTTCTGATGCAAAATAGGGTAGGTTGGAGTTGTTGGGCCGCACAGATGCAGGAAGTGGCTGCAACAGTGGAGGAAGTGGGTGGGTCAGACGGCATGGGCTTCAGGCGAGGTAGTTGGGCTGGCACAGTTCAGTGGGCAGGTGGGCTGGCGCAAGTGGAGGAAGTGTACGGACTGGGCTGTAGCGCAAAATAGGCTCGAGCGGTAGGTGGATTGTTGCGCGCTGGCTGAGCAGGAGACGGATGCTGGAGCTGGGCTTCGGAGACAGGCGGGTCATGTGGGCTGTACGAGTTGTGAGCTGGGCTTACTGAGACCTGGGCCGCTGGGTTGCTGAAATTTGGGTGACTGAAATGAATTCAGGCTCGCCATTAAATATGAATTTGGGCCGACTGAAATGGGCGATTTCTTTGGGCTGCACACAAACAAAAAGGGCTAAAATTATTATGAATTTGGGCTTACAAAATTGATATTAATTAATATATATAATTCAATCGAATTTCGTCCATAATTTATTCGTTATAATTCCGATCGGGACGATTCTTTCGCCAAAACTCTCCAAATTACAAACTTTATTTATTTAAACAAAAATATCACAAAATAAATTATTTTATCTAATTATTTATTATTTTAATATTAAAAGTCAAGTATAAAGGGTATAAAATAATATAAAATAATGCTTATTTGATGACCTATCACTTTCTAAAAAAAAACGTAGACGATAAGACAATTTCATTAGATGTTGAAACGAAACATCTTGAATCTTATTGAAAGATGCTTTGTGAGCAAAGTAGGCACTGAGCTGAATTTTAACCACAAAATTTGTGTCTTTGATGATGACTTGGTCACTGATTCAGTTTCATGGTTGTTTCCTGTAACTCGGACTCGACAATGATGGTGTCCACGCGGATAATCTTTTGTGCGGGTTCCTAGGGGCCTTTGTTTCCGAGACGATCCGTTGCCCTTTTTTCTGACGTACTGAGTGCAGTGTCCTTCCTTCAAGAGATCCCGGAGGTATCTTTCTAAAGTCTGGCAAGAGTTTATGACCTACCCATAACAATTGTGATAGACACACCATTTTGTCTTGTCCTCGAACCATAACTTTTCCTTTATCTGATTGTATATTTGGAGGAAAGGTAGTGAAAACTGTGTGTTTGGCTTTGCACCCGCGAACGTGTTGGATGATAGGTTCCCTTTGCGCTTATTGGATTTCTCAACTGAGTTCCCGTGGTGGGCATCATCCTTTGGCTGCGCAAACGCCCTTATGGGATGTCCATCTTCCTCGACGTGGTTGGCGGCATGTGTGGTGTTTTTCTCATCCTCCCAGCATGCATGTCACTCCGCCAGGGACAGTATCTTGGTGAGACTTTGGGCGTTGCTCATGACGATGTCTCCGTAGAGCTGGCTCTCTTGCCGTAGGCCTTGCTTAAATGCCATGGATGCGACGAGATCGTTGCAACCAATAATGCGAGACTTCTCTTCGCAATACCTCCGGATGTATTGCCGCAAGGTTTTCTTAGACCGCTTTTAGATGGTGAAGATGTGGTCATCCTTGACTTCGACGGTGTGAAGCTGCGAGCACTAAGTAAGGGTCAACTCTTCGAAGGAAGTGATTGATCTCTAGAGGTGATGGTTGAACCATGTCGTCGCCTAACCTCGCAGCGAGGCTTGGAAAACTTTGCACATGAGCGTGTCGTTGTGCATGTGAGGTACCATGACCCCCCGATAGTAATTGATGTGCTTCACTAGGTCGGAGGTTCCTTTTTACTGATTAAAGTTGGTAGTTGAAAATCGATGTGGGAACGACTCTTCCTCAATGTCCCTCACAAATGGTGAAGATGATGCCGTTTGAATCTAGCGCCAAAGGTCATCCTCCAAGTCTCTATCCCGCTAAACACCTTATAGGCGTCGGTCTAGCATTCTTCGGACGTCCTCAGCATGCAATGGACCTTTGTGACGGGGATTTCCGCGTCGGGTCAAGTGGCATCGATTCCCTCGAGTTGCAGCGGGAATGGCACTCGAGCGTGTTGGCGAGTAGGTCTCGTGCTCTTCGCTGCGATCGTCTGTGCTTCTTGAGTTATGATGGGTCTGTCCATCTGAGTGAATGCATGACACATGGGAGACTGCTTGCTGCCGTCGGTGTTGTGTCTTGCAAGTGCACAAGAGTTGATAGTATAGTGGTGCACAAGTAAGGATGTCGAACCCACAGGGACTGAGTAGACTTAAGCAGAAACTAGCCTTAACCTATTTTATGTGAATGCAACTAAAACAGAAAATTGAAGTTCAGGTCTTTGATTTGGTTTGAATTAGTAACTGATTTTCTGTTGAGAGAAGCAAGCAGGGAATATACTAAATAAGGAAGAAAACTGATGATTAAGAGGCCTAGGGTCTTGACTTCACCACTACAATTCAATTCCATGTAAATTAAACCGAGCACAAATCAGTTTTACTAGATAGCTTCATGGGTTTGTTTTCACTTACTTATGGTCAGTCGTGGGTGTCCGATCAAACCAAGTTCCTTTAACCTTAATCTAGATGTGGTGTCCAACATAGATTTCAATCAAAAAACCAATAAGAACAAGAAAACAATAGAACCAAATAACTCCAAGGAATGGGTGTCTTCTTAGGATATTATTCATTCAATTACAGATCGTCCAAAAAAAGGCATGGGTGTCTACTCAGTATTTGGATAAGAGAACTAACAAACAATCTTAATGGTGATCAGACATCAAAATAGAATGTTAAGTATCAATAGAGCATAGTAATTGAATCATGAAACACATCAAGAAACTGAAAATACTCAAGTTCAACACATGGAATAAAAATTGCAGGATTACATCAAAACCCTAGATATGAATTTAGCTACACATCCTGATTAACAAAAACATAGAAGCAATATAAAGCATGAGTGAAATCAAACCCAAAAGGGAAAGAAACCCTTGAAGTAATTCTGATGTCGACTCCTTCCTCTTGCATTCAGCCCTCTCCTCCCTAAAAAACGTTCAAGAGAGGTTCTTAAAAATAAAAATAAACAATAATGCGGCTAGGGTTTCTGGAGCCCCTGAAATCAGAGACTAAACTCCTTTAAATAGTAGTCTACAATCCCTAGAAGTTAGGAGAATAAATAGGAAGTTATCCCTAACTTAAAGACTCCTAATCTGACCTAAAATAAGGAATTATATCCTAAAAACGTTTTTCCTAACAGGGCTGAGACAAGGGTCCTAAAAATCAGGCCCTTGTCTTATTTCTTGGCTGAAATCCGCTCTGTGATGTGTGGCAATGAAGATTCCTGATGTCTTGGACTTCCCTAATGGAGCAAGGTGCGTTCTTGGGCCTTCTTAAGACTTCCTTGGACGTCACTTTCCTTTTCTGGAATGCTCAGACCTTCCTTATGTGGCAAGGAACAATCTTGGCATTAAAGACTTCTATTTTCGGATGACAAGGCCCACATTTGTGTGCTTGAGGCTTCAAGACTCCTTCTTTCTTTCTTTCCATGCTTTTAAGAACTTTTCTAATTTTGTACACACTTCACAAGATTGATCATTTTCTACTATGAATGACAATTAAGTCACACAAAAGACAAGTAAATGAGCATTAGATGACATTAAAAAGATGCATGAATCATGACTTAACAAATACCCCCAAACCTATCTTTTGCTAGTCCCTGAGCAAAATAAAGAAGAAAAACTAAACTAAACAAAATGAAAAGACTCAATCTTAGTTAAGGATAGATCATTTAAACCTCTAGGTGTTCCTAGTAGGAGGAGTTTTGTCTCCTGAGGGTTATGGCAGCTACGATACCCACAAACGTTTTACTTAAACAACTAACATGCTAGAGATAGTTCATAACAAGTTAACAAGAGTCAAAGAAAGTAGACATGCTTTGCAAAACTAAAAGGAATGCCACAACAATAAGTATCATGTGTGATGTGTAGATGCCAATATCTCAAGTAATCATGCTTAAAAACAACTTTATTGAAGTGCTCCGAAAGATTTCGCCTCTACTCTAATCCTCACTAGGCATCTCTCAATTCCCATATGAATCCTAGGCTTACACTCTTATCAAGCATATGTGATGGACATTATGTAAAGGAATTTAAGTTTAATCACATATGATTTGCAATGAAGAATAGCACTTTCTGGAATTAAGATCTCATGAATGGAATTGAACTTTAAGAACATAGATACATACCTCAGTCCTCAGCATGGTTGTCCATAAGATCAGTTAGGTCTTCAGTTTTGGTTGTAATGGGGCTAAGCTTATGGTTAAAGAAAGAAATGATCGGATTCAAGAACCTAAGTTGTGCCAAGGCATGAGATTTCATGACCTGAACATTGAAGTCCTGCTCTGATTTCTCACTTGGAACCTCATGACAACATTGATATAAACTTGATTCCTCTTTGGAAGTTTTCTCCAGTTCATTGGCTCACCTTGATCAATTCAGTTTTTCTTTCACTTTTTTTCTTTTTTGATCTTTTTTTTTTCTTCTTTTCTGAATTGAATCAAGAACATGCAATGGTTTTCTCATTCCTTGTATAGCTTTATCAATCACATTCAGACTTTCACTCCCACATTGTTGTCTTTGTTGTGACAGTTCTTTTGAATTGGGCAGCAACATCATTAACTCTTCATTCACACCATGAATCTCATTTAATGCAACCTTAACACAAACTTAGGTTATAGGGCATGGCCTGATTGAACGGTTGAGTGTTTGGCAGGCTATGCTTAGGGTGATGAAAGAAAGGCCTGAGTGTTTAGCTTCAAAATGGCTTAGGGAGCACACAACAAGGTAGGACAAGGCCTTTAGAGGTTTATTCACACATAGCCTACATCACTTCTTATGGAAAACCACACCTCAAATCAAGAGCATCAATATGATATCAGTTCTTTAAAATTCAATGCAAATGTAATGGAATGAGATCATCATAAAAGAACAAAATCAGAGAGTGTTTAAGAGTAGAAACAATGTATATCACTTTAAAAGAATGGCAATAAGGCTCAACAATCTCACAAGGTAGTCTCCACTAATTTTCTGAAGTTCACTCAAATTCAGTTGTTTTGTTCACTTTGTCACTTGAAACATGGCATTGTGAAGTGCAAGGTGTGATACAAACTGGTTATGGCAAAAACTCCTAGTAGAACAAAGATAGTTAACTCAACATGTAGACTCTCATTAACAAGTTAAAACACGTATCACTAGCAAACACTTAAACTAACTACACATACTAAAAAAAATAAAAAATAAAGCTGAAATTTCAAAATTAGGCCATGTATAACCCCCACCCTACTTGTTTCAATATTCCAATTTTTCAATCCACACCCCCAAACCTAAACTAAACATTGTCCTCAATGTGATAAGAAATATGCAATGAGAAGACTAAAACAGAGTTGAGGTTTAGAGAGTGCAGAACAGTAGAAACAAGAGAATGTTAGAAATCACAAACCAATGCTAGGTTGCCTCCTAGAAGCGCTGTATTTAACGTCTGGGCAAGACGTGGTAGCCTTGACTAAGTCGCTGAAATCTCGACCAAGGCGACATCATAGTGGGACAGATCTAGATTATCCTCCAAATAGGGTTTAAGTTGCTGCCCGTTAACTTTGAATCGATCCCCATTCTTCTCATTCTCAATGTCAATGGCTTCATGAGGGAATACGTGAATCACTTTGAAAGGACCGAGCCATCTAGACTTCAACTTTCCTGGAAAAAGTTTCAACCGTGAGTTAAATAAAAGAACTTTCTGGTTAGGAGTGAATACCTTTCTCAGGATCGCTTTATCATGATAAAGCTTGGTTCTCTCCTTGTAAATTCGGGCATTTTCATAAGCGTCATTTCTCAATTCCTCAAGCTCATTCAGTTGAAGTTTCCTTGCTGTCCCAGCTTCTTTTAAATCGAAATTGAACTTCTTGATGGCCCAGAATGCACGGTGCTCAAGCTCCATAGGTAAATGACATGCCTTTTCGAAAACCAACCTATAGGGACTCATTCCAATTGGAGTTTTATATGCTGTCCGGTAAGCCCAAAGAGCATCATTGAGGCGTAAGGACCAATCCTTCCGAGTAGGGGACACAGTCTTCATCAATATGTTCTTAATCTCCCTATTGCTTATCTCAACTTGTCCAGAAGTCTGGGGATGGTACGGAGTTGCAACTCTATGACTGATGTTGTACTTTTTCATTAAAGCATCAAATGGGCGGTTACGAAAGTGACTGCCACCATCACTTATAATCGCCCTTGGAGTCCCAAACCGAGTGAAAATCTTATCCTTGAGGAAATTCAAAACCACCTTGTGATCATTAGTCCTCGTAGCTGCTGCTTCGACCCATTTTGATACATAATCTACTGCCACGAGAATGTACGTATAGCCATATGAAGATGGAAAAGGACCCATAAAATCGATTCCCCACACATCAAAGAGTTCAACTACCAAGATGTTAGTCAATGGCATCTGGTTCCTGCTACTTATGCTCCCCATCCTTTGACATCTATCACACTTAGAACAAAAGTTAAAAGCATCTTTAAATAAAGAAGGCCAAAAGAAACCAGATTGAAGAACTTTAAGCGCTGTTTTCTTGGCACCAAAGTGTCCTCCGCATGTAAATTCATGACTGAACCTGAGTATGCTTTGTTGTTCAGTTTCTGGTACACATCTCCTTATAATTTGATCTGGACAGTACTTGAATAGGTACAGGTCATCCCACAAATAGTGCTTCACCAATGAGAGAAACTTCTTTCGTTCCTGAAAAGAAAGATCATCCCTAATCACTCCACAAGCAAGATAATTGACAAAATCAGCATACCATGGTTCTTTTTCTTGAATGGTTAAGAGCTGCTCATCAGGAAATGATTCGTTAATGGGGACAACACTCTTTTCTGTAGCACCAGCATCAGCTAGTCGAGACAAGTGATCAGCGACAGGGTTATCTCGTCCACTCTTATCTCGAATTTCCAGGTCAAACTCTTGAAGCAAAAGTATCCACCTTATCAACCGAGGCTTTGCATCTTTCTTCATAAGTAAGTACCTAATGGCTGCATGATCAGAATAGACAATCACCTTAGATCCAACAAGATAAGAAAGAAATTTTTCTAAAGCGAAGACAACCGCTAAAAACTCCTTCTCTGTCGTTGAGTAGTTGAGTTGAGCATCATTCAAGGTTCTACTAGCATAGTAGATCACATGAGGTAACTTATGAACACGTTGCCCCAAAACTGCACCTATAGCATAGTCAGACGCATCACACATTAATTCAAATGGCAAAGACCAGTCAGGAGCCATGATAATGGGGGTAGATGTTAGTTCACATTTTAGGATCTCAAAAGCATTCACACACTGCTCATTAAACTTAAAATCAGAATCCTTAGCAAGCAAATCACATAAAGGACGAGTTATTTTGGAAAAATCCTTGATAAACCGCCTATAAAAACCTGCATGTCCAAGAAAACTTCTAACCGCTTTAACGGATGTAGGTGGGGGCAGATTCGAGATGAGATCAATTTTAGCTTTATCTACCTCAATTCCCTTGCAAGAAATCACATGACCTAGCACAATACCTTAATTTACCATGAAATGGCATTTCTCCCAATTCAAGATCAAATTGGTTTCCTTGCATCTTTGAAGTACAAGAGAGAGATGGTTAAGGAAATTATCAAATGATGAACCAAACACAGAAAAATCATCCATGAATACCTCCATAAACCTCTCAATCATATCCGAAAAGATGGCCATCATGCATCTTTGAAAAGTGGCAGGAGCATTGCATAGACCGAACGGCATCCTCCTATAAGCAAATGTTCCGAATGGACAAGTGAATGTAGTCTTTTCTTGATCTTCTGGAGCAATGGGAATCTGATTATAACCTGAAAAACCATCAAGAAAACAATAGTATGAGTGCCCAGCTAATCTCTCCAACATTTGATCAATAAAAGGTAAAGGAAAATGATCCTTTCTAGTGGCAGAATTCAACTTCCTGTAATCAATGCACACACGCCAACCAGTGGTCATTCTTGTAGGCACAAGTTCATTGTTATCGTTCTTCACCACTGTGATCCCCGACTTCTTGGGCACCACTTGGACAGGGCTTACCCATTTGCTATCAGAAATAGGGTATATGATACCCACATCAAGCAATTTCACCACTTCAGCTCTCACCACTTCTTTCATGTGAGGATTCAATCTTCTTTGAGCTTCACGAACAGGCTTGGATCCTTCCTCCATTAGAATTCTGTGCATGCACATTGTAGGGCTGATTCCTTTGATATCTGCAATAGACCAACCAATAGCAGATTTGTATTCCCTAAGCACTCTAATAAGCTTGTCTTCTTCCAATGGAGTTATACCAGAAGATATGATAACTGGGAGAGTTTCTTCTTCACCAATGTAGGCATATTTGAGGTGGGATGGAAGTGGTTTGAGCTCTAGCTTAGGGGCTTGAATAATTGAGGGAATCAGGTGAGCTGCAGAGGGTAAAAGTGGTTCAATGGAAGGTGTCATGGAGGATGGGTATGAGTTCAAAACTTCTAGAGCAGCAACCTCTTCCATTAATGCATATTCCTCTTCAAATTCATCTTGCGGGTGAGTTAACGCCACTTCTAATGTATCACTAGATCGGGTCTGCAAAAATTTAGAAACCACAAAAGAATCCAACTTATCAACATATAAACAATCCAATGTAGTCGAAGGATAAGTTAGAGATTCAAACACTTTAAAATGAACGGTTTCGCCTAGTACAGTCATAGTGAGCAGTCCATTATGTACATCAATTACAGTCTTTGCTGTCGCCATGAATGGTCTTCCAAGCAAGATTGGTAGGTCACGGTCATGTACGGGAACCTCGTCCATATCGAGAACTACAAAATCAGCAGGCAAGATTAGTTTATCAACTTGAACTAGGATATCCTCTACAATACCTCTAGGATACTTGACTGAACGATCAGCAAGTTGAAGTGAGATGGTGGTCTTCTTTAGCTCCCCTAAACCTAATTGTAAGTACACTGAGTGTAACGACCCGAACTTTCGTAATTATTATTTTATTGTAAAATGACCGGTTTGCCCCTGAGGGGGGGAAAAGTTGACTTTTATCTCGGGAAGTATTTAGGACTTTGACACGTGACCGTGACGTAGTTTAGGACGTCACGAGTTCATAGGCAGGTGGCACGTTCGATTCCGACGTTCGAGGAAGAAGTTGTGACGTTCGGAAGTCGAGGGGCATTTTGGTAATTTGGCCATTTGGGGGCCAAATGTTGACTTTTGACCCGGGAAGTCCAACGGACGAGGGCCAATGACCGTTACGTAGGTCTCGTCGATACGAATCCGTAGACAGGCGGCACGCTGAAATCGGACTTACGACGAAAAAGTTATGGTCAAGAATGTAACCGAACTAACCGAGACTCGGAACTTAAAATAATAATAAAATATTATAATCTGATTCACTTTAACCCAATCAATCTGGACCCTTGATGAGTGACACATGTCACTCATCTACCTCATCCACATCATCCCCAACAATCTGGATCTTGGTCTGCCATGTGATTAATTAATTAATTTAATTTCCTTAAATCCTCACCCTTCACTCTTAACTCAGGTTGAATCTCAGCCCTCCATTCCATCTGATCACTCTGTTTTAATAACCATGAGAGAATTCATTCTCTCATTTCCATTCCTTCAAACCGTGCAACCTCTCACTCTCTGCACAAACACACCAGCAATCACACCACCCCTCAGCCTCAACCCACACACCAGCCTACCTCTCAGCCACCTCCAGACGGCCATCGCCACCACCACGGACGGTGGAGCAACCCGGAAAACCCACAAACCCGAGAGGAACCCGTGCAGCCCAAAACCATCCAACCGTCCAAACCGTGACTTCTGGGCTCGAACCAACCTAGGGCTAGGACCGTTGTGACCTCTGGACGGCTTAGGACTGGACTGGGCAGCCCACGGCGGCGACACGGCGGCGGTAAGCCTGCAAACCCGAGAAGGCCGATTTTCCTTCCCTGCCTCGAATCGTCCGTTTTTAACGTTAAACTTGTTTGGTTGTTTTTGAGACTTAACCTAGGGGACTAGACGAGCATTTTGGACCTGAGTTTGTGGCTGGAAGCGTGACGGCTCGCCGGAGAAGACGAACCAGAACCGGCAGCCAGTTCCCCGTCGTTTTTCAGGTGGTTTCTCAAACTTAAAAATCTGTTTTGATTACACAGAGCCATAGAACATGTTCAGACGAGTTCATAGGAACAAATCCCATCGATTTTGGTGGTCGGAATCACGATCTGTGATCGGGTCGAACCGTGGGTCTGCGGTGACCCGATTCGCAGACCCGGTTACTGTAGCTGATGACGTCATCATGTTGACGTCAGCAGTGACGTCATGATGACGTCATCATGTCAGAATATAATCAGACCAGGGACCAATGGACTGTTGACACGTGTCCTCTGACACTGTCAGTGATGACATCATGCTGACGTCAGCAGTGACGTCATGCTGACGTCAGCATCACTGTAGCAATGTTGACCAGAGGGTTGACCGGCGCGTGGAGGGCGCGTGTGAACAGTATTTTGTGTGGGACTAGTGCCATTTTCAAGGTTTCGACGATACGGATCCAATGGCGGTGGTTTCGTGTCGATCGGAGATCGTTAAGTTGGTCAAATTAGGGTTTGACGCCTTGGGAAGCGTGTTCGGACGGCTTTCCCGGGCCGGTTTCAGTCTAGGGTTTCGTAGTTGTTTAGTAGGGACTTAAAGTGACCTTTACGTATGTTTTGGGCATGACAGGAATTGTACTTTAACCCTTGGACGGGGCTTTACGCTCGGGATTGCAGCGGGATTGTACTGTGAGTGGGCCTTTGATTTCACTAAACTTCGGCATGCATAACTGTTTTACTTTCTACTATATCTATATGTGATTTGAGTAAAAGTATCTGTTTATCTTGTGTATGATTTATGGCACGTATTACGATGTTTGGGCTTGAGACCCGTCTGGTTGTTTATGAATGGTTTGGAGTCATATATATATAATGGATCTCGATATTATCTGTGGTACTGCACTGTATGGATCTACCCTAGGATTCTATCTCCTCCGGATGTAGGTACACCGGAGTGGTCACGGCGCATTGCCTGTGAGGAGTCATTCTACGGAGGGACCGGACCGTAGAGTGACTCAGGAGCAGGATTGCTACTATGGGGCGTCTGGGACGTCAGGCATCTAGAATGCCATGCTCGGACTAGGTTCGGGATTTGGACTCGGGATTGAGACCCCGGGTGGCACGCGTAGCCTTGAGACTGTGACCTTATCGGGCGTCTGGGACGTCAGGCATCTGGGATGTCAGGGTTGGGATGTATAGTGCAGTGACTAAGATTATATTATGTTGATATTATTCTGCTTATGACTATATGGTTTTGTGGTTTTGATACTATGCATGTCTTTTCGGAAAACGGAGGGGAAAAGCTATATGTTTTCGAAATGGTAAACTACTTTGTAAACCTTGAGTTTCGGCCCACTCACCTTTGTTGTTTTACTACCCCTCCAGGTAGTGCTATCGAGGAGGAGGATCCCGAGGAGGAGGAGGAGGATCCCGAGGAGGAAGAGGCATAGGTTTACGTTGCGTACCTGAACCCTACTGCTGGGTAGGTTGGCACGTAGTGTGTCTAGAGTCGTGCTCAATAAACTGTATTCGGGAACCATCCCTTGTCTGACACTATTTGTATTTGAGTATTTGTGTGGTGTGCTATGTATGACTTAACTATGGATTTTCTTTATGCATTTTATCTTCAATAAGGGTATTTTTGGTATCTTAATAACGGGTGTCAGACGGGAGCAGGGCACGTCCCGGGTGGTCCCAGGGGGATCGGGGCGGGTCCTGTCACTGAGTATGGCATCAGATTAATGCTTGCCCCCAAGTCAAGCATGGCCTTCTCAATGATTCTATCTCCAACGGTTATGTTAATGCAGAAACTTCCTGGATCTTTCAATTTTGGTGGTAGTTTCCTTTATAGCACAGCACTAACATTTTCACTCACCACAACCTTCTCATTAGGTCCATATTTTCTCTTATGGCTATTCAGCTCCTTGAAAAACTTCCCATATGCAGGCATGTTCCTAATCACATCAAGCAAAGGCAAATTAATGTTCACTTTACTTAACAGATCATATATTTCTTTAAAAGACTTATCTTGCTTGCTTTTAGCAAGTCTTCCAGGGAAAGGAATTGGTGGTAAATAAGGCTTTTCAGCCTTGTGAAGTGGCTGATCAAGTTGGTCTGAGCTTGCATGACTCAAATTCTTTGGTTGCTGCTCCCTCTCCGTTTGGTCTCTCATGTTCTTCTCGTCAGTAGCCCCTGCATTCATTTCAGATTTGGAGTTAGAATCATCATTATTAACACCATTATCAACCATCTTACCACTCCTAAGCATTGTAATTGCTTTAGCTTGCTCTTGATTCTTTTGAATCACAAGTGGTTGGCTTGGCAATTTTCCAGGTTCCCTTTGATTAAGAGCCTCTGCAATCTGCCCTAGTTGAGTCTCCATCTTATTTAGAGCTGCAGAATGGTTTTGAAGCATGCGATTTGTTGATTGTTGGAATTGCACAGTATTCTGGGCAAGCAGCTGCACAGTGTCCTCGAGTGAATTGTTGGCTTTCGGTTGGAAAGAGGAACTGGCTTGATTCTGAATATTGTTGTTGCTGCTCCATGAAAGATTGGGATGATTCCTTCAACCGGGATTGTATGTGTTGGAGAATGGGTCATTCCTTGGCCTCTGATTATAGGAGTTTGTGAAATTGACATGTTCTTGTCCAATTTCTGGATAGGTGGATCCCATAGGGTTGTCAAATGTAGTATGATCAAAGGCTTCACATACCCCCATATGATTCCTTCATGTTAGACCTTGATTGGGCAGCAACTAATGCATCCAACTTCTTTGCTAGCATCGATATCTGAGCACCAAGTTTAGCATCGTTAGAACCACTAATCTCATAAATTCCAGCTTGCTTACCTCTGGTGTCCATGTGTTGAGTTTCCATGGCAATCTGTTCGAAGAGAGTACAAGTCTGTTCAGGAGTCTTGTTCTTCATGGAACCCCCTGCAAAGTTTGTAACAATGTTCTTGCTTGAGAGGGTTAGTCCTTTATAAAAAATACGCATTTGTAAGTTTAAAGGAATTCCATGATGGGGGCATTGGAGAAGTAACCCATTGTATCGTTCCCATGCCTCTGAGAACGACTCATCAACTTGTTGTGTGAATGTCATGATTCGATCCCTCAACATATCTGTCTTGTTTGTAGAAAAGTACTTCTCTAGGAATTTCTTTTGAATGTCAGCCCATGTGGTTAGTGATCTAGGCCTCAGAGAATTAAGCCAATACTTAGCTCTTTCCTTCAATGTGTACGGAAACACTCCCATCCTCAATTGCTCTTCTGATACATCTGTCAAAGGAAAAGTACTCACTACGTTAAATAACTCTTTTAAATGTGTAAGTGGATCTTCGTTAGGTAAACCATGAAAAGAAGGAAGCATATTAAGATGAGAAGATTTCAGCTCATAGTTTCGGGCTTGGACAGGCAGAGTAATGCAAGAAGGATTGGTGTCAATGGTTGGGATATCAAGGTCTCCCATAAAGGTCTCTTCTTCTGCCATCTCTTCCTCTTCCTCAGATTTAGTGCCAACACTCTCAGACTCGGACAGATCCACAGTTGAAAGGCTTCTGTATGGCTCTAACGTAGTAAGCTTTGCAGCTTTGAGGTTCTCTTCTAGGATGTTCAGACTTGGTTCCCCTCGGATTGGTTTGTGTCCCACTGGCCTGGAATGCTTTCTTCTCGCAGATTTGACTTGTTCCACAAGATTACTAGACATAAACTACTTGAAAATGAAGCAAATAAAACAAAATTAAGTAAATTAGAACTAAAACAGAAAATGAAAAATGGAATAGGAAAAGGCACGTTATGCTAAGACTGAATCAGTCCCCGGCAACGGCGCCAAAAATTATTGTGTCTTGCAAGTGCACAAGAGTTGATAGTATAGTGGTGCACAAGTAAGGATGTCGAACCCACAGGGACTGAGTAGACTTAAGCAGAAACTAGCCTTAACCTATTCTATGTGAATGCAACTAAAACAGAAAATTAAAGTTCAGGTCTTTGATTTGGTTTGAATTAGTAACTGATTTTCTGTTGAGAGAAGCAAGCAGGGAATATACTAAATAAGGAAGAAAACTGATGATTAAGAGGCCTAGGGTCTTGACTTCACCACTACAATTCAATTCCATGTAAACTAAACCGAGCACAAATCAGTTTTACTAGATAGCTTCATGGGTTCGTTTTCACTTACTTATGGTCAGTCGTGGGTGTCCGATCAAACCAAGTTCCTTTAACCTTAATCTAGATGTGGTGTCCAACATAGATTTCAATCAAAAAACCAATAAGAACAAGAAAACAATAGAACCAAATAACTCCAAGGAATGGGTGTCTTCTTAGGATATTATTCATTCAATTACAGATCGTCCAAAAAAAGGCATGGGTGTCTACTCAGTATTTGGATAAGAGAACTAACAAACAATCTTAATGGTGATCAGACATCAAAATAGAATGTTAAGTATCAACAGAGCATAGTAATTGAATCATGAAACACATCAAGAAACTGAAAATACTCAAGTTCAACACATGGAATAAAAATTGCAGGATTACATCAAAACCCTATATATGAATTTAGCTACACATCCTGATTAACAAAAACATAGAAGCAATATAAAGCATGAGTGAAATCAAACCCAAAGGGGAAGAAACCCTTGAAGTAATTCTGATGTCGACTCCTTCCTCTTGCATTCAGCCCTCTCCTCCCTAAAAAACGTTCAAGAGAGGTTCTTAAAAATAAAAATAAACAATAATGCGGCTAGGGTTTCTGGAGCCCCTGAAATCAGAGACTAAACTCATTTAAATAGTAGTCTACAATCCCTAGAAGTTAGGAGAATAAATAGGAAGTTATCCCTAACTTAAAGACTCCTAATCTGACCTAAAATAAGGAATTATATCCTAAAAACGTTTTTCCTAACAGGGCTGAGACAAGGGTCCTAAAAATCAGGCCCTTGTCTTATTTCTTAGCTGAAATCCGCCTTGTGATGTGTGGAAATGAAGATTCCTGATATCTTGGACTTCCCTAATGGAGCAAGGTACGTTCTTGGGCCTTCTTAAGACTTCCTTGGACGTCACTTTCCTTTTCTGGAATGCTCAGACCTTCCTTATGTGGCACTTTCCTTTTCTGGAATGCTCAGACCTTCCTTATGTGGCAAGGAACAATCTTGGCATTAAAGACTTCTATTTTCGGATGACAAGGCCCACCTTTGTGTGCTTGAGGATTCAAGACTCCTTCTTTCTTTCTTTCTATGTTTTTAAGAACTTTTCTAATTCTGCACACACTTCACAAGATTGATCATTTTCTACTATGGATGACAATTAAATCACACAAAAGACAAGTAAATGAGCATTAGATGACATCAAAAAGATGCATGAATCATGACTTAACAGTCGGCTGTTGCGCGGGTACTCAATGCGCGAAATTGTTCCAGGGCGTCCTCCAAGTCGCTCTCGAGCTGGAAGCCTCGATCGTTCTTGGCTTTTTGGTATGGGGTTGCAGCTTTCTTTCCTTGAGTCGCTTAGTGACGTGTCTCGGGACATTTTCCAGTAGTGAACATACTCCTTGCCGGCGCGTCTCGGGATGTCCCTTAGTGCCCTGCGAGGTTCACTGCACTTCTTGGAGGTTCTGGATGTCCCAATGTCTCCCAATAGTTGTTGTAGGAGCTCTGATTGGGCCCGAAATTGGTTGCTCAGTTGTTAAACCTGCTGCATTAGTCCAAGTCGCGAAGGCGAGCCCTTAGATGCTTGCTCATGACGAGTAGCATGTCGGGGCACACGCCGCGCGCCTTCAGTCGGATGTGATGGGCCACGTCTTTATGAAGCTTGGGTGTTGGCCTGTGGGTTGCGCAGGGCGTCTAAGTGCCTCCTTAGCGACGTGTCTCTGGATATTGTCTGACAGTGAACATGCTCCTTGTCGACGCTTCTCGAGATGTCCCTTGGTGCCCCGCTAGGTTCACTGTACTTCTCGGAGGTTCTGGATGTCCCGATATCTCCCAATAGTTGTTGTAGTAGCTCTAATTGGGCTCGAACATGGTTGCTCAGTTGCCCAACCTATTGCATTAGTCCAAGTCGCGGAGGCAAGCCCCTAGATGCTTGCTCGTGACCAGTAGCATGTCAGGGCACACGTCGCGCGCCTTCAGTCGGATGTGATGGGCCACGTCTCTCTGGAGCTTGGGTAGCGGTTCACTCACGGCAGCAATCACAGCAGCGGATGTGGCAGCCTCATAGGCCCGTGTGGATCAGCGTGTTCTGGACGTCTGAGGAATGGTAAGTGTTGAAAGTAGAATGAAGTTTTTTTCGAGGAAAAACTAAGGAGCACGCTTTGAGTATTTCTCAAATCGGCTCTCAATGAAAGCACCCGTTGTTGATGAAGAAATCGTTCGGCTCTGTGAAGTTCCTTCTCGATCCCTACACACAAGAACTAAAATCAAACGGGGTTAAGGTTGAATCCCGAGGGGGTGGTTCAACCGAAAACTTCTTAAGTCAGCTTCGAAAGAGAAATCTTAAGAGCTTAAGTAGAGTTGAATTGAATTACTTTTATTGAGAAATGTGTACCCATTATGTAGGGGTGAGTAGGATGTTCAATTTCCATAGTTTCGATGTGGCACAAATGCTCCTTGATTTGCGTGCTGACACATGTTACGAAAACCGAGGGTGAGAGACTTCCACATGTCATCCCGATTTGGGCCCAATGTTTGGGCTATGTAAGCATTGTGGGCTTGAGCCATGTTCGGTACTTGGGCTTTAAGTATTATTTTCAGGGGCAATTTGGTCATTTTGGGAACTATGGGCCACGTGATAGCTCCACATTCTTCCGGTGATTATGAGTTCCACAAGTGTCAACCTAGGAGAAAGAGTCCCCATGTTTCAGAAGGTTGGAAGATTCATTTCAAAATAGAGGAATGTTAGAGCAGTTAGTTCGCATGCTATTACCCACTTTGTTCTTGAGGAGTCGATCAAACACATGACCTATAGAGAACCCATATGCAAGTTCGCTCTAGATGAGATTTTCACGTTGAGCTTTTACTTCCACTAAATTGATGTCTTTTAATAATTCTTGACTTGAAGTTCCAAACTATTACAATGTCTTTTAATAATCAAGTCATTTAAATTTTGAATTTGACACTTATAGAATACAAATTTGTACAATATATATATATATATACACGTCACATCTCTCCATACGTATAAAAACAAGATAACAAATTATTTCTAATAACGGGTTTGCTTATATCAAATGAGCGTTTTACCCACTAGAGCGTGTAGGTGAGTTGATGGAGGAGAGTATTGGAATTATGCCCGATAAGTCTTTTAATTAGTCCTTCGACTTTTGTCAGAATTATCAAGTTCTGATTTAATTGTTTGATTGCGGTTGTGGACCATGATTGAACCTAGGTAACAATACAGAACAAAAAAAAAAAAAGAAGGGAGGTTCGTAGAAAACACGTTTGCCATTTTGAACAAGCCCTATAAAAGAAGAAGCGGGCTTTCATACCCAAACAAAGCAAAAAAGAGAGAGTTGAGAATGGACGGTCCTCCAAGCGGCGATCTGTGTTCGGTGTGCCATGGAAACTTCGAAATTCCATGTCAAGCCAATTGTTCTCACTGGTTCTGTGGTACAAGTCCATTTCTCCGCTCATCTTTTTGGTTTTCATGCAACTGGTTATTGCCATGTGATCTCTATCTGCATAATTTTTCAAAATTTCTTTGATTAATCTTCTGTAATCTTTGATTAATCACTATGATGTTCTCACATGAGTTCAAAATTATGCTGGGTTTTCATTGAATTCGTACTTACGACTGTTAATATGTCTTCTATGGCATTTGAATGGATCAATTTTGGTGTATGTAATCAGGAAAGAGCCCAACTCTTCTTTTTTTGTGCATATCAATGTGGGTTCCTAGAAATTTCTTCATTCAAGCTTGCATTTGATCATTTATTCAACATTTTGTGTTGATAGACACGATTTCCTTCGAAAAATAAAAAATTAGGAGTCTCTGTCAATTTGATTTTGCAGTTTCAGAGCGGATAATTCAACTTGGGTTCCTATGCTATAATGCAGGAATGCACAATTTACATGGTTCCTTGGCCCTGCAGGTTTCTATATATATATATATATATATATATATATATATATATGTTGCCTAAAAGACAACGGTACTAGTACAACCTACAACAATAGGTAACCTATTATGACAGTAAAGATTGTTAGAATCTTCTTATTTCAACGGCTTGATATCTAGATAACTGAACGGTGTGCCACTGTGAGCCTGTAATTATAACTTGAAAGTTCGGCGAAGAAGAAAACAAGCTCGACAAGAATTTATTAAGATTTCCTTGGAGAAGGGGGATTGGTATTCTCAATCGATGCCGCTCTAAGTATTGTTAGAATGGTCAGGAATACCTGTAGTGCTCATTATTTAACAGCTGGTTTTGAATAATTTCCTTGTGGAGAGAAAAATTTACTACCTCGTTTTTATGGCTTCAAAGGCATCTCTTCAAGGCTTAAGGGTAAAGTAGATTGTTTGATAATTCCATCTGGAGGCCGTTTATTACCGAGTTTGCCTGCTAAGGGGGTTGTGTAATTTTTTTCTTATAAAAGAAAATAATATTTTCATTATGTTTTGAACTTGACGATACAGCACCTGTTAGTTCATGTATTCATGTAGATGGGACTAGATGAAACATACTACTAGATCTATTTGTGTAATTCAGGATCAGAGATTCATCTGTTATATCATTGATTTCGTTCTATATGTTAAAGAAAGTGTTTTTGTGATTAAGTTCTTTAATAAGGGAATGCAATCCAAATAAATAATAAATGAATAAAGAATTCAGGATCGAGGAGCCAAAGTGCAAGTCCCTTTTGAGATGTTCAAGTCATATGTCAAATAGGAATGCGAGCAAAATGATTTTCCAATGGGAAGATAAGCGAGCATAGGGGACGACAAGTAGGTAGAAGGTCACTGTAGTGGGGATTTTATGATATAGTAGAGACAAAGAGAGATAAGTTTAAAAAGTTTTTTTGGTATGTGATTCTCAGTTATTAAAATTCAATAATGCCTTGAGCCGCGTATGTTTGACAAATTCACTGTTTCTATTATATGTGAAAATGATTATGCTTGGAATTATTATAATATTTTGTTCTGGAGTATAGAGTTTTTGGGTTTGCAAAGTTATGACAAAGTCCTCAATATGTTTACTTGAGAAACTCCTATATTTCTTTGGACAACCTCATGTTGTACACTGAAGCTGATAGGCATGATATCTTCTTTTCAATGTATACTACATGATGTAAGCTAAACGATCAACTATTGCATTGTGTTTGACGATAGCATGACTGCATTAGCACTATCATTAATACTGTATACAAACATGTACATATCAGATCCCATTATTACATATAATCAACAATGCTTGAACTCGTAAATGAATAGTTATTTTTTTCTTAAAAAGGAAAATAGTTGATGATGCATCATTGGCTTCCTTTCTCCAGGAAATTGTATTATGCTTGTTTGGGATCATGGACCCTCAATTCAACCATGTAAATGCCCGCTATGTCGTCGTCGTATAACTTTATTGATTCCAAGTCAGGCTTCATCAAGGCAGCTTCATAGACCGGAGGTGGCTGTGATTCTAGGCAAGGTTGAAAGGTACAATCGTTGTTTTGGAGGTCATTCCAGAAGTCTTATTCAGGTAAATAGATATGTGTATACACATGTAAGATAAATAACATACCATAGTTGTTAAACACATTTGCATATGCTTTTTCTTCTGTGGGCACCATACATGTATATATGCTTTAATTGAAAGTATTGGCATTTCTGAACACTTCAAAATGTACGAAAATGTATATGCATTTTCCGGGACTTCTGGCAAATAAAGTATTAACATTTTCTGTTTCTTAAACAAGTTGGCCTCCTAAGGGAGGTTTGACTTTTCTATTTCTATAGGTAACTGAATTTTTGCCTCATGTGCCAGTTTTCTTTCTGATATCCTCCAAACATATCTATATTCCACACCTTAAATTTCTTCTTAACAAACTCCCATCTATTCACTTTGGGAACCTTATAACATTTTAACTCTTTATGCAAGTAAATGTACCTCTTGATAAACCACATGATGGGTTTGATTCCAAATTCCAACGTTTGTTATAGTTCCTGGAGATGTAGAACTTTTCCATTATGCCTCTTAGGACGTAATACATTGTTTGATTAAACTTAACAAACTGTGACCAATAAGAAAAACATAAGGAGCAATAATCTGATCCTTGCTGTTCTGCCCATGAATTTTGTTTAATCTAGATGATTCATCTGAGTTATTTCTATAAGGTTTGAGAATTTTTTGTTTATTTACTTCAATAAACAAGTGTACAGGATAGACAGATTTATATAGAGAATAGAGAGAGTCCTAACTAGGTATAAACTAGGAGGGTCCTAACTAGGCAATATACATGCTAGGTAAGTTTATATACTAAGGAAGAACAGATATTAAGGAGGAGATTGATCTGCAATCTCCTCCGTTAGCTGGGATTCCTTAACACGCCCCCTCAAGAAGGTGGAGCCATCTGCGACACCAATCTTGTCACAGAGGAGCTGGAAGAGAGGTCTTGGTAAGGGCTTTGTGAGGGCGTCTGCGAGTTGATCATCAGTGACCACATGAGAGACAGTGAGGAGACCACAAGATACATGGTCCCGGACAAACTGGAAATCGATGTCCACGCGTTTCATTCCAGAGTGTAGGGTTGGATTGGCACAATAGAAGGTTGTGCCAATGTTGTCGCAAGAGATGTTGGGTGGACCCGAGAGGGAAAGGCCAAGCTCCTTCATGAGGGACTGGACCCAAATCAGCTCTGCTGTAGTGGAAGCGACAGCGCGGTATTCTGCTTCATTAGATGACCTAGAGACTGACTTCTGCTTGCGGGAGCTCCAAGAGATGAGGTTACCACCAAGATAGAATAGGTAGGCAGTGCTGAACTTCCGGTCATCATGATCTGCGGCCTCATCAGCATCAGAAAAGGCTGCTATAATGTGAAAAGCATGAGACACAGCCCTGAGTTCATGAGTGGACTTCCTGTGAAGATGCAAGCCGTAGTGCATGGTGCCTCGGAGGTATCTGAGAACTCGTTTGAAGGCCTACCAGTGGGTGTCTGTGGGTGCATGCATGAATTGAGAGAGCTTGTTGGTGGCATAGGACACATCAGGACGAGTGAGATTTAGATATTGGAGGCTGCCAATGATGCGTCGAAATTGAGTAGAGTCGGCTGGGGGTGAACCATCTTGGAGGATCAAAGGAGGAGATACGGCGAGGGGAGTGGGGACTGGTTTGGCACCCTCCATATGTACCATGGTGAGGATGTCATGGATGTAACGGTGTTGAGAGAGGAACAGTCCCATGTGAGTGGGCATAACTTCCACTCCATGAAAGTAGTGGAGGGGTCCAAGATTCTTAACTGAAAACCGGGCTGCCAGACGTTGGATGAAGGTTGTGAGGAGCTGAGGTGCATTGCCAGTGAGAATCAGGTCATCCACATAGACGAAAAATAGAGTACCTGTGTGCCCTGTTTAAGAACAAATAAAGAGGCATCAGAGAGAACAGTTACAAAGCCCTGTTGAAGTAGGAAACCATGGAGTTCCTGGTACCAGGCCCGTGGGGCCTGTTTGAGACCATAAAGTGCCTTTCTGAGCTTGCACACATAGGTGGGAGTGTGTGGATCTACAAAACCCTTCGCCTGCGCCATGTAGACATGCTCATTTAGGGTTCCCTGGAGAAACACATTATTTACATCCAGCTGTCGGATAGGCCAATCATGAGTCACCGCGAAGTGAAGAATGATGCAAATGGTAGTAGGCTTGACCACAGGGCTGTAGGTTTCTGAAAAGTCAATGCCCGGGCGCTGGTGATAGCCCTTGGCCACAAATTGGGCTTTGTATCTGTCCATAGTACCGTCGCTTGATGCGAAACACCCACTTGTTGCCCACAAGATTCTGGTCCGGGTGAGGAGGAACTAAGTCCCAGGTGCCATTGTTTATGAGTGCTGTGAGCTCAGCGGACATGGCAGAACGCCAGGGGGTGGTTGCTAGTAAGAGAAGGTAGGTGGCGAGGTTGGCGTTTGGTGTAGGTGCGGATTGGGGGTGGGGAGGGAGGGTCGTCCAGGCTGGGGGCAACGGAGATGATTGGTGCAGGTGGGGGGTGGAGATGGTTGGTTGGGGGTGGTGCAAGGAGGGAATAGTAGAAGAGGGCGGTGCTGCTTTAGGGCCAGGTAGTAGTGGTGTGTCCGAGGAGTCCAGTGGTGGTGGTGTTGCTTGTGAAGGGGCAGAAGTGGTGGCAGAAGAGTGGGGAAGAGAGGATACGGGTGGAAGAGTGGCCATTGAAGAAAGTGATCAGAGGTGACCGTAGGGACAGTAGGGTGAGGAGGGAGACCAGGAAAAGAGGATTCATCAAATTGGACATGCCTAGACACATAGAGGCGGTTTGAGGTAGGATCAAGGCATATATATGCACTTTGGTTTAGGGAGTAACCTAGAAAGACACACGAGATGGACTTAGGCTGCAGTTTGTTGGTGGTGTAGGGGCGCAGCCAGGGAAAGCAAAGACAGCCAAACACCTTGAGACAGGTGTAATTAGGGGGCTGGTGAAAGAGGGCAGAGTATGGGGTTGAGTTTTGAAGGTTGGGAGTGGGGAGACGATTGATTAAGTAAACCGCAGCCTTAAAGGCATACGGCCAGTAATGGAGAGGAAGGGTGGCTTGGTGGAGAAGGGTGAGACCAGTTTCCACCGCATGGCGGTGGTGTCGTTCAGCCACCCCATTATGTTGAGGTGTGTGAAGGGGGGTAAGCAGGTGATGAATGCCGTGGCTAGCAAGAAAGGCTTTGAGTTTGATGAACTCTCCACCGCCATCGGTGTAGAGAGTGGGGCAATGGGGGTTTGGAAGTAGTTTTTCACCAATTTTTTGAAATCAAGGAACGTAGGATACACATTTGATTTTCTTTTCAGAAGGTATAACCAGGTGTATTTGGTAAAGTGGTCAACGAAAATCACATAATAGGCATAGCCTTCGGGGGAGATGTAGGGGGCAGGTCCCCAAACATCAGAGAACAGTAACTGTAAGGGTCGTGCTTGTAAGAGAAGTCTCACCAAACGGGAGACGATGACTTTTATTGCATTGACACGAGGTACAAACAGATGCTAGAAATTTGGAAGGTACAAAAATGGAATTCAAACAAAAAGCGGACTCTAGGACTTTGTGACTAGGGTGACCAAGACGACGATGCCACAATGTATGGGATGCCACCACACCTGCCATAGCTTGAGGTTGTTGGGAAAGAGGGGACCATTCGTACACATTGTCCTTACTCAGGCCTTGAAGAAGAACCGCCCCCATGCTGAGATCCTTCGCCTGGAAGGAATCAGGATAGAATTCAATTGAAGTTCTGTTGGTAGTGTTGAATTGAGAAATAGAAAGCAGATTCCGGGTCATATGAGGTACACAAAGGACATTCTGGAGAGTAAAAGGACGGGAGGAGGAAGAAGGTAGAGTGGTGGTACCAGTGTGGGTTATGGGTAATCCCTTACCATTGCCAAGGATGATTTCATCAGGGCCACGGTAGGTGTGGACTTCAGTGAGCTGTTGAGGGCTGGAGGTGACATGGTGAGAAGCACTCGAATCAAGAAGCCAAGGAGCAGAGTGACTCGGCGTGAGGGAGTTGGCCACGGGTTGGTGGGCTGTTTGGTGCTGCAGTTGGGGGCAACGTTTGGCACTGAGCCCTTGAGTGCCATACCACTGGCAAGTGCCACGGTAGCCGCTACTAGGAGGGGTGGAGCTGCGGCTGGAGTCAGAACCAGAGGGATAGGGACGCTGGTTGAAGGAGGAGCGGGTGGTCTTATGGAGGGTGGAACGGGGATTGTAGCCACGGTTGGAGCGGTTGAAGCCACGAGGTGCTTGAGAGATGTTGACCGTAATGGGGGCAGAAGGTGGAGGGTTGGCACGGTTGAAGGTAAGTTCATGCTGGACAAGCATGCCATGGAGGTTCTCGAAGGAGATAGATGTGTCTCGGGACCGGACAGCAGCATCAATGTCTTTGAACTTAGAGTCGACACCGTTCAAGACATGAAGAAGAAGGTCGTCATCAGAGAGGGGAGAGTCGATGGCGGCCAGTTCATCAGTAAGGACCCGAACCTCCTGGAGGTAATTAGAGACAGGGCGGCCATTCTGTCGAAGGAGGGTCAGCCGCTCCTTGAGACCAAGGACACGTGCTCTGGCCTTGCTGGCATAGAGACGGCTGAGGCGACCCCAGGCATCAGCGGAGGTCTTGGCTGCAGCAATGAGAGTGATCACCTGCGGTGAGACAGACGCCAAGATGGCGTGGAGAAGAAGCTGGTCTTGACGAAACCAGAAGGCTCGCTGGGCTGGTTCGGTGGGAGGGAGGGTAGGGACGGGTGCCGTCCACATAGCCCATAAGGGTATATCCATGAAGGAGAGCATGGAATTGTGCGAGCCAGGAGAAGAAGGTGGTGGGTGTGAGTTTGACAGGGAGTTGAGCAGCGGTGTTAATGGTGATGAGGGAGGGGAGGGTAGGTAGTGTATCAGTGGGTGGTGGGAGATTAGGGTTAAGGGTGGCGGCGGCGACAGTGGGTTGGGCGGCCATGGGTTTAGGGTTTTGTTTTCTGGGGTTGCTTGGTGGAGCTTTTACTGCTTTGATACCATATAAGGTATGGGAATTTTCTGTTTATTTACTTCAATAAACAAGTGTACAGGATAGACAGATTTATATAGAGAATAGAGAGAGTCCTAACTAGGTATAAACTAGGAGGGTCCTAACTAGGCAATATACATGCTAGGTAAGTTTATATACTAAGGAAGAACAGATATTAAGGAGGAGATTGATCTGCAATCTCCTCCGTTAGCTGGGATTTCTTAACAGTTTCTTAATACGAAGATACTTTTGGTTGTTGATTGAGAATATTAGATCATTAGGTCTTGGTACGTATCTTTCTCTCTGTCTCTCTTTCTATCTCTATATATATTTTTGTATATATTTATCTATATCTATCTCTCCTCTGTGTTCATGAGCAACTGAACATAGTCTTTCAACAATCAGTATGATTTTTTGTTTCTCTTTTTTCTCTTGGGCATAATCAAGCATTTAACTTTATAGATGTTAATTGTCTTTTCTACAGAGAGCAGAGGATCTTCCTTTTCTCCTGCGAAGGATGATGCGAGAACTAATGGATCCCAGTAGATCTCTTCCCCTTGTTACAAGGGCTCGTATCTGGATTGCGGTTAGTAACTGACACAAATTTGCCTTCAATTCTTTTTATTAATTTTGTTATCAATATAACCACATGGATGCTTAGTTGCCTACATTATCGTGATGTTTCGTTACCTGGAATAGGTAGTCTGTTTTGGTGATACAGATCTTTTGCAACATTTTTATAAATATGTTGAATATCTTGCAATCTTAAAATTATGGTGTGTTTAATTGTCATCCCCAAACAGAAAAACATACACTTGGACGCAAACTGTGAGTGCTGATGTAGGAATTTCTTGAATTTTCTATGCTTATTGCAAGCTTTGTATTGTCTAAAAATCACCTAGCTTAAGATTGTATAGCAAAGTCAAACAAGTATAATTGAAAGTAAGGAGAACTGTTGGAATTCTAGCAAAATCAGGTATTGCTCGATTATTCTTTTCAACTTGCAAATGTTTTTGTTGGCCTGAGCAATCCAAATTTGATCATTTTATCTGTCCATCGTTTTATCTCTTTTATATAATTATGTAACTATGTAATCAATGAAGTTGATGTTCAGAAGAAAGAGAATTATTATTCATTCAAAAAAGAAACATTGAGCAAACAAAGTTAGATGCCACTATTTATATAGTTATGGCCTTAACTTAATCTTGGTTATGTTATATAGCTGAACCAGATAATACCTATTAGGCTTACATGTTTCAACTGAACATTTTCAATTCAGAAACTAGCTATTAGTGATCATAAAACCTATATACTATTGTTATGTTTCGCTGCTTAGATTAGTTTATGCTTTGATGCAGCATGAACGCTAAATTAAGCCAAGATTAATAGTAGAACTACTTAAACAACAAAACTCAACAAATTACTTGAAAATATTCAACTTACACCAGAGAACTTCTCATAGATAATTTGTATGAAACAAGCAGATTTATAACCCACAGTAAAGTCCCTTAAAAATTAAGAAACAAGTGCAGGACTTAATTCATCTAGTTTGACAAGTGCAGGACTCAAGAGAAGTCTTGAATCCTCTAGTTTAGGGTTAATTTACCTCCGATGCAAGACTTAATTCCTCTTGGTGATTGCACATATGGAATGGAAGTAGATGAAAGATATAAGTAACAGATTAGGATCTAGGTAGGGATGGGGAAATTATTGGAATCACTACAGGGCTTCGCACCCAAGGCTTCACAACCAGATTGGTTTCTCACCAAAAGTTTCCTTTCTCAGGAAGCAGACCAGAGGTTTTCTGATTATGAAATTTCATCAATCTTCATTGCCCTTGCTTAAAGGCACTTACATCGCTTTTATAGGATAAACACTGAAGTAGCCATTAATTACAAAGGGCTTTCCAACTTCCTAGTCAATTCTGAATTAAACTAACCGTAAAAAACATTTTAGTTACCACTAGGGCTGTTCAACTTCTAATTCAATGCTTAATCAAACTAAGATTAAAAGTCCGGGAAGGAAATTATTCTAGCCGCAAAGAAAATGCTGAACTATTCGGCTTCTTCCTCCATCTTTTTCTACGATAAACTCTAAATGGGTTAACACCAATATCCTCATCAATTCTCCCTGGCCGGGAAAAGCATGACTCCGGCGAGATAAAGCTATTGTACCGCTCAAGCATGTCTCGATCGATGCGCTGTAGCTCTTCCTTTGTAATCCAAGTGTTGTTCGAATCTGGTCTATTCTTCCATTTGATCAGAAACTTCTGGTATCTGCCATGTCTGGTGGAAACAACCTGCCCATCAACAATTTCTTTGTTAGGAAGCTTAGGTTGAGGTAGCGGTGGTGTTACCGGCTCAGAAGTAGAATAAGGGAAGGAAGGGATCAAAGTCACTTTGAATTGGATGGGTTGGACAAGCGGGATTGAGCACAGATCCCCTATATGAAATTAAATCCTAAACATTGAAGGTAGGATTTATCCCATACCTGGAGGAAGTTCCAACACATAGGCGCTAGATCCCACTCGTTCCAGAATTTTAAAAGGTCCAATACCACGAGCGTGTAATTTTTTTGCAATTCCTTGAGAGAATCGCTTAGGTCTTACTCGAACCATAACATAAACACCTACAAAAAATTCTCTATATGTTCAATGAACATTAGCAGCATTCTTATATCATTCATTGCTTTCAGTAATCCTACGATTAATCTCAGCATGTAGTTCATGAATTCATGAATGCAATGTGCAAGTGCATTGGCCAACTCAGATGGCCTATGTGAAAATTGCATGGGTATGAGATCTACAGGAGCCCTGGGTTTATGACCATAAACTACTTCAAATGGACTCGTACCTATGGACCTATTGACTGAACTGTTATATGCAAACTCAACACTAGGTAAAATAGAATCTCATGACCTTATATGCTCACCAACAAGGCACCACAGCAGATTTCCCAAGCTACTATTCACCACCACCGTTTGCCCATCTGATTGAGGATGTTAAGCCGTGGAAAATTTGGACTTGGTACCCATCATGTGCGACAGTGTCTTTCAAAAGTAGCTCATGAATCGAACATCACGATCAGACACAATAGTCTTAGGTAGACCATGCAAACGAACAATATGATCAATGAAAGCCTTTGCAACATTGGAAGCATCAAATGTCTTGGAACAAGGAATAAAATGAGCCATTTAGAAAAAACGATCTACAACCACAAAGATAGAATCATGCTTCCTAGGAGTTGTAGGCAGACCAAGCACAAAGTCCATGCTAATATCCTGCCACGGGGCATGTGGAACTGGAAGTGGAGTATATAACCCTGCATTTTGCCTCTGATGCTTTACTAGTTGGCATGTACGACATTGCTCCACCATCTTAGCAACATCTCATTTGATACTTGGCCAATAAAACCTGTCCTCCACAAGTGCAATGGTTTTGTCCCTTCCCAAATGTCCAGCTATTCCACCAGCATGCAGCTCTGATACCAAAATTGATGCAGCATGAATGCTAAATTAAGCCAAGATTAATAGTAGAACTACTTAAACAACAAAACTCAACAAAATACTGAAAATATTCAACTTACACAAGAGAACTTCTCATAGATAATTCGTATGAAACAAGCAGATTTATAACCCACAATAAAGTCCCTTAAAAATTCAGAAACAAGTGCAGTTCATACCTGGTTGAATCCTCTAGTTTAGGGTTAATTTACCTCTGATGCAAGACTTAATTCCTCTAGGTGATTGTGCATATGGAATGAAAGTAGATGAAAGATTTAAGTAACAGATTACGGTATAGGTAGGGATGGGGAAATTGTTGGAATCACTCAAGGGCTTCGCACCCAGGGCTTCACACCCAGATCGGTTTCTCACCAAAAGTTTCCTTTCTCAGGAAGCAGACCAGAGGTTTTCTGGTTCTGAAATTTCAACAATCTTCATTGCCCCTGCTTAGAGGCACTTACATTGCTTTTATAGGCTAAACACTGAAGTAGCCATTTATTGCAAAGGGCTTTCCAACTTCCTAGTCAATTCTGAATTAAATTAACCATAAAAAACATTTAAGTAACCACTAAGGCTATCCAACCTTTTATTCAATGCTTAATTAAAGTAAACATAAAAGTCTGGGAAGGAAATTATTTCAGCCGCAAAGAAAATGCTGAACTGTTGGGCTTCTTCCTCCATCCTTTTCTGTGATAAACTCTAAATGGCTTAACACCAATATCCTCATCATGCTTGCTTCTAGGGTTTTACTACTTTTAATGCTGCTTAAATGCAGTTATGTGGAAGGATCTGGCTGACATTTTATAGAATAGAGGTTGTGTTTTTGGATAAAATAAATTATGCACTGTGCCATTTTTTTAACCTTTAACTACTGATAGTTATGTATTGTCAGGTCCTATATTTTTCCCCTCAAACGAATATGTAGATGGTGGTGGTAAATTGAATTCTGGAGCATATGGTATTTCTGTTCATTATGAATTCTCACATTTTGGCAATTCTTTTGGTAAATGTATAGGCGATAATGGGTGCTGCCTACTTCTTGAGTCCTTATGACATTATTCCTGAAGGTATTGCTTATGCTTTCAACTTCGGCTTTGGTTGAATTTTGCTTCTAGAGTTGTTGTAGACCACCAAGTAGCCGATTAATAACAGCATCCTTGTTTTGATTGTTCCTGCAGCAATATTTGGTATAGTTGGTCTCTTGGATGATGCCTTGATAGTGCTCATCGTCTTCTTCCATGTTGCTGCCATTTATCGGTCTGTGCTCTACCACCGGCATGGAGGGTCTTGAACTGTGCAGTCGTGGAAATCTTTATACCACAGAAAACACAGGGGAAAGGTTTCCAGTGCATAATAGGAAAGCTTTTTTTTTGGTTATATGGGGTTTAGTAAATAGGACTTGATTGACTCCATTCAAACGTACGAATTGTAGAATTAACCCATGTATATGTTTCAGCTGATTTTGTATGCGAATTGATACTCAATTACCGTGAGCTTGGTGTCTCCTTTGAATACCTTTTCTAATTTTGGACATTTGTCCACCTAATAATGGCACGCGAAGGCCATTTCTAATCAATGGGTTAAATTTGATGCCCAAGTTCTAAAATACAATTTTTTTTTTTTAAAAAAAATTGTGAAGTGCTTAAATCAACTTCCTTCTAAAAAAAATTCATTCTTCGTACGTTGTTTAAAAGTTCCGTAAAATATGCATTTTAAACTTAAGATTAATATTAAACTAATCAATCAAATAAATAATATTAATTTTATATAAAAGTCTGAACTTTTCACCGTAAATTCATTGAATAATAGACGTATCCTTCCGTACCGGACTTTACCAACTATGTTCAATTCCTTGTCGTCGTGGTCACAAATCAGGCAGAGAAGCCCAACCCCATAAATAAACATGCCGTAAAAATTAACTACAACCTCAAACGAAGCCGCTCCAAGCCCAGAGTCCAGAGTGTTGAGCGTCCCTCGTCCTCTTGTCCCTTGTCGTATGTGGGCTGTCGAGACCAAAATGTGGGCTGTCGAGACCAAAATGTGGCCAATCATCGTGCGGTTATAATTAATCAAGTAGATAACCCCTCAGACCGTTGTTAGTCACAAGTTGGATCTCGGCACCCAAGAAGCAAGGTGCAAGGAGCAAGGAGCAAGGAGCAAGGAGCAGAAAATTTCCATGTATTGTACGGCCTTCAAATTCAACATCACGACTACAAGTCCCTATCTCCCGGAGAAGAACCCACAGACGCGTATCCGAAATCCGCAAAACCCGACCCATGGTTTTGGTTTTAGAAGGAAGAAACTAGTGAAACAATGCCGCTTGGTTCCATACGCCAGCTCCTTGGAGTTGGAGTTCCCGCTCCTTCCCTTTGTCTCCAATGAGGTTTCCGTTCTCTTTAATTGAATTGCATTTTTTTCTTGTTCTCGAGCTCCTTCTAGTAAAAAAAGAACAGTATGTATCTACATGGACTTCCATACGTGGTGAATTTCGCCTGATCGTAAACCCATGTTGTAATAAATAAAAAAGATACTAAGAAAAAGGTGTCCAAGATATATTTTATTTTTTTTGTTTTCAATTGAAATTCAACATTGGATATTTTGTAGCAGCTAAAACTAAATTGATGCTTTAAAATTGGGACAATGTCTTTTGTTTTTGTTTTATGTTCACAATTCAAAAGCATTGTTGTAAGTTTGTGGAATGATTCATTTTGTAACGAAGGGAACATGTGTTTTGGTTGTTTTTCTTTCGAGTACACAACTTCTGAATTCTGATGGGGGGTCTGAGATTTGATATTCTTCGAAATTGCAGGTTCTTGTTCCCTCTGAGAGTAAAACATTGCACTTGTATGAAGCAAGGTATCTAGCTTTACTGGAGGAGGTACTATCTTTATGTAATATATATATATATATATATTGCATTTTCCTTTTTCTTTCTATTATTTTTCAATGATTTTAAACTTCAAGTATATACTCCACTTTTAAGTTTTCTCTGAGTGCTTGGATTGTTAGTCTGGGTAAAATATCCATGGAGATTTAAGGTCTATTTGGCATTGGTAGGACGTTTAGATGTTACACCAAACAAGCTACTGAAAGATTGTTCAGTACTCTTTTGCAAAGGTGCTATCAATAAGCAGAAGCACTTAGTGAGAGGGTCATAGGCGAAACGATGTAAAATGAGAGTAACTGTGAAATGCCACATTATCATGTTAGTTATTGCACTTATCCATTACTTTAATCAGATAGTTTTCTATGAATTTATATACTACTTTCCAATGCTGCATATTTTCATGAGAAAATTGATGTTTTCTTTCTTCTAAAACTTTGGGTGGTCAAGAACAGCACGGTTGCTTTCTGGATGGAGTTGTGGAACAGTAAAGACGCAAGTCCATCATATGAGTTTAATCAAATGTTCTTTTTATTGCTTTCAAAAGAGGAAACTAAATGTAAAAGCTTTCAAAATAGGGGTTGGTTTTGTAGGTATATGCAGGTACTAAAGTAGTATATGACTCAAAGTAATTCAGATTATAATGCTATATACATTAAGAAAGCCCCATCGGTTTTTTTCGGAAGTGTTAGACGCAATGGGTCCAAATCGAATTCTCTTTGAGCTAGGTTGAGCCTTGGTTTAACAAATGAATCCCGTCATGGCAAGCAGAAAGGACTTCTGTCTGCTACCTGATTCCCTGCTTCTCTTGTCTGTCCATGACTCCACGATACGGCTGATAGAGATCAGGTAGAAGATGAATCCAAAAGGTAGAGGGTTGAACCATCCACCTCATACATGTAGTTTGAGGACTCCTATAGTCTATGATGTCAGAAAATCGTTTTTGCATTATTTAAAAATTTAGCTGACTTGCATTCTTTATAATAAATATCTGTGATGGTTGTAATAAAATGAATAATCTTATTTTAATTGTTTGTTTATTCTACATTTCATTTTATTCATTGCAGTCATTGATGAGGAAGAAGAAGTTTTTTGTGCATTTTGTGTTGGACCCCATCATTATTGATAACTCACCCGAAGAAGCATCCTTTGCAGCAAGAAATGGTTGTTTGGTTTATATAGAAAATGTAAGCTTACCAACTTTTACATAATTTTTACATATATGAAGTATCTTATGATCTAAATCCAATCCAGTACTCTGCAGGTTGAACATTTAGAAGTTGGAGCATTAGTCTCTATTAGAGGTATTGGTCGTGTAAAGATTGTAAGATTTGTGCAGGTGAGTAAATAGAGATTATGTCTTGAAAAATATCATATTCCGAGTTAAAGTATAGTTGTAGTTATTATTTATTAAGGTCTTTTACTGAGGACCGGCTTCTTATTCAGACATGGATGGATGAGATGCGGGTTACATGCAAAAAGCATTTCAAGCCTAAAATGCATTTTAACTATTCATATATCACCTTACCATTGAAGATTTGAGGACTTAGAAGTGATGATTTTCAAATTTTCACAATTGTTTCTATAACTCTATATTATATTCACATGCATGCACGCACTCACTCATACATAAGTGACATAATATTCAAATATAAATGATTAATCTTGTTTTTTCCCTCAGTATTCCAAATTTAATGTACAGATTTATGTCTATCAAATTTATCCTTGTTTTCTTGCTGTTCAACTGTTTTTGGTGTACAGTCCAAGTTTATTCGGAGGAACCTTCCTCTAGTATATTTAATGTGCAAGTAGCTTTACTCTTGCGTTTTCTAAATGTTGGTTTTTACCTTTATAAGCGCAGGCGGATCCTTACTTGAAAGGTGTTGTCATACCTATGCATGACAGGGTTCCTGACAGCGTGAGCAGATTAGAACCAAAAGTTATGCTAGTTAAGGAGGCTCTTTATAGTTTAAATAGTTTGGAAATCAAACTAAAGGTGTGCTTCTCTCTCTGTCTCTACATAATTTTTTTTATATATATACACACACATACCTGTGTGTCGGTGTGTGAAGAGTTGATGTATGCTATGAATTGTCTCAGCTCTTGTTTCGTTGAAAAATGTAAGTCTGAATTGCTTATTGTTCAACAAACCCCAATCAATTGATTCTCTCCTCCTCAAATTTGTAAACTGTTAAGAAAATGAAATTAACCAATGTTTGGAACCATCCAAAAGCTTACGATCTTAACGAAGATGCCCAAAATTCCATCTTGGTTCTCTAATCCACTGAAGGCGGGTGAATTCAATGTAAAATAGCTTTGTGGGAAGCTTGAGGTTGGAAAGGGTGAAAATGTCCCAAATTAGAAGTTTAGAACTGACTGGAAGAACACTGGAACAAGTTATAGAGGCCATAATGCGACTACAATTGGAGTACTTACTGTTCCAACTCACTGATACTACAACTGGAGTACTTTACTGTCGCAACTCACTGATTAATTAAAGTTGTCTAATCAGGTTCCAAGGTACAAGTACGCATCACGGGCTCGTTTGGTGGTTAAGATTGGATTTGATTGGTTATCTCCTAAAATTCAAGGTATTTTGAAGGTGAAAACGAATTATTTTTCATTATGAGGAGATTAGAGAGGATTAGACATGAAGCAAAATTTTCCAATCCAATCCCCTCAAAATGGAAAGATCAGAAATGGCAAGTGTTGTTCATCTCTAATCCCATTTCATCCTCCAAAATGAAAAACCATTCACTTCTTCCTTCAAAATACCTTTAATTTTATGAGTTATCCAATCCAACTACCCAAACGAGCCCTACTTCGTTAGATACATAGACGATTGGATGTGTTTCCTTAACATGGTCCTTTTTATATTGGGTGTCTAGACTTTATATAGCATACACCCATGCATTTGTTGAGTCTTGCCTTGTCATTTTTCTGTTCTACTAGGCCCCCAAAGAGGCACCATTGCAGACTCGAATTGCAAATTCTCTTAGCTGGAGTGAAAAGGAACAGCTATTAGATTGTGATGAAGCTTTCTTTCCTTCCTTGGCTGAGCGTGTATCCTTTGCAGCACTTCAACCGGTATCAGGTAAATGCGTCTTGTGCAACCTCATTCCTCCTTACTTGTTTCTAACCTAAATTTCTCTTCTTTGCACCACTTAGTAGGCAATTTAGCTTTCATTCTATATGATAACCGATAAGAAATAGTTAATTTTCCACGGCATGGCTGCAAGTTTTGTTTCTGTATATCTGCAACAACAAGGACGCCATGTTTGTGTTCAAGTTTTCTACTTTAATTAATGGAAAACCTAAAATTCACATGCTTATATATCTGGATGAAAATTATAGATCATAAATTCATATGGATTATTTTTTTGGGGGGAACGTATCAGGATCAACGGAATCGGAGCTTCAGAAGCTGCAGCAAGAGAAGTTAAAGGCAATGGATCTGAAAGACACAATTGAAAGGCTGGATAATTCCTTAGGGTTTGTTAAACATAACATCTCCATGGTTGCAGCCAAGCTTGCTATTCAATCAGTTGAGATGCAGTGAGTAACTTGTAGGATTTTGTATTTGACCTTCTCCATTGTTTTCGGCAGTCAACATGATGGATGCTTTTCATCCGTGATTATGTTGTACTATTTGATTATCATAGCTGCATTGCCTGCATGGCACATATCTTATGTACATCACCACCCAATTTGACAAGTTACTCTTGTTTATATAACTCATCCAATAAAGGATTCCCCTTTATAATCTAAACCCTCAATATTTTAAACTTGAAGGATGTTCCTTACAAAACATCAACAATCAATTATACCAATTAGTTAAATAAATACTTGAAAAAAGAGAGTTTTAAATTCTTGAAATACAAAGTGTAGTCGTCCTTATAAATAACTTTAAAACGCGTCAATCAAGTTCTTTCCCTTTAGTTACCTAGGAAAAAAGTCATCGGATTTGTTTATTATCTACTGTTGAAGCAGAAATCGAACCCGCCGCGAAAAGTCTTCACAGTTCCTGCAAACAGCAAACAATTAGCTATCGTTGCCTCGATCGATTACCTGGGGGTTGTTCGACCAAAAACACTCTGATGCCTAAGTTAGCTTTGAGAGAGGAAAAGGATATACTTCGAAGCGAAGAATCGACTTACCTTGGAAATGAAATGTGCTCCGCTATTTATAGGAAAATATTGGGAGTCTCGGAGCGTTCTGATTGGTCGGTTGAATTTGTAATTAATAAATAATATATTTATTAATAAAATATATTATTTATTATTTAATAATTATAATAATGGTCATCATAATAATAATGGTAATTATTGTATTTTAATATTAATATTAATTGTCCGTTACTAAGAGTAATGACAATTAACTCTCGGGGAGAATATTAATATTATAGAAATGTTAACCCGATTAAATAATGTATTTAGCTGGTAAATAGATTATTTAATGTGTGGGTGTTTTCAAGTGATTAGCATTATTGTCAGGGACAATTTGGTCATTTCTGGAATTTCAGGACACGTGGCAGCTCCACAATTTTTAGGTGATTTTGGATTCCACAAATGCCCCCACTTCGCTTAGGAATTCTGGGAATCCTAAGGGAAGTATATTTTTGCTAGTCCCAGTAAATCTTGTTTGGAATAGGGCTCCGTCTTGTCTTGCATTATTCTTGTGTGGGATAAATTCCATTGGGTTTGAAATTCTGCATCACATTCATGTACTGCGCTCCGAGCTTGAGATTGAATTGTGCTGGTTGAAAATTAACTCCCTCAAAGAGTTTTAATTTCCTTATTGATAAGTGAAAAAGTTGTTGTTTTGAACTTTTATTCCATCAATAATGGTGGGAAGTTTCGTATTTTATTGTCTAATGGAAGTTTGTAACGTCCATTTCCAAAACAAAAATAAAACTCCTTGCCTTCCTTTGTTTTGCCTTTGGCGAGAAAGAAGAAATATTTGTTTCTTTTCTTTTGTCTTTGCACTCCCTTTTACAGGTGAAGGTTTGTAACCCCCAGAAACTCCTCCCACGCTTTGTCGTTGGTAAGGATGAATAAAAGTAGTGGAGGCTCCACTAATTAATTCACCCATTAATTCTCCATTAATTTTAGGAGTTTGTAACTTCCGGTCAACTTTTTTTTTAAGAATTTGAAACCCAAATAATTCTTCCATCGATGATGGAAGGTTTCAAGAACTTGATACCTTCTTCTCCATTCAATTTCCATTAAAATATCTGTAAACTGATTGGAATTCTTCAGTTTCTTCAGGGTGGCCAAATCATGTTCCTTTTTTTTTTTTTTCTCATTTATACCTCTAATTGATTCTTCTATTGATGGTGGGAGGTTTCAAGAATTTGTTGCTTTCTTTTCGAAACAATGACAAGTGGTGGTCTCAAATTTTTTCTATAAAAAGAAAGGTTGTAACCTTCTTTCATCATCATTGGAGAAGAAGAAAATGGGTGTAGTCAATAGCTGCTGTCGAAAGTCCATTAGTGGGTTGGCAGGAGGCATAGCTAGCATCCGAAATCGACATCAAGTGGCTACGATTTCATGCGGCCCGAGACTTGACCTTCAATGCAACCATGGAGTGGAACTCCAGTACGTGCAAGTCAAAGGCTGAAGCGAGGCACTAATTTGGGTGCGCAAAAGGGGCATCGATAGGTGTGATTCACCGCTCATTGTCTCATTTTCACCTGCTTTGTTGAACTATTGTATTAGTTTTTGAAAACCTCCAATTGTTTGCATTCACTGAATTGGGGAAGATATGCAGGAGCTTCAACAATTTCGGCAGGTGTAGGTCGCGGCTGTCTCCTTTCTACTTGCTTTGTTTTGTCATATTGTGTTGTTAAGGTGACATTAGGCTTTTGATAGAAAGCCATTCGTAGCTTTCTTTGCTTTTTATTTTATTTATGTGGTATAAATATATATATATATATATATATTATATATAAGGTTGTGCTGATGCTCAGTTTGCCATTTTTTGAAGCTTAGGCTATATACATATATATGTATTATATATGTATATTTAATATATATTTTTTATGTGGTATAATATATATATATATATATATTATATATATATAAGGTTGTGCTGATGCTCGGTTTGCCATTTTTTGAAGCTTAGGCTATATACATATATATGTATTATATATGTATATTTAATATATATTTTTTATATGTTTAGTATTATTTGTAGAAACTGATTTAGTATTTTTTTTGTTCAGTTTCATTCTTTCGAAGATTGTGGGAGCTGTAGGAGTCCAATTGTTATGGTTCAAATGGCAATATGCTCCATTTTCGGAGATGATCATTTCAAGACGCATGAATGCATACTTCCAGCGAAGGCTTGAAGAATTTATTTTGAGGGAGCTTCCATTTGGTAGATAGGGAGGCTGATACTAGTGTGCTTTCTTGTTAAGCGAGGTGGATCGCTGATGCGCTATAGCTAAGGCATGTGTCCATGTGTTTGCTCATAAGTGGTTGGTTAGGCAGACAGGGCCCGCTATTTTTGGTGGCCCTGTTAGTGTCGCTATTGACCTCCACGTGTTAGGCACATATGAGCTTGAGGAGCTGCTGGTGGATTGCTGCAGAAGGTGTTGCATGCTAGGCTTCAGTTGGGTGGCCAGTAATAGGCCAGCGCTAGTCAGCTTTTATTCAATCACCAAAAAGATGTCTCTATGTGTTCGCCACCAGGTGATGCATCGGGCAGGCAGGGCCCGCTTTTTATGGTGGTTTTGTTAGTGCCAATAGAGATGCACCATGCGTTGAGCTTGGATTGGAGGCTATCTGTGCAGACGGGTTCTAGCTGTCATCTGTTGTCCGCTTGGCAATTCTGTGGTTTGGAAGCTAACAATCTTCGACTTAACTTAGTGCTTTTGTTACTTCCCTTGTGCTTGCGACTAAGAATGCTTGGGGGACTCGCACATTGGAAAGCGAGGTGGAGCATAAAGACAGAGGTGGACCAGATGGTGTATGCCATTGCGAAATTGAAGGAAGAAAGCTTGGAGGTGGACCATGCATGTGGTGTTTTGGAAGATAGAAGGTCTGACACACGAGGATCAAGGCACAACAAAATGTAAGACAAGGCCTGGTTGGAGCTCAGAATGTTGCACGAGGCGCACTTCCAATGACCATGCATGTGGTGCGTGGCAAATAGAAGAGCTTGGTGCATTTACAGACTTGTCATTTTCAAGTGCAGGCGGAACCAACACCAAAGTTTTCAGCAAGGGAGGCGAGGAGTCTCATCACTTGATGTGAGGTGTGTCACAACCCAGCAAGAGACATGTTCCAGCTGCGCGGATGCTTGCATGATTCCGAAGAGAAATTCAAATGGTTGTATGTTGAAATCCAAAATTTGAGAGTTGATTGCTTGCTGTCATCACATGCCCCCACAATTTTGTGTTTTAAGGAAGATAAAGCGCAAAAGTTGGGTACGAAGAGTCAGAGTGAGATTACCACAAAAGAGCTGGAACTTGAACTAGACATGGAGCCTGAGCTAGAACCTGAGCCTGATAGGGAGGCTAAAAAAGGCGGCATTCCTGAAACTGACGAATCTCTGTTTGATGATGTCCCCATACTTCCAGCAGAAGAGTGGGCATAGCTTCAAACTTTTAAAGTACGATGGGCTTTGAAGACTTGCATCCGTCATAAGTACATTGGTGTCTATTGAATATTGTATTTGCATTCTTGTACTGAACAACTGGTTTGAGCGATCGAGATGTGATTTCCCAACCATCCTTCAAATGAGTAAATTAATACAGTTTTTATGAAGAATTTTGAGATCCCAACGTCTAGTCCCTTTGCAAATTCTGCTAACCGTTTTGATTGAATTACAAATTAACACATGCATTAGATGCCCCCGTTATAGCCATGGGCGTCCAACATTGGATTTTTGCTAACTTGATCAGCATTGTTTTTGTGTTGCCTTCATGGAAGGGCTTTTGCTTCTCAAAAGAAAGCCTGAAGTGCTTCCAAGCGGAAGGCTTTGAGTGCTTCATAGTGGAAGACTTTGTGTGCTCCCCGGAGGAAGTCTTGAGTGCTTCTTGGAAGAAGACTTTAGATGCTTCCTGGTGGAAGGCTTGAGTGCTTCTCGGAAGAAGGCTTTAGATGCTTCCTAGAGGCTTTAGATGCTTCCTGGAGGAAGACTTGAGTGCTTCTCGGAAGAAGGCTTTGGATGCTTCCCGGAGGAAGGCTGTGAGTGCTTCGCAAAGCGAAGACTTGTATGCTTCGCATGGCGAAGGCTTGGGTGCTTCGCATGGCGAAGGCTCGGGTGCTTCGCAGGGCGAAGGCTTAGGTGCTTCTCAGGGCGAAGGCTTTGGATGCTTCGCGGGGCAAAGGCTTTGGATGCTTCGATGACGAAGGCTTTGATGCTCGAGGACATAAGTTTTGAGAATTGTACAAACTTGTTGGTATGAATTCAAAATAACTTTTCAATCTTATTGATAATTCAAATGCACGATACTTGAATTTAAAAGGCAAATTGAAAAGAAAAATTGAAAGCTTCATAGACTTCTATGTCTCTCTAATTTTGACATGCAGCTAGTTGATGCGGATCACCTTTGCTGCAGGTTCTTTTGGTCCTTTGTCAGCGGGTCGATCTGTGGCCTTCCCTTTGACGTACTCGGTGCAATGTCCTTCCTTAATGAGATTCCGGAGGTATCTCTCGAAGGATACGCATTTCCCGATGTTATGCCCATAACACTCATGATAAGCACACCACTTCGTCTTATTGGCGTTCTCTTGATCGCCTTTGACCGGCTCTGGCTTCTTGAACCATGGTTTGTCCTTAATCTCATTATGAATCTGGTGGACTGGTATTGAGAACTGTAGATTAGGCTTTCCGATGGTTGAGCCGTTGGGAGTTTGGCTCGCCTTGCGTTTATTGAACCCCCCAAAGAAAAGTTTGCCACTTACATCCTCTTTGCGTGGTGATGACGGTTTGGAGGCTTTCTCGCTCGTCTCAGCATGATCCGGCACATGTGCAGCACTCCTTTCATCCTCCCAGCATGCTTGACGCTCTGCCAGAGCGAGCATCTTGGTGAGACTTCGTGCATTACCCATGACAATGTCTCCGTAAAGCTGGCTGTCCCGGGGAAACCCTTGTTTGAATGCCATTGCCGCAACAAGGTCATTGCAGTCGACAATTCGAGACTTCTCCTCGCAAAATCTTCGTATATATTGTCGCAGAGGTTCTTTTTCTCTCTTTCGGACAGAGAAAAGATGGTCATCCTTCACCTCGACTGTCCGAAATTGTGCGTACTCCTTCACAAATACCAGAGCCAACTCTTCAAAGGATGCAATCGACCTCCGGGGGAGATGATTGAACCAAGTCATGGCTTGGCCTTGAAGAGAAGCTTGAAAAACTTTGCACATGAGTGCATCGTTATGCCTATAGGGGACCATGACTCCCCGGTAATAATCTACGTGTTTTACCGGGTCGGAGGCTCCTTTGAATGGAGTGAAGTTTGGCGTTGCAAACCTTTGGGGGAATGGCTCTTCCTCAATATCCCTTACAAAAGGCGTAGAAAGCTGTATCTGGCGACGTAGATCATCCTCTAGATCGCCATCTCGTTGAGCACGAAGGTGCCTATCTAGCATTCTTTGAACATCACTAGCCCGCAGCGCACCTTGCTGAGGCGGTGAGTCATTTCGTGCTAATCGCCGAGAAACTCCTTGAGCTTCTCCCCTTGATCTTTGGGATCGTGCGGGAGAGTAGACTTCATCTTCCCTCTCACTGCCATGGGCAGATCGTTTTGGGTCTTTGCGTAGAGCCTGAAGTTGCCCCCTACTCCCATGTGAGTGCTGCGAGCGCTCCACTTGTGAAGTAGCCCCAATCCTACTTCCCAACCGCTCACGTACCGATGGCCTTAGGAGTTGTGGGATTTTTGCTCGACGAGCGTGACTTTCTTCACCAGAGTCACTTAGTGAAGTGTCTCGTGACATCGTTCGGCAGTGAATTGTTTCTTTCCCAGGACGCCTTGGAGCATTCTCTTGTCTCCCACGTGATGTGGAATGTCTGTCTGGCTCTTGGACTGGTCTTTCCGCCAGGAGTCGCTGCAAGAGTTCCGACTGGAGTTGAACTTGGCTGCTCAACCTTTCAACTTGCTGTGCCAAGTTGTCCTGGAGAGGTTGATGGTGACTTCTCCCTGAAACGTCGTGACGCCCATCTAGAAAGTCCCTTAGGTCCATGTTTGTCGTGGGCTGATCTTGCCGTGATGCACTTCCCATCATCCGCCCGCCTGCCTGTTGCAAAGCCGAAGTTCCTTCCCCTAGTGCAGGCACTTAGTTAGCTGGAGAGGGGAATACTCCAAAGCTGAAGGTTGGCCTCCCTCTGAGCGTTTCCATGGCGCTTCTATGGACACACGCCTGGGTCGAATTGGCCGCTCCTCCGGAGTTTCTATGCGAGCCTCATTCCTGGTTTGAGCAGTTGAGGCGGAAACACCTTCTCCAGCTGAGCGAGCGGATCGACGAACCCTAGCCATGTCGAAACAAAGAATCTTGAGCTGAAAAGCTTGTTGATGGATGATTTGAACAACGTTCAAAATCTTCGAACAATGTCGATGAACGACGAACGAAGAAAGATGAACGATGAACAATATTCAAAATCTTCGAACAATGTCGATGAACGACGAACGACGAACGAAGAAAGATGAACGATGAACGAATTCTTGATGAGTGATGAACAACGTTCAAAATCTTCGAACAATGTCGATGAACGACGAACGAAGAAAGATGAACGATGAACAAATGAGAGAGCTTCTTCTGAGTATAACTCAATAGCTCTCAATGAAAGCACCAATTGTTGAAGCAGAAATCGAACCCGCCGCGAAAAGTCTTCACAGTTCCTGCAAACAGCAAACAATTAGCTATCGTTGCCTCGATCGATTACCGGGGGGGTTGTTCGACCAAGAACACTCCGATGCCTAAGTTAGCTTTGAGAGAGGAAAAGGATATACTTCGAAGCGAAGAATCGACTTACCTTGGAAATGAAATGTGCTCCGCTATTTATAGGAAAATATTGGGAGTCTCGGAGCGTTCTGATTGGTCGGTTGAATTTGTAATTAATAAATAATATATTTATTAATAAAATATATTATTTATTATTTAATAATTATAATAATGGTCATCATAATAATAATGGTAATTATTGTATTTTAATATTAATATTAGTTGTCCGTTATTAAGAGTAATGACAATTAACTCTCGGGAAGAATATTAATATTATAGAAATTTTAACCCGATTAAATAATGTATTTAGCTGGTAAATAGATTATTTAATGTGTGGGTATTTTCAAGTGATTAGCATTATTGTCAGGGACAATTTGGTCATTTCTGGAATTTCAGGCCACGTGGCAGCTCCACAATTTTTAGGTGATTTTGGATTCCACATCTACCAGCACTACAGTTTGTCAAGTAAAAAAATTTTGTGTTCGACTTAGATTCATTATTCGATGTGTTTAATTTTTCATGTCTAATATGGTTGTATAAAATAATTCCTTTTTTTTTTTTTCCAGCTGGCTTAATTGGAATGTTTTTCTTTTAATTTTTTTGAGGCGGGCGTTGGTTTGAAAAAAGATAATCTAGCAATAAGTCAGGAAGGTCCGACGGAATACAATGGAGTGAGTGGTCGTTAGAAATATGGAGTTATTCTCCTCCGTTCCCATGAGCAGCTCGCGAAATCTCCTTCTCCTAAACCCAACCCCTCGCCATCACCATCATCAATTTGGTTTCCTCTCAACTTGTGCTTCTCCTCTGCGCACATTTGTTTCAGTACGTTTTTTTTTTCTTTTCTCCTTTTAGAATCTCATTTTTCTTCTTTTTTTATTTATGAAATTTTAAAGCTTTAGGTTTCATCTTTGGGAAAAAAAAAAAGAAAAAAAAAAGAGAGGAAGAAATGGCGAATTGCAAATTCGAAATTCCCAATTTGACAATCTTCAAGTCGCATCTCTCTGACTCTTTGAGTATGGCGGAATTTTCTTGATTATTATATTGAATTAGGAGCTTCTGTGGAGTTCTTCATTTACTGAAGAAAGTAGAAACACATGTGAGACATTTGATGGCAATGCTCTATTTTGTTTGTGTGCATCTTAACTTCTGATTTGCCTTCCTAAAAGTATTTCCTCTTACCTTATTTTAGCAACAAATATCAAAGAGAGATAAGAAACCATGCTATATTACAAGTACAAACCTTATTTTCTTTCTCGAGTAATACAACTAGGTCCGTTTATGTTGATGCCTTGATGGTTTTTAAATGGAAGGACAAGCTTAAGGATACCGATATGACTTGTGGGTGGTGAAATTGTTCAAGCAAGGTGCTCACTGCATTTTGATGCATACCAGAAACACACACGTATATACACCATCGGGAATGCTCTCTTAACAGAAATTCTAGTATATTGTATATATTGCTCGACTGTCAATCTAGACCATTGATCAAGTACCTTCTATGTAACTGAATGGTCCAGATTGATAGTTACCCGCTTAAGCATCATTCGTACGTTGTACATTTATCTCATAATTCAATTGATCATGTAGCTGAATTCCATTACTTCCATATAATTTAGCCTCCTAAACGCTGAAATTTTTTACTTGTGATAAATGTGAAACTGCTGTTATCATTTATTCATTAAATTTGAACTTGTTATTTGATGTGTTCTACCTTGACTGTAAAGCTCAGTTTATGTCCAGAGAGCATGCAGTTTAAGTCATCAGAGATCAGCGACAGAGAATATAGTCAGCAAAGTTGCTTGTAGCCTACTAAAAGTGGAAGAGGACATAAATGACGAGGCATGTGAGTTAGTCAGTGGAGTGGAGCTTTCAGTTGGTGAAGGTGCTGATAGCATCAATGCTTACCTCTTCAAGGCAGTGAAAAATAATAACGGAAACGGGATACTTCTCTTGTCTGATATCTTTGGGTTTGAAGATTCATCCACAAGAGAGTTTGCATATCGTGTTGCTTGCAATGGTTACAAGTACGTTTCTTACCCTTGAACTTCCATTAGGGACTATTTATGTATGATTTTTGCGTAATGTAAGCAAAATTTGCTGTGTTTTATGTACTTATTTTATGATTATTAAAACGAAATGCAGTGTTTTACTTCCAGACCTATTTCGTGGAGATCCATGGGCAAAGGACCGGCCAAAAAATCAGTTGGAAGAATGGATTGCGAAACAAGAACCTGAGAGGGTTGCGAAAGACATTGCCACATCTGCAAAATGGATGGTTGATGAGTTTTTGGCTGCAGGAATTTCGAAGAAGCTTGGCTTGGTAGGGTTTTGCTTTGGAGGTGGCAAAGTGATTGAGGTCCTAGCTCAGGACCAGGACGCTTATTTTGGCATAGGGGTATCCTTTTACGGAACAAGGATTGACGCATCTTTAGCTTCTATTATACAAGTTCCCATATTGTTTATTTCTGGGGACAATGACCCGTTGTGTCCGGTGAGTGATTTAGAGAGGATTGAGAAAAGCATTGGCAAGGGATCGAAGGTTGTGATTTTCAAGGGGAGAGGTCATGGCTTCGCGCACCGACCTCAATCTTTTGATGATGATGAAGATGCGGAGCAGGCTTTCATGGTGATGAAAAATTGGCTTCATGATGGCTTGGCTGCAAACTAAGTGTCAGAATCCTTAAAACTCATGTATATTGGTAATATAGGTGATAGATTATATGCTATGTCATTTGTGTGGTTCCATCTTTTGTCCCCTACTCTCCAAGATTTCCAATTCTAGAATGCTTCTTCGGTTAGAAATGAGCATAACATAATATAGGGTCCATTTGTGTTACTGTCTTTAGAGATATAAATTATAATATGAATTGAAGAAAAAGTCCAAAAAAGAAAAAGTCCTTTCTTCTACTCTCCAAGTCAACGCCATTAACAAGTCTCCAATAATAGAGTGCACAGACAACGGGACTCAACCTCCCTCAGCTGAAGACTAATTTGCTTCATTTTCTACAAAATCATTTTCATTCTGACTCTTTATCATTTTCATTCTGACTCTTTCTCAACTCGATTCCAAATTAGTAAACATATCATAAATCTTGACAACAAATTTTGTTGTTATGGCCTCAATGTATCCCTTCATCGTCTTATACTCTGTTTCTGCAATGCCATTCCTATCATTTTCGTTTCTTGCATCAGCTGTTCTTTCAGATTCTAATATCTCCATTTCTCCGTACTCAAACTCAATCTTCCCCAACTTCACAGCCACCCATGCCGTATTCATCGACTACGCCGGCGGTTTCTTGTCGTCTCCGAATAACGCTTTCAAAGCTTCGATCACAAATCTCAACTTCTCTGTTTTCTCCTTCTCCGTCATCCATCATCCCTCCAACACCATCATCTGGTCTGCCACCCCCAACACCCCTCTCTCAAGCTCCACCGCCATCTCCCTCACCGTCCACGGCCTCACCGTCACTGACGGCGATCCACCCAACAACTTCATCGTATGGTCCACACCCACATTCAATTCCCGCCAAGTTGCTGCACTTCAGCTTCTAGAAACCGGCAACCTCATCTTGGTTGACACAAAAAATGTCTCTCTTTGGGAAAGTTTTAATTACCCAACTGATACTTTGGTCATTGGACAAACATTGCATATCGATAACTTTCTGTCCACCGGCGATTATAGGCTTACGGTTACCGGCGATGATATGTTGCTAAAATGGAAGGGTCAAACTTATTGGAAATTGTCCATGGACACGCGAGCTTTCAAGACCTCAAATACTCCGGCTTCCTTCATGGCCATCAATAGTTCTGGTCTGTACCTGTTCGGAGATCCCGGCACCGAGGTTGTCGCTCAAGTTTCATTGAACAACTCGGATATAAAGATTGCCAAGTTGGGATCCCTAGGTGAATTCACCATCAACAGTTTGACACACAACAATTGGGTGCATCAATTTGTAGCCCCACCTGATCGGTGCCAGCTTCCATTCATTTGTGGAAAATTGGGATTTTGCACCATTGATGAGACTCAGAAATGTATATGTCCAACAGATTTCTTGCGGGGAGATGAGGGTTGCGTTCCAAAACAAGACACCATTTCTTTACCTTCTGTTTGCGTTAACGCTAGTAGCGATGGCAAGGAAGTCAATTCCTCAACTGTTTATTTGAAGCTGCAATATGGTGTCGACTATTTTGCTAATTATTTCTCCTCCCCGGTGAAGAATGAGGTCAATTTATCGGTATGTCAAGATCTATGCACACAAAATTGTTCTTGCTTAGGAATTTTCCATGGAAATTCTTCTGGTGCTTGCTATCATCTTGAATACAATTTGGGTTCCATCATGCGAAGCTCTAATAGCGGGGCCGAGGAGGATCCATTAGGATACATAAAGGCCTTGGTGACGTCGTCTGAAACTGAAAATCCTACTGGGAATAAGAAACATAGATTTCCTGTATCGGCGTTGGTGGTAATGGTTACATTGTCAGGATTGTTCTTGTTGACCACCCTAGTGGTTATATTGTTGAGAAGGAGAAGAGCTGTGGGCAGAGTAACTTCAGGTCGATGGAGTTCATCTTCATCGGCATCAGCCGAGCTTGAGGTAGCAATGATCCCGGGCTTGCCGGCGAGATTTAAGTATGAAGAGGTTTTGGCTGCAACTGAAAATTTCAAGACTCAGATAGGCAGTGGTGGATTTGGAACTGTGTTCAAAGGTATTATACAAGAAAACAACAGGATAGTGGCAGTGAAGAAGATGACAAGTTTAGGAATCAAAGGGAGGATGGAATTCTCCACTGAGATTGCCGCGATTGGAAGCATCCACCATGTCAATCTGGTCAAATTGAGAGGCTTCTGCATCCAAGCAAGGCAGTACTTTCTGGTTTATGACTACATGAACCGTGGATCGTTGGAGAAGATTCTATTTGGTGGGATTGGGGATGAGGACTCTGCTGTTTTGGAGTGGGAAAAGAGATATGAGATTGCAGTTGGAATGGGAAGGGGACTTGCATATTTACACAGTGGATGCCAGCACAAGATCATCCACTGTGACATCAAGCCAGAGAACATTCTTTTGCATGACGATGATTTCAAAGTTAAAATATCAGATTTTGGGCTTGCCAAGCTTGTAAGCCATGAAAAATCGAAACTATTGACGGCAATGAGAGGCACTCGGGGCTATCTTGCGCCTGAATGGCTCACTAGTTATGGAATCACTGACAAAACGGATGTGTACAGCTATGGGATGGTTTTGCTGGAACTTGTGAGGGGGAGAAGAAATTGCTTGCTACAAAGCAGTGACACGAAAAATAAAGACAGCAGAAGAAATGGGGATTTCGAGTCCTCTTCTACCAATTCAGAACTTGGGATGGTGTACTTCCCTCAACTTGCACTGGAAATGCATAAGCAGAGAAAGTACATGGAACTAGCAGACCCGAGGCTAGAGGGGCAGGCGAAGTGTGAGGAGGTAGAGAAGGTGGTGAAGATAGCTTTGTGCTGTATACATGTGGTGCCAGAAATGAGGCCAAGTATGAGGAATGTGGTTGATATGTTGGAAGGCAGGTTAAGTGTATGGGAGCCAAGGCTCGAGGCATTGAAATTTTTGAGGTTCTATGGTGGGAAATTTACAGAGGCATCCAAATAGCTTACAAGAATGCAGCAAACTTGAGCAGATGAAATGGTATGTGGTGATCAGAGATCTGTAATTTTCTTCATAAATATGTTGTTCATTTCAGTGATCCGGTAATTGATTGAGCTGTGTGTAAGCAGTAACTGCTGATAATTGACCTCTTTTCTAGGCATTTGATATTTATAGTCTAGTTTGAGGGAGGGGGTTGCCAGTTCAGGGTTTAGGGTGTGTTTGAATGAGGGATAAAAATATGGGGATTTAGCCAAAATTCAGAATTTTGAAATTCCCAGCCATGCATCTTTCTATAATAAGTTTCATGTAGGATGGATGAGGAATTACCAAAAATTACCAAGTGAAAAAAATTATTTCTAACAAAATAGGTTTTGGTTACAATATGATGAGGAATTATAAGGTTTATATGAATTCTAGCGTTTGATATCACGGGTTGAAAAAAGAATTTTGAATTTTCTCTGTTTGAGTTTGGTTTTTCTATGGTAAGGTTAATGTGAATTTGGATTCGTACAATACGCGATTAAGGTTCAACGTTTTTTTTTTTGGTGGGTTTCAAAGTTTCAAGTTTTGATTTTGGAGTTATAAGGCTCCTTTAATTTTTGGTATTTGATCGGGTTGGAAAAGAATTTTGAACATGCTTTGTTGAGAGTTTGGTTTTTCTGCAATAAGTTTGATGTGAATTATCACAATATGAGATTACGGTTTAAAAGTTCAATTTTTGTTTTCTTTTCGAACTTTCGAGTTTCGAACTAGAAATTATAAGCCTCAAATGAACTCTAACGTTTGATATTGTAGATTAGATAATAAATTTGATTTTTTAAGTCTTGTGTTTGATTTTTCTATAGTAAAGTTTATGTTAACTCTAACAATATTATTGGTGTTTCAAAGTATGAGATTTATGCTTCAAGATTCATTCTCCAAGCTACAATATATAACTTTAGAATTAATATAAATCTCATCATTCCAAAATTTAACCATGAAATTTGGAAAGAAAAAAAATATTGAACTTCAAATTCAATATCATATTTTGAAAGTTCATATCAATTTTACCATAAATAAATTTAATAAAATAAAAATACAATAGAGAAAATTCAAAAAAAGAAAAAGAAATAACTCTCTAGCTTATAGTATCAAATGTTATAGTTCATATAAACCTATAACTCTAAAATCCAACTTTGAAATTTTGAAAACAAAATGAACTTCAAACCCTAATTTCATATTGTGAGAGTTAACATCAATCTTAATATATAAGAACCAAACTCAAAAGGGAGAAATTAAAAAATTTTCTCCAACACATATTATCAAACGCTAGAATTATCATGAACCTTATAACTCAAAAATCAAACGTCCAAAATTTTGAAAACAAAAATAAACTTTGATAGCCTAATCTTATATTGTGAGACTTCACATCGACCACAATAGAATAACCAAACTCCAATCGAAGAATATTCAAAAACAATTCTCTAATATGTAATATCAAAAGCCTATAGTTCATATAAACCTCATAATCCTAAAATATAGACTAGAAATTTTGAAGAAAAAAAATGAACGTCGAAATCTAAATCTCATATTGTGAGAATTCACATCAACCATAACATAGAAAAACAAATTAAAAAGGGAGAAAATTCAAAATTCTTTCTCCAACTTGTAATATCAGACACTAAAGTTCATATGAGTCATATCATTCGAAAATCAAACCACAAAATTTTGAAAAAATAAAATTAAACTTCAAAACCTTTATCTCATAGTGTGAGAGTTTACATCAATCTTATCACATAAAAACAAAACTCCAAAAAGAAAATTTCAAATTTCAAATTTCAAAATTCAAAATTCTTTTTTCAATTCGTAATATCAAAAGCTCTCATGTATAGCTCTGGATATAATCCGGTATGGCTCGGTATGAGGGTGACATCAGAACCATATTGTTTATACCATTCTGACCAACCAACAAGAAATTGCCCAGGACAGCCAGTAGCTGGCTGTTAGGAGTCATTTCGCTGCTTACCAAGAAGACTCAGTCGTCTGCCTACCAACCCTCGACTAGCTGATCCAGCCTGTTGTACCACCCGACGGGGGGATTGTCGACCAAGGCACCAAAATTGGCATCTATCACGACGTGCCCACCTGCGTTCTCGAGTATCGCAGTTGGCATTGCCATATAATTACCTGACCTAGAGGTAAAAGTACCGTTGTACCCTCCAGTAAATCAATGTCATCCATCCAACACCTTGGGACACATTGCAACATCTGACAGGACCGCCCCCGAAGTGACATTGATAACTGTGCCCGATCCTGCTCCCGTCTAGCAAGTCGACTGAAGTTCCCAAATTACCCTCAGTACTTGCCAAACAAGGGATAGCCATACACGTACTCACTCATGCCTCCGCCTCTCGATCAGTCTCGATCAACGCGCCACGACCTAGAAGGTCAATAAAAACACAAAAGGTGTGAGTGGAAAAAATGAATCAGTTTATAAAACAGTTACAGAAACACAGTTCTACCCTCCACGTAAAACCAATGCATGCATTCGAAAATCATTTACAACCCATTTCATTTCCAATATAAGAAAAATGAGTATGAAAATCAAATAATTTTTCTTTTCTTAACCTTCGGGTCTTAGCCCGCAATCATAAACACAGGGCCTCAGCCCAAAATCATGGATCAAATCCAAGTACAAGAATATAGTCCAAAAATCCATCAAAGCACATAAACCGGGCCACTGCCCAACACATCTGAAAACATCAGAAATCAACAGTAAACCACAAGCCAATCAGTTTGCTGGATATCAATCACTGAGTCTTTAAACTCACATATATCAGGTCTTCCCGGGATATCAACGAGTCTTTAAACTCAGAACATAATCAATAGGCCTCAGGGGGTATCACAATAACCGAATCTTTAAACTCCGAGTCTTTAAACTCAATCCGGGACTTTAAACCCAATCCGGGTCTTTAAACCCAATCCGGGCCCGCCACCGTCATCAATTAATCGGGTCTTTAAACCCAAAACATAATCCAGCAATAGTACCGGGTCTTTAAACCGAAAACCATTTGTAAATCACAACAATCCAGGATCCATCGTGATCCAAATTCCAAAACCAATCCGAAATCACATTTTGTCATAATAGGACTTATGTACGAATTTCACATTCAAATCCCTAATCACATCCGTCATTCATTCCAGAATTCGAATTCGCAATAATGATTCCGTAAGCTAGCATCCGGAATAACCATTCCGAACCCAAATTCGAAAATCCACTTTTACGTTTCCAAAACCCGAAATCTCAATCATCAGAATTACTTTTATGCCCTGGGCCTCAAGCCCGAAATCACCTTTTTTCCAAAATCCGTTTTAAATCTTTGAAATTTAATCGTATTTCAAATCCCAAAGTCAAGGCATCAAAACCATGATCGAATCACAAAATACTTGAAATCTCGTAAAACGCGCAAATCTGTAATAATCTCTAAATACGTGTCAAAATCGTAAGTCATACTCATAATCACAAACAAAACATCTTTAAAACATCATACGCACAAATCATGTAAAATTGTTCATCAAACCATCATCAAAGCATAGGAGAAACCATAGTCTCGAAATACATGCAATTACGTATTCCATATTGAAATACGTATAAATACGGAAATCGTAATTATCACAAGTCATAATCATAGAAATCATAGAAACATTTATGCATGCATTAAACTTTAGAAAGCAAAGTCCACTCACACACCGTCCATATTGCTTGTTTTCGCGCTGCACGCGTTTCCGTAATTTTCGACATTTTGCAGGAATCTCGATCCTGTCCGAATCATTCCTTAGTGTCACTAAGGACTCAAATAACATCATTTTCTGGGAATAAATATTAATTAAAAACGTAATATAAACCTTCGGACCCTCGAAACAATATCGAAACGGTGTCTGATTAACTCGAAACCAACGCTAAAATGTTCGTTACATTGTATAGGACAAAAGTCGTGTTGAACTCACCTCGGAAATCGGGCTCAAGCTCCCTCACGCGCCTGCTATAGTAACCGCACAGTCGTCTTCCTCGCCCGAATAGCCTGGTACGCGGGTCTGCGACCCGCGTGCTCGACCCGATTCAATTCCTGCCATAATAAACTTGTTTTCTTCCATTGAACCCTCAACTAGCATCATAATGAACTTAATTAAAGGTCTGTAGCATTCATTCCAATCATCACGGCCTAAAACCAACTCAATTGAATTCACGTTCTAATCAAGGTTCATCGTCCCAGTTCATCACCCAGTCACTGATTTCTTCAATTAATTAATTAAGAAGCATCGTAGACTTACTTTAAAGATGATTTTGCAATCAATTTCACAAGAACTTACCTCCAATTACACGAACACAAGCTCGCGATTTCTGGACTTTCGTCAAGTCTGCTCACGGCTCCACGAGCTTCGAACTTCGAATTTCTTGATTTGGATCGACTAATGAAGGTCCCAGAAAGCATAATCTGACCTTAATTGGACTTGGGCTGGCCTAAAACTGAATTTTCGAATTTGAATTTACCCAAGGACGGTTTCAGGTTTTCTGTGTGTATTTTCGCTCAGTCCCCCACTTTTCCTCTCCAGTTTTGTCTCCATGTTTCTCTCATTCCCTCCCAGAATTTGACGAAGCCACTTCACTCAATTAATCCAATGTAACCCGTGCTCTGTTTGTTTTTCAATTCAAAACCAACACCCAATTTCAAGTCCCAATTCCACCACACTCATCAGCGTGCACTCTCTGTCTCTGTTTCCTCACTCAATTACATAAAGAATTCACTAGCACTCAGTTCCTCTCAAATTGGCCTTGGGAAGTCGATCAAGCGTGGGAAATAGTCTCTGTTTTTCCAATTTCAAAGGCACCAGCACAGTACCATTCTGTTCACTGTGCACTAAACACACTATCTCATAGTTTAAGTTTCCCACCACTACACATTGCCACTAATCCAATCTCTCTCAATGACAATTGTCACTTGATTGAAAAACAAATCACTTAACAACTTAAACAATTCTCACAACAAACCACCATGGCTGAATTCAATCTGCACCCTTGAAATTACCATTTTGCCCTTCCTTCACAAAATTACTAAAATGCCCTTCCTAGTTCTAGAATCATAACTTACTCGTCCGAAGTCCGATTTCAGGGTGCCGCCTATCGTTGTACTCAGGGCATCGAGACCTTCCTAACGGTCTTCGAATTACGTGAAAATTCCATGTCGTTTGCAAAGTCAACAAATTGCCCCTTCTAAACTAAATTACCGAATTACCCTTGAACTTCCGAACATCATAACTTTCTCCTCGAATGTCGGAATCGGACGTGCCACCTGTCTATAAACTCGTGACGTCCCGAACTACATCACAGTCATCGGTCAAAGTTCGTTTGATTACTCGAGCAAAAGGTCAACCGTTCGCCCAATTTCCAGGGGCAAAATCGTTTTTTTCTTCAAAATTTCCAACTTTTCCTTTTCTGAAAGTCCGGGTCGTTACAACCTACCCCCCTTAAAGAATTTCGTCCTCGAAATTCCAATTAGTGGGAGCCATAAAATTTTCTCGAGAGAACATGTCTAAGATAAACTCGAAACGTAATCACTCACCACCAGATATAAGTCATATCCCGCTTATAGAAATCAACCTCAATCCTTCTGTAAACCTCTGCCCCATGGGCAGTCATATCATAAACTTACTCGGAGTACGTAGCCTAGCTCACGTTCGAGTCCACACAATCCAGGAAACACAAAATTCGTTAGATCTTCTCGTTTACATGTCATCCACTCGTGACATGATCCAACGACTAAATCCTCACATATGTCATCAGGCCACCATTCCAATAAACTCATAAGGTCCAATAACTTGGGAACTCATTCCCCTCACTAGGTCAATCACACCATATCCCTTCCCAAGGTCACTACGTATAATGATTTTAACCTTTCCTCCTGATTCCTTCCTATTGCCAATAAGCACCCCGTACAATCATTCGTACTATATCGCAAGGCACATCCCTTTCTTAACTTCGACTCCACCATACACCAAGTATGGTCCTGTAGTTGGACGCCAACCGTCCAAGTTATCAGAAATCATGTACTACTCCAATCCTATGGAGTTCCATAACTAACATGATTTCACCTATCCTTAGGTTATCAAACATGACAATCCTCTCCCCAAGTAATACCTGATCCGACAATGTGGTCGTCATCTCAATATTCCGACCATCACCTTATCACACATTAAGCCTTTCTTTTTATCCATCATTACCAATCCTAAAGGTCAATACGGTATTCGTACATTCCTTCCTAAAGGTATATGACCTCTGCATACTCAACCCCGTGGATCGATCTCAACTCATACAAGGAAGGTCAACTTCTGAGGGTTTAACTAGCATCAACACAAGACTCTCCGAATCCCAAATCTAGTGGTAACATCTCATTATACTACATAAGTCACTATTCCTCTACTTGTAACCATGCTACCTCAGTTCTCATTTCCAATAACTCTGACCTCCTTCTGGGTCAACCACCATAACTGGAAAACATGGTAGAGAACCCCCCTACAATCCTCTGTGGACTCCAACTAATTCAGACCAACTCATGTTCCCCAAACCTACTCTGGTCTATCAGACCTAACACTTATTCAACTATCTCTCTCTTTTAGGGCATTCAATACATTTGTTCAGTATATTACACGCCCATCGGTACCTGTAAGTACACCAACCAACCAATCGTCAATCATGGTACCGTACGTCATCTAAATGTGGTCAAACTACCCGACTCCTCATCTCTCAACTATAACTACCCCATTTTGGCTATCCAAGGGTATCACCATCCCCTAACCTTAGCCATTTCAAATCCATACATTATCCTTTTCTCTTCCTCTCTTTTACTCAATATCGACAATCACCACCATGTTGGCCTCTCTTAATAAGGTCACTAATCACAACCTCCCCACGAAACCACAAATCCTTAACTCGTGATACGGGATACTTATCCCATACCGTTACCTCATTAAGTTGTTCATAATCAACATATAAGCTCAGATCATCGTAAACTCAATTTCTCATCCTGGCAAAACTTCAGGAATATGTTGAGAAATCTGGGCATCCTCAGCCCTCACTAGGCATCTCATACATGAAGCACAAACACCACACATGCGACCCACAACCTTGAATACCTCATACCAACCATCTATTGGTTGTGAGGATCACAATCATCCTAAAGGGTAACACCTTCGAGTCTCCCTGAAATATGACCTCCGGAATCCTAGATTCCACATATCACTTCCTAATCGACATCCTCGATAGAGTTTTCATGAGTCATCAACCCATCCAATCCAAGGATTACATCCAATTTAACCAAATCTAAGTCAGCCACTAGGAGAATAACACCAGTCATCCTAGGTAACCTCACATCAAGAGGTCTACCCCCTCTTATGTCTCACCAATTTTACCATATATAAATACCAAGGTTACCACATAACTATTATCAAAGTATCACATCAGTAACTCTAGTCAGTTCAACAACTTCCATACCAAAACCAATCACAAACAACACCATATCCGACCAATGGCCAATCTCAAGACATGGGAGATTTGATAGCCCGGGACCTACCAAGGACATATGTTCTGGTTAAACCTACATCATGACCACAAGTAATAGGTATCCAAGTCATCACTCGGGGCTACTTAGACTTCCTACGAAGGAATTGCAAATCCTCGGGCATGTGGTCCCAACTGACCACACCCCTATGGTCCATCACGGGCCCTTCCAACTCTTCCCTCGCCTGTCATATCAACAACCAATATAGGAGCCAAACCTCACACTACCACACTCCAATAGTGCCATCTCACTTATATCAATCAATCTATATAACCCTTTCTTTATGATGTGACGAGACGACTCACAATCATAACTATTAATATAATTACCCTTGTTACTTTACCTCCCAGTGGACCCGACTTGCGTCCCACTAAACTGGACTATCTCCTATGTCCAAATCCTTGTATACCTCGGGTCTCCGCCCGAACCTCAGTCACTAAGGAAACTGACTCGTCCCACAAGTCCAAAACAAGACCAAGCCACAATTTCCTAACTCATCAGTATCTGACCATATACCCGTCCTTGGCATCCCAAGTGCCAAATGTTCCTCAATCAGCCTTTCTGGCTCCTCTCGAGCCTTGATACCTTACCATGGATCATCTCAAGTCTCTAACCAAAACCCTGACTCAAATTGAGTCCCATATCCACATCTCAACTCCCCTTGAGTCCAATCTCACACCAATCAATCATGCCATAGCTGACATACCCAGTCACCGAGCAAATACCAATGGTTAACCATATCTTATACGACCGATAAGGCCTAAGAGATATCCCATCACAAGTGCAACTTTCCCAATTATGCAGCCTTTCTAGCCACTGGGCTCATTTGTCCCTGCGACCCACACAATTATACATCTAACAAACAGTATACACCGATTTACATCTAACCCTCAACCAAGGGGCAATCTCATCCGAGTTCTATCACGAGATCTCATACACCCTCGTCTACTCGTCTCACTACCAGGTCACGCACGAGGCTTATGCTTCGAAGGCATCATGTGCCAACAGAATCAGCAACCTAGTGCTCTAATACCAAATTGACAGGACCGAAAGGACATTGATAACCGTGCCCGGTCCTGCTCCCGTCTAGCAATTTTACTGAAGTTCCCAAATTACCCTCAGTACTTGCCAAACAAGGGATAGCCACACACGCACTCACTCATGCCTCCGCCTCTCGATCAACCTCGATCAACGTGCCACAACCTGGAGGGTCAATAAAAACACAAAAGGTGTGAGTGGACAAAATGAATCAGTTTATAAAAGAGTTATAGAACGACAGTTCTACCCTCCACATAAAAACCAATGCATGCATTCGAAAATCATTTACAACCCATTTCATTTCCAATATAAGAAAAACGTGTATGAAAATCAAATCATTTTTCTTTTCTTAACCTTCGGGTCTTAGCCCGCAATCATAAACACAGGGCCTCAGCCCAAAATCATGGATCAAATCCAAGTACAAGAACATAGTCCTAAAATCCATCAAATCACATAAACCGGGCCACTGCCCAACATATCCGAAAACATCAGAAATCAACAGTAAACCACAAGCCAATCAGTTTGCTGGATATCAATCACTGAGTCTTTAAACTCACATATATCAGGTCTTCCCGGGATATCAACGAGTTTTTAAACTCAGAACGTAATCAATAGGCCTCGGGGGGGTATCACAATAACCGAGTCTTTAAACTCAATCTGGGTCTTTAAACCCAATCTGGGCCCGCCCCCGTCATCAATTAACCGGGTCTTTAAACCCAAAACATAATCTAGCAATAGTACCGGGTCTTTAAACCGAAAACCATTTGTAAATCACAACAATCCAGGATCCATCGTGATCCAAATTCCAAAACCAATCTGAAATCACATTTTGTCATAATAGGACTTATGTCCGAATTTCACATTCAAATCCCCAATCACATCCGTCATCCATTCCCGAATTCGAATTCGCAATGATGATTCCGTAAACTAGCATCCGGAATAACCATTCTGAACCCAAATTCGAAAATCCACTTTTACGTTTCCAAAACCCGAAATCTCAATCATCAGAATTACTTTTATGCCCTGGGCCTCAAGCCCGAAATCACTTTTTTTCCAAAATCCGTTTTAAATCTTTGAAATCCAATCGTATTTCAAATCCCAAAGTCAAGGCATCAAAACCATGATCGAATCACAAAATACTTGAAATATCGTAAAACGCGCAAATCCATAATAATCTCGAAATACGTGTCAAAACCGTAAGTCATACTCACAATCACAAACAAAACATCTTTAAAAAATCATACACGCAAATCATGTAAAATCGTTCATCAAACCATCATCAAAGCATAGGAGAAACCATAGTCTCGAAATACGTGCAATTACGTATTGCATATTGAAATACGAATAAATACGAAAATCGTAATTATCACAAGTCATAATCATAATCATAGAAATCATAGAAACATTTATTCATGCATTAAACTTTAGAAAACAAAGTCCACTCACACACCATCCATATTGCTTGTTTTCACGCTGCACGCGTTTCCGGAATTTTCGACATTTTCCAGGAATCTCGAATCCTCTCAGAATCATTCCTCAATGTGACTAAGGACTCAAATAACATCATACTAATTTCCCATAATTTAAGGGAATTAAATATTAATTAAAAATGTAATATAAACCTTTGGACCCTCTAAACAATATCGAAACGGTGTCCGATTAACTCGAAACCAACGCTAAAATGTTCGTTACATTGTATAGGACAAAAGTCATATTGAACTCACCTCGGAAATCGGGCTCACGCGCTCTCACGCGTCTGCTATAATAACCGCACAGTCGTCTTCGTCGCCCGACTAGCCTGGTACGCGGGTCTGCGACCCGCGTGCTCGACCCGATTCAATTCCTGCCATAATGAACTTGTTTTCTTCCATTGAACCCTCAACTAGCATCGTAATGAACTTAATTAAAGGTCTGTAACATTCATTCCAATCATCACGGCCTAAAACCAACTAAATTGAATTCACGTTCTAATCAAGGTTCATCGTCCCAGTTCATCACCCAATCACTGATTTCTTCAATTAATTAATTAAGAAGCATCGTAGACTTACTTTAAAGATGATTTTACAATCAATTTCGCAAGAACTTACCTCCAATTACACGAACACAAGCTCGCGATTTCTGGACTTTCGTCAAGTCTGCTCACGGCTCCACGAGCTTCGAACTTCGAATTTATTGATTTGGATCGACTAATGAAGGTCCCAGAAAGCATAATCTGACCTTAATTGGACTTGGGCTAGCCTTAAACTGAATTTTCGAATTTGAATTTACCCAAGGACGGTTTCGGGTTTTCTGTGTGTATTTTTGCTCAGTCCCCCACTTTTCCTCTCCATTTTCGTCTCCCTGTTTCTCTCATTCCCTCCCAGAATTTGACGAAGCCCCTTCACTCAATTAATCCAATCTAACCCGTGCTCTATTTGTTTTTCAATTCAAAACCAACACCCAATTTCAAGTCCCAATTCCACCACACTCATTAGCGTGCACTCTCTCTCTCTATTTCCTCACTCAATTACATAAAGAATTCACTAGCACTCAGTTCCTCTCAAATTGGCCTTGGGAAGTCGATCAAGCGTGGGAAACAGTCTCTGTTTTTCCAATTTCAAAGGCACCAGCACAGTACCATTCTGTTCACTGTGCACTAAACACACTATCTCATAGTTTAAGTTTCCCACCACTACACATTGCCACTAATCCAATCTCTCTCAGTGACAATTGTCACTTGATTGTTAAACAAATCACTTAACAACTTAAACAATTCTCACAGAAAACCACCACATCTGAATTCAATCTGCACCCTTGAAATTACCATTTTGCCCTCCCTGCATAAAATTAGTAAAATGCCCTTCCTTGTTCTAGAATCATAACTTTCTCGTCCGAAGTCCGATTTCAGGGTGCCGCCTATCGTTGTACTCAGGGCATCTAGACCTTCCTAACGGTATTCTAATTACGTGAAAATTTCATGTCGTTTGAAAAGTCAACAAATTGCCCCTTCTAAACCAAATTACCGAATTACCCTTGAACTTCCGAACATCATAACTTTCTCCTCGAATGTCGGAATCGGACGTGCCACCTGCCTATGAACTCGTGATGTCCCGAACTACGTCACAGTCATCAGTCAAAATCTGTTTGACCGCTCGAGCAAAAGGTCAACCGTTCGCCCAATTTCTAGGGGCAAAATCGCATTTTTCTTCAAATTTTCCAACTTTTCCTTTTCCGAAAGTCCGGGTCGTTACAACATCTAAGCAATCACTTGGGCTTTACTTCACTAGGGGTCCGACCCATTTTCTACCACTCTAAATACGGGCACTTTACCCCATAAAGGTACATTCACTATGTACCATTTACTAAGTCTTACGTTACCTATTATGTGTTTGTTGTCCATCTACTTTACTGACTTAAGCATCGGAGTCTATTAGGCTAGCACCCCACTAGTGCCAAGTACTTTTCTCATCCTCTCGCAGGTCATTCCGATGAATAGAAAAAGGCTTCCAGCGTCCAGCATCCAGCAAGACAACCATTCGTTTGGTCCATTTTTTGATCAAACACATACCAATTAATTTTAGCTGGTTTGGTATGATTCAATATTTCATATTGTGTATGGTTTCGGTTTGGTTCCGGTTTTGAGCCAAAATTTTAGGTAAGACAATTAATACTTGAACCATTGATAATTATTTTTCAATAAAATTAAATACTTCTTATATGTATTCAAGTGCTATAAGAAGTATTCAAGTGAATAGCATATGCAAGTAAGTTCATTATCACATGATCAACATGCTCCCAAGTCTTAACATCAGAGACTGCATACTCTCATTTTCTTTGTCTTGCGTCCTTTTCTCCTACCAGCTATAGAAGCACTAGAACCATCAACACTTCCATTCTCCGCAAAGGGAAATTCAAGGGAGATAATTTAGAAATCTCAACCAAAATATAATATTATTTCAATTCGATTAGGTATTAGTACAAGATGTAATGGCCCAAAAGTTCAAGAAAAGTAAATTTGGAAAAATTAGAAAGGAAATGACAGTTTTACCTTTATAGGATCAAAAGTTGACTTTTTTAGCTGGATTCTTTTTTGGTGTTCTGCGAGGACTATTATATAGGTCTCGAGATTCTAAGTCCATAGACAGACGGTATGCCAAAATTGGAGATCGAATAGATTGGATATGGGCCAAAATTGAGTAAGGGTATTTTGGTAATTTTGGTATTTTGGTAATTTACAAGAAGGAATCTAGGGTAATCTAGAATGTTCTTTTCCCTTCCATTTCCTTTCTTCCACCGACCTAATATATATGTATATAGTATATGTGTGTAAGGGCAATTCGGTAGGAGGGGGTCAAGAGGAAACCAAGCAAGGAAAATGGAGAGAGGAGGGAAGGAACAACCAGGAAACATGGAGAGAAGAAGAGAGAGAGAGAGAGAGAGAGAGAGGCAGAAGAGAGGAGTATCAGAAGGGATAGGAGAAGTGGAGACACCCCCAAACCCGATAACCAAAAACAAACTCGTGAGAATTCAAAATGGCCCGTGGAGTATTAGACTAATTAGAGGACGTTTAGCTCAAAACTAAAGATTCTAACAAGTTATGTCAGTCTTTACAATCATCTTAAGTTAAAAAGATGAAGTTTTAGGCATAGGGGATGCTGTTGGACTGTTCTTGGAGCCATGGTCGAAAGTTGGAATCATAAACAAGGTGTCGAGGTAATTTTTTTTTTCATTTTAAATCCGTAAATATTTTCCTGGAGTCCATTAGATGAATTTGGATGTTTAAATCATAAGAAAGGTTAAGAAATAGTCAAGTTTGAGTTGGGTTGGAATCGCAGGTCGGGCGACTCAAGTTGTAGAGAACCGAGTCGACCCACTGAAGGTTGCTAGTGACAGGCCAGAGCGTGAGTCCCATGCTCAGAAGTCTGTGGTGGCGCATGGGGCGAGTGCAGTGGCGCGTGCAGTGGCACATGTGGCTGCCCTCCGTCGTTCGGCCAACTTGAAACTTCATGTTTTTATATTATGAATTCGTTGGTACAATTTTTGAGACGAATGGACATCGTCTCGAGACAGTTTTGATTGTCTCAAAGTTTATGCGTTGTTTTAAAATTCATTTAAAAAAATTAACAAATTAAAATGTAAGTTTATTTGGAACTTTAGTAACCTTAGAAGCGTAATACATATTTTAAAATTAGTGTCTTAATTCCGAAAATTAAGGAATTTAAATTAAGATTCATTTAGACAAATAATTTATATTAGTAAATTAGATTGAATAAAAATTTACAGAAGTTATAAAAAGGATGTGCAGCTAGGGTTTAGACCACGTGTATGGTGTAAATAACTGGATTTTTATTTAAGAAAGTTATATATATATATATATATATATATTGTCTTAAATACTTTATTATATGATTTCATTGCAATGGTTAAATATAATATTCGATAATTACTTAATGGGTTAAGACTCGGAAGGAATTGAACTATCAGATTCCACCACTTAAGGGGGCCAATGAGTTGGATGTGGGCGGTAGCCCCGTAAGGATGGATTCTATTTGGTCAACCTACTAAGATGTGAATACAGATAAAAATAGGAATATTTTTTGTCTGGTAAGAATTAAGCGTACTCTTGGTAATTTCAAGATTGTTTGTCGGACGGGAAATTTTGGAACGGATCCTATCAAAGACAGTTTTTCAAAACCTCATAATTGAAACCATACCAACTTTAACTGGTACACAGTGTGTGGTGACGATATGTTTAGCCTTTTTTTTCGGATCCTCATCTTGCCCTACGAGCTCATGTAGTGAGTGTCGATGTTCAATATCCCTTAGTTCTGAGCTAGGGCTTGGCCCGTTGTGGATGACATATTCTTTTGCATTTATCTTGTCGGATCGCCCATGATGGGCTGTCAATGAGTGTTATTCCGTGAAATAACTCGAATTTCAAATCATTCACTTGATTTAACTACTCATGCTATGGATGTGGGAGCATCAACTCCGTTCATGTGTGTTGTAGGTTACCGGGGGGATTTCTTTCCTATACTTGCTAGCTAAATAGACTTCTATACATTCACCGAAACCAGAGTATGCTACTCGCCTTAAGAAAAACTGAGAGTTTCTTTCTTAATTAACCCCATTCTCCTATCTTAAATAAGGCCTGAATACTGGTTAAGTACCGTACCAATCATCACTTCGGTTTTACTACTTGATATTTTTTTCGGTTTGGTATTATCTGAAACAGTATAATTTCGATTTTTCGGTTCTATATGCCCAGTGCTACTCATTTATATCAACCATATAATTCAAAAAATCGAACTCGAAAATTTTTAAGAAAAAATAATCATGAAGCCACAATCTCATGTTATGTGTTCACACCAACCTTATCATAGAAACTAGAAAACCAAATTCAGAAGAGAGAAAATTCAAAAAAAAAAAATCTCCAACCTGTAAAATCAGACACTAGAGTTCATATAAATCTTATAACTACGAACTCAAATCTAGAAATTTGAAAAATAAAAATTGAAACTATGAAACTCTAATCTCATATTTTGAGAGTTCATATCAACCCTAGCATTAAAAAAAACAAACTCAAAAGGGAAAAAAATTCAAAAATGAATTTTCAACCTGTTATATCCAATGCTAGAAGTCATTAACCTTATAATTTCAAACTCAAACCTCAAATCTTTGAAAAAAATAAAATTGAATTTTGATGCCCACTCTCATTTGTGAGAGTTCATAATCAACCTTATCATAGAAAAACTAAACTCAAAATAGAAAAAATTCGAAATTATTTTTCTAATATATAGTATCAAATGCTAAAATTCATATAAACTTTACAATTCCAAAATCAAATTCAGAAATTTTGAAAAAAAAAATTCAAAGTAAAAAACTTAATATCATATTGTGGAAGTTGCCATCAACTTTATCATAAATATATCACTCTTCGGTTTACGGCCAGTTTTCCCATAAAACAATTTTTCAATCCGCCCACTCTAATTTCATTTTCTTTTTATTTAATCAATAATCTAATTTCATTTTGTATCGTATTTCTCTAGCCAGCATGAAAGGTCAAAGATTCCAAGAGGAAAAGGACGGTCAACTAAAGAAAATATTACTCTAAGCGACACCTAACTTCATGACAATCCAAACAATGTTGTCATTCATCAGCCCAAAAGTCAAGATCAAAGAATAAAATAGTCAAATAGACTTGCTCAAGGACTAAAAATGTTAAATTACTATATAGGCAAGTGGTACTGTCAATTTCAAACATTACACAATTTAGTAGAAATCTCAACACAGTTCATACAGGGCTCACTCCAAAATGTTTGATTCCCAATCAAAAAGAAATTCAACAGTTGAAAGTTTCACTGGGAAAGAAAAATATTGAATGATTAACATGTAGCAAATTAAAACCTTCAAATTATCCTGTGTGCCTCAGTGAATTCCCACCATGGAACTGCAAGAATTCCAAGGCATCAAGCCTTGGCTCCGCGACGCATAATCTACCTTCCAACATGGCGACCACATTCCTCATACTCGGTCTCAATTCCGGCACTACATGTACACAACACAAGGCTATCTTCACTACCTTCTCTATCTCCTCACACTTCACCCGTCCCTCCAGCCTCGGGTCTGCTAGTTCCATGTACTTTCTCTGCTTATGCATTTCCAGTGCAAGTTGAGGGAAATACGACATTCGAAATTCCAAATTCGTAGAAGAGAAGGACTCAACATTTCCTCTGTTGTCATTCTTTTCATGGTCACTGCTTTGTAGCAAGCAATTTCTTCTCCCCCTCACAAGTTCCAGCAAAACCATCCCGTAGCTGTACACATCCGTTTTGTCAGTGATGCCATAACTAGTGAGCCACTCAGGCGCAAGATAGCCCCGAGTGCCTCTCAATTTCGTCAAAAGTTTCGATTTTTCATGGCTTAACAGCTTGGCAAGCCCAAAATCTGATATTTTGACTTTGAAATCATCATCATGCAAAAGAATGTTCTCTGGCTTGATGTCACAGTGGATGATCTTGTGTTGGCATCCACTGTGTAAGTATGCAAGTCCCCTTCCTATTCCAACTGCTATCTCATATCTCTTATCCCATTCCAAAACAGCAGAGCTCTCATTCCCAATCCCACCAAACAAAATCTTCTCCAACGAGCCGCGGTTCATGTAGTCATAAACCAGAAAGCACTGCCTTGCTTGGATGCAGAAGCCTCTCAACTTCACCAGATTAACATGGTGGATGCTTCCAATGGCGGCAATCTCAGTGCAGAACTCCATCCTCCCTTGGATTCCTAAACTTGTCATCTTCTTCACTGCCACTATACTCTTGTTTTCTTGTATAATGCCTTTATACACAGTACCGAATCCACCGCTGCCTATTTGAGTCTTGAAGTTTTCAGTTGCAGCTACAAGTTTTTCATACTTGAATCTTACAGGCAAACCTGGGATGGTTGTTATCTCAAGCTCTGCTGATGAAGATGAATTCCAACGACGTAGATATTCTCTGACCACATCTCTTCTCCTTCTAAACCATATAACCACTAGGGCGATTAGCAAGAAGGACCCTGACAAAGTAACCATTACCACCAAAGCCGACACAGGAAATCTATGTTTCTTATTCCCAATCGGGTTTTCAGTTTCAGGCAATGTTCCCAAGGCCTTTATGTATCCTAATCGATCCTCCTTGACGTTAGACCTGGGCATGATGGAACCCAAGTTGTAGTGAAGAGGATAACAAGAACCAGAAGAATTTTCATGGAAAATGCCTAAACAAGAACAATGATTTGAGCATAGCTCTTGACATACTGATAAATTGACACCATGCTTTACAGGGGCAGAGAAATAATTAGCAAAATAATCCATCCCACTTTGCAGCTTCAAATAAACAATTGAGGGATTGATTTCCATAGCCTTGCTGCTCACGTTACAAGCAGAAGGCAAAGAAATGGTGTCTTGTTTAGGAACACATCCATCATTCTTGCGTGCAAAGAAACCTGTTGGACATATGCACGCATGATGCGTGCAAAATCCAAGTTTTCCACAGACATTTGGATGCTGGCACCTATCAATTGAGCTTACAAATTGCTGCACCAAACTGTTCCCGACGAAGTCGTTGATGGTGAAGGCCCCTTCAGATCCCAAGTTGGCAATCTTGAAAGCGGCAGATTCGAAGAAAACTTGATAAACAATCTCCGCACTGTCGTCCCCAAACAGACACAAACCAGTAGCATTGATTGCCAAAAAGGCCACTGGCCTGTTCGAGTTCTTAAAAGCTTGTGTGTCCATGGACAGCTTCCAATAAGTTTGGCCCTTCCACTGCAGTAACATGTCTTCACTCGTAATTGCAAGGCTATAATCACCCATGGACGGGTTATTGTTTGAAACTGCAGCAACGAGTGAGCTACCAATACGTAATTGTTGTCCTGTGACAAGAGTATCTGTAGGATGATCAAAACTTTCCCAGAGTGACACATTTCGTGCATCTAGCAACATTAGGTTTCCGGTTTCTAAAAGCTTGAGAGAAGAAATCCGAGAGGCGAATACGGGTGTAGACCATACAATAGTCTTGTTAGATTCATCACCATCGGCGATGCTAAGGCCATGGATGGTGAGTGAGAGAGTGGAAGAGGAAGACATGGGAAAGTTGCGGTTGGCTGACCAGATGATGGTGTTGGAGGCCATATGGATGACCACGAAGTAGAAACCCGAATGCCATGGACTTGTGATGGAGCCTCTAAAAGTGCCATGATCAGAGGCCAAGAAAGCTCCTGAAGTTTCAATGAAGTTGATGTTGGTGGCTGTGAAGTTTGGATTGATGGAGCGAGTATGTATGGGTTCCGATGCAGCGGGGGATGGCAAGAGTGCACAGTAGAAGATGAAGCTTGTAGCCAAAGGGAAGCACAATGCATACAAAGAGTTCATGACAAATGATCGAAGGTTAAAATCTGTTTGGGCCTTAGAAAATTAGAAAACCTACCACATTTATACGGCAAAGCAACAGGCAGGAGTTACAAGTTTCAACCTAAATGGGAGTCAATTGCCTTGACTAGGAGGAGTAGACTGCCATCTTTTAGCCTTCGACTTTTTCACAAAAGTATGATAAAAATTTAGGTTTGGGGGACTAGCAAATACCATACAGTGGCTTTTGACCTGAACAAGTAAGAGTTGGTCGCGCGGGGGGGATTTCTCCTCCTTAATGGATAGGGTTTGGTGGCGGAAGGTCAACGAAGTTGGTGAACCAATGACACAAAACTAGGCGTAAGGAAAAGGAAAATGCAATACTTTCATTAACATTCATGTTTTGCAAGCCATTTCTATTGGAGATCAGCATGTCACAGGCATAGCTGAAATCAAATGGCAAATGACCAAATTGCAAGACTCCGCGCACCAAACATATTTCTACATATAATCTTATAAATTTCCTTTTGCTTCGATTCACCAAACTTCTTGCTAGGAAGTTCCACAAGTTCCGAGGCTGCCGAAATGCAATTATTTTTCCTTTCTTCCACAAACCAAGTTCGATACAATGACATGGTTACAAAACAAAAGGAAATAATTTTGTATTAAGTCTGAAAAGATCAGGTGAATTCATCAATCAAAAGCAGTATTTGTACTACATGTTGACAGCCATTTCAGGCATACGAGCGACCGACAGTCTAAAAATCACCTCTGATTTGAACCCCAAAACTGTGGGTTAACTCTACTTCCATGAATTCAATCCTGTCCATCCTGGAAGCAACAGGAGAAACTACATCAAATAACTTCCATGCACAAATGAACCTCAATTGCATAACAATGATGATATTATATTCATTCTAAGAACACCTAAAGAGAAAACCCCCAAGAAAGTTGCATTGGTTTCAAATAAATTATAAATCAACATGCAGCAATCATGCACTAAATTCGTTGGTCTGGGTTTAATTGAGAGAAGAAGCAAAAGAAGATAATAATAACAATAATAATTAAGTGTTCCACGCATAATTCTACTTTACATTTGTCACCTTGAGAAACTCGTTTTCACCAAGATATTTAAATACAACTAGCCTCTTGGCACCCGCTATCTGGCATTTATCATTTTCTTATTTCTATTTTCTTTAATATAAAAGAAGCTAACTCATTTTTTTCAATAGAAACTACAATTTTACTATTTAAGCCCGTATTTATTTAATAGCATGCTTTTAAAACTTCAATTAATGAAGGGTATTTTTGGGTATATTAAAATTTTAACCATTCGGACATTCTCCCTCTACATGCATATATACGGATGTAACAGGCCATTCACAGACCCAAATAATAAGAAGCAAGCAATGGTGAAAAAATAAAGGCTAAACTAAAAAGGTCCCTGTGGTTTATCCTATATGTCAAAGTAAGCGTGGTTTATCTTAGTCAAATCTACCAATTTCCATTCATCTCTGCATCTGGTAGTTATTGGATTCTTATTAAACAAATAAACGTTGAATATTGAGGCACTAACATAGCAACTTTACTTAGTACCCAAATGGAAGGGCTGTAAACTTCAGTAAAACTTAATGCAGTAACAGATCATGCATAAGAAAAATACATATTTCACAAATTTTTGAACACAAGACTTTCACATCCTTCATAAACCTTTAACCCAGTTCAAAATCAAATGTCAAAATGTATTCACTCTCCTACCAAATTAATGAGGACCAAGTGAAAAAACACACATCATAAATCAGAAAAGGACCAAAAAAAAACACACAAACCTCCAAAAGAGCTTACATTATGCTACGTTTTCAACCAAAAGAATACTAATTGTAGCATTTGAGTTCTATTTTCTTTTTTGGAAGAGGTAGATTTTTCATTACCAATCTACTGCTTCTAAAAGGTGACTTTTCAATGATTTGGTGCAATGGATCTTTTAATTGGAACTGAAAAGTGCAGAGAAGGATTTCAGAATTCACTATAAGACATTCACTTTGCCTAAGGGAAACCACTGGAGTCAGGTGCAAGTGGGTTTTCCCTAGCCGCCCACATGGACGCTTACGAGCCCTAGGTTCTCCAATTTGTAAATTGCAGGCCATGTAGTTCCAAACTACGTGGCCTCACATTGCAGCATCCTCAGCACAAGCGAGCACCTCAGTCCAATGGCGTCGAAGCTCGTGACCACAAGAAACCATCAATAAGAGTCAAGGGTCGAACGAGAAGTATTTTATGGTAAAGAATTCAATCATCTTAGCAGTTACACTCTTTCTACTTGTTTGTTCTATCATTTTCTTTTTTGAAGGGTTAAGGAGGGGAATTTCTTTTAATTCTATTTTAAAGCTTGAAAAACACAACTTTACCCTTTGATCGTTCATTAGAATTATTTTCTGTTTCAAATAGGGTCATGGCTGTAGAACAAACCCACCCATCAGGGGATGTAATTAGAATCCTCCCTCAATTTTTTGTATTAACCATCAGAAGAACAGTTTTACCTGAGGAACAGGAGTCTCAACAATCTTAGCAGACGCCAACTTTGCTGGAGATCCCTCAAACAAACGAGAGCAATCTGTGTAAGCGGATCCAAGGCCCAATCCAGCGCCAAAAGCTACAGAAGCCCACCGAGTTACAGGACTCCCTAGTTTTTAAAAAAAAGAAAAGAAAAGAGGATATTGAATAATTCAAGATTATGCTTTTAGATTTAAAGCATATACACACAACTCAAGAAAATGAAAAACATTAGTCTCAAGCTTATGCAAATTGAGAAAATTGAATGAACCAAAAAATCCATCAAAAGAAACAAATAAAAAGGTTAAAAAAAACCTTTAAGAGATAATATCTCATAATCTTTATAATTTTGAAAGTCCTGCCCTTAACAGGTTATAAACAATGATACATGGACACTGGAAAGAATATCAGATGAAGATACATGTCTATATTTGGATTGTTTTTATATCTTTCCCAATGAATTTGGAGTGCAATTGGTCATAATTTTTAACACTGTCATGTCCTGTCACAGGAATATGGCATAACCTACGTTTTAAAATCTACCAAAAATTAGTGGTATATACCATATTACTCGTATGATTATTCTAAACATCAGACATGGCTCCAAGTCAGTTCCAATATAACCATTAATGATATTTTTCGGTAATTAGAAACCAGGAAACATTCCTCTTCTAATATATTTAGATCTGTCTCCATGGACTCAGCGTGTTTGGATATCAGATATTGAGCATAAGTAAATCATTCTGCAACGACATAAGCAACTTCACCTGCTTCCTACTATCCTCAACCTAAATAAAGAAATAAAACCAATTTGATAGAAATCGACACACGTGAGTGATAGTAATAAAACCAATTTAGTGCCATTAGAATGTAAAGGCATAATACCACCCAAAACTTCTTTTAGACCAATAAAAAAACGAATCAAAGAAAATTACAAAATGATTACAAAGTAAAAGGAAATTGTAGTGCAATAGATGTTAATAAACGTAAAATCCACTATGGACAAGAAGCATATCAGAAAAGATAGCAAAAACAAGAATAAAGGTTAAGAAAGTAACATAGCATGCAGATTATATACAAATTAAGTGCCTAGTCAATTGCCACTACTGTGGCAAAACAGAATATCCTGAAACAAGGCAGCCTTTCTAAAGCTTATAAGTTAGAAGAAGAAAAATAAATGTCCAAACTCAACGGACACTATGCCGAAAGTGAGGCCCAATCTAGCCTTGTTCCACAGAAAATTGACAACTTCCCCACCTTATCTTCAAAAATGTAATTGTTCTTTTTTGACTGAACCGCAGATACAACTACTAATACAAAGCACCTCCATGGTACCCTAGCTTTCATTCCTCACAAGCACAAAACCACTTGAAATAAAGATACACATGCGAATGGCACCAATCAAGTCACTCTAGCAACTTGAAAGGGCTCATAACCTCACCACTGTGGTAAACGGCAAGAAAAGGCCCTTTGTTGGTTCTCGCAAGTATACCTGTGAGCGACAATCCAAGGAAGTATTTCTTAACCTCCAAAGAGCACTTTCAGTATATTGCAACCAAATGCTACGGAAAATAATTTTGTTTACTTGGAAATCGAACCATCAAAGGAGGTTCATTTGGTTGCTGAACAGCATAATGGATACACTGAAGCCATTACATAATGAAGTTGCCAGCCGGTAAATATTACTAGGTTATTTATCAGCAAGCATGTAAATGCATGTATAATATATATATATATATATATATATATGAGATCCTTCTTGAAGGAAATGTAAGATACGTGCAATCTCTTTAACTTAGTAACTAGTGGATTTGCAATGTGGCAAATATGGGGACTTCAGATGATTAGGGTATTCCCAAATTACAGCGGCAAGTTTAATTTGTTGAAACCGTGTGAATAATTTCATGCTATATTTTGATTAGACGGGGAGGAAAATCATTTCGCCTAACTTAATTTTCTTACCAAGAAATGGCATAATAAAATTCGAAAGGACAGAATTCCATTGTCTTCCATTGTGTATAATATTCCACGATTTTCAGAGAAACCAAACGAAGTAAGCTGAAAAGGGAAATTAAGAGTAAAAGAACTGACTGAAAAAAAGAAGACCGCCGAAGGCGCCGCCCAAGGAAGAGTAGACAAAGCGCCGGACCGTCAGATCGAGACAGGCGTCCCATTTGGCATTCACGTCGTACTGCGGTGCGATGATTTCCTTGTTGTCTGCCATTGCCTCCTGGATGGTGATGCCGGTGTTGCTTTGCTCGTACTACTTTTCTTCCCTGGGTTTTGATTCTTCCTTTGATTGCCCGTGAGGCTGATTTTGTGAGCCTGAACTGAAAGGGAGGCTTCTTTTTCTTTTTTGGTGACTAGAGGGAAAGAGATTGGTTGTATTTAATTAGAATTTTAATAGATTTTTTGGAGCCATAAAAGTTAAGTGGTATTCAGTTATAATTTTTAAGTAATCAATAAAAATCTGATTGTATTCAATTAGGATTTTAAAATCATCAATGCAAGTTTGGTGGTATTCAATTAGGACTTTCAAAAGATTAGAAACAATATGGTGGTATTCAAAAACTTACCGATTTTGAGGTATTTTATTAAATAATGTATTTTGTGAGATTTTTCAGTGGATGATATAAATACCAAATCCCATAAAAAATCATACTCTCGTACATCTGATTCTCAAGTCTGCTTCCCATCTGATTCTGAAGGCTCCTACTCACCGTGCTTTCCAGGTAACTCCTCTATTTCTCTTTACTTTTTTTTTCTTGTTGCGTGAGGAAGCATTCATACTTATCACTATGCGGAGAATAACTAGATGTTACAAGAACAAATTGTTTAACAGAGCTCATACATATGAAAAAAATATATAGTAGATTTGAAATCCCTAAATACAAACTCATAAATATACCTTTCTTGCAAAACTGATGAACATCGTAAAATCTAGTTACAGTTTTCACTGTTCATATAGCAGTAGCAAATTGTTTGGCATATATGTAGGCATTTGAGTGTCAGTCAGTTCTACCACAACATAATAGAGAATTTTCTATTTTCAGAGTTTTCTTGCACTTAGTATTTTATACATAGGATACTTATGGGCTTTGATCCGCGTAAAAATCTTTTAACTTACAAATCTCTGTGAAACCCCTGTTGCTTACCAATTTATAAAATAAAAGACATATTACAAGCACACATGAAGCTACCTCTCAGTGAAACATTGAACCTTTGTTTGTTACCACCATGACTCTGAGGTCCTACAGTCTTCTTCACGTAGTCAACCTATTAGACATGGAATGCTGTTAATAAGCAATGCCTCCAAATCCAAAAGTTAGGGTAAGTGTCCAACGTGAGATATTTTTATGGAAAGGATTACATATTATTATCATACTCAATATGACCCATCTGAGCGCTAAACCAGTAGTAACCTACTTTTAACACCCATTCTTAGCTTCCCAAGTCAATAATTACTGCATGCTTATGCCTTTATGTTTGAATTATGAATTTTCCAATTAGCACTCTGTTGCCTTCCAAAATTTTCCAATATTTGCCAACTGCCAATAATTACTGTATGCTTATGCCTTCCGAAATTATGTTTTCCTCTTAAATTAGCACTCTATTGCTTTCTGTCTATATTTACTATTTAATTAGAACTTCTATTGTATTAAACTATTGACCAAATGACAGTTTTGGAGTGTATCATGTTTGCAATTTCTAAATAAATGATCGATATAATACTAGCTTAGTGTGGTAAAGCCTTTGCTTATAATTGCTAAAAATGGAGATGTTGTATGCTAGGTTTTAAGGATTGTTGAACATGCATGAGGGTTGTGTATTAAATAGTACATGCTTGTTCTCATATATACTATCATTGTTGTTTGAGGTAAAATAGTGAAAATTATGTGTGATATATGATATAATAGTAAAAGAAGTTTTTCTTACATGTATGATGTAGTAAAATGAAGGATTCACAACAAGAAAAGGACAAAGGAAAAGGCAAAAATTCCGATAATTATGAACTTTGGACTAAGGAAGAAAGCAATTTATTATTAGAGCTATTGGTTGGTGGTATCGGTTGAGGATGGCGTGATACTAATGGGTCAATAAGTAAGCAAACAATAGAAAAAAGAGTATTTCCTCGCCTAAATGAGAAAACCGTGTCTCCTAAAACATATAACAATTATGTGAGCCGAATGAGATGGTATAAAAAGCAGTTTGACAAAATGACTACTCTTATGCGTAACAACTCTGGATTTGGGTGGGACCCAATTGCAAAGAAATTCACGGCTAGTGATGAAGTATGGGAAAATTACTTGAAGGTGAGCTTCATATTATATGCTATTTCACTTACTAGATTGCTCTAATATTTTATTTATAATATATTAACAATCATCAATTTTTTTCCCTTTGCTAGTCCCACCCAAATCACAAGAACCTTCAGACAGAAAGTGTTGCTAATTATGATGATTTAAAAATAGTGTTTGTGGGTGCAACTGCTACTGGAAATGGCTCACTTGCATTAGGTGTCGATGATACCGATGCAACAACTTTTAGGGATGAGGAAAACCTAAACTTTGGGATGGAAGACTTTACATATGATGCTCCTAATAAGACATTTATAGCACCAAGTCACTATCAATCATCCTTCCAACCTTCATCACCCTACAATCTGCACCACCCTTTGAGTCCCCTTTAGGTTTTGAGGTTCCTCAAGGAAAAACAAGTTAAAAGAAGCGAAGTATATCTGAGTATGAAGGGAGTTCTAACTCAATCGGTTCCACAAATCAAGCCAAAGTTCTTGAAACCATATCCACCAATTTTGAGAAAATCTATGCTCTAATGGAGAAAAGAGAAAGAGATAGAGAGAATAGTATTTGGGATGCTATGAAGGATGTACCAAACTTGGATGACAATGTTCGATTCAAGGCGATTGAATTGATTAATACTAATGTAAAACAAGACATGTTCTTGAAGATGTCACTTGAAGAGCGTTCATCTTGGATATCCTTCAAATTGGGATGATTGTTATTGGGATCACCTTGGTTTTTGGTTGAGAATTGTTTACTTTGAATTGTTGAATTATGGTTGTGTTATTTTTGGTATTTTTGTTGAACTACGTATTTTGGTTGTACTATGTATTTGGTTTAATTTTTTGTGTTTTGATTGAACTTTTTCCTATTTTTGTTGAACTACGTATTTTGGTTTTGTTATTTTGGTTTAACTATGTATTTGGTTTAATTTGTTATATTTTAATTTCCATGAATATGCTATTTTTTTCACAGAATATATTTTAACATCTACATACAATTTCATACCCGAGTATATACGAAGATCCTGACAGAGAGGAAGAAGAAATCAATAATGAAAAAATTTGTGAACAAGAAATAGATAAAGATTTGGACGAAGAATTTGATGAAGGCATTAAGATTTTACTTATGGAAACTCAAACATTAATACATGTGCTACATCAGTTTGAGGGAGGTGAAAGACATATTGAGCGTCCGCTAACTCGACATCGAATTACTACCGTTGGATATGATTATATACATCAGGCATTGAACGATGATCCCGCAATTTTTCGACAGGTATATAGGATGTATCCTGATGTGTTCCAAAAGTTATGGACTATCTTTCGAGAAAAAACACTCTTAAACGATACAAGATATATTTGTGTTGAAGAAATGCTAGCAACATTTTTGCAAATTGTCGGTCAGAATTCTCGATTTTGTGTCATTCGTAAAACATTTGGGCGATCACAATTTGCCACAAGTGAAAATTTTCACAAAGTTTTGAGGGCTTTGAACACAATAGCATCTGAGTTGATGGCTAAATCAGGATCCGGAGTGTCAGCTAAAATAAGAGAAAGTACAAGGTTTTATCCTTATTTCAAGGTAAGTGGCAACCATTGCATAATATTATTATTAATGTTACTATCATATTATTATTATTATTATTATTATTATTATTATTATTATTATTATTATTATTATTATTATTATTACTTTTATTATTATTATTATTATTATTATTATTATTATTATTATTATTATTATACCATTACATTTTTCAATTATTGCAGGACTGCATTGGAGCTATTGATGGAACACATATTCCAGCAATAGTGAGGGGACGAGATGTCAACAACTATCGTAATCGACATGGAAATATATCCCAAAATGTATTAGCAGCTTGCAATTTTGATTTGGAATTCATGTATGTTCTTAGCGGATGGGAGGGTTCGGCTCATGATTCAAAAGTGTTAAGTGATGCTCTATCAAGGAGAAATGGTCTTAAAGTTCCTCAAGGTAAATGCTTATCTTTTTGGTTGGAAATATGTTTTTATTTCTATGTTGCATAATAATACATATATATATATATATATGTACGTACTGTATAATTAGGTAAATATTTCTTAGTGGATTGCGGATTTGCCAACCGACGCCAATTTTTAGCTCCGTTACGAGGTGTGCGATACCATCTCCAAGATTTTGCAGGTCATGGTCGTGATCCTGAAACTGAAAATGAGTTATTCAACCTTCGCCATGTGTCCTTAAGGAATGTGATTGAGAGGATATTTGGTATTTTTAAATCACGATTCACAATTTTTAAGTCTTATCCTCCATTTTTATTTAAAACACAAGCAGAGCTAGTGTTGGCATGTGTAGCGTTACATAACTTTCTTCGCAAGGAGTGTCGTTCTGATGAATTTCCTATGGAGCCAACTAATGAATCTTCATCAATACCAGTTGATGAAGAGAACAATTTTGAGCAGATTTATCAAACCCAAGACCAACAAAGAGAGGATGCTAACACATGAAGAGCTAGCATAGCTTCAACTATGTGGAGAGATGCTATCTAGGTCATATAAGTAGATGAAACTCCAACAAATATTTATTACGTCTTGAATAACTTATGTTTTCCTTATGCCATGTCTAGTTGTTACATGATGTTATTGTTATTACACTTATCATTTGGTTATTTATTCATATTGCATCATTAATTCATGGTATTATATAATTTTTATTTCATATGAAATCCTAAAGAAAATCTTTTGATTATTTGGAGAATACAAAAAAATCCAATGAATTATAAGAGAATCATGTAATTACAATCTATTAAAATCATAAATAAAATCTTGTAATTACAAATCATACTAAAATTCATTACATTAAAATCACGTGATTATAATCTATTAAAATCCTAATTGAATACATCCCCCAAAATAGCACCCACGAAACGCAGATAGACCACCTCCCTCTTGCGCACGCTTGATTTTCTGTGATTCGAGGTTGTGTCCATTTATTACCTTTAGGATCTTAGGTTTGTATCCATTTTATGATGTGGGCTTTAGTTGGATGAAAATTGGGTTTCTCCGAGGCCCAAACATGTGGGGCATGGGTAAGAGGAATGTTTTTTTGTTTATTTTTTAAAATTAAAATAACTTTATAATAATAGTAAATAATACAATCTTATTATCAATAGTTCAATGATAAAGTACACCAATAAAAAATAAAAACAGATAAAAATAACACAAATAATTAAATACATTTCATCGCTTAATATTATAGCTTAGTGCTATTCTTTGCATATATAATGTAAAAAGTATTGGATTTGACTTCGATAAAAAAAATCAATATTCAATCTCTAATATAATTGTATCAAAAAGAAAATAAAAACTTTACACATCGCAACAATTTGACAAAATTTCAAATCATGCCCATCCAACCGAAAGCTAAAATACCTCATAACCTAAAACTCGCGTCACACTTGAAATAACCACTGTAAAACTCATTATCTCTAACCTAAAAACTTCATAATATTAGGAGAACTCATCTAAAAATGAAAAAATAATTAAATTTTAAATTGGAATAACCCTAAAATTTAGTGATATTTATATTTCTTTATTAATGTGATATTTATATTACATTCGATTAACACATTACATTCGATTGTCAGGTCGAACCCCAGATTGTGACTAATGGATTGGAATTTGTGCCGCAGGGGATGGCTGAGGTCGTGGGTGACCAGGCGGACGACTCTAGTGAGTCTAGTCAGAACTATGGAGATTGGTTGGCCAGATATGAAGTGAACTGATGGGATTCGATCCACGAGTATGGTTATGAGATAATGTATGTAATCTCGAGTTGGACCGAATAATAGTGTGATGTGTGGATGCGGATCTCGATAACGATGATTATTGATCGACAATCATGGAAGATGGTTGGCTATTGAGGGTGATTGATGTAGTGATGGTAGTTGAGGATCGGGGGACGTTCAAGGAACGTTCATTATCTTGCTGTGGATTGTTTAACCTGAGTGGAGATGCGGGGTTGTTGCTTGGTATGAGTAACGACTCAGGGTTGTTTGATTCGCACACTGTGTGCTGGTGATTGTGATGACGATGAGCCACGAGTTGGGATGTGACTCCGTCGTGATAGGCATATGTTTGTTATCTGAGGTTCGATAGTGGATGAATTGGTCTAAACGGGATCCAGCAGGGGCTGTGATGTGTTGCGATAAGTTCCAACAGTTATGAGATGACAAAGTGATGAATGGACGAAGAGTACGATTGAGACATGATGAGTTTTGTATGACGCAGGGGACGTCATGGAAATTAGTAGATTCGGGGAGTTGTCATCAACTCCAAAATTTGAGTGGTTGTGTGTTTCTAGTATCCCGAGGAAGTACAAGCAAATTATTGAAATTGGAAGAAGCCGAAGAGAATCAATAATGGTGCTGATGTGAGATTTTGTGATTGTGAATAACATGGAGACCCGAGAGTTGAGCCTGTAGAGGTTGAGATGTGAGAACGAGATAATAATGAATTACATCTTTATGGATGTGCATAAACGGTGATAAAAGGACATGAGGTCTGGGTAATAGATTGGTTACAGGCACGGGGTTGTCCGAGTGAGTTGAAGAATTGGGAAGTCCAGTGGTTGGACTTAACATCTAGTTGGAAGTATATCTATTTCCAACATGGTTGGAACTTCATATTCGAGGAGAATTGTGATTGAGGAGGCAAGATGAGTGTTTGTTTTAGCATTGGTGATGGGTATTCTAAAGTCATTGAGGTGACTTCTTATTTTCTACCAATGGCAGATGATGGTTGTTGTCACCAGTACGTTGAGCGTGTATTGGTAGGTGGACCCGTGATGGGTTTTGGGGTCATTAGGAGGAGTTGGGTATTTCGAGGTTAGGTGAATGAGATTTCTCATTTTCTGCTTGGTGGCAGACGATGTTGGGTTACTTGGTGTGGTGGGTGCAGTGAGTTTATGTTTGCACTCACGTAGGATGAATTTTGATGTCATCGTCTTGGATCATCTTTGATTTTCCCTAGGTGGGATGACAAGGATTGAACTAAGGTAATAGGAAAGGACCCACAGTTTAGACGTGTTTCATTTTTGACTGAGTGATTAGATGTGAAAATAGTTGAGGAGTGATGTGACTGATGAAGGATTCAAAGTGGGTGTAAGACCCTACGATCATATTTCAGGTGGATTGTTAGCTAAGTGAGCATGTGTGGGTCCTAGGTGGATCGAGATTTTGATGTTGTGGACATTGGGCATTGTGACGATCTAGGATCGTGATGTTACTAGTCAGGTGATGTGGTGATGGATCTAGATCGTGATCTTGTTGATCAGGTTAGGTGGAGAGTTTATTGCCCTGTCATGAATATTTGGATATGGGAATGTTGGGACTGAGCTTCTTTTCAAGGTTAATCCTGTATGGTGTATTAATCGAGCGAGTAGGTGTCCGACGGGGTCAGATTTGGACAGCCTTAGATATGTGGATGATGGGATTGGTTTCCCTATGCAGTCAATTGAATGTAATGTGTTAATCGAATGAGCAGGTAACTGATAGGTTTGGAGTTGGTGCGTCTCGACAGACGAGGGTGAGTTTGGATGCCCATTAGGCATGAATAGGTACGCCTTGATGGGCGTGAGTCGGATTGGTAAAAGTTGAAATTCGTGATTGGGAGTAGACGTATTGATACTGGTCGGGTGACCAAGGGACTTGGAATGGACACGAAATTGGGAGTGTATGGTCTGTCTCATATGAGATTGGACTGATAGACTTCAGAGTTGAAACGTGATTGACTGATAGCCATATAGTGGACTGGTTGGTGGATGGATGTACGTATAGGATACGTTGTGCGAGGATCGATACTGGATAGGCCGAGTGGTACCTGGTGACGGTACATAGGATGTACTAGTGGTGTGTGGTTGAGCGTGTTGGTAGTCGGCTTAGTTCCGATATCATTGGATTAGTTGAGGACGTGAACTGGACATTGAATACTATGCGCTGAGCAGAGTGATTTTGACGGATTCAGTAATTGTATGAGCAGGTGCTCAGAGCCGTGGATGGCTAATGGAACCCTAGAGTTGGGATGTGTATTACTGTTGGGTAGGTATTCGATGGGGTACAATTACATACAGGTCGAGTGAGATGTTGGTGTACGTATACTCAGGTTGAGTGAGTTGGTGGTTGGTGTAACCACGGGTTGTTTTGCGTGGATCGGCTGCTCTATGACTCTCACTAATGACAACCTGGATTATGAGGAAATTTTGGTACGAGGTACCTTGGTGCGACTCTAGAGTGAGTCAGGTTGTGTCGGTGATTCGAATTGTGACCATGGAGCCGTGGGTGCCAGCTGAGTGCGATATTTTGGGACGTGTGATGTTGACATGGTAAAATTCAGGAACTGCGGAGAAATTGTGAGATTTGGTAACTCTCGATGTGGGAGAGATGTTTGATTGATTTACGACTAGCCAAGTGGTGACCGTTTGGCCAAATGTGTCAGCGTGGATTGATGAGTAGGATTTGATGACTCCCAGTGGGAGCAGATGTCAGAGTGGATTGGTGATTGAGATGAACCGTCAAGCTGAGTGTGCCAGCTAAATGGGTCAACGTAATGGTAGAATTGTCGGGTGGTATCAACTCGGAATCTATGATCAATTTCACTCAAAGTGGTCGAGTGTAGACGATGTGAAGTGAGTATTAGTGGAACGTCTGGGTGCAAATAAGTATTGTTCTGGTTAGTGGGTGTACAGGTGTACACATGGTGTGATGCCGAATTTGCTTTCCATGATTTGAATGTGGACTTGAATAGTTGGAATTTCCAGGACGAAATTATTTAAGGGGGGAAGGTTGTAACAACCCGTCCTGAATTCCGAGATTAGATTTGTGACTAATGAAGGATTAGTGAGAGTAATCGGTGATTAGTTGAGCGAAATCGGGCGGACGGTGTAAAATGACCATTTTGCCCCTAATTTTGGACAAAATGTTAACTTTTGACTCGGGGAGTCAAACGTACAAGGACCGACGACCGTGACATAGTTTGGGTCGTCACGAGTACGTAGACAGGCGGTACGTCAAAATCGGATGTCGAACGGAGAAGTTATGGTCACAGGATCAAAATCGGGAACTTAAGTCTCGGGATTTGAATTTAATATTAATTAATTATGAATGGTAGATATTTTTGATGGGACCCTTGGATGAGTGACAAGTGTCACTCATCCCATTGGCCACTCTCCTTAGATTGGGGATCTTGTCCCATTGGTTAATTATATATATATATATATATATATATTATTCATCTTCTAATCCCAGCCATCCATCTCTCCTATTTTCTCATCCTCACTGTTCGATCATCATCTTCTTCATAATCATGCAAACATCACCCCTTCTCTGTTATCCCTCCAAAACTGTGAACCCCATCACCCATAAACCCTCTAAACCTCATCTAATGCAAATAACTTGTGAAGGAAAGTTGGAGTGTGAGGGCTGGCGTTGGTGATGGTGTCAGTGACGATGACCGTCGTGGACGGCGGTGGTGGCTGGGGAACCAAACCCGTGAGCCCTGGTTTGGCTTAAAACCTTGAGTTCAGTTTGGGCTTGTGTCGATCGATTGGATTACACCTATCAAGTTCTAGGGAGTGAGGCGAGTCCGTAGGAGCTGGATTCAAAGAAAATGGTGGCTGGGATCGTGAGGTTATGACGGTCGAAGGTGGCTGGTTCAAACTAGGGATCGGGAAGGTAATTTCTTGCCACTAAACTCATGATTTTATCACGTAGATGAATAGGAAATGGTTGACAAATCTAATGGTAGAAATAGGTTGAAAAATGGACTGAAAATGGAGGAAAACCATGAACGCCAGTTTGGTTGGATCGAACTAGTCTGAACCGGGTTTGCCTGAGGAAGACGATGAATAGTGTCCCAGCACGTGGGTTTCACGCGCAGGGACTATGGGTCGCGCATGGGAGCGCATGTGGGGCCTTTTGGGAAAACTTTCAACATGTGAAATCATCTATTCGATGTAACGAACATTTTGGGACTGGTTTCGTGTCAATCGGACATCGTTTTGATATGTTTCGGGATGTCCGAAGGTTTAGAATCGAGTTTAAAAATAGTTAAAAATTTGAAAAAATTACAGGGCTTCATTGGGAGGTTAATGAAGAGGTTATTAACCCTCTAGTATGATTTGGACAAGTTTGGAAGTCCCGGTGATAGTGGTGTGGCCTGGGAAGGCTTATGGCACGCGTATCGAGGCGGCAGCGTAGACCAGTTTGTGAGTGGACTTCATTTTTTAAACTGTGATGAATGCATAACTATTTTATATGTTTTACATACGTGATTTCTATGGTGATGATTGTGGCAATGGTGGTTTACACGATTGCACGTATTTCGAGGTAATTCTATATTTACACGTATTGTACGAGTTTATACTATTGCTTTGTGATTATGAGTTTAATAATGGTTCTATGGCATGGTTTTGGTTTTGGAAAGATGAACTCGGGCATGAGACTCATTTGAGTTATGTGATCGGACCGAGGGCCCAGTGGTTTACAAAATTGGGCATGAGGCCCAATTGAGTTTTATAAATATGATTTCGGGTCTAGGACCCTATGTTTCATAAATATGATTTCGGGTCGGGGACCCTAAATGGATTTGTGATGTTTTATGGGAATTTCGGGCAGGGTCCATTGAGATGTTTTGAAATGGCTTTGTAAAATTGTTTTCCATATACCATCTTGATACGAGGATATGTGATGGTCTCCTTGTAACTACCCGTCCCGAAAATTGGGATTAGATTAGTGGTTAATGATGGATTAGTAAAGTTAATCGGTGATTAGTTGGGTGATTTCGGACGGATGGTACAGAATGACGATTTTGCCCTTGGAATAGGCAAAAATGTTGGCTTTTCGTTTGGGTAGTCAAACAAACTTTGACCGTTGACTATGATGTAGTTTGGGACGTCACGAATCAGTAGACAAGTGGCACGTCCGATTCCGACATTCGAGAAAGAAGTTATGATGTTCGGAAGGTCGAGGGTATTTTGGTAATTTGGTTAAAAAGGGGCAATTCGTTGACTTTTTACACGTCAAGTATTTTTTACGTAATTCGAGGACCGTTAGGTAGGTCTCGATCCCCTGAATACAACGACAGGCGGCACGCCGTCATCGGAAGTCGGACGGTTTCGTTATCAGGCTAACTATGTGAAGGGTAAAATGGTAAATTGTGCATCAAGGGCAAAATGGTCTTTTGGCTTATTTTGAAAGTGGTTTAATAGGATGGGGACATCTGTCCCTGTGTGGTCGGATATTTTCACCTGGGAACAATGAGTTGTGGCCATCTGTCCATTATCTGGTTGGTTCCAGCCCCTTCTCACCACTTGATCGATTAAAACAGGGGAGGTGTAGCCGTGCTGGTTGATATGGTTGAACCGTGAGAAGAGATGAGGGTGGTGTCTGTGACTGAGTGTTTGTGACGGGTGAAAGGAGGTGAGAGATGGAAAAAGTGGTGGCCTGATCACGACGGCTGCCGTGAGTAGTGGCCGGCAATTGTGAAAACAGAGACTAGGGAAAGGCTTGATTTCAACATTTTCAAATTACCTGCAAGCCTCCTTGTTTGTCCTTGAGTTGTAAACAAAAGATGGAAAAGAAGGTGAGGCAAAGGCGTTGGAAACCACGGCGGTGCACGACGGTGGTGATGCGGTTCCAGACGATGGTTGGGATCAAAAGCAAGGCTTGAGGAGGTCGAGTAAGGCTGTAGAACACGGTTGCAGAAATAAAGTTTGACTTTGAAGGGTAAAGGTGAGCTTTAGGTCCTAATTGTCCAATTTAGGTAGCCAGATCGATCATTTAGAGTAGGATGAAGGTACTAGGCTTAAAAAGGATTGAAAACTGCTGGAAAATGGAGGGAACCGTGACTACTGGTTCGGTTGGACCGGATCGGTTCGAACTGGTCTGAACCGGGCTGAACTGAGGTTGAAGACGACATTATAGCAGCGTGTGAGGCCCACGTGCAGCCTCTTTGGGCGCTCGTGTGTGGGCGCGTGGCACGGTTTTTGAGGATTGTTCCAACATGACTTTTAAAGTATTCGGTGTAACAAATATTTTGGCACTAGTTTCGAGTTGATCGGACATCGTCTCGATATGTTTCCAGATGTCCGAAAGTTTTAGGGCTCTGTTAAAAATAGTTAAAAATTCGGGAAAATTACGGGTCTTTAGTAGAAGCTTAATGAAGTAGTTAGTAACCTTATTATGGGATATGAACAGGTTCGAGAAAGCCGGTGATAGTGGATTGGCCTGGAATGGCGTAAGTTCACGCATATCGAGGTAACAGCGTAAATGGTCTGTGAGTGGACTTTGCTTTCGAACTTATGATTCATGCATAAATGTTTTATAAGCTTTCTATATATGATTTCTATGTTTATGATTATGAACTTGATGATTTACAGTTTTGCACGTCTTTCGAGATAAAATTATGTGATTGCACGTTTTACGAGATATAGTTTTCTACTATGGCTTGATGAAGGTTTTGATGATTTGATTTCGAGATTTGAACTATGATTTGATTTCGAGATTTGAACTATGATTTGATTTCAATGATTTCTAATGGATTTTGGAAAGTGATTTCGGGATTGAAGCCCAGTTCATAAAAGTGGTTTTGATGAACGTAATTTCGGGTTTTGGAATCGGATTTCAGGATGATGATTCGGGATTCGATTTTGGAACTTGAAAGTGGAGTTATGGATTTGGGTTCAGAATGATTATTCCAGATGATGACTTACGGAATGATGGTTTCGGATTCAGATTTGGAAATGGTTTATGTATATGATTCTAGATTTGGATTTGGGATGATGATTTCGGATTCGGCTTCGAATTCGAAATGGTGATTTCGAATTTGGATTTGGACATGGATTTGGAAATGATTTTAAAATGGTTTTGGATTGGATTTGCTGGATCTGGTTATTGGGTTTAAAGACCCGGATATGATTGTGATGGGGGCATGCTCGGATTGGGTTTAAAGACCCGTATTAAGTTTAAAGACTCGGGAGTTTAAAGACTCGGATTATATTGAGGGCTGGATTGAGTTTAAAGACTCGGGAGTTTAAAGACTCGGATTATATTGAGGGCTGGATTGAGTTTAAAGACTCGGATAGATCCAGCAGGTTCGATGGATTGCGAATGATTTTGAATGACTTTCAAATGTGTTTTACATTTCGTTGATAATGATGGGTTTTAATAATGGTTTTCTGATGTTTTGGGCTATGACCCGGACGAGATGGCTTTTGAGGGTTTTGGGCTGAGGCCCAGGATTTAAGAAAAGGAAATGATTTCGGTTTGCATAAATGGTTTTGATTATCTCGAAAATGAACTGGTTTTATATGCATTCATTAGTTTTTAAACGGAGGGTATAAATGTTTTTTTCTTATAAACGGTTTTCTAAACTTATCCTCTATTTTTGTCCACTCACAGTCTTTTATGTTTTTTATACCCTCCAAGTTGATGCGGTGAGGGCTGTTGTCAGAGAGACGGAGACATCACACACGTGATCCACAGTAGGTTCTGTGCACTCTGGAAAGTCCAGAAGTTTTGGACGGTTCGTTTGGGGATCCCTGGTCCGGTTTACATGGTACATGGAGGTTGGACGTCAGTTTAGCCTTCGTATCACGCGTAAGTTAGACGGGAGCATGACTTAGCCCTTAATCCCGGGGGATTCGGGGTGGGTCGTGTCACTCCTTCAGATGTCTGGGACACGGGGGAAGTCACGGTGCATTGCATGCGAGGGGTCATTATACGGAGCTACCGGACCATATAGTGACTCAGGAGCAGGATTGCTATGATTAGACGTATGGGACGTCAGACATCTGGGATGTCAGAGATATTGACCTGGAGAGACCCCGGGTAGCACGCGTTACTTATTATCATGATATATGACGTCTAGGATGTAACGACCCGTCCCGAATATCGGGATTTAATATTATTTAATTATGTTTTAGAATGACTAATCTGGGATTAGTTGAGCGAAATCGGACGAATTATGCAAAATGACCGTTTTGCCCCTGGTGTGGCCAGGGAAGGCCTATGGCACGCGTATCGAGGCGCTCGGTTAAACGGTCTGTGAGTGGACATTGGTTTTATAAATTCGATGCATGCATAACTGTTTCATGATTGTTATAATTGTGATTTTATGATTTATTTTGGATATCGGTGAATTTATATGATTTCACGCATTTCGAGGCGAGTTACGTGTTTACACGTAAATCGAGGATTTCTGGATTTGCACTGATTTCCATAATTGTGGTTCGGATATGATTTCATGAAACGGTTACGGATTTGATAAAGTGAATTCGGGCCAGGGGCCCAATTGATTTAAGAAATCGGGACAAGGGCCCAGTTGATTTGAGAAATCGGGCCAGGGGCCTAGTTGACTTATGAATTCGGGCCAGGGGCCCAGTTGATTTATATATGCAATTTCGGGTCGGGGACCCTAAAATGGAATTGAATAAATGACTTCGGATTTGATAATCAATTATTTGGACTTATGACGGTTTTATGGAAATTCGGGTCAGGGCCCTTGTGATATTTTGGAAATGAATAATAAAATGTGTTCCATAAAACCATCTCGATATGAGGATATATACATTGGTCTCCTCCAAGTGTCGGGGACACTGGAGAAGTCACGGTGCATTTCCTGCGAGGGGTCATTGTACGGAGCTACCGGACCGTATAATGATCCAGGAGCAGGATTGCTATGATTAGACGTCAAGGACGTCAGACATCGGGGATGTCAGAGATATGGACCCGGTGAGACCCCGGGCAGCACGCGTTGCTTAATACCGTGAGATATGACGTCGGGGACGTCAAGCGTCTGGGACGCTAGGCATCGGGGATGCCGGAGATGGAAAAATAATAAATGTATATTATTGGATTTATGAAATAACTCTTAGATTGACTTTTGGGATTTGAAACTATGCTTTGGTTTCCGGGCTAAGGCCCTAATGGTTATTTCTAAGTAAATATGTGAATATTGGTTTTTGGTGCATGCATATGTTTTTACTGAGGGGCATAAATGTCTTATTAATGTTTTAAACAGACTTGTTTATTTTCGTCCACTCGCAGCTTTTGTTTTTAATGCCCTTCAGGTTGATTCCGGAAGCGACTGCAGCAGAGACTGGGACATCGCACACCTCCTCCATCGATCCTTGTGCACTCTGGAAGCCCATTTGGGCAGTGGAAATATGTTATCCCTTGTCTGACACCTCTTGTCAGACGGGAGCATGACACATTCCATGGTAATCCCGGAGGGATTGGGATGGGTCGTGTCAAGTGGTATCAGAGCAGGTTTTGCTCTTTTATGCGTGAAGGTCGAGGGTGTGATGTCTCTTTGGGCTGATGTTCCATTGTCAACCTGATAGATAGTTTTGGGTTGAGTAGTGGATAATGTGTGTTTGGCCCAATATGCCGTGCGTTAACGTGATTCGACCCAAGTGGGGTTGTTTGTGATTAACTGGTAATGTGGGACCGTCTGTTCGGTCATGTGATGATGGATTGTTGTGCTACTGGGCACAGCTGGGTTCAGGGAACCCAATTTGAATAATGATATGGAAATGCGAAACTCAGTTGAGTAATGGTCTAAAATGTGGACCCTGGTAGTGTTGGCTAGTGTTTGGGGTGTTGGTGCATCGGAGTTAGCCGATGACCTTCATGGTGGAACCCACGATGGAACCCACGTTGAGTTGACGATTGGATTGGGTTTGACGTCTATACGATGTCAGGACCGCGGGGTCGGTCAAGTTGTGGATTTTACTGCGGAAGGCAGTTGGGTTCGATGGAACCCTTGGGTGTGATTTTGGAACCCTAATTTATAATTGATGGACAGGAAAGTGAACTTTAAATGGGAACTTGTGCTGTGACGAGCGGCGAAGGTCAAGGATGACAATGTGGATGACTCTAATGAGTCTAGTCAGGATTATGGGATTCGATCCACGGATACGGTTATGGGATAAGATGTGGAATTCCGTGTTGGATCGAATAATAGTGTGAGGTGTGGATACGGATCTTGAAAACGATGACTGTTGGTCGACAGTTGTGTCGAGATGACTGGTTATCGAGGATATTTAGTGTGGTTTTAACACTTGAGGATCAGGGGACGTTTAGGGAACGGTCATTATCCTGATATGCCGATTGTCAATTGGAGGTACCATAGTCGTGGGGTACGAGTGGTGATACGGGATCGTCGTTCGGTATGAACGGAGATCCAGGGTATCAACTGTGCACACAGAGTGCTAGCATGGATGTTCGTGTGCTAGTGTGGATGTTCGTGTGCTAGTATGGATGCCTGTGTGTTGAGGCAAGTGTCGGTGATACTAGCACTGGTGCTGGTGTCAGTGTTTGTGTTGACGATGAGCCACGAGTTGGGATGTGACTCTGTCTTGATGGACATATGATTGGTATCTCCGACTCAGTGGTGGTTGAGTCATGGACTAGATAGGATCCAGTGGAGATTGTGACGTGTGGGGATAAGTCCCAACAGTTATGAGATGACAAGTGATGAATGGATAAAAAGGTATGTTTGAGACTTGAGGAATCTAGGGACGATGTTCCCTACGTCATGAGAATCAGTGGTCTTGGGGAGTTGTTATCAACTCCAAGATTGGTAAGATGGTATATTTCTTATATCCCAAGAAAGTGCAAGGAAATTACTGGAATGGAGAATACGGGGAAAACCACTTGTGGTATTGATGTGGGATTTTGTGATTATGAATCACGTGGAACCTGAGAATTGAACCTGTAAAGGTTGAGATGTGAGACGAAGGCAGTAAGGTAGGCACATCCAGGAAGAGTTGAGAAATTCCCGTTCGGAATCGGGGTGTGTGCATAAATGATTATTAACGGACGTAAGGTCCGAGTAATGGATTGGTTTTGGACACATGGTTGTCCAAGTGAGTTGAGGATGTGGGAAGTCCAGTGGTTGGACTTGACATCTCATTGGGAGCATGTCTGTTTCCAACATGATTGGAACTCCCGTTTCGGGGAGAGTTGTGATTAGGGGACAAGAGGAGTGCTCGTTTTTGCATCGGTGATTAGTGTTCTGAAGTCATTGGGGTTGACATCTTGTTTTCTGTCCTGGTGGACGTTGATTATTGCTACTAGTACGTTGAGCGTGTATTGGTGGGTGGACCCATGTTTGGCTTGGGGTCATTGGACACAAGAAGTTGTGTATGATTCTGGATTTGGTGGTGAAATGCGAGGTCATCATTTCCACCAAGGGAAATTTTACGAAGGATTCAATGAGGGTGCAAGACCCTACGATCAGTTTTTAGATGGATTGTTAGCTACGTGAGAATGTGTGGATCCTAGGTGGATCAGAATTGTGATGTTGTGAACTTTGGGCATGGTGACGATCTAGGATCGTGATGTTACTTGTCAAAGGACGTAGTGATGGATCTGGATCGTGATCTTGATGATCCAGATAGGTGGAGAGTTTATCACTCTTACCTTGGTATGTGAGTTGTAAATGACGGGACTGAACTTCTTTTCGAAGTGGAGCCCATATGGTTTGTTACTCGGGTGAGTAGGTTTCCGAAGTGGTCGGATTTTGTCAACCTTAGACGTGTGGATATTGGGATTGGCTTCCCTATGAAGTCAATCGAGTGTTTTGAGCAGGTAACCGATAGGTTCCGTTTTGGTACTTCTCGGTAGACGTGAACGAGATTTTGGGTTTTGGAATCGAAATTCTGGGTGACGATTCAGGATTCGATTTCGAAGCTCGAGAGTAGATTACTGGATTTGGGTGCGGAATGATTATTCCAATGCTAGCTTACGAAATAATGATTTCGGATTCGGATTTGGAAATGGATATTGGGTCAGAGTTTTGATCTGTCTGGTATAGTATCTGAAAGATGGACTCTAGAGTAATTAGAACGTGTTTGGCAACAACCTAGGTGGTTGTAGGCGGATTGATGGATTGATGTACGTACAGGATACGTTGTACGAGGATTGATACTGGATAGGCTGAGTGGTGCCTAGGGACGGTACATGGGATGTACTAGTGGTGTGTGATTAAACGTGTTGGTAATCGACTTGGTTCCGATATCATTTGTTTGGTTGTGTTTGTGGACTGGACATTGGATACTATGCGTTGAGCAGGGTGATTTTGTCGGGATCAATGATTTATGAGCACACGCTCTTAGCCACGGATGGCTAGTGGAACCCTAGTATTGAGATGTGTGATCACTGCTGGGCTGGTATTCATTGTGTTCCAGTTACACCCCTTGTTTGTGTAAGTTGGCGGTATACGTACACTCAGGATGAGTGAGTTGGTGGTATGTGAAACCATGACAAGCCTTGCGTGATGTTGTTACGCCGTGATTTTTCAAGCGTCAGGGTTCGCTGACGGAGTCGGCGGTTATGGACATTGAGATTAATTTATGTCGCATGATTGGGCATGCCCTGCGAATTGAGATCATGTGGTTGATCTTACGCTACTTTGAGCGAGTGGCAGTATGGGGTGTAGTCACTGATTAGTCGATGGTTGGAGCCTTACGAGGGTGGTAAAGCTTAGTGGTGACAGTTTGACTGATGGTGTTAGCATGGATTGACAGGTGGGATTTGGTGACTCCCAATGGGAGCAAATGTAAGGATATATTGGCAATGGAAAGAAACCGACAAGCTGAAGGAGTCAGCTAAATGGTAAATTGACAAGGATCAGGTGATCAATGTCACTCGCGGTGTTCGAGTGTGGTCGGTACGGTGAGAGACCGTGATGGGACGTCTGAGTACAGACAAGTATGGTGGGTGTACAAGTGTACACAGATGTGAGATCGAAATTTTTCCACGAGGTGGTTGTGGAGTAAGGATATTTGGTAATTTCGAGGACGAAATTATTTAAGGATGGAAGGTTGTAACGACCCGTCCCGAATATCGGGATTTAATATTATTTAATTATGTTTAGAATGACTAATCTGGGATTAGTTGAGCGAAATCTGACGAATTGTGCAAAATGACCGTTTTGCCCCTTGGCGTGGGAAAAAGGTTGACTTTTAATTCGGATGGTCAAATGGACTTTGACCAATGGTCGTGACGTAGTTTGGGATGTCACGAGTTCATAGACAGGTGGCACATTCGATTCCGACATTCGTGGTGAAAGTTATGACTATCGGAAGTTCAGGGGAACTTTCGTAATTTGGACGAAATAGGGGAAAATGTTGACTTTTTGATTGGGAGGTCTGATGGCCGGGGGCCAAGGACCGTTATGTAGTGCAGGTCGATACAAATCCATTGGCAGGCGGCACGCCGAATTCGGACTTCGAACGGGGAAGTTATGGGTCACGGAAGTTCGGTTTCACTATGCACGCATTACGATGTAGGGACACGTGGCTTTTTCTGATTGGTCAGAGATTCTGAGTGGGACACGTGGACCACTAAACTTAAATTATGGGCTCAGATCTGGATTGGTGAGATTTTATTAAATTATTAGGAATTAAATAACTAAAGAATTCCCACTTATTTCACCTTTTGATCTGGGCCATTCATCTGATCTCTGCCTTCAATCTCAGCCCTCCATCTCCTGTGATGTTGCCATCCTCACTGTCCACTATTTGATTCGAATAGCCATCAAATACATCTCTCCCTCACTTTCATTCTTCCTTACCCGTGAAGAAACTTGAGCAAACACAAACAGCTCATCTCTTCTGTGCACATGTGGGTATGACTGAGGTATGAGAGACGGCGGGAGGCGGCAGGACGACGGCGGCGACTACGGTGGACCACGGCGGGTGTGTTACCCGAGGGAAGATTATGTCCAGGTTTTGGAGGATTGGCCGTTAGTCGAGTTTCTGAGCTCTTTCTTGATTCTATTGAGACTTAGGGTCAGAAACAGGCACATGGGACAAGATTTCGAAGCTCGAAGTGAGTTGGGCACGGCGGGGACGGCGGTGCCCGTAACCCGGTTCGAAACCAAAAATGGTGATCAGGTTTTGGATGGATGTTGGTCGTTGGATTTGATCCTACGGTGTTCTATGAACCTAAATTGATCTTGTGGACGTAATTTTGGGACTCAAGGTGGCCTGAATCGGGAGGAAGGACGATCGGAAATTCTGGGCTTCAGATTTTTGTTCAGAGGTAAAAATCTCGACGTTATTCCTTGTTTTTGATTCCACAGAACACTTAGTTGAATTCGTACGATCTTGTAGGTGAAAACCCCGTCGAAAATAATCGAGAAACGGCTGAGAACCAATCGGGTCGACCCGCGGGTCACGGCGACCCGGTTGCAGGACCCGTCCACGGCTGGACGATGATGAACAGTACCCGGCGCGTGGGTTTCACGCGCAGGGAGTTCAACCGGCGCGTGGGGACGCGTGTAAGGTAATTTGGGGAAACTTCCAACATGACTTTTGTCCTATGCAATGTAACAAACATTATAGCGTTGGTTTCGTGTCAATCGGACCCCGTTTCGATATTGTTCGGGATGTCCGAAGGTTTTAAATCCAGTTTAAAAATACTTAAAAATTCGGAAAAATTACGGGACTTTAATAAGATGTTAATGAAGAGGTTAGTGACCCTCTAATGTGATTTGAACAGGATTGGGAGTCCCGGTGATAGTGGTGTGGCCAGGGAAGGCCTATGGCACGCGTATCGAGGCGCTCGGTTAAACGGTCTGTGAGTGGACATTGGTTTTATAAATTCGATGCATGCATAACTGTTTCATGATTGTTATAATTGTGATTTTATGATTTATTTTGGATATCGGTGAATTTATATGATTTCACGCATTTCGTGGCGAGTTACGTGTTTACACGTAAATCGAGGATTTCTGGATTTGCACTGATTTCCATAATTGTGGTTCGGATATGATTTCATGAAACAGTTACGGATTTGATAAAGTGAATTCGGGCCAGGGGCCCAATTTATTTAAGAAATCGGGCCAGGGGCCCAGTTGACTTATGAATTCGGGCTAGGGGCCCAGTTGATTTATATATGCAATTTCGGGTCGGGGACCCTAAAATGGAATTGAATAAATGACTTCAGATTTGATAATCAACTATTTGGACTTATGACGGTTTTATGGAAATTCGGGTCAGGGCCCTTGTGATATTTTGGAAATGAATAATAAAATGTGTTCCATAAAACCATCTCGATATGAGGATATATACATTGGTCTCCTCCAAGTGTCGGGGACACTGGAGAAGTCACGGTGCATTTCCTGCGAGGGGTCATTGTACGGAGCTACCAGACCGTATAGTGATCCAGGAGCAGGATTGCTATGATTAGACGTCAAGGACGTCAGACATCGGGGATGTCAGAGATATGGACCCGGTGAGACCCCGGGCAGCACGCGTTGCTTAATACCGTGAGATATGACGTCGGGGACGTCAAGCGTCTGGGACGCTAGGCATCGGGGATGCCGGAGATGGAAAAATAATAAATGTATATTATTGGATTTATGAAATAACTCTTAGATTGACTTTTGGGATTTGAAACTATGCTTTGGTTTCCGGGCTAAGGCCCTAATGGTTATTTCTAAGTAAATATGTGAATATTGGTTTTTGGTGCATGCATATGTTTTTACTGAGGGGCATAAATGTCTTATTAATGTTTTAAACAGACTTGTTTATTTTCGTCCACTCACAGCTTTTGTTTTTAATGCCCTTCAGGTTGATTCCGGAAGCGACTGCAGCAGAGACTGGGACATCGCACACCTCCTCCATCCATCCTTGCGCACTCTGGAAGCCCGTTTGGGCAGTGGAAATATGTTATCCCTTGTCTGACACCTCTTGTCAGACGGGAGCATGACACATTCCATGGTAATCCCGGAGGGATTGGGATGGGTCGTGTCATAGGTCGTCAAGCTTCTAGGACGCTAGGCATCTGGGATGCCGAAGATGGTTATGTGGTAAATATGGATTATTAGATCTATGAAGTGGTTCTTCGGTCGGATTTGTGTCTATGGATTTGGGCGGTGGCCCACTTGGTTTTGGATTTACGGTTTTTGGGCTAAGGCTCTAATGGTTTATTTAAATAATTTTTTGATTACTGATTTTCGATGCATGCATACTTTTTAGTGAAGGACATAAATATCTTTATGAAATGTGTTTTTATGAACTTATTGATTTTCGTTCACTCGCAGTTCTTAATGGTTTTACTGCCCTTCAGGTTGATCACGGATGTGGACTGTAATAGAGACCGAGACATCGCACTCCTCCACCGATCCTAGTGCGCTCTGGGAGCCCCGTATGGGCCGAGGTACGTATTATCCCTTGTCTAACACTTCGTGTCAGACGGGAGCATGACACAACCCACGTTAATCTCGGGGGGATTAGGATAGGTCGTGTCATTCCGTACGGAGATGGCTGAACTCAGAAAAAGTAATACTACTATCGAGAGCAGAAACCACGTATGGGGAGATCAACATCAAAGCACCCTCGTTATTCTCCAGTTCATACCAGAGGTATTGAATGAGCAATGGGAAGCTACTGAACGAGCACTTGCTTCCAATACTGATCGGCACCCAATTGAGCCCAGCCGACCATAACTTTCAGGATGCTCATCCATCCTATTGACGGGACAGAACCTTCAGGTAAGCGAATCTTCTGCGATGCTCGTGAATTACTTGACAGGAGGCCACGTATTCAGCTCACCCGGCTAACATATCTGACAAACGATCCCAAAATCGAGGATCAGCTTCCTCTGCCTCTGCTTTCTCAAGGAGACCACTTTCAGTCACGATCAGTCTTGAGAAGAGCACAACATTAGAAGGCCCCATCCCAGCTAGGGGAAGATCAAGCACTACAGATCAGCTCCTACCACCTGGAGGATGACGCTGACTTTACGACTGCCATGTCTAGCAGAAGATTCAAACAGGCCGAACGGCCAAGAAGGAGTTCCAACAATACGAGTTGTCGACTTGTTGTCGAGCGACTAGCGACTCGGACCATAATCCAAACCTCCCAAATCCAAAAATGTCGTACAGGAGCTCCTCTAACGAGTCTGCGAACTGGAGGCTGATAAGCAAAAAACCAAGTCTCTAATGAAGATCAAGACCAACATTGGCCTCTTTACATATCACATTCTGCAATAAAAACACGAGATGGAAGTCAAACCTCTTAAGATCACGCTTTACACTAGAAGGGGAGATCGAGTCACTTACATGAATAATTACCAATCTTTTGTGGCGTTCAAAACCTCTCTGACAAGGTCCAATGTATGATCTTCAATTTCACCCTCACTAAAGCTGCACTCAACTGGTTCCACTGGCTAGAACCACAGACTATCAATTCTTTCGACTAGCTTCATACGGTCTTCCTAAAACAATTCATGATCTAGACAGATCAATTGCTGACCACAGAAGATCTAAGTTCTCTCCGACAAGGGGAGAACAAATCCTTGAAGAAGTATGCAGTAAGATTCAGCCATGAGTACTCCAAGTTCTAGGAGACCGATAACAAGGTAGCCTACAGAGCATTCTGTAGTGACTTGAAGGAGCCCAGTCTCAAGTACCATGCCTTCACACAAGGATAGGATGACTACAATGAGATAATGAGGCAGGCAGCAATCCACGCCAAGGTAGAATACTTCAATTCTTCTCGCGCAGTACCAAAGAAGACCAATGCACCAGCCTAATTTTTCCCTTGGACAATCAGTAGTTCAAGCCCTACCATGACTCCAACAGTCAGAACCAAGGTTATCAGAACAAATCTTACTCAAGTAAGAGAAAAGGTTCCTATGACAACAACTACAAGGGAAAGAAGGAGAAGCACAATAATCCAAACTAGAGGCACTAGAAGACCAATCATCTCCAACATGATAAGCCTTATGAGGGATTAGTCTCCAAGTTTGAAACCTACTCCATCCTCAATACTTCACTCTAGAACGTCCTCATGAATATTGAATGGATGATTGAAAAACCAAAAGCGAGACCACAGGGATTCCGACTTGGAGTTCAATCGAACCTATATTGCCAATACCACACATTCAAAGGTCACACCATTGATGAGTGAGTAGTCTTCCACAACATCGTGGAATCCTTTTTTTGGGAAGGGAAAATCAACCAATTCTTATAGAATGCACGACCAGTGCCGAGAAACCTGCAAATCAACACCCTCAGCGGTGGCCCAACCATCTCTTCATCCTACACTTCCAACTAGGTGAATAAAAGCTTCCTTCGAGAGACCCAATCTAACCACCAGTTTTTCAACATTGAATTTGGCAGGGAAATGAAGGTCGGAAGAGCAGGATGAACACTCATCACCATTTCAGAAGAGGAAGAGTGATGACACGACCCATCCCAATTCCCCCCGGGATTACCATGGAATGTGACGTGCTCCCGTCTGACAAGAGGCGCCAGACAAGGGATAACCGATTGCCATTGCCCAAAAGGGCTTCCAGAGTGCGTAAGGATCGATGGAGGAGGTGTGCGATGCTCAAGTCTCTGCTGCAGTCGTATCCGGAATCAACCTGAAGGGCATTGAAAACAAAAGCTGTGAGTGGACGAAAATAAACAAGTCTGTTTAAAACATTTATAAGACATTTATGCCCCTCCGTAAAATCATATGCATGCACCAAAACCAATAATCCCATATTTATTTAGAAATAACCATTAGGGCCTTAGCCCGGAAACCAAAGCATAGTTTCAATTTCCAAAAGTAAATCCAAGAGTGATTTCATAATTCCAGTAATAGGAACCATAAGGCATATAATATAAACCATAACCATTATTTTAGCCACTGCACTATACGCTCCAATCCGACATCCCTGATGTCTGACGTCCCTGACGTCAATAAGGTCACAATCACAAGGCTACGCGTGCCACTCGGGTCTCAATTTCCGAGTTCAATCCCCGAACCCCGTTCGGGTACAGCATCCCCGATGCTTAGCGTCATAGACGCTGGACGTACTAGACGTCCGTGACCTCTCCGGGGTACCTCATCCGGAGGAGACAATATAATATGGAAGGATCTATACAGTGCAGTACCAAATACATTTTATAGATATCCACATGCAAAACATATAGGTATACATAGATAAAATCCGGACCATTCGTTACGTTTCATCAAACGGGTCTCATGCCCAAATACCGTGAAACGTGCCATAACCGAAATATCATCAAAACCATTTATAGATTCCAGCATGTGAACATATATAAAATGTAAACCAGAAAACATTTATTCAATTCCATTTTAGGGTCCCCGACCCGCAATCACATGTAGAAATCAACTGGGCCCCTGGCCCGATTTCACAAGTTAACTGGGCCCCTGGCCCGATCCACATGTTAACTGGGCCCCTGGCCCGATTTCATAGTTCAACTGGGCCCCTGGCCCGACTTTACATTATTCAAGTTCGTAACCGTTTCATGAAATCATATCTAACCACATTTATGGAAATCGGTGCAAATCCAGAAAACCTCGGTTTTCGTGCAAATACGTAATTCACCTCGAAATACGTGAAATCATTTTAAATTCACCGATATCCAAAGTAAATCATTTAATCATAATTATAACAATCATAAAACAGTTATGCATGCATCGAATTTATGAAACCAATGTCCACTCACAGACCGTTTAACCGAGCGCCTCGATACTCGTGCCATAGGCCTTCCCGGGCCACCTCACTATCACCGGGACTCCCAATCCTGTTCAAATCAATTTAGAGGATCACTAACCTCATCATTAACATCCTATTCAAGTCCCGTAATTTTCCCGAATTTTTAAGTATTTTTAAATTGGATTTAAAACCTTCGGACATCCCGAACAATAACGAAACGGTGTCCGATCGACACGAAACCAATTCCAAAATGTTCGTTACAATGTATAGGGTAAAAGTCATGTTGATCATACCTCGGGATTCGCACTCACGCGCCCCCACGCGCCACCGCAAGCGGCTGCGCGTGGAAGCCACGCGCCTGCTACAGTAACCCGCACAGTCATCCCTCTCACCCGTTTGTCTGTAAAACGGGTCGTTTAACCCGCGAGCAGACCCGGTTCAAATCCTACCAATTCGACGTTAAATCCTTCAATTGAACATTCACACGGCTTAGTTACAAGTCTAATTAGAGGTCTATGGACTTAATTACAAACGACATTACCTATAACCCCACGATCACAGTTGATCATTCGAAGGAGCTCCGGCCATTGTTCATCCTTCGAAAATCATCAAACCTTCACGATTTCGTTCAATTGATCCACCAGTAAGCTGCAATGAACTAAGAGAAACATTTCCCCTCCATCAATTGCGTCGTTTGATCACTCATTGATCACGACTCAACCTCGACTCAAGCTTTCTGTTACCAGACCCGTTCAGAGCCAATTCGGCCTCGATTCTTCTCGTTTTTGATCTGGTTCCACTCGTCTCCACCTCAGGAAGCTGTTTCCAAGCTTCAAATCGATCATCACGGCTCAAATCTTCCAATTTGATTTTCCCTCCCAATTTTCTAAAACCCGAATTCCAGTTCTACAGCCAACCACAATCCCTCGTGTTTCCCTCGCTGAATTCGTCTCTGAATTCTCTCCAATTCGCACTCACGAGTTCAGCTGATGGAGAGGAGATTAAGGTGGAAAGAATTTGTGTTTTGGGTTGTACACGGTTAAGGAAAACAGAAGAGAATTATTGGGAAATAAAAGGATAATTAAATAAAATAAAATTAAAACATCATCATTTGGTCTCCCCCAAAATCATGGATCCATGTTTGTGCCTGATTTTAAGGGATGAGTGACACTTGTCACTCATCCAAGTGTGTCCAGTCACCGGGTACTGTTCATATTAAAATATCATTTAATTCCCGGTTCGTTCGGTTAACCGAGCCCGATTCCGTGACCATAACTTCGTCGTACGAAGTCCGATTTCGGCGTGCCGCCTGTCGTTGGATTCGCATCGACGAAACCTACGTAACGGTCCTTGGCCCTCGGCCATCGGACATCCCGGTCAAAAAGTCAACATTTCCCTATATATCGTCCAAATTACGAAAATGCCCCTGGACTTCCGTACATCATAACTTTCACCACGAACGTCGGAATCGAACGTGCCACCTGTCTATGAACTCGTGACGTCCCGAACTACGTCACGGTCATCGGTCAAAGTCCATTTGACCATCCGAAATAAAAGTCAACGTTTTGCCCACACCCAGGGGCAAAACAGTCATTTTGCACCATTCGTCCGAAACGCTCAACTAATCCCAGATTAGTAAATCACAATTAAATATCATTAAATCCCGATATTCGGGACGGGTCGTTACAAGTGAGGCATAATCTTCCCTCGCGACGATCCCTTGATTATCCAAGCGACAATTGCCAACTATGACGTAGGTCAAATACTCGTGGATATTGGAAACTCAGTCAACGTCCCTTTTCATGTAAGCTTTCAACAAGGCATGCCCAAAGGACAACTTCGCGCTGCCAAAAATTGATCTCCTGGTGCATGCCACTATAGATTACGAGCTTCTCAAACTTCATCGGAGCCTATACAAGCTACAATCAGATCAGGATGTACCCGGATGGTCAAATCCATACCAACTTCTGCACTAACTGATAGGTCATAATTTATGCATGTTTTATCCATGATTTAATGCCATTTTACTTATGTTTTGTTAATATTTCGTTCTATGCAATTGGAGAAAATAATAGATTTTGTGAGAAATGTTTAGATAAAAAATATCTTGGAATTACGAGAATTTGGGCGAAAGAATCACCTAAATCGGAGTTAAAACAAAGAAGTTATGAAAGAAAGAAGATTGCACAAGAAATTCGGTGGCTATCCACCGAATGAAAAAATGGGCATGCGAGTTACTGTACAACTGGACCAAATCAGTAAGCGCTTACCGAACCGCCTTACTGAGTCGCGCGCGTCCTGAAGCTGGCTTTTCCCATTCGGTGCACTTCCACCGAAATCCCTTCACAGCAGCCCTAGCGCATTGACCAGCGTTGGCCACGTCCTTTGACTGCCCAAATTTGGTAGTTAACCACTGAAAATGATCATGTAGCTTTATTCCGTGATTTTTCTATTTTTTAGGATAATTCCAACTTTTTTCACACCTAATCTCCATATTGTATAAGGATTTTAGTCCTATTTCCTTTTGAATTTTTATTTCCAATTTCTTTACTTGTAGGAAAGGTTTTAATTAGATTTCTTAATTATTTAGGAAGTCTTTTCCTTATAGAATTTAATTGTAAACTCCTATTTTTAAGGGGATTAATTATTCTCTTATAAATAGAGGTGGGTTTATGAAGGGACATCCAATTTACCTCTTAAGGTCCCAAAACTCTGCTGAAATTTCTACTTAAATTTTATACACTATTAGCCGCAATTTTCCTTGTGTTCATGCTTTTGGATTTGATTCTTACACCTTGATTGTGACGTGACGCTTGGGAGGAGAAGAAGTGTTTGTGCCACTTCTCTCACGCATCATTCATCTTAGTATTTGTGTTTCTCAATCCCTTATCTCTTTATGTTTTATATGAATTCAATTATGTTGTTTGTTAACTTAGTTATGCGTGAGTAGTTTCCTTTAGGATTAGGGCTGTTTGAAGCCCTAACCATGTTAGTTCATAATTAGATTTCTGGCTGTTGATTATGGTTGTTACATATGCCTGGATTTGTTGGATTACTATGCTTCATGAACTCAATTTATGCTTGTAAGTTTGATCACCTTATTTGCGTATAATTGTTGATGTAATTGCTTAACGGATCATCTCGATGTTTGTGTTCACCCTGCAATTTGTAACATCACGTTTAAGGGGGGGACTCTTATTCGTAATCTAAACTCATGACTCCATAGGTATGCACATCACTTTTCTAGGGATAGTATAGTGTCATTAAATCTTCTTTATATTTCATGCATTATCACGCACTATCGGAAATAGGTGTTTAAGGGCGGGTACATCACGCTTAAACATGCAATCTAAGAGAAGATAAATGTTTGGGGTGAGCCTTAGACGGACCCTTGCATGGGCACTTAATTCAGATACATGCATAATTAATCTAATCAACGAGATCTAAGGAGAACTATAATTGGTAAAGGTGGATAACATGTCTTAATTCGTCCTAATCATCCAAGTAACTTTCAAATCAAGTTTTCATCATTGTTCACTTTGTTTTCTTCATTTAATCTCGCCATCATCATCACTCAAAAAACCCCAACGCTTTTGTACTTTTTAATCAAGTTACCTAACTCTAAACTAAGTGGATTCACGTTGAACAAGTCCTCGAGGGATCGACCTTTGCAAACCTACTATACTCGTGATACGATTTTGTGCACTTGCAAAGTATTACATTAGGAGTTTATCATTCATAATTTCTTGGTTGATAAATCTTCTATCACCAACCTTGGGCTACAATGTCATGCCATTCGGACTGAAGAACTTCAAAGTGACATACCAACGCTGGTGAACTTCTTGTTCGCCGATTAGATCGGGAAAACCATGGAAATCTATGTGGACAACATGCTGGTCAAGAGAAAAACGAATGCAGATCATGTCACCAATCTCCACAAGATGTTCCAGGTACTCAAGAAGTACTAGATGAAGCTCAACCCTTCCAAATTCATTTTTGAAGTCAAATCTGGAAAATTCCTTGGCTATATGATCAGTGAGATAGAAGCAAACCCAGAGAAGATCAAGGCCATCCTTGATATGCAGCCTCCACGCACCATCAAGGAAGTCCAAACCCTAACTGGAAGAGTGAAAGCTCTCACCAGGTTCATATCCAGGGTAACAGACAAGTGCCTCATATTCTTCATAGTCTGAAAACCTAGGGGAAGACCATTAACTACACCACTGACTACGACAATGCGTTCAGCACACTAAAGAAGTACATGGGCAGGGCAACCATACTCGCTCTGCCAGACACTAGAGAGCATCTCACCGTATACCTTTCAATTTCCACCTTAACCATCAGCTCAGTCTTAATCAAGATGAAGGACGAAGCAGAGCATCCAATCTACTACGTGAAAGAAGCATTTTAGGACACAAAGAACAGATACTGTGACCTAGAGAAACTCGCTATTGCCTTAGTCACCACGGTGTGAAGGCTTAGGCCCTACTTTCAGGATCATCAAATCCTAGTCTTGACCAAAATTCCACTCAGGCAAGTCCTCCAGAAGCTAGACACATCTGGAAGACTGATAAAATGGGTAATCGAGCTCAATGAGTTCGACATCACCTATTATCCCCGATCTTCCGAGAAGGGTCAGGCAATCGCCAATCTTCTCTCTGAATTCACCTACTACACATCCCAGTACATGCCAGAAGATTCAGCAATTATCACCCCGCCACCAGCTGCACCACGACAGGTGGAGAACACTTCCCCGCCACTGGGCAAGTCAAAGCCAATTTGGACCCTCGACGTGGATGGTTCTAATTGTCTGGTTCCTCAAACATGCAAAACTACTTGGCGATCAGAATGAGGCCAATGCATCAAATGACAATCGACCTAGTACACAATTTCCCATGATAATTTGTACAGGCGCGGATTCGACGTGCCTTTCTTTAAGTGCCTACCAGTAGATCAGGGATTTTCAGTCCTCAAGGAGAACCAAGAAGGCATATGTGGCAACCATTCAGGGCCCAAGTTCCTACCCCACAAGGCCTTCCGTTAAGGTTACTATTGGCCAACCATGCATGAAGATTCGATCGCTCTTACGCAGAAGTGCAACCAATACCAGAAGTGTAACGACCCGTCCTGGAAATCGGGATTAGATTAGTGGTTAATGACGGATTAGTGAGGTTAATCGGTGATTAGCTGGGTGATTTCGGACGGACGGTGCGAAATGACAATTTTGCCCCTGGAATTAGGCGAATGGTTGACTTTTGGTTCGAGCGGTCAACTGGACTTTGACCGATGACTGTGACGTAGTTCGGGACGTCACGAGTTCATAGACAAGTGGCACATCCGATTCTGACATCCGAGAGGGAAATTATGATGTTCAGAAGTTCAAGGGTAATTTGGTAATTTAGTTAAAAAGGGGCAATTTGTTGACTTTTCAAACGATATGGACTTTTCACGTAAATCGAGGATCATTAGGTAGGTCTCGATCCCCTGAGTATAACGACATGCGACATGCTATCATCGGACGTAGGTAGATTCGGATTTTGGTCTAAAACCACTAAGGGAAAAATGGTAATTTTGGAAGGTAAAGGCATTTTGGTCACTGTTACATTGGGATTTGTGCCCAGTAATACTGGGACATATGGCTGCCTTGGGGAAGTGTGTCCACAGAGAGTTGGACACCTGGTCCTCTCTGGATGGTCGTGGAAGGTGACACATTGTTTCACAAAATTTAAAAGGGAATTGTTAGTGTATGGGTTAGACTGAAGAAAAACAGAGTACTAAGCATGCCGTGAGAAACCCACCCTACTTCTTCCTTCGATTTTCAGTAAGTGCTCCTGGCTGGGGAAGGGAATGGAGAAAAGAACTTGAGCTAATGATGAGGGAGGCCACGGCGGCGGAAGGAGGTACAAAACCGTGAGTCCCCTGTTTGATTGTGTTATTAATGAAGTTTGATTTCGAGGTTGGGGACTGAATTGATTAATTGGGCAATGTTCCTAAGGTTGTTAGGAGGCCTTTGAGCTCGATTTGGAGACCCGCCGTGGACGGTGGTCGTGTAACCCGAGAAGTGACAGCTTGAAAGTAAACATGGCAATTTGTGATCCATTGCTTAATGATCGAGGGTGATGATTGAAACCTATTGCTGGAGGTCCCAGAAATCGGTTTAGGTCGAGACCTAAGCTTGTGGCAGCCGGGAAGGTGGAAACTGGAAATGGAACAGGGATCCATCGTATGCCGATTTGCAAGGTAATCAACCGACCTTATTTTCACGTTTAAATTAACTAGATCAGTCATCGATGATTGTATGAACCTAATAGAAGAAAACAGAATGAAATTGGACTAGAATTAGACAGAAAACCGCCCACGCCGGTTCAGGATTGGACCGAGTCGGCCTGGACCGGTTCGAACCCAGTTTGGCCAAGGTTGAAGATAATCTCTGCAGGCGCGTGAGTCCCACGTGCAACCCCTTTGGGTGGTGCGTATGGGCGCGTGGCACAGTTTTTGAGGATGGTTCCAACACGACTTTTAAAGTATTCAATATAACAAACATTTTGGCGTTGGTTTCGAGTCGATCGGACATCGTTTCGATATGTTTCAGGATGTCCGAAAGTTTTAGGGCTCGGTTAAAAATAGTTAAAAATTCGAGAAAATTACGGGGCTTTAGTATGAACATTATGAAGTAGTTAGTGACTTTATTATGGGATTTGGACAGGTTTGGAAAAGCCGGTGATAGTGGATTAGTCGGGAAAGCATAAGTGCGAGTGTATCGAGGCGACGACGCTAATGGTCTGTGAGCGGACTTTGCTTTCAAACTTATGATGCATTCATATATGTTTTTATATGTATTCTATACGTGATTTCTATATTTGTGAATTGATATTGATGATTTACAATTTTGCACGGATTTCGAGATAAATACGTGTTTGCACGTTTTACGAGCTTACGATTTATACTATGATTTGACCAAGGTTTTAATGATTTTATTTTGGGATTTGAAATATGATTTGATTTCAATGATTTAAAATGGATTTTGAAAAGTGATTTCGGGCTTGAAGCCCAGTTCAAAAAAGTGGTTTTGATGAACGTGATTTTGGGTTTTGGAATTGGATTTCAGGATGACGATTCGGGATTCGATTTTGGAACTTGAAAGTGGATTTCTAGATTTGGGTTCGGAATGGTTATTCCGGATGCTAGCTTACGGAATGACGGTTTTGGATTCGGATTTGGAAATGGATGATGGATATGATTCTGGATTTGGATTCGGGATGCTGATTTCAGATTCGGCTTGGAATTCGAAATGGTGATTTCGAATTCGGATTTGCATATGGATTTGGAAATGGTTTTAAATGGTTTTGGATTGGATTTGCTGAATCTGGTTATTGGGTTTAAAGACCCGGATATGATATGACGAGGGTGGTCCCGGATTGAGTTTAAAGACTCGGATATTGTGATTTCCCCTATAGGCCTATTGAGTTTAAAGACTCTGGAGTTTAAAGACTCGGATAGATCCTGCAGGTTCGATGGATGGAAATGTGTTTATAAATGTATTTTGGATTTCGATGAGAACTTGATAACGATGGTTTTCAAGGATGGTTTTCCGATGTTTTGGGCAATGACCCAGATGTTATGGATTTTGATGGTTTTGGGCTAAGGCCCGGGATTTGAGAAAAAGAAATAAGTTCGGTTTTCATAATTGAATATGAAACGGTTTTCTGACATGAGTTGATTATGCATGCATTGGTTTTTAAAATGAGGGTATAAATGTACTTTTCTTATAACCTGTTTTCAAAACTTATCCTTTATTTTTGTCCACTCACAGTCTTTTGTGTTTTTGATACCCTCCAGGTTGTCGCGGTGCGGGCTATTGGTCGAAAGAGACAGAGACATCACACACATGATCCACAGTAGAGTCTGCGCGCTTTGGGAGGTCCAGTAGTTTGAAATGGGTCGTTTGGGAATCCCTTGTTTGACTTACGTATCACATGGAGGTTAAACATCGGTTTAGCCTTCGTGTCACGCGTAAGTTAGACAGGAGCATGACTTAACCCTTAATCCCGGGGGATTGGGGGTGAGTCGTGTCAAGAAGTTTGCCTCTATTCCTCACCTACATGCCAAATGCCTAACTTCAATGCTTAGCCCTTGGCCATTTTTGCAATGAAGACTTGACCTCATCGGCCTCGTGTCGAGGGGCAAGGGAGGAGTTAAACATGTTTTGTAGCCGTCGACTACTTCACCTAATGGGCAGAAGAAAAATCATTGAAGACCATTACTTTCGCGCATATCGAAGGCTTCATCTACTAGAATATCATATATCGTTTAGGCATCCCACACACAATCGTGACAGACAATGGGAAGTAGTTTGACTGTGCTCGCTTCTACAACTTCTGTAACTTCTACCAAGTCTACGGAATCAAACTCTGCTTTACTCTGTCGCTCACCCACAAGAAAATGGCCAAGTAGAAGTAGTCAACAAGTTGCTTAAGTACAACCAGAAGACTCACCTAGACGAGGATTCCAAGAGCAAGTGGTCTGACATCCTCTCGGACGTTCTATGGTCTTACCGAACATCCTATCAAACGTCAACCAATGAGACACCGTTTGCAATGGCATTCGGTACTAAGGTCGTCGTACTGGTGGATATTGGTGAAACCTTCCACCGAGTGATCTCTTACAATCCAGACGAGAACAAAAAACTCTTCACTCTCAACCTTGATCTTATATAAGAGCATCACAAACAAGGAAACCCTCGCAACATGGCTCACAAACAATGCATCGCATGCTACTACATCTAGGGTCAGAATTAGAAGCTTTAAGGCTGGGGACTGGGTCCTTAGAAAAATCATTCCAGCAACTAAGGATCGAGAAGATGGAATATTTGGCCCTAAATAGGAATGACCCTACCTAGTGTGCAAGGCGATATACACCTCACCAAAGCACTACCGAACCAACAACACTTGGTTAAAAAAATCACCTCAAATGAACTCATACATATATGCCAATAGGTAAAACATAATTGGAAGGACCCAAACACTTACGTGAGCTTGTTCAGCTATGACATTCGCATATTGATCGAGAAGGGTGGCTGAGCTCATCTCCTCAATCTCGGAGAGCCCCAACTACGAGTTGAGCACCAAGGCATTAACCACAAGCACGATGGTTGGATACATGCAGTTTTTGACCTCTGCCTAGCTCTCATCGACCTTGGATGACCAAACCACATCGGCAGTGTCAGCCAGCTCAGCAAAGTACAACTAAAGACCATGTGTGAAGATCATCTTCTTGAGCGGTGTCGAAGTGTCCCTCCTTGGAAGATCGAGCCTAGGCTCCTTGGATACCTTGTCCTTCCCACTCTTCATCGTCCTGATCTCAGCCACTTTCTTCTTGTGCCGATCCACACCCTCTTCCTCGATAGGCTCTTGGGTGGGTGCCCGTTGCTTCCTCCTTGACTCCATCAATTTTTGTCACTGAAGCAATGCTCGGCCGACCTCACCCTCTCTCGGCTAATTTTGATTCAGCAGGGGACTCCCCTCAGATCCAGCGGTCGACCCCTCACCACTCGTCTGAACCTCTTGCCGATTACCTTTTGCAGGCTTAGGCCAATTGGTGATCGTCTTTTATTTCAGCCCATGCTGGGCTGAGACATCATCTTTAGACTTCTGGGCTTTCCCCCCATCAGATGATACTTCTCAATTGTATCTTACATCTTCTTGACACACACCGCTTCCACTCCCTGGATGAACCGTAAATCCAAGCAACATATTCACGTCAACGCCAATCGGCAAGCACATAACTTATGGCCAATCGGAAGTTGATCAAGTTGTCTAGCAACCTTAGGATGAAATGGCTACACTCAAATTCACTAAGGGCCCGCTGAACAATCTTGCATGCTTGTTCTTCCTCGGTCGAGCAACCTCCTTTGAAGACAAGCAGAAGGATCATTTTCTAAATCGGCAAACTATCAACATACAACGAACATTTTCAATCGGTGGGGACCACAACCTCCTGATTGGAAGTGAGTCACAATCCTATCTCTGACTCAACTCACATCGCCTTCCCAAATATCAGACACCTAGCCGAACCGATGCCTCCAACTTTTTTGTGAGGTCGATATGTCTGTGATGAATGCCACTCGCACCAACTTGGCCACACATTCCACCTGCACCCATCTTTACCTATTGGTCCGCCGTTCAAATTTATACAAGTATAAAATTTAGCTCTAATGCGGCTTAGGAATATTACATAATCAGAAGGCCATATAAACGTTGATCAGCGTGATCCAGCCATTTACATTCAGTTGGTCGACTACCATCTTGCCCCAAGCCAAGATATCCTGAATCCACAGATGCAACGGCATTCGAACCCCATGTTTGAAGCAGTCTACATAAAATAGTATCAATCCATCTGGTGGCTCACTCGGCCTTGCTCCAATTAGTGGCAAAGTCATCATAATCCCTGGCGGCACATTATACAACTCTCTAAACCTATCCAGGTTAGCCTATCGAATGGTATTAACTTCATAATCCACTGCATAGGGAGACTTAATGATCGGAATGGCCAGAGGTGGCCTTTTCTTGGCATCTAACTTTATCTCAGAGCTACCCAACATTTAACCTTCTTCTCGTCCACTACCCAACTCGATCACCGACATAGGCAACATCGAAGTTTCACCAATATCAACCCTTCTCCACTCTTCTGCTTATTGCACTTATCAGCATTACCACTGTAAAACCCGTGGCTTGGGAAGAAAGAATGATGAGTAATCCCACATTGCTCGAGGAGGGAAAGTTGAAGTGCCATATATATGTGAGCATTTCTCTTCTTACCACGAGGTCCTCTAGGATGGGATCTCGGGAACAATATCGTGAGGGCGGGGCCCAAAGCGGACAATATCATGCTAGGGGGAGTCTATCGTTTCTCAACTATGATACTAGAATAGGCCTTCTAGGATAAGATTCCGGGAACAAAACCGTGCGCGTGGGGCCGATGGAATCGGTGGGGTCTAAAGTGGACAATATCTTGCTATGAGGAGTTTACCGTTGTGCAACTCTGATACTAAACTAGGCCTCTTAGGAGTGAGATTCCCAGGGACAAAACTGTGTGGGTGGAACCCAGTCACAGACAATATCGTGTTAGGGAAAGGCCTTCTAGGATGGGATCCTAGGAACAAAACCTTACAAACGAGGCCGGTGGAACTAGCGGGGTCCAAAGTGGGCAATATCTTGCTTGAAGAAGTCTACCGTTGCGCAAATCTGATACTAGATGAGGCTTATTTAGAGTAGGACTCCTAGGGACAAAATTGTGCGGGTGGGACCCACTCACGGATAATATCGTGTTAGGGATAGGGGAATTCTCTAACTAGACTAGGCCTTTTAGGAGCTCATAGACTTTAGATTCCTTTGTAACTCCAAAGTTAAGCGAAGTTGGGCTGGTGCAATCCTAAGATGGGTGACCCACTGGGAAATTATGCGTGAACTCCTAGGAAAAAAATCTTGCGGGTGGGGCCAGTGGGACCGATAGAGCCCAAAAAGGACAATCTCGTGCTAGGAATAAAGGATTCTCTTACTTAGTTTGAGAGCTCACTGGTTTTGGGTTCCTTTGGAACTCTAAAGTTAAGCGAGGTCGGGTTGGAGCAATCTCATGATGAGTGATCCACTAGGAAATTACACGTGAGTTCCCAAAAATAAAGTTGTGAAAATTAGGCCCAAAGCTTACAATAGTGTGCTAGAAGAGTCGGGTCGTGATAGAATGATATCAAAGCTGGACCCCGACCGGAAGTGTGCTAACGAGGATGCTAGGCCCCAAGGTTAGTGGATTGTAAGACCCGTGGCTTGGGAAGCAAGAACATTGACCAATCTAACATCACTCAGGGAGGTAAAGGTGAAGTGTCTTATATGTGTGGGCATTTCTCTTCCTAGTACGAGGCCTACTGGGATGGGATCCCGAGAACAAAAATGTGTAGGCGGGGACTAGTGGGATCAGCAGGGCCGCATAAAGTGGACAATATCTTGCTAGGGGAGTTTCCGTTACGCAACTCTAATACTAGAATAGGTCTTCTAGGATGGGATCGTGGGAACAACACTATGCTAGCAGGGGCGGTGGGACCTGCGGGGCCTAAAGTGAACAATATCTTGCTAGATGGAGTCTGACGTTGTACAACTCTGATACTAGATGAAGCCTCTTGGGAGTGGACTCCCATGGATAAAACCGTGTAGGTGGGACCTAGTCACGAACAATATCGTGCTAGGGAGAGGGGAATTGTAACACCCCGGAAATTCGAGGATTATAATAATGTAATTTAATGTATGAATTGACGTTCTTACCCATGTGATTGGTATGGCCAAACTATTGACTTTTTGATTTAATGTAGTTTGGGACGTCACGAGTCCATAAACAGGTGGCACGTCGAATTTGAACGATCAGGGTAAAAGTTATGACTATCGGAAGTTCATGGGCATTACCGTAATTTGGACTTTTAGGGCGAAAATGTTGAATTTTCGTTTAGCAACTAATTTTCACATGACTCAAGGACCGTTAGGTAGGTCTCGATGTCCTGAGTCCGTAGACAGCCGGCACGTCGAAATCGGACTTCGTATGGCTGAGTTACGGGTCTAGAAAGTGAGGGGCAGTTTGGTAATTATTTGAATCAGGGGCATTTTGGTCTTTTTGCCCTGGTTACTGTAGCAACCGCGGGGGAACCGTGGACGGCACCACCATGTGCGGTGGTTCAGTGTGCAATTGTTTATACAATTGTGTGCTGGAAAGAAAGGGCTGTCTATTGCTTTAGAACGTGGGCTGAACCATCCACCCTACACTGTCGAATTGATTAATGGGATTCGAAGCTTTTTCGGGGAACAAAATTCAGTGGACAGTGAGGCTTCCACGAGCCTCTGGTGTAACGCCCCGTAAGTTCTGAAAATGTAATATTATAAAATATTGAATAAAATGACGTTTTTACCCTTGTGATTCGTATGGTCAAATTGTTGACTTTTTGATTGGAGGGTCGAACGGACGTTGAGTGATGACCGTGACGTAGTTCGGGACGTCACGAGTTCATAGACTGGTGGCACGTCCGATTCGGACGCTCGAGGCGAAAGTTATGATGTTCGGAAGTTCAGGGGCATTATCGTAAATTGGACTTATAAAGGGAAAAGGTTGACTTTTTGTTTGACAATTGATATCCACATGATTCGAAGACCGTTAGGTTCGTCTCGAGGTCCCGAGTACAACGACAGGCGGCACGCGCGAAACGGACGACGGATGACCGAGTTACGGGTCACGGAAGTTGGAGGGCATTTTGGTAATTTTTGCCCTGAGGGCATTTTGGTCATTTCACACGGGGTACTGTTCACCACCGTGGAAAACAGAGCACGGCAGTGGTGTCTTGTGCGTTCAATTGTTTAAGGCTTAGTGGAAGGATCAGGTGCATTGTTTAAGTCAATTGAGGTAGTGGAAGCAGGATTGAGTGGCTCAGGTGCACGGTTGGACAGAGTTCAGGGCACGGGAGAGCATGAATTGGCCATGGCTTCTGTGTGCGTGGGAGACATTTTTAGAGAACCTCAGTTGGTCTCCCACGGGTTGCTGGCCGCTTTAATCGATTAGCTGACTTCCTTTGAGTCTGGGTGCTCATTTGGAGTCATTCGGCTGTGGAGAGACTGAGAGAGATTGAGAGAAAACCGCGAGGAAACAGTTCGGGTTTTTGGGGGGAAAACTCTGAATTCGATTTCTACAGCTTGAGAGACAAATCTAAACACGTAGGGAGTTTTCTGGGAGTGATTGAATCTCGACCGTGCAAGAACTGAAGGGTTTCGAGCACGGATTGCCCAAGAACCCAAGTTCCAGTTCGAAGGAAAAACCAGTTGGAGGGAAAATTGAAGATCAAATTGTGGGGACATTCGAGCTAAACTAAGGGCCGTTCTAGTCTTCTGGGAGCAAAAGGAAACCAACCACATCGATTTCGAAGGACGTCACTCACGAATTGGCCAAGAACTGAGCTCCCTGGTTCTGAGAATTTTCGAGCTTGAGGACGACGACTTCCAGGTAACGGCGAGTTCAATTGTTTGTGCTATTGTGTTCGTATAGGTCCCCTTAAGCTACTGGTGAAATTAATTTGAGAATGGAGTTAGTTTGGGTGAGTTCCAGAAGTCGACTTGTTCGACTGTTCGAGCTTGAGTTGGGTCGATTAGGTGTTTGTCGACGTTGATCATCAGCACAGACCTAAATTAACGGATTAGAGAAGATAATAGGATCAAAAACGAGAGGAATTGATTGAGAATTGAGCTTGAACTGGTCGGGTTGAGTCGCGGGTAATAGACCCGTTTATCAGTCTATCTGGGTAAGAACGAAGACACTGTAGCTTGGCGCGTGGCCTTCACGCGCAGCCACTTTGGGCGGCCCATGACGGCGCGTGCGATGTTAACTCCGATCACGGTCAACTTAGAAATTGTTCCTTTCAGTCTAATTAACATTTTACCTTTAGGATTCGAGTTGTTCGGGAGTCGTTCGGGATAATTTCGGGAGTCCGGAAGGTTAAGTCTCTAAGTTTAATTTCGCCGAAAAATCTGGGAAAATTAGGAAAAATCCTACGAGTTATTTTGGGATGTTTGTAACCCTTCTTGTACGTTTTTACAGACCCGGACACTTCTGAAGCTACGGAGGAGCGCGTGGGACGCGATTGACGCGTCCTAAGACTGTGAGTGGACTTTTTGATTTCTAAACTGGGCATGCATGACTATTTTTCTTGTTTATCTTATGGTTTTACATATGATTTTACGATGGTGATATGATATATCGATTTTGCATGTGAATTCGGACATAAGTCCTACTATGATGTGATATGATTTCGGAATGATGTTGGAAAACGGTTTGTGATGAATCCTGGTTTATTGTGTTTTAAAAACGGTTTTGGGTTTAAAGACCCGGTTGATTGTTGGATCTGGTTTTGGGTTTAAAGACCCGGTTTGTTGATGACGGGGGCGGGCCCGAAAATTGGGTTTAAGGACCCAGATTGAGTTTAAAGACTCGTGAGTTTAAAGACTCGATGTTTGTGATACCCCCGAGGCCTACTAATCATGTTTTGAGTTTAAAGACTCGTTGATATCCCGGGAAGACCTAATATTGAGTTTAAAGACCCGGATGGATCCAACGGCTTAACTGTGATTATTGATACACTTTTTACTTGATTTGTGCAATTGATGTTTCAAAATGACAGTTTCTGGAATCTGGTAATATTAAATGGTTTTACATGAGTTATGACGATTTTCTGTAACGTTTTCATGTGTTTTCGGAAAAAGTGTTTTCAAAGGGTTAATACGCGATTTCTGAATATTCGGTTATGCATGCGTGTTACAAAACTGGAGGGCGAACCCGCTTTCGGAAAAACTGTTTTCTGTAAAACTTATGTTTCGGTCCACTCACACTTTGTTGTTTTAAATTCCCTCCAGGTCGTGGTACAGGTGCGGGGGCAAGCGCCGAGGCAGAGGCGGAGGCATAAAGTTTTCCGTTGCGGAGTAGTTAGTTCACAGAGTAGGATTTGTTCTTTAACCTGTTTTGTATTATTATGCTCTGTGAAACTGTGGACTTGACGTCCAGTCGGATGTATTTGTTTAATCTCCCTGGTCTGACAATGGGTGTGTTGTAATATTAATTAGTTTTCCGGTCTTTTGGATTCGATTGTCAGACGGGAGCAGGATGCTTCCCGATTATCGAGGTGATAATCGGGGTGGGTCCTGTCAATTGGTATCAGAGCCTAGGTTTACGATTCATGTCTGGCACTCGGGTGTGCCTTGATTTTTATACTAACTTATGCCTCTTTCAGAGAAGGACGACCGGCCATGCCTCCGTGACGCGAACCCTCTCCACGACCTGATGGCGATGCCGAGAGTGCTTCGATCGAGCGAGCCCAGCGTCTTAGGGCTACGGTGTTTAGTGGTGGAGCAGATCCCGAGGATGCTCACCGTTGGATTTCTCGGTTTGAGCGGATTTTTGCTGTGATGCACTGTCCTTGTGATTGACCCGGTTGGATGATCACGGGTCGAATGGCCATTTAAGGATTTGATTTGGCTAATTAGTGTCTCAGAACTTAAATTGGAAGAATAATAAACATGTTAGGATCAAATTGGATTGAAATCGAGTAGGAATTGATGGGTAATCAACCGGGTCAAGCCGCGGGTGGCAGGCCCGTATTACAGATAAACGGGTGAGGGTGGTGACACTGTAGCTACAGTGTCAGGCGCGTGACTTTCACGCGCAGCCACTTTGGGCGGCGCGTGAGGGCACGTTGAGCCTCATCTCTGATCACGATCAACATGACTTTTGTTCCTCTCATCATTCTGAACATTTTTGGTGAATTAACCATGTTGATCTGAGATAGTTTTGATGGGTCAGTTTAGGGCCGGTTGTATCGGGAAACGTGTTGGACGGGTTCCCCGAGCCGGTTTCTGTTTTGGACTTTTTGGTTAAAATTTTAAGACTTGTAGTGACCCTTACGTGTGATTTGGACTGACAGGAATTGTACGATAATCCCGGTACAAGTTCGTACGCGCAGGTTCACCGCGAGATCGTACTGTGAGTGGGCCCGATTTCATTAAACACTTGCATGCTTAAATGTTTTCCGATTTACTTATATGTTCACATGCTGGAATCAAGAAATGGTTTTGATGATATTGAAATTATGGTTATGGCACGTTTCACGGTAATTGGGTTTGAAACCCTCTGATGAAACTTAACGTTCGGTTTGGATTTTATCTATGTATATATATGTTTTGCATGTGGATATTAATAAAATGTATTTGGTTCTGCACTGTATAGATCCATTCTTATGATATTGTCTCCTCCGGATGTGGTACCCCGGAGTGGTCATGGCGCATTTCTTGCGAGGGGTCATTCTACGGAGGAACCAGACCGTTAAATGACTCAGGAGCAGGATTGCTTATTTGACGTTAGGGACGTCGAGCGTCTAGGACGCTAGGCATTTGAGATGCCGTACCCGGACAGGGTTTGGGAATTGGACTCGGAATTGAGACCCGAGTGGCACGCGTAGCCTTGGGACTGTGACCTTATTGGACGTCAGGGACGTCAGACATCGGGGATGTCAGGATTGGAGTGTATAGTGCAGTGACTAAAATTATGTTTATGGTTTTATTACATGCCTTATGGTTCATATTATATGATTTATGGTTTAAAATTTTGATGCATGCATGTTTGGGAAAACGGAGGGGTAAATTATATGTTTTACTTATTAAACGGTTTTATAAACTTGAGTTTCGGCCCACTCACCCTTAATGTTTTGGTAACCCATCCAGGTCGTGCTACTGAGGTAGAGGAGGAACCTGAGGCTGAGGCATAGATCTACTTCTGCATACCTGAACCCCTGTTGGGTGGTTTACCCACAGGTTTATTTTAGAGTCGTGCTCGCAACTTGTAATTTTGGATTTCATCCCTTTTCTGACATCTGTTTAATTCGGATTTGATGTATAACTTTAATTTGGTTATTTATGCATTTTATGTTTTGAGGTTGAAATTGGTACGAATTTTGGGTGTTAGACGGGAGCAGGGCACGTCCCCTTTGTGGTCCATGTGGGATCGGGGCGGGTCCTGTCAGGAATTCTCTAACTAGACGAGGCCTTTTGGGAGCTCATTGCCTCTGGATTCCTTTGGAACTCCAAAGATAAGCAAAGTTGGGTTGGTGCAATCCCAAGATAGGTGACGCACTAGGAAGTTACGAATGAACTCCTAGGAACAAAATCCTATAGATGAGGCATGTGGGATTGACGGGGACTAGAGGGGACAATATCGTGCTAGGAAGAGGGGATTCTCTTACTTATACGAGGCCTTTTGGGAGCTCACTGGTTTTGGATTCTTTTGGAACTCCAAAGTTAAGCAAGGTTGGGCTGGAGAAATCCCAAGATAGGTGACCTAGTGAGAAGTTGGGCGTGAGTTCCCAGAAACAAAGTTGTGAGGGCTGGTCGAAAGTGAACAATATCATGCTAAGGGAGTCAAGTCGTGACAACCACTCTACTCAACACTTTGCCTCTGATCGGAACCTTGCCTCTTCTCGGCACCTCGCCCCTGCTTGGCACTACCACTTTGATCCACACATTTCCTCTGATTAGCACTTTGCCTCTAATCAGCAGTACCGCTCTAATCAACACTTTTTCCTTTTGAATCCCTTAAGGCTACATCTAAACTATCAATCGATGTAGATGAGGCAGAGTGAATTCTGGTCGACACGGACCCACTAGTGGATGACGAAATGCTCCTCTTCTTGACCCATCACTTGTCGAGGGGGAAGAATTACCAAAAGTTTTCGAGGATCTGGCCCCAAGTCCACTCGTTGACTCAAACTCTGACATATATAAGTGCAAAGTAGATGGGAAACTACGACTAAGCACACAACTAGTCCTACTAACAATTGAATAATTCAAAACAAAGGAAGAAATTTACCTTAAGTTTTCATTGATCAATAGAAAACTCTGAACATCAATCGGAAGTGACAGGACCCATCCCAATCCCCACGGGATTAACGCGGGATGACCCTGCTCCCGTCTGACACGAAGTGTCAAACAAGGGATATTTCCGACCTTTGCCCTCTCGTGCTATCAGAGTACGCCAGGATCCGGAGGAGGTATGTGATATCTTGGTCTCTGCTACAGTCCACATCCGCTGTCAACCTGAAGGGCAGTCAAAACATTAAAAGCTGTGAGTGGACAAAACAACCAGTTTATAAGAAGACATTTGTACCCTTCACAAAAAAGCATGTAACGACCCGTCCCGAGTATCAGGATTTAATATAAATTAATTATGGTTTAGAATGACTAATCTGGGATTAGTTGAGTGAAATCGGACGAAAAGTGCAAAATGACCGTTTTGCACCTAGGCGTGGGCAAAATGTTGACTTTTTGATTGGGCAGTCAAATGGACTTTGACCGATGACTGTGACGTAGTTCAGGACGTCATTAGTTCATAGACAGGTGGCACGTTCGATTCCGACATTCGAGGAAGAAGTTATGATGTTCGGAAGTCGAGGGGCATTTTGGTAATTTGGTTAAAAAGGGGCCAAATGTTGACTTTTGACCCGGGAGGTCCAATGGACGAGGGCCAAGGACCGTTACGTAGAGCAAGTCGATACGAATCCGTAGACAGGCGGCATGCCGAAACCGGAGATTAGACGACGAAGTTGTGGTCACGGGAACGAAATCGATTAACCGAACGAACCGAGGTTTCGATTAAAATAATATTAAAATAATGAATAGTGACTGTTGATTGTGGATGCTTGGATGAGTGACAAGTGTCATCCATCCCTTATTCTGAGGCCTAAAATCTGCTCCAAGTTTTGCGGAAACATCATCATCATCATCACCATTAATCATTTTTCATCATTCATAATCAACACATTTAGTCTTCTTCTGTTTTCTTTGAACCGTGACCAACACAAAAACAGAGTATGAGAGATGAGAGACTTGTGTCTTCTCCCACAACTGATTTGGAGAGGAAAACTGAGAGATTAAGGAGACTAAGTTAACAGGGGAAACACGAGGGACAGTGAGGGTGCTGGAAACTCAAAAATCGAATTTTGGAAATTTTTGGTGGGGGGGGGGGGGGGAATCTGAAATTCAAGCTTGGAGCCTTGAGGATCGAAATTGAAGCTTGAGGTAGCTTCCTGGGGTCATTACGAGTCGATCCACATCAAGAACGAAGAAATTTGATGGCTAATTGGCTCTGAACGGACTTGACGACAGTGAGAAAAATCGAAGGTTGGGTCGTGATTCTATAGAAACTAAACGATGAAATTGGACTCGAAAATGAGTTTCTCATGGTCCAATAAAGCTTCTGAGTGGATCAATTGGAAGAAATCAGATGACATTGATGAATTTCAAAGGTTGAACAGTGCTCAGGTGTTCTTCGATGTTCATCTTCGAATCGTTGGATTTAAGGTAAGGTTTTGTACAATTAAGTTTACAGACCTATAATTAGACTTAAAACGAATCTGTTTGAATGTTTAATTGAAAGGATTGAGGTTGAATTGATAGAGAACTGGTCGGGTCGTCTCGCGGGTTGCAGGACCCGAATTGCAGAGAAAACGGGTTGGGACGATGACATTGTAGAAGGCGCGTGGGTTTCACGCGCAACCACTCACGAGGGCGCGTGATAGCTCGTCGGTACGAATATCGAGGTGAGGTCAACATAACTTTTGTCCTGTCTAATGTAACGAACATTTTGGGATTGGTTTCGTGTCGATCGGACACCGTTTCAATATTGTTCGGGACATCCGAAGGTTTTAAATCGAGTTTTAAAATAGTTAAAAATTCGGAAAAATTACGGGACTTTGATAAGAGGTTAATGAAGAGGTTAGTGACCCTCTAGTGTAATTTGGACAAGTTTGGAAGTCCCGGTGATAGTGGTGTGGCCAGGGAAGGCCTATGGCATGCGTATCGAGGCGCAGCGTTGTAACGGTCTGTGAGTGGACTTTGGTTTTATAAATTCTATGCATGCCTAACTGTGTTATATGTTTTATTCACATGATTTCTATGATGGTGTTTGTGATTATTGATTTCACGTATGTTGCACATATTTCGAGGTATTTTCCGTATTGCACGTATATCGAGGCTAACGGTTTTATTGTGGTTGTACGTGCTTGTGGTTTTATGTATAATGTGATAAATGGTTTTGAAATTGGAAATATGAATCGGGCATGAGACCCAATTGTTTTGGAAACCTCGGACTTGGAGTCCATTTGAGTTACGTAATCGGGCCGGGGGCCCAGTTGCTTTATCAAATCGGGTCAGGGGCCCAATTGTTACGAAATCGGGCTGAGACCCATTTGAGTTATATTATCGGGCCAAGGGCCCAGTTGATTTATGAAATCGGGTTGTGGGCCCAGTTGGTTTACGAAATCGGGCATGAGGCCCAGTTGGTTCATAAATGTGATTTCGGGTCGGGGACCCTAAATGAAATTGTGATGTTTTATGGAGATTTCGGGCAGGGCCATTGAGATGTTTTGAAATGACTTGTAAAAACTGTTTTCCATATACCATCTTAATACAAACATATATGATGGTCTCCTCCAGGTGTCTGGGACATTGGGGAAGTCACGGTGCATTGTCTGTGATGGGTCATTGCACGGAGCTACCGGACAGTATAGTGACTCAGGTGCAGGATTGCTATAATTAGACGTTTGGGACGTCAGACATCTGGGATGTCAAAGATATTGACCCGGAGAGACCCTGGGCAGCACGCATCGCTTATTACCGTGAGATATGACGTCTGGGACGTCAAGCGTCTGGGACGCTGGTATCTGAGATACCGGAGATGGTTATGTGGTAAATATGAACTTATAAATCTATGAAATGGTTTTTCTTTTAAAATTGTGTTTATGGATTTGGGCAGTGACCCACTTGGTTATATAATTACAGATTTGGTATTCTACACTTTTTGGGCTGAGTTCCCACACTTGGTTTTGGATTACGGTTTCTGGGCTAAGGCCTTTTGATTACTGATTTTCGAGGCATGCATACGTTTTGATGAAGGGCATAAATGTCTTTATGTAATGTGTTTTATGAACTCCTTTATTTTCGTCTACTCACAGCTTTTATTGGTTTTAATGCCCTTCAGGTTGATCACGGATGCAACTGCAGGAGAGATTGGGACGTCGCATACCTCCTCCATCGATCCTTGCGCACTCTAGAAGCCCGAATGGGCAGTGGCATTAGGTTATCCCTTGTCTGACACTTCGTGTCAGACGGGAGCATGGCGCATTCCACGGTAATCCCGAGGGGATTGGGATGGGTCGTGTCAAAGCATGCATGCATTCGAAAACCATTTAACCAAATGGAACCATCTGTGGGAACTAAGCCCAAAACCATAATCAAATCAAATATACGCGTCGCTGCCCAAATCCATAAGGGACTCAGCCCAAAACAATCATGAAATAGACCATACTGGCCACTGCCCAAATCCATAAGAAACCAATAAGGGACTCAGCCCAAAACCACCATGAAACCAAGTACACGAGCCACCGCTCAAATCCTGTGTAACCATACATCACATATCACATCTCATATATACATATAATTCACACAACCAATCCTGTCACGGTTTCCAAAGCTACGCGCGTGCTACCCAGGTCTCAATCCGAGTCTTCTCAAAGTCAAGGTCAATGTTCGCAGACCACTGATCCTACCCGAGGTTATAGTAACCATAGCCTTCCTGAGAGTAAGGAACCCAAATGGGGGTGACTCCACTCAGTGGGTGCTCCGTGACTACTCCGGGGTCCACCCAGGCCAACGACCCTCCCCGAAGGAGATAATATAAGTAAAGGAAGGTATATGAACATATATATACATAACACAAACATTCATGCCCGGTTCCCCTGAACCGTCATGATCCATATATATACATATATGTAATATCCTCCATGCCCGGTTCCCATAAACTGTCATGTACCATAATAACCTTTCCAGGGTTCATGCTGGTTCCCATAAACCGCCATGAACTTGGAAATCCATCTAGGGTCCCTGACCCGAAATCATCAATGTAAAACAACTGAGTCTCGTGCCCGAACATATGACATCAGCTGGGCATCCTGCCCGATATCTAAGGATCAGTCATGACTTCGATCGTAGTGATGCGTGCAACCATCCATCCAGGACCGCCCTCAATCCTGGTATGTCACCGTGAACGAATCAACCGACGCGACCACCACAAGATTATTGTGCACTCATCACCGATCGTTATCCTGAACCGCCAGCACTCCGAAGTCGAGCCTCCCTAGGCTACCCGACCACGAATCGTGCATCGTGACCTCTCCGAAAGGAACACATCCCAATCTGGAGGCAAGCGTTGTATCGTCTGTCGCCATGCACATAGCACTCGTCGCGACCACGATTCAGACATGTAGGTCATCCATAGCATCATATGCCCGAGACCAAACCAAATGGGTCTCATACCCGAGTTTATCCTTTTGAAATCCAAAACCATTTCATTTAGACCATCAAAAAAATACAGACCCGTATAGGCACCGTATAAGGCTGAAACCTCGAAATACGTGCCTATATGTAACCACATAAAAATGTACCCATGGCATCACAAACAAGTATTTAAAACATATAATAAACAATTATGCATGCACCAATTTAGAAAACAAGGTCCACTCACAGACCGTCCGAGCTGCCGCCTCGATTTACGTGCCATACGGCTCTCCTGAGCCAATCACCATCACCGGGACTCCCAAATCTGTCCAAATTGTAATAGAAGGTTACTAACTACTTAATTAACCTCCCACTAAAGTCCCGTAATTTTTTGGAATTTTTAACTATTTTTAAACTCGATCTGAAACTTTCTGATGGCCCGAACATTATCGAGACGATGTCCGATCGACACGAAACCAGACCCAAAATGTTCGTTACATCGAATAGAAGATTTCATATGTTGAACACTTCCCCATTGGACCTACCACGCACCCTGGATAGTCCCTGCGCGTGAGCCCACGCGTTGGGTACTATTCATCATCCCCAACCTCTGTCGAACCGGTTCTCCTACAATTGAACCGGTCTGGACCAGCCGAACCGGTTTAACCCTCAAACCTTCCATTTTCAATTCCATTTCGACCCTTTTTTATTCTAATACAATCCTAATCCCATTTCTAACCTTTTTAAATCTTAAAATGGAACTAAAACCCATCGAAACCGTCCCTTCAATTTCGTCCATGGCGGCCGTACCTTCCTCCGCCGTTCACGGCCATTCCCGGCCGTCCTAGTCCCTAAAACTAATCCTAAACTTCTCCTAAGACCACCAGAAACCTAACCCAAACCTTAGAATCGAATAAAACCAACAAAACCGAATTTAGGAATTTTGAATATTTACCCGTGAGTTTCGGGTTTTCCCCCGCCGTGTCCTCCTCCGTGGCTGGCCGTCACAGCCCTCTCAGTCCTCCCTCACTCTCTCACACGGTCACACTCAGTTCACATGAGGAATGGTGGTATGGTGTTTGTGTTTTTGGAGAAAAATGGAGAAATGAAGGATAATGGGGTTTCGGGTTTGAAGATGAAGAAGAATGAAGTGATGATGTTTGATCAGATGAGAGGAGAGATAGATTAGATGAGTGGTGTGGATTTAAAGATGAAATTGAAATGGATGGCCAAGATTGAATGATGAAGAGATTTATTATTAAATAATAAAAATTATAATATTTAATTAGGTAGATCCACATTTTAGGGGTTTAGACCAATGGGATGAGTGACAATTGTCACTCATCCCACTAAAAATATCTGCCCAATCAAATATCTGCCCAATCAAATATTGCCAAATCATCCTCGTCTCGAAGTACGTGCATAGTAAAATCGACCTTCCGTGACCTATAACTCTCCCATTCGAAGTCCGATTTCAGCATGCCGTCTGTCTATGGATTCGTATCATCCCGATCTACGTAATGGTCTTCGGCCCTCGGCCATCGGACCTCCCAGTCCAAAAGTCAACATTTTCCCCTTTTAACCAAAATTACCAAAATGCCCCTAAACTTCCAAACGTCATAACTTCTTCCTCGAACGTCGGAATTGAACGTGCCACCTGTCTATGAACTCATGGCGTCCTAACCGTGATGCATGCATATATGATTTAAAATGCTTTATTATATGATTTGATATGCTTTGGCATGATTGGTATTTCAATTCCGTGATTTCTCGGTTTTATGATTATTATATTATTATATTTTGGCACGACTTTCGAGAAATCATGAACTTGGTTAAAAATGATATTGTGGGCGTGAGAACCCAAGTAGATAATGATTTTGACTCGGATTTGGAGTTACATGTGAATTTGATGATTTTGATGATTTTTTGTATTCTCGTGATTTTGTGATTATTTTAATCAATTTTTTGGGCACGTTTTACGAGGAACGTGCAAATGATGTTTTGGGCTACATCCCGGGATTGAAAATGATATTTGGACTCAGATTATGAGTCAGGAATTGTTTTCATGGATTTACGTGATCGTGGCTACTCGGGTTTACGGTTGCACGGATTTACGTGAAAATGATATTTTGGGCTTGAGACCTAATGGAATTGTGATTCTGATTGGATTTGTATTTCCATGTGATTACATGATGATATTGATAATTTCGGATTTATAAAGTAAATCGGGACTTTGGTTATTTTGGGGCTGAGACCCTGTGTTGATATATGATTGATTTGGTTTTCAATGCACCTGTTTTTCACTGGTTTTTGTGATGATGATATGTTGCGGATATTTAGGGCTTTCGGGAGAAAATATGTTTTTCCCCGGAGTGCACCCTGGAGATAACGCTCTCCTTTGGGATGGAAGTGTTTACCCCGAAGAGGTCACGTAGCACGATCTTTGTCGAGCAGCCGAGGGAGGCTTGACTCAGATCAGATGTGCTGGATATACATAGATCGGTAAGTGATGTGTTCACTAGATCTGGATTTCCGGCTGGTGATGTGTTCACAGCGGCGGATGCTTGGATTTTGAGTGGTCCTTGAGCCTATTGATATGCACGCGTTGCAGGGATAAACATGACTCTAAGCAACAAGATATGGAAATAAGTCCCGTGGTTTTGTGGAAATTGTTTTGATTGATCCACTGAACATATTTAATTGATTTCTTATTATTACTCGTGTTTTATGATATGCATGCATGTTTGTGAAAACTGGAGGGTAAGAAATGTGCTTTGGTAAATGTATTTATCAAACTTTATTTTGTCCACTCACACCTTTATTGTTTATGCACCCTCCAGGCCAGTGCACAAGTACGAGGGCTAGAAATGAGGCAAGCGAGGGAAAAGAATAAATAGACCGTTGCGCACTCAGACACTTTACAGAGTAGGAATTTGACCCCTATCTGTAATAGTACCTATGCTCTGTATTGTCTTTGACTAGTCAAACTTGTGACGTCATTGGTCTATAAAACTTAACTATCCCTGGTCTGACAATGTGTTCGGGATTTGTTGTGTGATGTATGTATATAAGTTTGGTTACTTTCGGTAAATTTTAGTTATTGTCAGACGGGAGCAGGATTCATCACGACTATCGGTGGATAATCGGTATGGGTCTTGTCAAATTGGTATCAGAGCATTAGGTCACGGTTTGAGTCTTGCACACTAGTATGCACAAGTTGTGATACTGATATGTTTCTCTTACAGAACATCACAATATGCCTCCGAGACGCGAGCCCCGTACCCAGGCTGGTGATGAGTTTGGAGGTCCGGACGTAGAGAGAGCTCAACGCTTAGGGGCCATTGCATTCACTGGCCTTACTGACCCAGAAGAGGCCTATGAGTGGATTACTCAATTTGAGCGGATCTTCGAGATTATGCAGTGTCCACCAGGAGATATGGTTCCACTGGCCACATTTATGCTGAGTAGCCAAGCTTACCGATGATGGCGTGGATTGCAGCTGACAGGGATGGATGCCCGCACCCTGAGTTGGGAGGACTTCCGCCATCGTTTCCTGGATCAGTTCTATCCTCGCTCATTTCGCAATGCTAGGGAGGTTGAATTCCTACAACTACATCAGGGGGACATGTCAGTGGCAGACTATGAGCAGAAATTCCTGAACCTGTACAGTTTTGCTCCTCTATATGTATCCAACGAGGAGGACAAGTGCCGAAGGTTTGAGCAAGGACTGAGGAATGATATCCGGGGAGCTGTGATGGTAGGAACTTATGCCACCCTGCGAGAGTTGTCTGATGCAGCTGCACGAGTTGAGGTGACCTTGCCAGTGCCACCGCAGTTCTCGGGCTCTGGTCGACGCCGGGACCGCCAGTACCAGGGATCTGCTAACCAGAGGTCCTCCAAGAGAGGTAATTATGGCTCTGGATCTTCGCGTGGCGCTCGTCCGAGTTATGGAGGTAGGGGAACACAGACATTTGGGTATCGACCACCAGCGACTGCACAGTTCAGTGAGGCATCGGTGGGATCTACTGACCGACAGAGTAATTACCGGGGCAATGTTCTTGTCTGCTTTTACTGTAGGGAGCCGGGTCACTTCAAACGAGACTGTCCACGATTGGTTGGTAGTAGTGGTACCGGATGGGGCTCTACTGAGCGGGGCCCTAGTACAACCTTATCTTCAAATGCTACAAGTGGGAGAGGAGGTAGCAGAACTCGTGGTGGATCTGGTGGATCACGAGGGCGTGGTCGGACTTCGGGACCACAGGCTCGAGTTTATGCAGTGACTCAACAGGAGGCTCGGGCAGCCCCGGAGGTGGTGACAGGTATGCTTACTATTTTCAGTCATCATGCACGTACTTTAATAGATCCGGGAGCTACCCACTCTTTTGTTTCTCGGGAGTATGCACTGTTAGCAGATAGAGAGATTTCTGCGATCGGGTGTGAGATGGGAGTCGGTACACCGACTGGAGAGTTGTATGTAGTAAACCAAGTGATACGAGGATACCCTATTGTGATAGGGGATGTGCATCTAGTGGTTGATTTGATACTCCTAGACTTGTGTGACTTTGATGTTATCCTTGGGATGGATTGGCTGACAACCCATCATGCCTCTATCGAGTGTTTCAATAAGAGGGTGATACTTCGGAGCCCTGGATTACTTGAGGTGATATTTCAGGGAGATCGGAGGATGTTAACCCCTAGAGTCATATCAGCCCTCTCGGTAGATAGATTTATGAGGAAGGGCTGCCAGAGTTATCTAGCTTATGTTGTCGATGCACGGGATGCACCAGTCAAGGCCGAGGATATCCCAGTAGTGTGTGACTTCCCAGATGTATTTCCTGAGGATTTACCAGGATTACCCCCTTCTCGAGAGATTGAGTTCACTATCGAACTAATTCCTGGTACACGACCTATATCCTTGACAGCTTATCGGATGGCACCAGCTGAGTTAAGGGAATTGAAGGTACAGTTGCAAGATCTTGTGGATGTGGGTTTCATTCGACCGAGTGTATCGCCATGGGGAGCCCCAGTATTGTTTGTGAAAAAGAAGGAAGGAAGTTTGAGACTCTGCATGGATTAAAGGCAACTTAATAAAGTCACGATAAAGAATAAGTATCCTTTGCCTCAGATTGATGATCTGTTTGATCAATTAAAGGGAGCTAAGTATTTTTTGAAGATTGATCTGCGTTCTGGATACCACCAGTTAAGGATTCGAGAGGAGGACATTCCAAAAACAGCTTTTCAAACTCGATATGGTCATTATGAATTTCTGGTGATGCCATTTGGATTGACTAATGCACAGCAAGAGGGCACATGAGGAACATTTGAGGATTGTGCTTGATACGCTAAGAAGGAACCAGCTCTTTGCCAAACTGAGTAAGTGCCAATTTTGGTTAACGAGTGTTGGTTTTCTGGGACATGTGATTTCCGTGGATGGAATTTGTGTTGATCCCCAAAAGATAGAAGCGATAGAAAACTGGGAGCAGCCGAAGACAGTGACCGAAGTAAGGAGCTTTTTGGGATTGGCAGGTTACTACAGACGTTTTGTGGAAGGCTTCTCTGCGATTGCTGCTCCGATGACTCGCCTAACCAGGAAAGGAATCAAGTTTGTTTGGGGCGAAGACTGTGAGCAAAGTTTCCAAGAACTGAAGAAAAGGTTGACCTCTGCTCCTATCTTAACCCTTCCGGATGATAATGGAGAGTTTGAGGTGTACAGTGATGCATCCTTACAAGGATTGGGGTGTGTGTTAATGCAACATGGAAAGGTGATTGCGTATGCCTCTCGACAACTGAAACCGCATGAACGTAACTATCCCACCCATGATTTGGAATTAGCTGCGGTGGTACATGCCCTAAAGATCTGGAGACATTACTTGTATGGTGAGATATGTAGACTTTTCACTGATCATAAGAGTTTGAAGTACTTTTTCACACAGAAGGAATTGAATTTGAGACTGAGACGATGGTTGGAGCTAATTAAGGATTACGACTGCACAATTGAGTACCATCCTGGAAAGCTAATGTGGTAGCTGATGCATTGAGTCGGAAATCAGCTCATACTGTGGCACATCTACGAATGGTGCGTTTGCCTTTATTGGTTGAACTTCGTGGGACTGGAGTTTCTGTGGGACTGGATAACCAAGGTGGCTTACTAGCTAGTTTCCAGGTGCGACCGATTCTGATTGATCAAGTTATTGAAGCCCAACTTGAATACCCTATCTTGTGTGTCCTCAGAATTGAAGCTGATGCGGGGGAACGACAAGATGTTGCAATTAGAAGGGATGGAGCCCTAGTGAAGGACGGACGGTTGTGTGTGCCCGAAAATGTAACATTAAAGAAAAAGATTCTGGACGAGGCCCATAGTTCGGCGTATGCTATGCATCCAGGTGGGACGAAAATGTACCGTACGCTACGAGAGCATTATTGGTGGCCGGGTATGAAACGGGAGATTGCAGAGTATGTGAGTAAGTGCTTGGTATGTCAACAAGTAAAGGCTGAAAGTCAAAGACCCTATGGAGCACTGCAACCACTACCGATCCCGAAATGGAAATGGGATCATATAACAATGGATTTTGTTTTTAAACTCCCTAGAACGCGTAAAGAACACGATGGAGTCTGGGTAATTGTGGATAGGCTTACCAAATCAGCACATTTCCTACCTGTAAGGGAAGAGTTTCGGTTGACGCAGTATGCCAGACTCTTCATTGACGAGATTATTCGACTACATGGCACTCCTGTCTCTATTGTATCTGATCGAGATCCCCGATTTACATCCAGATTCTGGCAAAGCTTACAGGAAGCTTTCGGGACGAGATTGCATTTTAGTACGGCATTCCACCCTCAGACTGACGGGCAATCGGAACGGACTATCCAGACCTTGGAGGACATGATGAGAGCATGTGTTTTACAAATCCAGGGTACTTGGGAATCACATTTACCATTGATGGAATTCGCCTACAACAATAGTTACCAAACAAGTATTGGGATGGCTCCTTATGAAGCCTTATATGGACGACAGTGCAGAACCCCTTTGTGTTGGATTGAGGTGGGCGAAAGGAAATTGTCTAAATCTGAATTGATAGACTTAACAACGGAAAAGGTTAAACTCATCCGAGATAGACTCAAGACAGCCCAAGACAGACAAAAGAGTTCTGCAGACCACCGAGTCAGAGACCTTGAATTTGCAGTTGGAGATTGGGTATTCTTGAAGTTATCTCCTTGGAAAGGTATAGTGCGATTCGGCAGACACGGGAAATTGAGCCCCCGTTTCATTGGACCTTATGAGATTGTGGAGAGAATTGGTCGGGTTGCCTACAGATTAGCATTACCTTCTGAGCTTTCGAGGGTCCATAATGTTTTCCATGTGTCAATGCTACGGAAATATGTGTATGATGAGTCCCATGTGTTGGAGGAACAGCCCGTTGAACTCAGAGAAGACCTAAGTTTTGAAGAACAGCCTGTACAGATCTTGGACCGAAAGGACAAAGTGCTTCGACGAAAGACGATTCCATTAGTGAAGGTTTTTTGGAGGAATCAGAATGTGGAAGAAGCTACGTGGGAACCTGAAACACAGATGCGAGACCAGTACCCGTATTTGTTTCATTGAAATTTCGGGGACGAAATTTCTTAAGGGGGGAAGGTTGTAACGCCCTGAAAATTCGGAAAATGTAATTTTGTAACATAATGAATAAATGACGTTTTTACCCTTGTGAATAGTATGGTCAAATTGTTGACTTTTTGATTGGTGAATCAAACGGACGTTGACCGATGACCGTGACGTAGTTCGGGACGTCACGAGTCCATAGACAGGTGGCACGGCCAATTCCGATGATCAGGGAAAAAGTTATGACGTTCGGAAGCCCAAGGGCATTTTCGTAATTTGGTCAAAAAGGGGGAAAATGTTGACTTTTTGTTTGACAACCAATTTTCACACGATTCGAAGACCGTTAGGTAGGTCTCGATGCCCCGAGTACAACGACAGGCGGCACATCGAAAACGGAGTTCGGATACGAACGTTACGGGTCACGGAAGCCTAGGGGCAAAATGGTAATTTGTCCAACCAGGGGCAAAATGGTCTTTTGGCCTTGATCAGACTTGTCCTTTGTCTGATTCTCACCCCAGAGAACATGGAATCCGGTTTTGAGGAGTAGCTTTTGGACAATTATCCCTTAATTAAGGGAAAGTGTAATGATTTTGTCTAATGGTCCAATTAAACCGTGCTAGCTCACCTGCTTCTCGTCATTATGCAATTAAACGTCTCAGGAAGTGAACTGAGAGAGAGGAACTCGAGAGGTTGAGAGAATTGGGAGAATTTTGCTTCGAAAATTCTTGAAATTAGGGGAAATTCGAATTCGGATTTGGGAGCCAGGAGAAGAGCAATTGAGGATTACATTGAGTTTCTAGGATCAAAACGAACATCTTTGCAACAAAAACGAGAAGAAATCGTGTCGAATTGAGGAAGAACAGACACTGCCATGGCTGCCAAAAATCGACCTTGAGTTCAGATACTTAGAGGTAAGCTCGTATGAAATTGATCATGGAAAATTGTTCCTTACACTCTCACGATGCTAACCATGTGAATTAATTTGAAAATTAGGGACGAAATCGTGAAACCCGTATCGGAGACCCATCGAAGTTCGATCGTGAGTCGTGACGTTTCAGACCTTAATTGAGGTAATTGACTTCACAGAACTGAAATGAAGTGGGATTAGATGAGATCAGTTGAAAGAACGAATCGATTTGAGGTCGAATTGATGGAGGTTGAATCGGATCCTATCGCGGGTATTTCAACCCGTTTATCAGACAAACGGGCGAGAACGACGCACTGTAGCGTGTACTGTGCTAGGCGCGTGGCTTTCACGCGCAGCCGTTTGCGGCGGCACGTGACGGCGCGTGGGGAGGATTCCGAAAAAGTGTTCAACATGAAACTTGATGTTCTCGATGATACGAACCTATCCGCGTTGGTTTCGGGTCAATCAGATATGGTTTCAGTGTAGTTCCGAGTACCCGACACGTTTAATTTATATTAAAATAATATTATAAAATTCCGACAATTAAGGGATTCTTATATGAGGAATATATGATATTCTAGTAACCTTAAATCACTTTGTTTGACAGACTGTAATATTTCCGGGACGTCGGAGGAAAACGAACAGCTCGAGACTGAGCAATCGGGACGGTGTGTGTGAGTGGACTTTGTTTTCTAACCGTGATGCATGCATATATGATTTAAAATGCTTTATTATATGATTTGATATGCTTTGGCATGATTGGTATTTCAATTCCGTGATTTCTCGGTTTTATGATTATTATATTATTATATTTTGTCACGACTTTCGAGAAATCATGAACTTGGTTAAAAATGATATTGTGGGCGTGAGAACCCAAGTAGATAATGATTTTGACTCGGATTTGGAGTTACATGTGAGTTTGATGAATTTGATGATTTTTTGTATTCTCGTGATTTTGTGATTATTTTAATCAGTTTTTCGGGCACGTTTTACGAGGAACGTGCAAATGATGTTTTGGGCTACGGCCCGGGATTGAAAATGATATTTGGACTCGGATTATGAGTCAGGAGTTGTTTTCATGGATTTACGTGATCGTGGCAACTCGGGTTTACGGTTGCACGGATTTACGTGAAAATGATATTTTGGGCTTGAGACCCAATGGAATTGTGATTCTGATTGGATTTGTATTTCCATGTGATTACATGATGATATTGATAATTTCGGATTTATAAAGTAAATCGGGACTTTGGTTATTTTGGGGCTGAGACCCTGTGTTGATATATGATTGATTTGGTTTTCAATGCACCTGTTTTTCACTGGTTTTTATGATGATGATATGTTGCGGATATTTAGGGCTTTCGGGAGAAAATATGTTTTTCCCCGGAGTGCACCCTGGAGATAACGCTCGCCTTCGGGATGGAAGTGTTTACCCCGAAGAGGTCACGTAGCACGATCTTTTTCGAGCAGCCGAGGGAGGCTTGACTCAGATCAGATGTGCTGGATATACATAGATAGGTAAGTGATGTGTTCACTAGATCTGGATTGCCGGCTGGTGATGTGTTCACAGCGGCGGATGCTCGGATTTTGAGCGGTCCTTGAGCCTATTGATATGCACGCGTTGCAGGGATAAACGTGACTCTAAGCAACAAGATATGGAAATAAGTCCTGTGGTTTTGTGGAAATTGTTTTGATTGATCCACTAAACATATTTAATTGATTTCTTATTATTACTCGTGTTTTATGATATGCATGCATGTTTGTGAAAACTGGAGGGTAAGAAATGTGTTTTAGTAAATGTATTTATCAAACTTTATTTTGTCCACTCACACCTTTGTTGTTTATGCACCCTCCAGGCCAGTGCACGGGTACGAGGGCTAGAAACGAGGCAAGCGAGGCAAAAGAATAAATAGACCGTTGCGCACTCAGACACTCTACAGAGTAGGAATTTGACCCCTATCTGTAATAGTATCTATGCTCCGTATTGTCTTTGACTAGTCAAACTTGTGACGTCATTGGTCTGTAAAACTTAACTATCCCTGGTCTGACAATGTGTTCGGGATTTGTTGTGTGATGTATGTATATAAGTTTGGTTACTTTCGGTAAATTTTAGTTATTGTCAGACGGGAGCAGGATTCATCACGACTATCAAGGGATAATCGGTATAGGTCTTGTCATCTATACTTCGATGGGCAAGTAGAAACATTGCACTAGATCAGAAACATCTGGCGAGGTACTTTCGTTGTTCTAATCGGAAAGCAAGAACTTTGCGACTGATCAGGAGCCACTTGCAAAGTACTTTCACATGTCAATGCTTCGATCTACAAGTATTAACATTGCGACATATCAGAAACATCTGGAGAGATACTCTCGCGGCCCTAATCGACAAGTAGGAACATTACGACCGATCAAGAGCCACTTTCAAAGTACCCACACATGTCAATACTTGGATCGGCAAACAGGAACATTGCGACCGATTGGAAGCATCTGGAAAGGTATTCCCGTGCCCCTGATCGGCAAACAGGAACATTGTGACTGATCAGGAGCCACTTGCGAAGTACCCACACATTTAATTGCGTCGACCGGCAAGGAGGAACATTGTGACCAATCGGAAGGTAAGGTACTCTCGTGGCCCCACTCGAGAAGTAGGAACATTGCGACCGATCAGAAGCCACTAATTGGTAAGCAAAAACATTGCAACCGATCAAGAGCCATTTGCAAAGTACCCTTACATGTCAATGCTTTGATCGGCATGTTGGAACATTGCGACCATTTGGAAGCATTTGGAAAGATACTCTTGTGGCCTTAATCGGTAAACAGGAACATTGCGACCAATCAAGAGCCATTTTTGAAGTACACTCACGTGTCAATGCTTCTATGGGCAAGTAGGATCATTACACTAGATCAGAAGCATCTGACAAGGTACTTTCTTGGTTCTAATCGGCAAGCAGGAACTTTACGACCGATCAGGAGCCACTTGCAAAGTACCCTCACATGTCAATGCTTCTATCTGAAAGTAGGAACATTGCGACCTCTCACGGCCCTAATTGACAAGTAGGAACGTTGCGACAGATCATGAGCCACTTTCAAAGTACCCTCACATGTTAATAATTTGATCGGCAAGCAGGAACATTGAGACCGATCGGAAGTATCTGGAAAGGTACTCTCGTGGCCCTGATCGGTAAGCAGGAACATTGCGACTAATTAAGAGCCATTTGAGAAGTACCCTCACATTTAAATTCTTCGATCGACAAGTAGGAAAATTGAAACCAATTGATATGTGAGGTACTCTCGTGGCCCTAATCGGCAAGTAAGAACATTGTGACCTTTCAGGAGCCATTTGCAAACTATCCCTACATGTCAATTCTTCGATCAGCATGTAGGTACATAGTGACTGATTAGAAGCATCTCAAGAGGTACTTTCGTGGCCCCAATCGGGAAGCAAGAACATTACGACCGATCAGGACCCACTAATTGGTAAGCAGAAATATTGCAACCGATCAGGGGCCACTAATTGATAAGCAGAAACATTACGACGGATCAGGAGCCACTTGCGAAGTACCCTTACATGTCAATACTTTGATCGGCATGTAGGAACATTATTACCAATCGGAAGCATCTGGCGAGGTACTCTCGCGGTCCTGATCTGTAAGCAGGAACATTGTGAACAATAAAGAGCCATTTTCAAAGTACACTGATGTGTCAATGCTTCGATGGGCAAGTAGGAACATTGCACCAGATCAGAAGCATCTGACGAGGTACTTTCGTGGTTGTAATCAGCAAGCAGAAACTTTGCGACCGATCAGGAGCCACTTGCAAAGTACCCCTCACATGTCAATGCTTTGATCTGCAAGTAGGAACATTGCAATAGATCAGAAACATCTAGAGAGATACTCTCGCGGCTCTAATCAATAAGTAGGAACATTACGACCGATCATGAGCCACTTTCAAAGTACCCTCGCATGTCAATACTTTGATCGGCAAGTAGGAACATTGCGACCGATTTGAAGCATCTGGAAAGGTACTCTCGTGGCCCTGATCGGAAAGTAGGAACATTGCGACTGATCATGAGCCACCTGAGAATTACCCTCACATTTAAATGCTTCGATTGGCAAGTAGGAACATTGCGACCGATTAGATGTCATTTGAAAAGTACCCTTACATGTCAATTCTTCGATCGGCAAGTAGGTGCATTGTGACCAATCGGAAGCATCTCACGAGGTACTCTCATGGCCCCACTCGAGAAGCATGAACATTGCGACCGATCAGGAGCCTTTAATTGGTAAGTAGAAACATTACGACCTATCAAGAGCCACTTGCGAACTCCTTACATGTCAATGCTTTGATCGGAATGTAGGAACATTGTGACCAATCAGAACTATCTGGCGAGGTACTCTCGGGGCCCTGATTGGTAAGCAGGAACATTTTGACCAATCAAGAGCCATTTTCGAAGTACACTCATGTGTCAATGCTTTGATGGGAAAGTAGAAACATTGCACCAGATCAAAAGCATCTGACTAGGTACTTTCGTGGTTCTAATCGGCAAGCAGGAACAGTACGACCGATCAGAAGCCACTTGCGAAGTACCCTCACATGTCAATGCTTCGATCTACAAGTAGGAACATTGCGACAGATCAGAAACATCTAGAGAGATACTCTCGCGGCCCTAATCGACAAGTAGGAACATTGCGACTGATCAGGAGCCACTTTCAAAGTACCCCCGCATGGTAATACTTCAATCGACAACCAAGAACATTGCAACCGATCGGAAGCATCTAGAAAGTTATTCTCGTGGCCTTGATCGGCAAGCAAGAACATTATAACTGATCAGGAGGGACTTGCGAAGTAACTTCACATTTAAATGCTTCGATCGGCAAGCTGGAACACTGCGACCGATCGGAAGGTGAGGTACTCTTGCGGCCCTAATTGGCAAGTAAGAAAATTGCGACTGGTCAGGAGCCACTTGCAAAGTACCTTTACATGTCAATTCTTCGATTGTCAAGTAGGTACATAGGGACCAATCGAAAGCATCTCACGAGGTACTTTCATGGCCCTACTTGACAGGACTCATCCCATTCCCCCTATATTATCGTGGGATGTACCCTGCACATGTCTGACACCACGTGCCAGACCAAGGATAAAATCGTAACCTGCTCAGGATTACCCGAGTGCGCAGTGACTTGTGGAGTTCGCAGTGGCATGTGATGTCTCAATCTCTACTACCACATCCGCAATCAACCTGAAAGGTATCAAAACATAAAAACTGTGAGTGGAAAAATAAACAGTTCGAAAAAAAATTCAAAAATGACATTTATACCCTTCGTTTTACAAAGCATTCATGCATATCAATTTAAAAACCATTTCTTTTCACTAAAACAGTATGTGATAAAAACCGATGCAATCATCGTAAAACCACATCACATTTTAAAAAAAATCTGGACACAAATTAGTAAGTCAAAAACCTTGAGACCCATTCTTATATCCAACAACCGTCTATCATTCTATTTTTGTCAAATTATCAATTTTCACGATATCAGCGCTACGTGTGCGACACGGGATTACACATCCGAATCTACACCAGGCTCAGAGTTCGTGGCTCGACGTCTAGGTGCTCTAACTCAGGATCACACATCACACAGGATGGTCGATGTTTGAGCGATGACATCTATAGGCTCGGAACCCCTGACTCGACGTCTACAAAATGTCCATCTCTGACATTCTTGCAGGTAGTGTCCTCGTGACCTCTCCAGGATCACACATCGCCCAAGATGGTCGACGTCTGGACGCTACTATCACACCATAGGGTCCTCTCCGGGGAAAAACATTCCTACCGAAGTCATATCCATCACCTCAGAGAATGGTCATAATAAAAACAATGGAAACAAATTTTCAAACTGTCATTTCTCAAATCAAAACAGTTATTTCACATAGGGTCTCAACCCAAAACCAGTTTCCACAAATCTTATAAAAACGGTGTCTAGTTCCCACTTCACAATCTCAAATCATTTACAATCGGGTCACAAGCCCAAAATCATTAGCCAACTGGGTTACAAGCCCAAAATCATTTATCAAATTGGGTCACAAGCCCAAAATCATTTTTTCCAATTGGGTCACAAGCCCAAAATGCCATTTTCACGTAAATCCATAAAAGCATTCGAAAACCGACATTCAAGTTCACAAGGTATTTCATTTTCAAATCATGATCAAAACCACATAATATGCACACTAGGGTCTCAAGCCAGAAATACCGATTTCACATATCTCCGTGAAATCATTCACGCCGATAATTAAAACATCATTCAAATCATATAAAACATGAATCAGTCAGTTCAAATCATATTCATCCATCATTAAAACATAGATATGCATGCATCATTTAGAAATCAAAGTCCACTCACAGACGGTCCATACTGCGCGCTCCGAAATCCACGTCGTAAGTCAATCCGAAGCCAATCCACCATCTTTGAGACGTCCGAACCTGTCCAAATCATACTCAAAGATTACCTACAACTAACCTATCAAACGAACTCCAATCGATGTGAAACCACCACCATTGGTTCAGATCGTCGAAATTTTTTGAACAAAATTGATTTAACCTCAAAATTTGTGGTCACATGCGCACATGAGCCAGTCAAAGTGTGATCCACGGCAGTCAATGCTGGTCAATGCTAACGTCATATGCTGACGTCACTACTGACATCAAATTAACAGGTTTGACACATGTCAAGTCTGACAACCTACCACGTGGCACACTCTTACTAGTGCCATGTGTCACCCTCTGACATTGCCATGTCACGTGATGACATCACCTGCTGATGTCATCACCGCCATGTGTCACTAACAAGTCAGCTCTAACAGCCTAACACACTGCCATGTGGCACCATCATATTGGTCCACGTGATCTGACATGGCGAACGTGGACTGGCCACGTTATCTTCCACGTCATCTGACACACTATGGCAGCTCGCCACGTGGCACCACCTCACTGGTCCACATGGACGGTCATCGTTGACGTGGACCTACCACGTCATCTGCCACGTAGCTTGACGTGGACCAACCATCCCTTGCAATGTGGTCTAACATGATGATGTGATGACAGGACCCGTCCCAACTGGACCTCGATAATCGTGCCTGGTCCTGCTCCCGTCTGACAAGTCAACTGAAATCCCGAAAGTACCCTTCAACACCTGTCAGACCAGGGATAACTGCACTGATTTCTGCTCATGCCTCCGCCTCGTAATCCGCCCCGAATGTCGTGCCACGGCCTGGAGGGTCATCAAAAACAAAGGTGTGAGTGGACAAAAATAATATCATTTAAAATAAATTTTGAAAACACATCAGTTTACCTTCCAGTTTTTCTAATTATGCATGCATAGGGAAAAACATATGAATCACAAGCACCGGCTTTCCAGCCAAATCACAAAAGAAATCAAATCTCGGCTCTCAGGCCAAACATATGAAAACATGAGTACATGGTCACACCGACCAGAACTCGTACTCAATATCAGTACGTAATCACAATCAATCAATCAAACAATGCAACCAATTAATCAATCAATTCATCAATTCGCACTATTCACAAGTTCACCATCCATCACATAATCACATCTGCAATACGCGTAGACCAACATCCAGCCACACTCTCGGGATCAGACACCTCTGGGCTCAACCCTCTGGCTCAGTCACATCTGGGCAAACACATCCCCAGGCTCAGACACATCCGAGTGGTACATCCAGGCTCAGTCACATCCGAGGAGTTGGCTTACCATAATAACTCACAATCATACCATCATATCCCCAAGCTCCGGTCGACTAGGTAATCCCCTAGCTCCAGCCGTCTGGGCATCCATAATCACAATCACAGTGAAAACCATCCGGAATTACATCCCACAACATGTCAATCAAATCCATGACTCAACCCAAGTCAAATCATTACCAACCGGGACTCAAGCCCAAGTATCCTTTATACGTAAATCCGTAATATTACATAGAAAATATTATAATAATCCAGAATCATTCTTGACTTATCAATTAAGTAAAATACCCATTTTGAAACTATTTTGACTCCGGGCTTAGCCCAAAATATCCTTTACATATTTCTCGTAAAACGTGCCCGAAATACCGATTAAAATAATCATTAAATCATAAATAATCATCCAAACAAATCATGACATCATTGCAAACCAAATCATGCAATCAATCATGTAAAACATTTAACTATGCATGCATATCAATTTATAAAACAAACCTCCACTGACACACCGTCCAATTGCTCGTTTCCCGCGCTGCACGCGTTTCCGTAATTTCCGACACTTGTCAGGAATCTCGGATCCTGTTCAAAATCATTATGTGGGTTACTAACAAGTCAATTTACATCATATAATTTTCCCATAATTTTCCGGGAATTTAATATTAATTAAATACGTAAAGTAAATTTTCGGATCCTCGAAACAATATCGAAACGGTGTCTGATTGACTCGAAACAAATTTTAAAATGTCTGTTACATTACATAGAGTAAAACATATGTTGAAACCTTCCTCAGAAACTCCACCACGCGCCCTCACGCGCGCGCCGCAACCAGCTGCGCGTGAGTTCACGCGCCTTGCTATAGTACCTGCACAGTCGTCCCTGTCGCCCGTTTACCTGGTAAACGGATCCTACGACCCGCGTGCCAGCCCGACTCATCCCTAGCCAATTCGAACTCAATTTTTCCAATTCTTTCACTCATTACCATCTATTCCACGTCTAATGAGGATCTGTAACCTCAATTTAATGAAACCATGTTCTGAAACTCACGACTCAACATCAAAACCCGACGGGTCCCTAATTGGGTTCTACCCCATTTCATCTTATTTCATCAAACTGATTGCACAGGGAGCATTCTATAGTCATTCTAAGCATTAATTCAAAGCCAATTGCAAGAACCCTTACCTCAAGGTATCTGAACTCAACCTCCAAAATTTGCAGACGTCGCAGGGTCTGTTCCTGATCAATTCATCTCCAATTTCTTGCCCAATCAATTTGGTTCACTTCGTTTAGCTCCCAGAATATGAAATATATCGTCAATTCCAATCGAAGCCGTCTAAGAATTTAAATTCGATATTTATGAATTTAGGTGGATTTTCGGGTATTCTCAATATCATTCTATTAGGATTTCCGTTGTTCCCCTTTCGGTTTTTCTCTCCGAAACACACTGAATTGGTCACTCGATTTCACTTATTCCCCTCTGTTTCTGCTAATTGCTAATTGATCACAAGGATGAGTTTTGTTCTCTGTTTTTCATTTTGGTCGAATACTGCAAGTATATGAACATGTGCAACCGTTCATTAGTTAATTAAGGCAACTAAGTGCCACTAATCCAAAACCTAAGCCACTAATCTCCCTCTTATGGTGACAAGTGCCACTACATGACCAAATCCTCATCCAATTAGGCTGAATCAGCCATTTAATTATCCAATTATCCCAGCTGTGGCAGATTACCATTTTGCCCTTACTACAATAAATTACCAAAATGCCCCTCATAGTTCTAGACCCATAACTTTTTCGTTCGGACTCCGATTGACGCATGCCGCCTGTATATGGATTTAGCGTCCCGAGCCCTATCCAACGGTACTTCCGGAAAGTCTAAATAATGTCCCGATCAAAAATCTAACAAATGGCCCCTTTTTAACCAATTTACCGAATTACCCTTAACTTCCGCACTTCATAACTTTTTCCTCGAATGTCGGAATTGGGCGTGCCACCTGTCTATGAACTCGTGACGTCCCGAACTACGTCACGGTCATCGGTCAAAGTCCGTTTGACTGTTCGAATTAAAGTCAACTTTTTCGCCCAATTCCAGGGGCAAAATCGTCATTTTCCTTCAAAATTTCCAAATTTTCCTTTTTCGAATTTCCGGGGCGTCACAACCTTCCCCCCTAAAGAAATTTCGCCCCCGAAATTCAAACAACCTCTCCAACAACAACCATGGAGACCCCAGTCACATCCAGGTCAATAACTCGGGTGCCCACGTGAACCCTCACTCGTTATGTGCAACCATAACCACTCTTACTATCTTTCCTGGCTCATCCGGAGCCCTCATAGTACATCATGACTCATTCCGAGTCCTAATCCAACTCTTGACTCCTGTGCCAAATTCAATATCGTGACTCCTCTCGAGTCCAACATTAACACGTACGAACATCAATGCCACCACTGGCATATCCGGTCACCTAGCTCACATCCCTAGGCAAACCACATCCTATTCCGGATCTCTCAATACATATGAAACCAATTCCGGACTCCCTCGGAGTCCCATGACCTGTTCTCCTCGGGTCGAGGTTATCCTGGGCCTAACATGCCCACCATATACCATATCGTGATCGTAAACAACCATCTGGACCATCACACGTCCGACACAACTAAAACACATGATACCATATCCTCATCAAAATCAATCATCAGAAGCAAATACATGTCCGACATAATCAAAATACGTAATACAATATTACCTCACGAGTATATAACATAAAATATTTACAAGGTATCGCGAAATCATATTACATTTATTTTCAACTTCTTTTAAGTCGATAGGGGCAGTTCCTTCGCAAATGCCCAAATTTCCTACCATAGTGACATAGGGCAGTACTAAGGCGATTTGCTCTACCACGCTGTTTACCCGTTGACTAAGTTAAAGTCCTATTCGACTGAACCACTTTCTGGGGTCGCGATACAAGGGAATGAAGATTTACTCTCTTTGATGTTTCCTGACTTATTGGTTCAGTAACCTGACGCTCTCGGCGTCGTCTAGAGCTCAAAGATTGTTCTTGCATAGGTATACTAGCCTCCACTCGGATAGCAGCATCAGATAATTCTCTCAGAGTGGAATACGAGCCTACGGTCACAGCGCCTCGTATTGCATTCCTCAATCCCTGCTCGAATCTTCGACACTTATCCTCCTCAGTTGCTACATACATAGGAGCAAAACTAGATAAGTGCAAGAATTTCTGTTCATAGTCGACCACTGACAGATTTCCCTGCTGCAATTGGAGGAATTCAACCTCTTTAGCATTCCGAAAGGAGCGGGGGTAAAACTGATCCAAAAATCGCTCCCGGAATGTTTCCCATGCCAATGTACGAGCATCCCATCCATTCAATTGTAAACCATGCCACCACCTATATGCATAGCCATCCAAAAGAAAAGTGGCTAATAACACCATGTCCTTCGGGGGACACCTCATGACTTCAAAAATCCTTTCCAAACGAGTGATCCAATCGTGGGCACCATCCGGGCCCGAATCACCACGAAACACAGTGGCTCCCAACCGTTGAGCTCTCTCAATATCTGGGCTTTCTCTAACCCTATCCTCGTCTCTCTTATCTTCAGGCCGTGCACGGGGCGCACGTCTCAGAGGCATGTCGTCACAACATAAATCAATAACCAAATGCTCTGATACCAATTTGACAGGACCCGTTCCAACTGGACCTCGATAACCGTGCCTGGTCCTGCTCCCGTCTGACAAGTCAACTGGAATCCCGAAAGTACCCTTCAGCACCTGTCAGACCAGGGATAACTGCACTGATTTCTACTCATGCCTCCGCCTCGTAATCCACCCCGAATGTCGTGCCACGGCCTGGAGGGTCATCAAAAACAAAGGTGTGAGTGGACAAAAATAATATCATTTAAAATACATTTTGAAAGCACATCAGTTTACCCTCCAGTTTTTCTAATTATGCATGCATAGGGAAAAACATATGAATCACAAGCACCGGCTTTCCAGCCAAATCACAAAAGAAATCAAATCTCGGCTCTCAAGCCAAACATATGAAAACATGAGTACATGGTCACACCGACCAGAACTCGTACTCAATACCAGTACGTAATCACAATCAATCAATCAAACAATGCAACCAATTAATCAATCAATTCATCAATTTGCACTATTCACAAGTTCACCATCCATCACATAATCACATCTGCACTACGCGTTAGGCCAGCATCCAGCCACACTCTCGGGATCAGACACCTCTGGGCTCAACCCTCGGGCTCAGTGACATCTGGGCGAACACATCCCCAGGCTCAGACACATCCGAGTGGTACATCCAGGCTCAGTCGCATCCGAGGAGTTGGCTTACCATAATAACTCACAATCATACCATCATATCCCCAAGCTTCGGTCGACTAGGTAATCCCCTAGCTCCGGCCGTCTCGGCATCCATAATCACAATCACAGTGAAAACCATCCGGAATTACATCCCACAACATGTCAATCAAATCCATGACTCAACCCAAGTCAAATCATTACCAACCGGGACTCAAGCCCAAGTATCCTTTATACGTAAATCCGTAATATTACATAGAAAATATTATAATAATCCAGAATCATTCTTGACTTATCAATTAAGTAAAATACCCATTTTGAAATTATTTTGACTCCGGGCTTAGCCCAAAATATCCTTTACATATTTCTCGTAAAACGTGCCCGAAATACCGATTAAAATCATCATTAAATCATAAATAATCATCCAAACAAATCATGACATCATTGCAAACCAAATCATGCAATCAATCATGTTAAACATTTAACTATGTATGCATATCAATTTATAAAACAAACGTCCACTCACACACCGTCCAATTGCTCGTTTCCCGTGCTGCACGCGTTTCTGTAATTTTCGACACTTGTCAGGAATCTCGGATCCTGTTCAAAATCATTATGTGGGTTACTAACAAGTCAATTTACATCATATAATTTTCCCATAATTTTTCGGGAATTTAATATTAATTAAATACGTAAAGTAAATTTTCGGATCCTCGAAACAATATCGAAACGGTGTCCGATTGACTCGAAACAAATTTTAAAATGTCTGTTACATTACATAGAGTAAAACATATGTTGAAACCTTCCTCAGAAACTCCACGACGCGCCCTCACGCGCCGCCGCAAGCAGCTGCGCGTGAGTTCACGCGCCTTGCTATAGTACCTGCACAGTCGTCCTTGTCGCCCGTTTACCTGGTAAACGGATCCTACGACCCGCGTGCCAGCCCGACTCATCCCTAGCCAATTCGAACTCAATTTCTCCAATTCTTTCACTCATTACCATCTATTCCACGTCTACTGAGGATCTGTAACCTCAATTTAATGAAACCATGTTCTGAAACTCACGACTCAACATCAAAACCCGACGGGTCCCTAATCGGGTTCTACCCCATTTCATCTTATTTCATCAAACTGATTGCACAGGGAGCATTCTATAGTCATTCTAAGCATTAATTCAAAGCCAATTGCAAAAACCCTTACCTCAAGGTATCTGAACTCAACCTCCAAAATTTGCAGACGTCGCAGGGTCTGTTCCTGATCAATTCATCTCCAATTTCTTGCCCAATCAATTTGGTTCACTTCGTTTAGCTCCCAGAATATGAAATATATCGTCAATTCCAATCGAAGCCGTCTAAGAATTTAAATTCGATATTTATGAATTTAGGTGGATTTTCGGGTATTCTCAATATCATTCTATTAGGATTTCCGTTGTTCCCCTTTCGGTTTTTCTCTCCGAAACACACTGAATTGGTCACTCGATTTCACTTATTCCCCTCTATTTCTGCTAATTGCTAATTGATCACAAGGATGAGTTTTGTTCTCTGTTTTTCATTTTGGTCGAATACTGCAAGTATATGAACATGTGCAACCGTTCATTAGTTAATTAAGGCAACTAAGTGCCACTAATCCAAAACTTAAGCCACTAATCTCCCTCTTATGGTGACAAGTGTCACTACATGACCAAATCCTCATCCAATTAGGCTGAATCAGCCATTTAATTATCCAATTATCCCAGCTGTGGCAGATTACCATTTTGCCCTTACTACAATAAATTACCAAAATGCCCCACATAGTTCTAGACCCATAACTTTTTCGTTCGGACTCCGATTGACGCATGCCGCCTGTCTATGGATTTAGCGTCCCGAGATCTATCCAACGGTACTTCCGGAAAGTCTAAATAATGTCCCGATCAAAAAGCCAACAAATGGCCCCTTTTTAACCAATTTACCGAATTACCCTTAACTTCCGCACTTCATAACTTTTTCCTCGAATGTCGGAATTGGGCGTGCCACCTGTCTATGAACTCGTGACGTCCCGAACTACGTCACGGTCATCGGTTAAAGTCCGTTTGACTGTTCGAATTAAAGTCAACTTTTTCGCCCAATTCCAGGGGCAAAATCGTCATTTTCCTTCAAAATTTCCAAATTTTCCTTTTTTGAATTTCCGGGGCGTCACAACCTTCCCCCCTAAAGGAATTTCGCCCCCGAAATTCAAACAACCTCTCCAACAACAACCATGGAGACCCCAGTCACATCCAGGTCAATAACTTGGGTGCCCACGTGAACCCTCACTCGTTATGTGCAACCATAACCACTCTTACTATCTTTCCTGGCTCATCCGGAGCCCTCATAGTACATCATGACTCATTTCGAATCCTAATCCAACTCTTGACTCCTGTGCCAAATTCAATATCGCGACTCCTCTCGAGTCCAACATTAACACGTACGAACATCAATGCCACCACTGGCATATCCGGTCACCTAGCACACATCCCTAGGCAAACCACATTCTATTCCGGATCTCTCAATACATATGAAACCAATTCCGGACTCCCTCGGAGTCCCATGACCTGTTATCCTCGGGTCGAGGTTATCCTGGGCCTAACATGCCCACCATATACCATATCGTGATCGTAAACAACCATCTGGACCATCACACGTCTGACACAACTAAAACACATGATACCATATCCTCATCAAAATCAATCATCAGAAGCAAATACAAGTCCGTCATAATCAAAATACATAATACAATATTTGACAGGACCCACCCCGATTATCGCCTCGATAATCGGGAAGCATCCTGCTCCCGTCTGACAATCGAAACCCAAAATATCGGAAAACCAAATAACATTACATCACACTCATTGTCAGACTAGGGAGCTTAGAAAAATACATCCGACTGGACATCAAGTCCATAGTTCCACAGAGCATAATATTACAAAACAGATTAAAGAACGAATCCTACTCTGTGAACTAACTACTCCGCAACGGAAAACTTTATGCCTCTGCCTCTGCCTCGGCGCTAGCCTCCGAACTTGTACCACGACCTGGAGGGTAGTTAAAACAACAAAGTGTGAGTAGACCGAAACAAAGGTTTATAGAAAATAGTTTAAGGAAATCGGGGTTCGCCCTCCAGTTTTACAACATGCATGCATAACCAAATATTCAAAAATCGCGTATTACGCCTTTGAAAACTCTTTTTCCGAAACACATGAAAAACGTTACAGAGAACCGTCATAACTCATGTAAAACAATTTAATATTACCAAAATCCAGAAACCGTCATTTTGAAACATCAATTGCACAAATCAAGTAAAGAGTGAATCAATAATCTCAATTAAGCCGTTGGATCCATCCGAGTCTTTAAACTCAATATCAGGCCTTCCCGGGATATCAACGAGTCTTTAAACTCAAAACATGATCAATAGGCCTCGGGGGTATCACAATAACCGAGTCTTTAAACTCACGAGTCTTTAAACTCATCCCGGGTCTTTAAACCCAATTTTCGGGCCCGCCCCCGTCATCAATAAACCGGGTCATTAAACCCAAAACCAGATCCAACATTCAACCGGGTCTTTAAACCCAAAACCGTTTTTAAACACATTAAACCAGGATTCATCATAAACCGTTTCCCAACATCATTCCGAAATCATATCACGTCATAGTAGAACTTATGTCCGAATTCACATGCAATTTCCAAAACATACAATTTCGGGCCCGCCCCCGTCATCAATAAACCGGGTCTTTAAACCCAAAACCAGATCCAACATTCAACCGGGTCTTTAAACCCAAAACCGTTTTTAAACACATTAAACCAGGATTCATCATAAACCGTTTCCCAACATCATTCCGAAATCATATCACGTCATAGTAGAACTTATGTCCGAATTCACATGCAATTTCCAAAACATGCAATTTCCGAAATCACTTCACAATTAAAATCAAAACATCATAAATCCGTAACACGCATAATCATATCCAGATACTTCATCAACATCATTCATGCATAAGCAAAAACTGTAACCTCGAATTGCATGAAATACGATGAATATCTCGAAAAGCGTGAAAATACGTAAAATCGAATTATCATATCACCATCATAAAATCATATGCAAAACCATAAGATAAACCAGTAAAATAGTCATGCATGCCCAGTTTAGAAATCAAAAAGTCCACTCACGGATTTAGGATGCGTCAATCGCGCCCCGTGCGCTCCTCAGTAGCTTTGGAAACGTCTGGGCCTGTAAAAACGTACAAGAAGGGTTACAAACATCCTCAAATAGCTCGTATGATTTTCCCAAATTTTTCCGGATTTTTCGACAAAATAAACCTTATGGACCTAAACTTCCGAGCTCCCGAAATTATCCCGGACGACTCCCGAACAACTCGAATCCTAAAGGTATAATGTTAAAAACATTAAAAGGAAGAAAACCTCAGTTGACCGTGATCGGAAAAGACCTCACACGCGCCGTCACGCGCCGCCGAAAGTGGCTGCGCGTGAAGGCCACGCGCCAAGCTACAGTGTCTTCTCCCTCACCCGAATAGCCTGCTAAACGGGTCTGATACCCGTGACTCAACCCGATCAGTCCACGCTCAATTCTCAATCCATTCTTCCCGTTTTCAATCCTACCACCTTCTCTAATCCATAAATTTTAGGTCTGTATTAACGATTAACCTCGACTAACGTTAAAACGATGCAACCCAGACTCGAATAGTCGAACTAGTCGACTTCTGGAACTCACCCAACCTAGCCCCATTTTCAAATTAACTTCACCAGTAGCTTAAGGGGACCTAGACGAACACAATGGAACAGTCAATTGAACCCGCCGTTACCTGGAAGTCGTCGTCCTCAACACTGTGTTTTTCCAGAAACTGGAACTTGAGTTCCTGAGCAAACCTTGATCATTCCTCCTCAATTCTTGCACGGTCGTGTTAGCAAGGATCCCAGAAGACTAATTCCACCCTCAGTTTGGTTCAACTCACCTCAAAACCCAACCTTTGAATTTCCCTCCATTTCTGCGTTTTTCTCTTCCCCGTCTCAAAACACTCGCTCAACTCTCTCTCAGACTACCCAAATGATCGAAATGAGTTCCCCGACTCAGTGACACTCAGCTAAACCCCTCAGAATGGAAGACAACCCGTGGGAATCAACTGAACCTCTCTGGAAACTGTTTCCCGCACACAGAGCCCGTGGCCATTTTTAAAACCACCCATGCACTGGAGCTCTGTTCAAGCCACGATGGGCTGCTTCCAATACCTCAAATCCCATAAACAATTCCCACCGTTCAGTCCACTATGGTTTAAACAATTGGATCGTGCAAAACCACCACACACGACGGTGCAGCAACTGTCTCCCCACGGTTGCTACAGTAACCCGTGGTGAAAAGACCAAATTGCCCCTCTGTGCAATAATTACCAAAATGCCCTCCAACTTCCGTGACCCGTAACTCGGTCACCCGATGTCCGTTTCAAGCGTGCCGCCTGTCGTTGTACTCGGGGCGTCGAGACGAACCTAACGGTCTTCGAGTCAAGTGAATATCAATTGTCAAACAAAAAGTCAACTTTTTCCCCTTATAACGTCCAATTTACGATAATGCCCCTGGACTTCCGCACGTCATAACTTTCACCATGTTCGTCCGAATCGGACGTGCCACCTGTCTATGAATTCGTGACGTCCCGAACTACGTCACGGTCATCACTCAACGTCCGTTCGACCCACCAATCAAAAAGTCAACAATTTGACCATACGAATCACAAGGGTAAAACCGTCATTTTATTCATTATTTTACAATATTACATTTCCCGAATTTCCGGGGCGTTACAATATTACCTCACGAGTATATAACATAAAATATTTGCAAGGTATCGCGAAATCATATTACATTTATTTTCAACTTCTTTTAAGTCGATAGGGGCAGTTCCTTCACAAATGCCCAAATTTCCTACAATAGTGACATAGGGCAGTACTAAGGCGATTTGCTCTACCACGCTGTTTACCCGTTGACTGGGTTAAAGTCCTATTCGACTGAACCACTGTTTGGGGTCGCGATACAAGGGAATGAAGATTTACTCTCTTTGATGTTTCCTGACTTATTGGTTCAGTAACCTGATGCTCTCGGCGTCGTCCAGAGCTCAAAGATTGTTCTTGCATAGGTATACTAGCCTCCACTCGGATAGCAGCATCAGATAATTCTCTCATAGTGGAATACGAGCCTACGGTCACAACGCCTCGTATTGCATTCCTCAATCCCTGCTCGAATCTTCGACACTTATCCTCCTCAGTTGCTACATACATAGGAGCAAAACTAGATAAGTGCAAGAATTTCTGTTCATAGTCGACCACTGACAGATTTCCCTGCTGCAATTGGAGGAATTCAACCTCTTTAGCATTCCGAAAGGAGCGGGGGTAAAACTGATCCAAAAATCGCTCCCGGAATGTTTCCCATGCCAATGTACGAGCATCCCATCCATTCAATTGTAAACCATGCCACCACCTATACACATAGCCATCCAAAAGAAAAGTGGCTAATAACACCATGTCCTTCGGGGGACACCACATGACTTCAAAAATCCTTTCCAAACGAGTGATCCAATCGTGGGCACCATCCGGGCCCGAATCACCACGAAACACAGTGGCTCCCAACCGTTGAGCTCTCTCAATATCTGGGCTTTCTCTAACCCTATCCTCGTCTCTCTTATCTTTAGGCCGTGCACGGGGCGCACGTCTCAGAGGCATGTCGTCACAACATAAATTAATAACCAAATGCTCTGATACCAATTTGACAGGACCCGTTCCAACTGGACCTCGATAACCGTGCCTGGTCCTGCTCCCGTCTGACAAGTCAACTGGAATCCCGAAAGTACCCTTCAGCACCTGTCAGACCAGGGATAACTGCACTGATTTCTACTCATGCCTCCGCCTCGTAATCCACCCCGAATGTCGTGCCACGGCCTGGAGGGTCATCAAAAACAAAGGTGTGAGTGGACAAAAATAATATCATTTAAAATACATTTTGAAAGCACATCAGTTTACCCTCCAGTTTTTCTAATTATGCATGCATAGGGAAAAACATATGAATCACAAGCACCGGCTTTCCAACCAAATCACAAAAGAAATCAAATCTCGGCTCTCAGGCCAAACATATGAAAACATGAGTACATGGTCACACCGACCAGAACTCGTACTCAATACCAGTACGTAATCACAATCAATCAATCAAACAATGCAACCAATTAATCAATCAATTCATCAATTCGCACTATTCACAAGTTCACCATCCATCACATAATCACATCTGCACTACGCGTTAGGCCAACATCCAGCCACACTCTCGGGATCAGACACCTCTGGGCTCAACCCTCGGGCTCAGTGACATCTGGGCGAACACATCCCCAGGCTCAGACACATCCGAGTGGTACATCCAGGCTCAGTCGCATCCGAGGAGTTGGCTTACCATAATAACTCACAATCATACCATCATATCCCCAAGCTTCGGTCGACTAGGTAATCCCCTAGCTCCGGCCGTCTGGGCATCCATAATCACAATCACAGTGAAAACCATCCGGAATTACATCCCACAACATGTCAATCAAATCCATGACTCAACCCAAGTCAAATCATTACCAACCGGGACTCAAGCCCAAGTATCCTTTATACGTAAATCCGTAATATTACATAGAAAATATTATAATAATCCAGAATCATTCTTGACTTATCAATTAAGTAAAATACCCATTTTGAAATTATTTTGACTCCGGGCTTAGCCCTAAATATCCTTTACATATTTCTCGTAAAACGTGCCCGAAATACCGATTAAAATCATCATTAAATCATAAATAATCATCCAAACAAATCATGACATCATTGCAAACCAAATCATGCAATCAATCATGTAAAACATTTAACTATGCATGCATATCAATTTATAAAACAAACGTCCACTCACACACCGTCCAATTGCTCGTTTCCCGTGCTGCACGCGTTTTCGTAATTTTCGACACTTGTCAGGAATCTCGGATCCTGTTCAAAATCATTATGTGGGTTACTAACAAGTCAATTTACATCATATAATTTTCCCATAATTTTCCGGGAATTTAATATTAATTAAATACGTAAAGTAAATTTTCGGATCCTCGAAACAATATCGAAACGGTGTCCGATTGACTCGAAACAAATTTTAAAATGTCCGTTACATTACATAGAGTAAAACATATGTTGAAACCTTCCTCAGAAACTCCACCACGCGCCCTCACGCGCCGCCGCAAGCAGCTGCGCGTGAGTTCACGCGCCTTGCTATAGTACCTGCACAGCCGTCCTTGTCGCCCGTTTACCTGGTAAACGGATCCTACGACCCGCGTGCCAGCCCGACTCATCCCTAGCCAATTCGAACTCAATTTCTCCAATTCTTTCACTCATTACCATCTATTCCACGTCTAATGAGGATCTGTAACCTCAAAGTCCGTTTCACTGCTCGAACTAAAAGTCAACTTTTTCGCCCAATTCCAAGGGCAAAATCGTCATTTTCCTTCAAAATTTCCAAATTTTCCTTTTTCGAATTTCCGGGGCGTTACATGTGACTTGCCACGTCATCATCGTCAACCTCTCGCGGGTCGACCAGGACTTCTATAATGGGTCGTTTTGACCCACAACTTAACCCAGTTTATTTTTAGCCGTCTCACTACCATTCTTCGCCATTCTTAGCCATTCTTTCAGCATTCAACTCGTTTCTCACCCAGAATTTGACCCATGGACTCAGAACTAAGGAAACGTACCTGAATTTCCATGGCCAAGCTCAAAGCCCACGACCCACCTGCAACTCCGTCCCAGCACTTGTCCTTGTGTTCTTTATGTTCCATTTCTGGCCCAAATTGATCGTACAAACTCAAAGAAGCCAACCTTATCATTAGTTTGCAATTCCAGGGCCTAAAATCTAAAACCCGAAATCACCTCACGGCTTACCTTTGTTTTTCTGGGTTTCACGGCCAGCCACCGTGGCTCCGCCTTCCTCAATCACTCTCTTTCTCTCTGCCACTCTCCCTCACATCCTTTCACTCTCTGTTTCTCTTAAACCTAAACAAAAGGGAGAAGGAAATAGGAATGGGGATGGGGTTTTCGGGTAGATGAAACAAGGAAGGGAGATAGTGCATGAATATGGGAGGATGGGCCAATGGGATGAGTGACACTTGTCACTCATCTATTAGTCCAAATGGGATATTTTGGTTCCTTCCAAAACAAGCTAAAAGGCAACTTCCTCAATTTTTGTGCAATTGTAAATAGTACATGCAATCGTTCTTGACCATTAACTTTCCCGTACGATGTCCGATTTTGACGTGACGCTTGTCTACGGACTCATATCGTCTCAATCAAAGTAATAGACCTCGGTCCACATGCCTTTGACTTTCTAGGTCAAAAGTTAACTTTTTTACCCTTCCAAGGGAAAAATCGTCATTTCACCTCAACTAATCCCGATTAGTCTCGATCAATCCTTGATTAGTCTCGTTAATCACATAATTTCAGGACGGGTCGTTACACCACTCAGGAAGCACTAACATTATGACCGATCAGGAGCCACTAATTGGTAAGTAGAAACATTGCAACCGATCAGGAGCCACTCACATGTTAATGCTTTGATCAGCATGTAGGAACATTGCGACTAATCAGAAGCAACTGGCGAGGTACTCTTGCAGCCCTGATCGGTACACAGGAACATTGCGACCAATCAAGAGCCATTTCGAAGTACACTCACGTGTTAATGCTTCGATGGGCAAGTAAGAACATTGCACCAGATCAGAAGCATCTGACGAGGCACTTTCGTAGTTCTAATCGGCAAGCAGGAACTTTGCGACCGATCAGAAGCCACTTGCAAAGTACCCTCACATATCAATGCTTCGATCTGAAAGAAGGAACATTGCAACAGATCGAAAACATCTAGAGAGATATTATCGCTGCCCTAATCTACAAGTAGGAACATTGCGACTGATCAAAAGCCAATTTCAAAGTACCCTCACATGTCAATACTTCGATTGGCAAGTAGGAACATTGCGACTGATCGGAAGCAATTGGAAATGTACTTTCGTGGCCCTGATCGGTAAGCATGAACATTGCGACTGATCAAGAGCCACTTGTGTAGTACCCTCACATTTAAATGCCTCGATCGGCAAGCGGGAACATTGCGACTGATCGGAACGTCAGATACTCTTGTGGCCCTAATCGGCAAGTAATAACATTGCGACCGATCAGGAGCCACTTACAAAGTACCCTTGCATGTCAATTCTTCGATCGGAAAGTAGGTACATTGTGACCAATCGGAAGCATCTCACGAGGTACTCTCGTGGCTCCACTCGGGAAGCAAGAACATTGCGACCGAGCGGGAGCCTATGCGAAGTACCCTCACATGTCAATAATCTGATCGGCAAGCAGGTACATTACAATCGATCGGAAGCATCTTGCGAGGTACTCTCACGGCTCCAAGTGGCAAGTAAAAACATTGCGACCAATTGGATGCCTTTTACAATCCTACCAACTTAATATTGGGGATTAGTGCTACACCAATTGACTAAGGCACACTTCCTCCCTCAAATACTTTGGGGACTAGTGGGTACACCCCCTGGTCAGTCGACAGATATCGACTTGGATTGAAAGTCCTCGACCAAGGAAATTCACCTCACTTTATGACTTAGGGGACTTATGTTGATACCATATCGACCAACCAGGCTCAGTATAACCAGCACCACCACAAACACATGAATGTTCACTAGGAAATCAAAACGTAGGCCACAAGACAACCCTGAGTTAGTGGGCAAGCTAGTCACTTGGTAGGCAATGTTAAACTGCCACTCGACAAGCAATGTCAGACTACCACATGGCCATTCGGTAGGACCACTCAACAGGCGTGGTTCAACACCCCTAGTGTAACACCCCGGAAATTCGAGGATTTTAATATTGTAAATTAATGAATGAATTGACGTTTTTACCCCTGTGAATTGTATTGCCAAATTGTTGACTTTTGATGGATAGGTCAAACGGACTTTGACCGATGACCGTGACGTAGTTCGGGACGTCATGAGTCCATAGACAAGTGGCACATTCAATTCGGATGATCAGGGAAAAAGTTATGACTATCAGAAGTTCAGGGGCATTACCGTAATTTGGACGATAGAGGCGAAAATGTTGATTTTTCGTTTGACAACCGATTTTCACACGACTCAAGGACCGTTAGGTAGGTCTCGATATCCTGAGTCCGTTGATAGGCAGCACGCTGAAATCGGACATCGGATGGCTGAGTTACGGGTTTGGAAAGTGAAGGGCATTTTTGTAATTATTGAACTGGGGGTATTTTGGTCATTTTACCCCCTGGTCACTGTAGCAGCCGTGGAAAACAGGGACCACGACCATACTTGGTGGTTCTGATCTATCCCATTGTTTAAACGTTAATGAACTAGAAAGGGGAATTATTTAAGCCTTAAAGGCAGATTGAACGTGGGATGATTAATTCATCAGACAATGGCACCATTTTTAATCAAAGATTCGAAACCTTGCTGGAAACTTTTCTCAGTGTCCAGGCTGGGCTTCCACGAGCTGTTGGACAGCACGGTTCCATTAATTGAGTGGGTTTCTGAGTGAACTTATATCTGCTGAAGTGAGGGCTGAGAGCTAGATAGAAAAATCTGAGAAAACTGAAAATTTGGAAATTGGAGGGAAATTCAGAATTTAATTTCTGGTGCTTGTTGGACCAAACCAAGGCTTGTTTTAGTCTTCTGGGAGTGTTTGGAACACAATGTAACGACCCGAACTTTCGTAATTATTATTTTATTGTAAAATGACCATTTTGCCCCTGAGGGGGGGAAAAAGTTGACTTTTACCTCGGGACGTATTTAGGACTTTGACACGTGACCGTGACGTAGTTTAGGACGTCACGAGTTCATAGGCAGGTGGCACGTTCGATTCCGACGTTCGGAGGAAGAAGATGTGACGTTCGGAAGTCGAGGGGCATTTTGGTAATTTGGCCATTTGGGGGCCAAATGTTGACTTTTGACCCGGGAAGTCCAACGGACGAGGGCCAATGACCGTTACGTAGGTCTCGTCGATACGAATCCGTAGACAGGCGGCACGCTGAAATCGGACTTACGACGAAAAAGTTATGGTCAAGAACGTAACCGAACTAACCGAGACTCGGAACTTAAATTAATAATAAAATATTATAATCTGATTCACTTTAACCCAATCAATCTGGACCCTTGATGAGTGACACATGTCACTCATCTACCCCATCCACATCATCCCCAACATTCTGGATCTTGGTCTGCCATGGGGATTAATTAATTAGTTTATTTTCCTTAAATCCTCACCCTTCACTCTTCACTCAGGATGAATCTCAGCCATCCATTCTATTTCTCCTTCTGTTCTTAAGCCATCAGAGACTCACTTCTTCATTTTCATTTCTTCCTTCAAACCGTGCAACCTCCCATTCTCTGCACAAACACATCAGCCATCACACCACCCCTCAGCCTCAACCCACACACCAGCCTACATCTCAGCCACCTCCAGACGACCATCACCACCACCACGGGACGGCGGAGCAACCCGGAAAACCCACAAACCCGTGAGGACCCGTGCAGCCCAAAACCATCCAACCATCCAAACCGTGACGTCTGGGCTCGAACCAACCTAGGGCTAGGACCATTGTGACCTCTGGACGGCATAGGACTGGACTGGGCAGCCCACGGCGGCGACACGGCGGCGGTAAGCCTGCAAACCCGTGAAGGCCGATTTTCCTTCCCTGCCTCAAACCGTCCGTTTTTAACGTTGCATTTGCTTGGTTGTTTTTGAGACTTAACCTAGGAGACTAGACGAGTGTTTTGGACCTGAGTTGGTGGCTGGAGGTGTGAAGGCTCGCCGGAGAAGACGAACCAGAACCGGCAGCCAATTCCCCGTCGTTTTTCAGGTGATTCCTTGATCTTAAAATCCAGTTTTTGATCACACAGAGCCATAGAACATGTTCAGACGAGTCCATAGGAACAAACCCCATCGATTTTGGTGGTCGGAATCACGATCTGTGATCGGGTCGAACCGTGGGTCTGCGGTGACCCGATTCGCAGACCCGGTTACTGTAGCTGATGACGTCATCATGCTGACGTCAGCAAGTGACGTCATGATGACGTCATCATGTCAGAATATTGTCAGACCAGGGACCAATGGGCTGTTGACACGTGTCCTCTGACACTGTCAGTGATGACGTCATGCTGACGTCAGCATCACTGTAGCACTGTTGACCAGAGGGTTGACCGGCGCGTGGGGGGGCGCGTAGTGAACAGTGTTTTGTGTGGGGACCAGTGCCATTTTTAAGGTTTCGACGATACGGATCCAATGGCGGTGGTTTCGTGTCGATCGGAGATCGTTAAGTTGGTCAAATTAGGTTTGATGCCTTGGGAAGCGTGTTCGGACGGCTTTCCCGGGCCGGTTTCAGTCTAGGGTTTCGTAGTTGTTTAGTAGGGACTTAAAGTGACCTTTACGTATGTTTTGGGCATGACAGGAATTGTACTTTAAACCTTGGACGGGGCTTTACGCTCGGGATTGCAGCGGGATTGTACTGTGAGTGGGCCTTTGATTTCACTAAACTTCGGCATGCATAACTGTTTTACTTTCTACTATATCTATATGTGATTTGATAAAAGTATCTGTTTATCTTGTGTATGATTTATGGCACGTATTACGATGTTTGGGCATGAGACCCGTCTGGTTGTTTATAAATGGTTTGGAGTCATATATATGTATAATGGAACTCGATATTATCTGTGGTACTGCACTGTATAGATCTACCCTAGGATTCTATCTCCTCCGGATGTAGGTACACCGGAGCGGTCACGGCGCATTGCCTGTGAGGAGTCATTCTACGGAGGGACCGGACCGTAGAGTGACTCAGGAGCAGGATTGCTACTATTGGATGTCTGGGACGTCAGGCATCTAGAATGCCATGCTCGGACTAGGTTCGGGATTTGGACTCGGGATTGAGACCCCGGGTGGCACGCGTAGCCTTGAGACTGTGACCTTATTGGGCGTCTGGGACGTCAGGCATCTGGGATGTCAGGGTTGGGATGTATAGTGCAGTGACTAAGATTATATTATGTTGATATTATTCTGCTTATGACTATATGGTTTTGTGGTTTTGATACTATGCATGTCTTTTCGGAAAACGGAGGGGAAAAGTTATATGTTTTCGAAATGGTAAACTACTTTGTAAACCTTGAGTTTCGGCCCACTCACCTTTGTTGTTTTACTACCCCTCCAGGTAGTGCTATCGAGGAGGAGGATCCCGAGGAGGAGGAGGAGGATCCCGAGGAGGAAGAGGCATAGGTTTACGTTGCGTACCTGAACCCTACTGCTGGGTAGGTTGGCACGTAGTGTGTCTAGAGTCGTGCTCAATAAACTGTATTCGGGAACCATCCCTTGTCTGACACTATTTGTATTTGAGTATTTGTGTGGTGTGCTATGTATGACTTAACTATGGATTTTCTTTATGCATTTTATCTTCAATAAGGGTATTTTTGGTATTTTAACGTCGGGTGTCAGACGGGAGCAGGGCACGTCCCGGGTGGTCCCAGGGGGATCGGGGCGGGTCCTGTCAACTTGGTATCAGAGCACTAGGTTGTGGTCAGCATGCTAGACTAGTGGTCAGTACTTAGTTTAACAGATGTCAGTATCTAATCTATGCCTCTTAACAGCGGGTTATGCCTCCAAGGAGAATTCCTCAAACACGAACTGACGAGGAAATCGCGAGAGAGATGGAATGTGCTAGCATTGAGCGGGCTCAAAGGTTGGGAGCCACACCGTTCAGCGGGGGATCAAACCCCGAGGATGCCCATGAGTGGATTGCGAAATGGGAAAGAATCTTCACCGTGATGCATTGCCCACCCGGCGAGCGGGTGGCATTGCCGGCCTTCTTACTGGAAGGCGGGGCTTATCAATGGTGGCATGGTCTTGAGATGTCCGGGTGGACTGTTCACACCACCACATGGGAGGTCTTTCGTGCCCGATTCTTAGATCAGTATTACCCGCGTTCATTTCGTATGGCACGAGAGGCAGAGTTCCTGCGGCTGGAACAGGGAGATATGTCCGTGGCAGATTACGAGCAGACCTTCGGGAAGCTTTCCCGTTTTGCCGCAGCTTTCGTGAGTACTGAGGAGGAAAAATGTCAAAGATTTGAGTTGGGACTCCGAGGGGAGTTGCGGGCAAGTGTGACGGCTACTAGTTACGCGACTCTGAGGGACATGGTCGACGCTGCAGTTCGTGTCGAGGCCAGTCTGGCGGCACACCAGGCGCGACAATCATCAGGCGAGGGGCAACGCCGGGATCGTCCACATCCTGGACCAACCGGCCCAAAGATCTCTAAGGGGGGAAATTACCGAGGAGCACCCTCATCTCTACGTGGTCGTGGCTGGTCAGGTCGACATGGGAACTCTCAGAGGGGTGGATCGAGATTCAGTTCTGGACAGCATCAGGCTTGGAGTGGTGCATCAGGAGGGTCTTGGGATGGACCGAGGACAGTTAATTGTTTTGCTTGTGGAGGAGCGGGCCATTATGCCCGAGATTGCCATTTATTGTCAAGGAACAACGAGACTAAAGGTGTTAGTGTGACACAGAGTTCGGCTTCTCACCCTTCCAGAGGCCGAGGACAGAGTGCTGAGCGTGGCGCGCGTGGGCGCGGACAGACTGCGGGACCCCGAGCTCGTGTTTTTGCAGTGACTCAGCAGCAGGCGAGGTCAGCCCCTGGTGTGGTTACAGGTACTCTTCATATCTCAAATATTGTTGTACGGGTATTAATGGATGCTGGGGCTACTCATTCTTTTATTTCGAAAAGTTGTGCGGGTATGTTAGATCGTGAGGTGTCAGCCTTGGATAGTGAAATGGGTGTTGGTACACCGATGGGCGTTGTGTACATCGTGAATCAGGTGATTCGGAGATGCCCAGTAAGGGTGGAGGATGTAGATCTGCTAGCTGATCTAATCCTGATGGATATCCATGACTTTGATGTTATCTTGGGAATGGATTGGTTGACTGAGCACGGTTCGCTCATCGACTGTTGTAGTAGGCGGGTGATTCTGCGAAGTCCGGGTTTACCGGAGGTTACTTTTCAGGGAGAGCGCGACGGTTCGCTACCTGAAGTAATTTCTTCACTTGCCGCTACGAAGCTTCTACAGAAGGGATGCCAGGGTTATCTGGCGCATGTTGTGACGACGAATAGTGATACTTCGGGTGCCGATGATATACCTGTGGTGCGGGAATTTCCGGATGTGTTCCCGGAAGATTTACCTGGTTTACCACCACATCGGGAGATTGAGTTCACGATTGAACTACTTCCCGGCACACGACCTATATCGCAGGCACCATATCGGATGGCACCAGCGGAGTTACGGGAACTGAAGATCCAATTGCAGGAGTTGGTGGACTTGGGATTCATCCGACCGAGTACATCACCGTGGGGAGCACCAGTATTATTTGTGAAGAAGAAGGAGGGGAGCCTCCGTTTGTGTGTGGATTATCGACAGCTCAACAAGGTCACGGTAAGGAACCAGTACCCCTTACCCAGAATTGACGATCTCTTTGATCAACTGCGGGGAGCACAGTACTTCTCGAAGATAGATTTACGATCTGGTTATCACCAGTTGAAGATTGCTGAAGGAGATGTCCCGAAGACAGCGTTTCGGACCAGATACGGGCATTATGAATTCCTTGTGATGCCTTTCGGCTTGACGAATGCTCCAGCAGCATTCATGGATCTGATGAATAGGGTCTTCCGATCTTATTTGGATAAGTTTGTGATCGTGTTCATTGATGACATCCTTGTGTACTCGAGGAGTGCTCAAGCTCATGAGGAACACTTACGTTCGGTGTTAGGGAAGCTGAGGCAGAACCAGTTATACGCCAAGCTGAGTAAGTGTCAGTTTTGGCTAACCAGCATTGGTTTTCTGGGACATGTAGTGTCAGCAGACGGGATTAGTGTGGATCCCCAGAAGACCGAAGCGGTGACAAATTGGGCTAGACCGACAACCGTGACAGAGGTACGGAGTTTCGTTGGTTTGGCAGGATACTACCGGAGATTTGTTGAGGGCTTCTCTAGTATTGCTGCACCGTTGACTCGTTTAACCAGGAAGGGAGTAAAGTTTGTTTGGGATGAACGGTGTGAGCAGAGTTATCAGGAATTAAAACGTCGGTTAACTACCGCACCTGTTCTTGCTTTGCCGGATAACAGTGGAGAGTTCGAAGTCTACAGTGACGCATCGTTGCAAGGTTTGGGTTGCGTGCTGATGCAGAATGGCAGAGTTATCGCTTATGCATCGAGACAACTAAAGACACATGAGCTGAACTACCCTACGCATGATCTGGAGTTGGCGGCGGTGGTTCACGCTTTAAAGATCTGGCGACATTATCTGTACGGGGTGACTTGCAGGATCTTCACCGATCATCAGAGTTTAAAGCATTTGTTCACTCAGAAGGAGCTGAACGTAAGGCAGCGACGGTGGTTGGAACTGATCAAGGATTACGATTGTACGATTGAATATCATCCAGGGAAGGCGAACGTTGTGGCAGACGCACTCAGTAGGAAGTCAGCAGGATCAATTGCACACCTGAGGCTGGTGTACCTTCCTTTGCTAGTGGAACTCCGAAGAGCTGGAGTTATGCTGGGGATGGATGAGCAGGGAGCTTTGTTGGCCAGTTTTCATGTACGACCTGTGCTCGTCGATCGGATTATCGAGGCACAATTGGAGGATCCGACACTTTGTATCTACAGGATCGAGGTCGAAGCAGACGAGAGGCAGGACTTTACTATTCGACCAGATGGAGCTCTGGTGAAACTGGGCCGTTTGTGTGTTCCTGCAGTGGCAGAGTTACGGGCAGAAATTCTCGAGGAAGCCCACAGTTCGGCTTATGCCATGCATCCGGGAGGTACAAAGATGTACCGTACCCTCCGGGACCACTATTGGTGGGCAGGAATGAAGAAGGATATTGCAGTGTTTGTGAGCAGATGTTTGACCTGTCAGCAGGTCAAGGCTGAGCGGCAGAGACCGTATGGAGCAATGCAACCGCTTCCGATTCCCGAGTGGAAGTGGGATCACATTACCATGGACTTTGTCTTCAAATTGCCTAGAACTCAGAGGGGATGCGATGGAGTTTGGGTGATTGTCGACCGATTGACCAAGTCAGCTCATTTCTTACCAGTACAGGAGACATTTAAGCCAAACCGACTGGCTCAGCTGTTCGTGAAGGAGATCATTCGACTTCATGGTACGCCGGAGTCGATAGTGTCTGATCGAGATCCGCGTTTCACATCTAGGTTCTGGCGAAGTTTGCAGAACGCCTTGGGTACAAACTTACATTTCAGTACAGCGTTCCTCCCACAGACCGATGGGCAGTCAGAGAGGACTATCCAGACACTGGAGGACATGATGAGGTCTTGTGTACTGCAGTTTCAGGATTCGTGGGATACTCATTTGCCTTTGATGGAGTTCGCGTACAACAACAGTTATCAGGCAAGTATCGGGATGGCACCCTACGAGGCACTGTATGGCCGACAGTGCAGGACACCTATCTGTTGGATGGAGGTAGGAGAGCGAGCAGCTTTAGGACCAGATTTGATGGACATAACCCAGGAAACAGTTCGAATCATCAAGGAAAGATTGAAGGCAGCACAGGATCGCCAAAAGAGCTATGCGGATCGACGAATTCGAGACTTGGAATTCGAGGTTGGAGATTTTGTGTTCCTTAAGTTATCTCCATGGAAAGGAATTATCCGTTTTGGCCGACGCGGGAAGTTGAGTCCACGTTACTTTGGACCGTTCGAGATCATTGAGAGGATTGGACTAGTGGCATACCGGTTGGCATTACCTCCAGAACTTGCCAGAGTGCACGATGTTTTCCATGTGTCCATGTTACGGAAATACCTACGGGACGATTCACATGCCTTGCCGGAACAACCAGTAGAACTGATGACTGATCTGAGCTTTGAGGAGAAACCAGTGCAGATTCTGGACCAGAAGAACAAGGTTCTGAGAAACAAGACGATTCGGTTGGTGAAAGTGCTATGGAGGAACCATGACGTCGAGGAGGCGACGTGGGAACCCGAAGACTTGATGAGGGAGCAGTACCCATTTTTATTCAAGTAAATTTCGAGGACGAAATTTCTGTAAGGTGGGTAGATTGTAACGACCCGAACTTTCGTAATTATTATTTTATTGTAAAATGACCATTTTGCCCCTGAGGGGGGGAAAAAGTTGACTTTTACCTCGGGAAGTATTTAGGACTTTGACACGTGACCGTGACGTAGTTTAGGACGTCACGAGTTCATAGGCAGGTGGCACGTTCGATTCCGACGTTCGAGGAAGAAGATGTGACGTTCGGAAGTCGAGGGGCATTTTGGTAATTTGGCCATTTGGGGGCCAAATGTTGACTTTTGACCCGGGAAGTCCAACGGACGAGGGCCAATGACCGTTACGTAGGTCTCGTCGATACGAATCCGTAGACAGGCGGCACGCTGAAATCGGACTTACGACGAAAAAGTTATGGTCAAGAACGTAACCGAACTAACCGAGACTCGGAACTTAAATTAATAATAAAATATTATAATCTGATTCACTTTAACCCAATCAATCTGGACCCTTGATGAGTGACACATGTCACTCATCTACCTCATCCATATCATCCCCAACATTCTGGATCTTGGTCTGCCATGGGATTAATTAATTAGTTTATTTTCCTTAAATCCTCACCCTTCACTCTTCACTCAGGATGAATCTCAGCCATCCATTCTATTTCTCCTTCTGTTCTTAAGCCATCAGAGACTCACTTCTTCATTTTCATTTCTTCCTTCAAACCGTGCAACCTCCCATTCTCTGCACAAACACATCAGCCATCACACCACCCCTCAGCCTCAACCCACACACCAGCCTACATCTCAGCCACCTCCAGACGACCATCACCACCACCACGGACGGCGGAGCAACCCGGAAAACCCACAAACCCGTGAGGACCCGTGCAGCCCAAAACCATCCAACCATCCAAACCGTGACGTCTGGGCTCGAACCAACCTAGGGCTAGGACCATTGTGACCTCTGGACGGCATAGGACTGGACTGGGCAGCCCACGGCGGCGACACAGCGGCGGTAAGCCTGCAAACCCGTGAAGGCCGATTTTCCTTCCCTGCCTCAAACCGTCCGTTTTTAACGTTGCATTTGCTTGGTTGTTTTTGAGACTTAACCTAGGAGACTAGACGAGTGTTTTGGACCTGAGTTGGTGGCTGGAGGTATGACGGCTCGCCGGAGAAGACGAACCAGAACCGGCAGCCAATTCCCCGTCGTTTTTCAGGTGATTCCTTGATCTTAAAATCCAGTTTTGATCACACAGAGCCATAGAACATGTTCAGACGAGTCCATAGGAACAAACCCCATCGATTTTGGTGGTCGAAATCACGATCTGTGATCGGGTCGAACCGTGGGTCTGCGGTGACCCGATTCGCAGACCCGGTTACTGTAGCTGATGACGTCATCATGCTGACGTCAGCAGTGACGTCATGATGACGTCATCATGTCAGAATATTGTCAGACCAGGGACCAATGGGCTGTTGACACGTGTCCTCTAACACTGTCAGTGATGACGTCATGCTGACGTCAGCAGTGACGTCATGCTGACGTCAGCATCACTGTAGCACTGTTGACCAGAGGGTTGACCGGCGCGTGGGGGGCGTGTGTGAACAGTGTTTTGTGTGGGACCAGTGCCATTTTCAAGGTTTCGACGATACGGATCCAATGGCGGTGGTTTCGTGTCGATCGGAGATCGTTAAGTTGGTCAAATTAGGGTTTGATGCCTTGGGAAGCGTGTTCGGACGGCTTTCCCGGGCCGGTTTCAGTCTAGGGTTTCGTAGTTGTTTAGTAGGGACTTAAAGTGACCTTTACGTATGTTTTGGGCATGACAGGAATTGTACTTTAAACCTTGGACGGGGCTTTACGCTCGGGATTGCAGCGGGATTGTACTGTGAGTGGGCCTTTGATTTCACTAAACTTCGGCATGCATAACTGTTTTACTTTCTACTATATCTATATGTGATTTGATAAAAGTATCTGTTTATCTTGTGTATGATTTATGGCACGTATTACGATGTTTGGGCATGAGACCCGTCTGGTTGTTTATAAATGGTTTGGAGTCATATATATGTATAATGGAACTCGATATTATCTGTGGTACTGCACTGTATAGATCTACCCTAGGATTCTATCTCCTCCGGATGTAGGTACACCGGAGCGGTCACGGCGCATTGCCTGTGAGGAGTCATTCTACGGAGGGACCGGACCGTAGAGTGACTCAGGAGCAGGATTGCTACTATTGGACGTCTGGGACGTCAGGCATCTAGAATGCCATGCTCGGACTAGGTTCGGGATTTGGACTCGGGATTGAGACCCCGGGTGGCACGCGTAGCCTTGAGACTGTGACCTTATTGGGCGTCTGGGACGTCAGGCATCTGGGATGTCAGGGTTGGGATGTATAGTGCAGTGACTAAGATTATATTATGTTGATATTATTCTGCTTAGGACTATATGGTTTTGTGGTTTTGATACTATGCATGTCTTTTCGGAAAACGGAGGGGAAAAGTTATATGTTTTCGAAATGGTAAACTACTTTGTAAACCTTGAGTTTCGGCCCACTCACCTTTGTTGTTTTACTACCCCTCCAGGTAGTGCTATCGAGGAGGAGGATCCCGAAGAGGAGGAGGAGGATCCCGAGGAGGAAGAGGCATAGGTTTACGTTGCGTACCTGAACCCTACTGCTGGGTAGGTTGGCACGTAGTGTGTCTAGAGTCGTGCTCAATAAACTGTATTCGGGAACCATCCCTTGTCTGACACTATTTGTATTTGAGTATTTGTGTGGTGTGCTATGTATGACTTAACTATGGATTTTCTTTATGCATTTTATCTTCAATAAGGGTATTTTTGGTATTTTAACGTCGGGTGTCAGACGGGAGCAGGGCACGTCCCGGGTGGTCCCAGGGGGATCGGGGCGGGTCCTGTCACACAACCACATCGAAATCGAAGGGAACCAGCCACGGTTGAGCTGGGACGGAGGCTGCCGTTTTCAGTGAAGTTGCAGAGCTAGGGACGACGACTTCCAGGTACCTTCTTATCCAATTGATAGTTCAGTTTGGTTCGTTTTAGCCCTATAATGCTTACTGTGAAGTTAATTTGAATATGGTTTGGAAATCAATGAGTTATGGTGATCGATCCGTTTGGGTGATCACGGGTCGAAGGGTCGTTTGAGGACCTTACAAGGAAAATTGATGTTACAGAACTTAAATTGGTTGGTTATTGAACATGTTAGGATCAAAAAATAGTGAAATCGAGTAAGAATTAAGGGTTAATTGGCCGGGTCAAGCCGCGGGTGGCAGGCCCGTATTACAGGTATTCGAGTGAAGATGGTGACACTGTAGCTACAGTGTCAGGCGCGTGACTTTCACGCGCAACCACTTTGGGCAGCGCTTGAGGGCGTGTTGGGCCTTATCCCCGATCACGATCAACATGATCTTTTATCCTCTCATCATTCTGAACATTTTTGGTGAAATAACCATGTTGATCTGAGGTTGTTAAATGGGTCAGTTTAAGGCCGATTGTCTCGGGAAGCGTGTTCGGACGGTTTCCCGGAGCCGATTTCTGTTTCGGACTTTTTGGATGAATGTTAAGGACTTGTAATGACCCTTACGTGTGATTTGGACTGATAGGAATTGTACGATAATCCCGGAACAGGTCTGTACGCGCAGATTCGCAGCGGGATCGTACTGTGAGTGGGCCCGATTTCATTAAACCCTTGCATGCATAAATGTTTTCTGATTTACTTATATATTCACATGCTGGAAACAAGAAATGGTTTTGATGATCTTGAAATTATGATTATGGCAAGTTTTACGATGTTTGGGCTTGAGACCCGTCTAGTGAAACTTGAGTATGGTTTTGGATTTTAACTCTTTATACTTATATATGCATGTGGATATCAATGATTATATTTTGGTACTGCACTGTAGTGATATACTCGTATTATATTGTCTCCTCCGGATGAGGTAAACCGGAGTAGTCATGGCGCAATGCCTGCGATGGGCCATTCTACGGAGAAACAGGACCGTAGAATGACTCAGGAACGGGATTGCTATGATTGGGCGTCTGGGACGTCGAGTGTCTAGACGCTAGGCATCTGGGATGCGATACCCGGACTGGGTTCGGGGATTGGACTTGGGATTGAGACCCCGAGTGGCACGCGTAACCTTGGAACTGTGACTTATTGGACGTCAGGGGACGTCAGACATCTGGGATGTCAGGATCAGAGTGTGTAGTGCAGTGACTGTGATTATGTTTATGGTTTTACTATATGCCTTATGGTTAATATATGATTTATGGTTCTAAATGCTGATGCATGCATGTTTGGAAAACGGAGGGGTAAATTATATGTTTTACTTATTAAACGGTTTTATAAACTTTGAGTTTCAGCCCACTCACCCTTAATGTTTTGGTAACCCCTCCAGGCTGTGCTGCCGAGGTAGAGGAGGGTCCTGAGGCTGAGGCATAGATCTACTTCTGCGTATCTGAACCCCTGTAGGGTGGTTCGACCCGCAGGATTATTTTAGAGTCGTGCTCGGAACTTGTAATTTTAGATTTCATCCCTTGTCTGACATCTGTTAAATTTGGATTTGATGTATAACTTTAAATTGATATTTATGCATTTGAACTTTTGAGGTTAAAATTGGAATGTTATTTTGGGTATCAGACGGGAGCAGGACACGTCCCCTTGTGGTCCCCGTGGGATCGGGACGGGTCCTGTCACCTAGTCTATTACACTAACAAATGCCAATACCAACTTCTTGACATAACAGGAGATCTACTACCACATGACACACATCTCGAATTTTCGGGACACGTGGCAACATCTCATGGAGTAGCTCGAAACCTACTTCAACAGTGCTCAACCACCACAATCATTGCTCCTATAAATTGTTGGAAGCATGGTTAGCAATCCCACATCGCCCTGGGAGGTCTAGGGGATGCGCCTTATATATGTGGGCGTGCATCTATCCAACAAGAGGCTTTTTGGGAGCTCAATGGTTTTGGATTCCTAGGGAACTCTAAAGTTAAGCGAGTAGAGGCTGGTGCAATCCCAAGATGGGTGACCCACTAGGAAGTTACACGTGAACTCTCAAGAATAAAACCGTGAGGGCTAGGCCCAAAGCGGAGAATATCCTATTGGAGAAGGTCGAGTCGTGACAATTTTGTATCAAATCTGGCCGGAATTGAGTGTGCTAACGAGGATGCTTGGCCCCAAGGGGGGTGGATTGTGAGGACCCGTGCCATGGAGGCATGGTTAGCAATCTCACATCGCCCAAGGAGATCTAGGGGATGCGCTTTATATGTGTGGGTGTGCATCTATCAAATAGTAGGCTTTTTGGGAGTTCACTAGTTTTAGATTCTTAGGGAACTCCAAAGTTAAGCGAGTAGAGGCTGGTTCAATCCCAAAATGAGTGACCCACTGGGAAGTTGCATGTGAACTCCCGAGAACAAAACCGTGAGGGCTGGACCCAAAGCGGACAATATGTTGTTGGAGAAGGTCGAGTCGTGACATAACTGCCCCATCAAACTCTTTCATAAAGACTCTCTCATCTACTTCTCTCTCTAAACACACACAAACATGACTCTTCTATCTTTGTGTTGTGATCTACCAATTGGATCTCCATCTTGCTTACTAACTTAAGCATCAGGGCCTCTTAGACCAACACCCCACCGATGTCTAGTACATTCTCTTTTTGCCTCACAGGTCACTCTGTAGGCTTAATCAAAAACCGAACTAACACCCTCTGCGAGTCTTATCACATTAGGTCCAATTCCAGATCAAACAGCCTTCAACATTGTTTGGCATAAAAAAAAAAAGCAGGGCATATGAGGAAGGTGGTGATGATGTTAAGCAATTGAGAGAAATGATTCTAAATTTTGGCTCAATTTTTTGTTGAACAATTTTGGCTCAAAATCGAAACTGTATCGAATACAAATGATACAATATCCGGTATCAGTTTCATATTTTAGAATATTGTACCATACCAAATCATTTGAAATTAATTGATACGATTTCGGTATCACTTGCATATCAAATTCTACCCAATCACATCTAGAGCTAATTTATACATTAATAAAGTAAAGAGAAAACCTAATGTAAATAAATAAATTAATTAAGAGAAACAATGTAGAAAAAGAAATGGCCTTTATCGAGCATTTTTTGTTTTCATCTGAAAGCCTTTACCGAGCATAGGATTCCGGATGAGGGATCGACATCCCTGACGGTGGCATACGGTCTGCCATTAGTGACAAAACGGCCAGTTAAAAACACAAGCATCCCTCACTCTCCCTATCCTTCTTTTTCTTTTTTCTCCTCTCGCTCACTTTACTCCTTTCCTTTTGTGCCATCTTCGATCTTTCCTTTCTACTTAACACCAAAACCTACCATTACCAAACACATCTCCATCTTAAATTCTTCATCCCCTTTTCTTTCCAATTTTGCCCAACAATGGCTGATGAAATCCCCAAAATATCCCCACCACCATCACACAACCAAGTACCACAGCCGACCACTCAAACAGAACTCCCACCACCCCCTGCAGCTGCTGCTGGAGCTATTGAATCTGAATCACCGGCTGTGACAGAAACTGAGTCCAAACAACAAGACCCACCTCCGCCTCTACCGTCATCCCTGCTGGAGCTCACAGAGTCCGAGAAAGAAGAGCCGCCGCTGGCGGAACTACCACTACCTCCTGCGGTGGCAGTAGTACTGGATCCCGAGCCAGAGGAAAAAACCTACAAAGAAGAGCCAGAGCCAGAGCCAAAGCAGATTCCTCGATCTTTGATTTCATTCAAAGAGGAAAGCAACATAGTCACCGATCTCTCAGAATCCGAGAGAAAAGCTCTTCAAGAACTGAAGCAGCTCGTCCAGGAAGCTCTCAACACTAACCAATTCACTTCCCCGAGACCCCAGGATACCCAGCAGAAATCCGCCGCCGAAGCTCACAAAACTGGAGCACCCATTTCTGAATCCGAAACCAAACTAACCCACGAACCCAAAATCGAAGAAAACCCATTGAAGGAAGCTGAAGAAGTAGCCAAAGAAGAAGCACAATCGGCGGTTCCGCCAGAGGAAGTGTCAATTTGGGGCATTCCTCTCCTGAAAGATGATCGAAGCGACGTGATTCTTCTCAAGTTTTTGAGGGCCAGGGACTTCAAGGTGAAGGATGCTTTCACCATGCTTCGGAACACGATCCAATGGCGGAAAGGGTTTGGAATCGATGCTCTTGTTGATGAGGATCTTGGTGATGATTTGGAGAAAGTTGTGTTTATGCATGGATATGACAGGGAGGGTCATCCTGTGTGTTACAATGTGTTTGGGGAGTTTCAGAACAAAGAGTTGTATCAGAAAACGTTCATGGATGAAGAAAAGCGGACCAAGTTTCTTCGATGGCGGGTTCAGTTCTTGGAGAAGAGCATTAGGAAGCTTGATTTCAGTCCTGGTGGTGTATCTACCATCTTTCAGATTAATGATCTTAAGAATTCTCCAGGCCCTGCCAAGAAGGAGCTTAGGATTGCCACCAGACAAGCCCTTCAGTTGCTTCAGGACAATTATCCCGAATTTGTTGCCAAACAGGTACTTAAATTAGTATTTATTTTTGGATATTTGCGATCTCTGTCTCAAATTATTTGATTGGTTTAATTTGATATATACAATTACATATAGCATACATTTTGTGTTAAATTTTGATGTGTTTTTGTGTGGTTCTGGTTATTTCAATTAAGGTGTTTATCAATGCCCCTTGGTGGTATCTAGCATTTTACACAATGATTAGCCCTTTCTTGACCCAGAGGACCAAAAGCAAGTTTGTTGTTGCCAGCCCAGCCAAATCTGCAGAGACTCTTTTCAAGTTAGTAAAAATCGGTCTATCTGTTGATGTATATCAGGTGGTTTTTGATATATGCTTGGTTTAACTTGGAATTTCAATTAAATATGAACTGAAGGTACATTTCTCCAGAGCATGTTCCAATTCAATATGGTGGCTTGAGTGTGGATTACTGTGACTGTAACCCGGAATTCACCATTGCGGATCCAGTCGTGGATGTTACTGTTAAACCGGCAACAAAACAAACTGTGGAGATTATAATTTATGAGGTTTGATTGCATTCTGTTTTTTTCTTGGCTGACTATAAATGTATGCATTACAACTGCTAAATTATTGTTCATGGCTTATGCATTGATGTTTGATTACAATTCTTATTTTTGGTTCTATGTGTGGACACCCCACATGCTAAATTGCTATCCATGGTTCATGTATGTTTGATGATGAATGGAAGTTTATTTAATTATTTATTAATTGGATTTTGATACATTGCAGAAATGCACCATTGTGTGGGAGCTCCGTGTAGTCGGATGGGATGTGAGCTATGGGGCTGAGTTTGTGCCGGACACTGAAAACGGATACACAATTATCATACAGAAAGCCACTAAGATAAGCCCAACTGATGAACCGGTGGTGCTTAACAGATTCAAAGTTGTTGAACTGGGTAAAATATTGCTCAAGATTGACAACCCAACCTCGAGAAAGAAGAGGCTTCTCTACAGGTTCAAGATCGAACCCTTGTAGACCTAGAGATTATAAGTGATCCCACACTTTTACGAACTCTTGGGGTGGAATGTGACTAAGAAGAGGAGGGCGTACCATCATACTAGTTAATCATCTTTATGCTGTTGTGCTTTGTATGTATATTGGGGTTTCTAGTTACATCATGTGTAAGTTAAGGGTCCAGGGTTGCAACTTCTGGATTTACAAATTAATTTTTATTATTATTTTTTTTTTTTGGGTGCTTTGTGACTTCTACATTCTAGTTTATGTTTTTTGGCTGAGGGGAAAGGCTGGTGGGAGTTGGAGCATAGAGTTGAATCCTGGTTTATTTTGTGTTATTACACTTACAAAGATATATTATTTTGGAAGAAAAGGTAAAAGTTTGAGATAGGGTGTTTTATTATTGGGTAAAACCACATATTGGATGCGCTTTAGTACTATAGTGGTATGGGTTAGTAGTGTTCTTCACACTTTTATGTGTAATTCTCTTCCCACGCTATCATGTGCATTTATTTTGTATGTTATTAGTTGGGAACTGGATGTGCGTGTAACCACAATATCTAGGTTGAATCCGACCTAATCCAACATTGCATTCTACCTAATTCGACCCAATTATCTCCAAGCGATCCCTTAAATTCAGGCTAGTACGAGATCATTATACATGTGATTACATGTGGAACTAGGTTGGGAAAAGCAAAATAGAAATCAATCTATTTAAGAAGAATATATATATATATATATATATATTGTTTTCCTTTTGGTTGATATGATTGGTCTATATATGTTTAGATATAGTTTCACTCTTTTTTTTTTAGGACAAAAGTACAGTGATTAAGGATTAGGCGAGTGGAATTACACACCATAGTTAGTATTATCAAATTGCTACATCAGCTTATTCTTGCAATGCACAAAGCGATTTAGAGGAAACCGAGCGCCCAATAGAACGCACTACATTCTTCTTACACTCATATTAGCCAAAATGTACTAAAAAAAGGAAATACAATATGAATCGGAAGTTGGGCATACTCAACTAATCCTTATGACAAAAGTATGAAATAAAAGTTAGGGGAGAATCACACCAAGTAAAACTGGACTCCAAAGTACCATGATTTGTTAAAATATCTGCAACACAATTACCTTCACGAAAAATATGAGATATATTAACAAACATGTTGCGGAGATATCCATGCAATTCTTCCAATCCACCCTAAGTAGCCGAGGGACCAAAATAGGAGAGTGAAAGAAAGACAAAACTAAATGTGAGTCTGTTTCAATCCAAATGTGATGCCAAGCATAAAGCAACGTTAGCTCGATGGCTTTAATGACTGCTAAAACTTCATCATGAACTGCACTAGGGACTTTCAAAGTGGAACTTACTCCAATAACACAACCATGGTAATCACAAAAAATGCCACCATAACCATCCTTGCCAGAAGCACCCTTAAAAGCACCGTCAATATTAACTTTAACATAATCAAAATTAGGGGGATGCCAAAGGACCTCGACACTTTTTGAGCATTATCGAGGACGAGATCGTGCCCCAAAAGCTTGAATAGAAAACAAATCATGCACCAAATGGTAGTACAAAACATAAGAATCCACAAATTCATGAGTTGAGGATTGAAATTATTGCGGATTCCAGATGAAAGTATAGAGTCGATAGAACATGGAACAAAGCTCAAGCCAAAAATAGCAAACATGGACCTCCAAATAGAAACCCAAAAAAAAAGGCAAACTGAGCATGTGATCAAAACTCTCTAAAGCCTTCTTGCAAAATAAACACATAGAAGTAAAAGAAATACCACATCGTTGCAAAAAACCTCTGTGATAAATTTCCCATGCATCACTTTCCAAACAAGAAAAGACTTCCTAGGCTCAATAAAAGACTTCCAAATAAGCTTCACTAAGGGACAACCACACACGCATGAAAGCATAAGCATCTTTAGAACTAAGAACTCCTGAAGAAGACGGACCCCAAATTAATAAACCATTTGCTAAAGGACCATGAAAGTAATAGGTTGTAATGACCCAACGTTCAAAAAAGGGAAATTTGAAAAATTTGAAGAAAATGACGATTTTGCCCCTAGATAATGAGCTAACGGTTGACTTTTTGCTCGAACAGTCAAACAGACTTTGACCGATGAGTCTAACGTAGTTCGAGACGTCACGAGTTCATAGACAGGTGGCACGCCCGATTCCGACATTCGAGGAGAAAGTTATGACGTTCGGAAGTTCGAGGGCATTTTCGTAATTAGGACGAAAAGGTGGAAATTGTTGACTTTTTGAATTACCACTATCTTTCACGTAATTCGAGGATCGTTAAGTAGGTCTCGATGCCCTGAGTCCGTAGACAGGTGGCACGCTGAAAATGGACATCGGACTGTTGAGTTACGGGTCTTGAAAGAGAAGGGCATTTTGGTAAATTTGTGAAGAAGGGCAAAATGGTAATTCCAAGGGTGCAGCTTGAACACATCCGTGAGTGGGTTGTGGGAATTGTTTAAAATCTTAAGTGGAAGTGCACGGTGTGTATTAATGTGTTTGGAATGGGTGCACGGTTAGGGAATAGGAGTTTGAAGCTAGTGGGTGTGAATCAGAGCAAGGGGGAACTGGTTTTTGCCTTGAGTGGGAGGCAGGAGTGCCCTGGGAATGTGAAGAACAGAGATAGAGAGAGAGAGAGAGAGTCGATCTTGTTCAATGTGAGATCAAGTGGTACTTGTGCCTGAACTCAGAGGTTGTGTGGGTGTTGGTATTTGGGTCTGAGAGTGCACAATTCGTGTTGGTGATTTTAAAACGGTGTTGATGCTTATGAGGTAAAAAACAGAGAGTGAGAATAGATTGGTCATTCTTCCATTAGAGCAAGTCGGGTGTGAGTTTAGAGGCAGGGTAAGTGAGTGATTAGAGATGGGTTGTGTTGTGTGTGGGAGTGTTTAGTGGAATGACTGAGTGAAGAGGAAAGGGTTGAAGTGGTTAATGAGAGAAAATAGAGACAGTGAGGGTGATCGTGCAGTTGGTCGTGGTGAGCCGTGCTTGCGGTTTAAAAATTGAGCAGAGAGGGGGCTACCAGTAGTGGGGTGAAAGGAGGTGAGAGTGGATGAGGTGGTGGCCTGAGCACGACGGCTGCCGTGAGTGGTGGCTGGGAATGGTGGAAACAGAGACTAGAGGAAGGTTTGGTTTCAACATTTTCGATTTTCCTGCAAGCCTCCTTAATTTTCCTTGAGTGGTAAACAAAAGATGTATAAGAAGGTGCGGCAAAGGCAATGGCAACCACGACGGTTCACGAAGGTGGTGTTGCGGTAAGGTTCCCGTGATTTTTATTTCGAATTCGAAATTGGTGTTTTCACTACAGGGCTTGTTGATCGATTTTGATAACACGAACTGGTTTCTCAGGGTTCCAGACGAGGATTGGGATCAAAAGTGAGGCTCGAGGAGGTCGGGTGAGGCTGCAGAACTTAATTGCAGAAACATAGTTCGACTTCGAAGGAGGGAAGGTGAGCTTTAGGTTTTAATTATTCAATTTTGGTAGCCATATCGATCATTTAAAGTGGGACGAACGTGTTAGGCTTAAAATGATTGAGGTTGGATTGAAATTGGATGAAAACTGTAACCACCGGTTCAGGGTTAGATCGGATTACAGTGAATCGGACTGGACTCGGTTCACCAGAGGTAGGGGATGACACTGTGCTGGCGCGTGAGGGCGCGTGAGGCCCGTTTTGGGGAAATTTTCAACATGGCTTTCACTCTAATTGATGTAACGAATATTTTGGGATTGGTTTCGAGTTAATCGGACACCGTTTCGATATTATTTCGAGGGTCCGAAGGTTTATTTTACGTTTTTAATTTACATTTAATTTCTGGAAAATTATGGGAAATTAGTATGATGTTATTTGAGACCTTAGTGACCCTGAAAAGTAATTCCGGATAGGATTCGAGATTTCTGGAAATTGTCAGAAATTACGGAAACGCGTGCAGCGCAAAAAACGAGCATTATGAACGGTGTGTGAGTGGACTTTGCTTTCTAAAGTTTAATGCATGCATAAATGTTTCTATGATTTCTATGATTATGAGTATGACTTGTGATAATTATGATTTTCATATTTATACGTATTTTGGTATGCAATACGTAATTACACGTATTTCGAGACTACGTTTTCTCTTATGCCTTGGTGATGTTTTGATGAACGATTTTACATGATTTGTGCATATGATGTTTTAAGGATGTTGTGATTGTGATTGTGAGTATGACTCACGGTTTTGACACGTATTTCGAAACTATTACGGATTTGCACGTTTTACGAGGTTTCGTGTATTTGGTGATTTGAGCATGGTTTTGATGCTTTAACCTTGGGATTTGAAATATGATTTGGTTTCAAAGTTTTAAAACGGATTTTGGGAAAAGTTAATTTCGAGCTTGATGCCCAAGGCATAAAAGTAAATTTGATGAACGAGATTTCGGTTTTCGGAAGCTTGAAAATGGATTTTTGGATTGGGTTCGGAATGGTGGTTCCGGATGCCGGCTTACGGAATCATTATTGTGAATTCGGTTTCGGGAATGGATGACGGATATTATTTGAGATTTGAATGTGAAATTCGAACATGAGTCCTATTATGACAAAATATGGTTTCGAATTGATTTGGAATTTGGACCATGATGAATCCAGACTTATTATGAATTGCATATGTTTTGGGTTTAAAGACCCAGTGCTATTGCTGGAGCACGTTTTGAGTTTAAAGGCTCGGTTAATTGATGACGGGGGCGGGCCCGAATTGGGTTTAAAGACCCGGATTGAGTTTAAAGACTCGTGAGTTAAAAGACTCGGTTATTGTGATACCCCCGAGGCCTATTGATTATGTTTTGAGTTTAAAGACTCGTTGATATCCCGGGAAGGCCTGATTATGTGCATGATTTTGAGTTTAAGGACTCGGGCGCACTTGAGATCCAGCAGATTGATTGACTTCTGAATTATTGTTGATTTCCGATGTTTTCGGATGTGTTGGGCAATGGCCCGGTTTAGACGGTTTGATGGATTTTGGATTATGTTGTGTACTTGGATCTGATTTATGATTTTGGGCTGAGGTCCCGTGTTTATGATTGCGGGTTAAGACCCGAAGGTTAAGAAAAGGAAAATGATTTTGATTTTCATACGCGGTTTTCTCATATTGGAAGTGAAATGGATTGTGAATTGATTTTCGAATGCATGCATTGGTTTTACGCGGAGGGTAGAAACGCTTTCTGTAACTGTTTTATAAACTGATTTGTTTTTGTCCACTCATACCTTTTGTGTTTTTATTGACCCTCCAGATCGTGGCGCGTTGATCGAGGCTGATCGAGAGGCGAAGGCATAAGTGAGTACGTATGTGGTTATCCCTGGTTTGGCAAGTACTGAGGGTAATTTGGGAACTTCAGTCGACTTGCCAGACGGGAGCAGGACCGGGCATGGTTATCAATGTCCCTTCGAGGGCGGTCCTGTCATAGGTAGCCATAATTCTGTCACAAATTGTGGGGAAATGAAAAGTAAAAAGCAGTGGCAGGTGCTATTCACCATTATAAAAATATTTCAAAATCATCTCACACATCTGCATTCGAAAAGAAGGGTGAAGGCCAAAAGAATTCGCCAAAGGCTGACCAATAAAACTATCCCACCAAAAGAACGTATTATTACCATATGCAAGCAAATGATGAGTATTTTCCAAGACAATAGTCCAAACCCGTGTGATGCCAAACTAAATAAAAAATGAAACATATATTGAGCGGATATTACTACTCCTCCAAAATCTATCTCGAAGAAACTCGCAACTAGAAGACTTAGAATACAAAATCTCCCAACTCTTCTTTGAGAAAAAAAGCCTGATTTAGAATCACCAACTGCTTAACACCAAGACCACCCTCCTTCATTGGAGCTCAACACTTGCATCAAGCAATAAGAGGAACCCTCACTTATCAAGAGTCTGACCAAATAAAATTTCTGCACCAAATCTCAATTCGACAAAGTAAAGAAACTAGCCATTCATAAATTTGAAAACTATAAAACAACATGCTAGCCACAACATATTTGAGAACCTGGACTCGACCAGCCAGAGAAAGCTGAGACCCTTTCCTTGTTGATAATTTGGCTCTTATTTTATCTGTAATACCTAAAGAATAGAGAGTCTGAGGTTTACCTTTAAAATAGGAACACCTAAATAATTAAATGGAGATGAACTCACCTTAATGCCCAATATGTTAGAAATTGAATGTTGATAATGCAAAATAGGCTTCCCAATAAAAACAATAGATTTGGACTTATTAATTACTTGACCAGAATTAAGCTCATATCTGCTCAAAAATGCTATAAGGACTGAAAGAATTCTATTGCCTCCAAGACAAAACACTATGATGTCATTTGAAAAAAGAATATGAGAAACAGTCTGCATTTCCCGAGATAGAGATTATTTTAAGCTTCTGAGAGGGAACCAACTCAGAAATACCATAGTTAAGCACATCCTCTATAAGGAAATAAAGCAAATGACAAAAGGACCTCCTTATCGAACCCTATGTCCACAAGAAAAATAACTTGAAACTTGACCATTAAAAAGGACAGAAAGCTTAGCAGAATGTAGCAGGACCTGAACCCAAATAATAAACCTTTTCATGAAAGTCAAAAGAATTCAAAATCTTCAACAAAAAAAAAAATCATGAAAGAGTATCAAAAGCCTTACCACCATTAAGCTTAATAGCGGCATTCCCACCTGCACAAATATTGTCTAACAAATTAAAACACTCAGAAGTTATAATAATCCATCTACAATATTCCTACTTAGAGAAAAGACATGTCGTCGTGGGGATATAATTCGAAAGGCTATTAAACTCAAAGAAAAAAATTTAGGAATAATTTTAAAGAGGAAATGCACTAATGCAATTGGATGATATTGGCCCATTGAAATAGCATTTTCCACCTTTGCCTCTTCCTAATTTTTCACATGGAGTGGAAAAAAAAAAGTATTCCTATCCCTTTCCTCAAGCCATTTAATTCAAGAATTTTCTTTCCAACGTGAGTTAAAGATGCTTAAATTCCATTCTCTTTCTGCGCAAGGGCATCAGGCACCCTATTATTTTCTAGGAAAAATTGAATCACCTCCAACTGTTAGGATTTTATTGATGCAAATCATAACATGATTACCAATCATCTCTTAAATCACATTCAAAACGAGAATGAACACTGCAATATCAAAACTGAGTAGAGATGATCACTTACTTGTGATCGAAGTCATCGTCGAACAAGCAAGAATGAAGGCACACAGACACAAAAGATTGGTGATCTCTTCTCTTAATACGAAATTGATCAACTTCAGATAAGGGAAGTGTTCTCTGATCAAGTTATTCGAGAAGAGGGACCAAACATCTCCTTTTATACATACATGTGTCTTGTTTCATTAAGTGTCCAAGTATCTGATTTAGTCCACTTGGTTCAAATAAACTCACATATCTTACAATTTCTCACATGGGCTTATTTGAACCAGTTGCACTAGATTAGACAGGTGATCCCCATTAACAGAATAACATGAAAAATCAATCAGAACATCGATCCATTGTATCAAATCACAAAACTTTAGATGACTTCATGTAAGACAATCAACATTAGCATTTTAAAATCACATATGATTTACACAACTATATATCAATCATCAAAATGGAAATTTGGATTGAGAAGATTGTTGGTACCAAACAAATCTTCCCTCATAACATAGGTCCTAGAACATATAGTTCTTCAACATAACAACATTCCTGTCCAAAATCAAAATGACAGTCATACATAGATAATTCAGTAACTTATAAGTTTATTACTTCGTCAAGTAAACAACTTACAACAATATCTATTCAAACACAATTTAATCAGATGTTTCTCTGATTATACTATCACTGATACGGGTCAGTGCATTCCCACATTCAAAACATCAGTTGAGTTATATAAACCATATCAGTGACCAATCTATGAAAAATGGAACCATGCAATACTTTAGTGAGGGGATCTGCAATCATTTTGCAGGTGCTAAGATGCTTAATATCGATTAGACCCTCTTTTACCTTGTATTTAACAACAAGATATTTGATGTCCATGAATCTGGACAATTCTGATCTCTTATTATTCTTTGCAAAGAAGATTGCTGCAGTGTTATCACAATACAGCTTTAAGGGTCTCTCAACACTTTTGACAACTTCCATACTAAGTATCAGGTTCCTGATCCAGACAGCTTGTCTGGTTTCTTCAAAACAACCAATATATTTTGATTCCATGGTAGAAGTAGACCTAGTAGTATGTTTCTTGCTTCTCCATGAAACAACCCCTCTTGATAGCATGAAGATATATCGACTGGTTGACATATGATCATCTATGCATCCACCAAGACCAGCATCGGTATAACTAGTTAGTTCCAAGTTTCCAACTTGTTGGTAGGTTAAAACATGAAACCTTTTCCCTTTCAAGTACCCAAGGACTTTCTTTCTAGCATTCCAATGTGCTATCCTAGGATTTGATTGAAATCTTCCCAGTATACTTAGTGCAAAGGCTAAGTTAGGTCTAATGCACACTTGTGCATACATTAGGCTTCCCACAAGTGAAGGATAAAGCTTGTCTTTCATGGCTTCAATCTTAAAATCGGTTTTAGGACACTGATCATGGGAAAACATATCACCTTTAGTGATAGGTACATCATTCCCATTACAGTTTTCCATGTTAAACCTTTTCAAAATTCTATCCACATAGTTCTTTTGAGAAATCTCCAAAATCCTTCCGTGTTTGTTCCTTTCAATCTTTATTCCCAAAACAAAATGAGCAGCTCCTAGATCTTTCATGTCAAACCTGTCAAACAACATTTTCTTAATGTCACAAAGAAGCTGTTGATTGGAATGGGCAAGAAGGATGTCATCTGCATATAGAACAATAAAAATGAAGTTTGACTTCACTGTTTTCATGTAGATGCAGTTGCCAAATATGTTTTCCACAAATCCATGAGATGTGACAACTTCATCGAGTTTTAGATACCATTGCATTGAAGATTGCTTCAGTCCATAAATTGACATGTTGAGCTTACAAACCCAATTCTCTTTCCCCCTTTCAATGAATCTTGGAGGTTGTTTCATGTAAATATCCTCTATACGATTTTCACATCCATTTGATATAATTCAATATCAAAATGAACAGTTAATGCCATAATGATTTTGAATGAATCCTTGCTGCTGACAGGTGAGAATGTTTTAGTGTAGTCTAGACCAGGTTTTTGAGTGAAACTCTTTGCAACAAGCCTTGATTTCAGTCTTTCAACTTTACCTCATTTCCTTTTGGTTTTATAAACCCATTTGCATCCAATTTGCTTTCTATCTTTTGCTCCCTCTACTAAATCCCACACTTTGTTCTTGTACATGGCTTCAAGTACCTCTTTCATTGCTTGAAACCAGAAACTTGCAACAGGGTTGTTCATTGCTTCTGAGTAGGATGTTGGATCATTTTCATCTCCAAAGCCTAATTCCAGCTCATGTAGCTAGACCATATAATAATTATGGATAGCAGATTTTCTGGTTCTTTGGGATCTCCTTGTGGCTTGTACTGCAGGGACTTGATTAGATACAGTGGATTGTTGTGTTTCTGGTGCAACCAATATTTCAGGTTCTATTGTGTGACCTGGAGTTTCTATGTTTGCAGTGGGCTGTTATGGCATAGGGGCATTAGTAAAGTCAGTTAACAACTCTAGGACATGCACGGTTAGGGAAACAACATTGCATGTTGAAGGGAAATGAGTGAAATCCATCTGTGTCATTTCCTAAAAAACAAACCCTTTTCTATTTCCTAGTTTTTCACTCTCAAAATCTTCAATGAACTTAGCATTCTGAGTCTCATCTATTCTAGTGTGAGAGGTGGGATAATAGAATCTGTACTTTTTAGAATTTTCTGCATATCCCATAAAGAAACTGACAGGACCCGCCCCCTGAGGAACATTGATAACCGTGACCGGTCCTGCTCTCGTCTGAAAAGTCAACTGAAGTTCCAAAATTACCCTCAGCACTTGCCAAACAAGGGATAACCATACATGTGCCCACTCATGCATTCACCTCTCGATCGGCCTCGATCATCGCGCTACGACCTGGAGGGTCAATAAAAACATAAAAGGTGTGAGTGGACAAAAATAAATAAAAAGGACATTTCTACCCTCCACATAATACCAATGCATGCATTCGAAAATCACTTAGATCCACGATTAAAAAATCGCTTACGAAAAATCGAAAATCATTTCATATCCAAAACCATAATTCCAGGGCCTCAACCCAAAACTATGAATCAAAATCCAAGTACAAGAACATAACCCAAAAATTCATAAATCCATACATCCATATAAACCGGGCCACTGCCCAAAACATCTGAAAACATCAGAAATCAACAGTAAATCAAAAGTCAATCAATCTGCTGGATCTCACTCGAATTGATCTCAGGAAACTCAATCCCATCTCAATTTCATTGTTTATGGCTCAAAATTCCAAATTTGGTTTTTTGATCAATTCAAATTTTCGAAGGGTTTGGTTCCCGAGTTCTCTGGGTTTTCCTTCCCCTTTTTATTTCATTTTCCTCACAATCTTACCCTCTCAATTCTTCTCTAGTTCTCATTTTCTCTCAATTGGTTATTGGGGAGGTTGATCAAGCAAGGATGTGGTCTCTATTTTTCAAACACACACATAGAAAGGTTTAAATTCTCCATTTCATCCTATCGTTCACGTTTACCACTAATTGTTCCCTTAAAGTGACAAATGTCACTTAATGAGCCTAACGACTTACTAGTCCCGGCTGAATCAGCCAATTACCTGCTCAAAAGACCATTTTTGCCCCTTCTTACACAAATTACCAAAATACCCCTCACTCTCCTAAACCCGTAGTTTTGTTATCCGAACTCCGATTGACGCATGCCACCTGTCTACGAACTTAGCGTCTCGAGACCTATCCAACGGTCCTTATAGAAAGTCTAAACAATGTCCCGATCAAAATGTCAACTCTTGGCCCCTATAACTAGGGGCAAAATTGTCATTTTCTTCAAATTTTCCAAAATTTCCTTTTTTGAATTTCTGGGTCGTCACAGAAACAGCTGGTTGTGATTTCATCTAGTTTCCTAGCATTTGGATTGTAGAGTTTGGCTTCACTTTTACAGCCCCAAGTCTGGAAATGGTTTAGACCAGGTTTTCTGGTTGTCCAAAGTTCATAAGGGGTGGAAACTACAAATTTTGATGGGACTCTATTTAGAATGTAGTTCGCTGTTTTTACAGCTTCTCCCCAAAAGAAATCTGGTAATCCAAACAAAGACATCCGACTTACTACCATTTCCCTTTGTCTCCTATTTCTCTTTTCTGCTACTCCATTATGTGAGGGTGTTCCTGAAGTAGTATATTGAGTTGCAATGCCTTCTTGTTGCAGAAACAAAGTAAATGCACCCTTATTCTGTCCAGCATCTGTGTATCTACCATAATATTCCTCTCCTCGATCTGACCTCACAATTTTAATCTTCTTATCAAGTTGTTTTTCAGCCTCCAACTTGAAAATTTTAAAACCGGAGATTTTTCTGAAATAAAAAAAAAAAATTGAATACCTTGAAAAAATCATCAATGAAGAGAACATAGTAAGAGTTCCCACAAAATGTCCTAGTTGGAAATGAACTACAGACATCAATGTGGATCTGTGTAAAAGGTTTTCACTTCTGGTGGATTTTGACTTGTTACTGAAATTTTTAGTTTTTCCTTTAATACAGTTTACACAATTTTGATAATCTGCAAAGTTTAGATTAGGCAATACACCATATTTGATCTGTCTTTAAATTCTCTCTTTTAAGATCTGCCATAGTTGTCTATGACACGACCCACTCACAATCCCCCGCGATTAAGGGATAAGTCATGCTCCGGTCTAACTCACGTGTGACATGAAGACTAAACACTCGTTCAACCCTCATGGAACACACAATCCAGGCAAGGGATACTCAGGTCAACGTACCAAAAACCAACTTGAATTAACCAGAGTTCGCAGCAACACTGTGGATCGCGTGTATGATGTCTCCGTCTCACTAACAACAGCCCGCACTGTATCAACCTGGAGGGCATCGAAAAACATAAAAGACTGTGAGTGGACAAAAATCAATAATAAGTTCACAAAAATTTCATAAGAAAATACATTTATACCCTCCATGTAAAACCAATGCATGCATTCAAAAACCATTTCTTAAAACCATTTCATTTCCAAAATAATAGAATCGTTTACCAAAAATCAAAAATCATTTCTTTTCCAAAACTCGTTTCTCAAATCCAGGGCCTCAGCCCAAAACCATAAATCAACATCAAGGTACGGGAACTCAGCCCAAAAATCCATATATCCAAAACATCTGGGCCACTGCCCAAAACATCTAAACACCACAAGAAAATCAATAGAAAATCAAGTCAATCAATATGCTGGATCTCAAGCACCGAGTCTTTATACTCAAAACACATGTGCATCAGGCTTTCCCAGGATATCAACGAGTCTTTAAACTCAAAACCACACATCAGGCCTTCCAACGAGTCTTTAAACTCAAAATAACATATCAGGCCTTCCCGGGATACCGAGTCTTTAAACTCAAAACACAATCAATAGGCCTCGGGGGATATTATCAATCAAGGGCCCTCTCCCGTCATCAATCAACCGAGTCTTTAAATCCAAAATTAGATCCAGCAATAACAACCGGGTCTTTAAACCCAAAACCAACAACAACGGGTCTTTAAACCCAAAACCAATAGCAACAGGTCTTTAAACCCAAAACCAATAGCAACAGGTCTTTAAACCCAAAATCAATAGCAAAGAGTCTTTAAACCCAAAACCAATTGAAAATCATAGGAACTCAAGTCCAAAACCAAATACGAAATCATCATTGGAAATCTCGATTCAAATCCCGAAATCACATGAAAACCGAAAGCCGAAAGCATTAGAAACGGGGCCTCATGCCCGACATTACTTTTCCAGAATCCATTTCAAATCCTTGAAATCACATCATAATTCAAATCCCAAAATCAAAGCATCGAAACCATTATCAAATCACAGCATCAAGGCATATCTCGAAAAACATGCAATTACGTAAATATCTCGAAATACGTGCAAAATCGTAAATCGCAGATATCATCATCATAATCATAGAATCACGTATAGAGAACAGATAAAAATATTTATGCATGCTTCATAATTTAGAAAACAAAGTTCACTCACAGATCATTCCTGTTGTCGTCTCGATATGCGTGCAATAGGCTGTTCCTAGCTAATCCATTATCACCGGAGTTCCCGAACCTATCCAATTCACATTCTAAGGTCACTAACTATTTCAAGATGCTTCTATTAAAGCCCCGTAATTTTCCTGAATTTTTAACTATTTTTAAACTTGTCTTAAAACCTTCGGACATCTCGAAACAAATCGAAACGATGTTCGATCGACTCAAAACCAGTCCCAAAATGTTCGTTACATCGATTACATTAAAAGTCGTGTTGAACACTTTCTCATCAGAGGTGTCACGCGCCCCCATGCGCCTCCCAAAGGGGCGGCTTATGGACCTCACGCACCAGCACAGTAGCTTCTTCAACCTCAGGCTGGACCCAATCCAAACCGGTTTAGACCGGCCCGATCCAGCCGAATCGACGTGTACAGTTCAACCCCCTAAATCATCCATTTTTGATCCGTTTTCAACCCTATTTCTACCATTAGATTCGTCCCTTGCTTTCCTATTAATCTACATAAACAAAATACGTACTCAAGGTCAGAATATACCTCCTCGATCGAGCAGAGATCTTCTAATGTCCATCGTCGTGTTCTTACAACTCCGGCCACCACAAGCCTGGGTTTCAGTCCCAATGTGACAGGGCCCACCCCTAATCCCCCGGGATTAAGGGCTAAACCCTGCTCCCATCTAACTTACAAATGATACGAAGGCTAAACGAACGTCCAACTTCCATGTGACACGTAAGTCGGACAAGGGATTTTCGATCTGACTATCCAAACTTCCGAACTTCTAAGGGTGCGCAGAGTCTACTGTGGATCGTGCGGGTGATGTCTCCGACTCTCTCGATCGACACCCCGCGCCGCAACAACCTGGAGGGTATCAAAAACACAAAAAGACTGTGAGTGGACAAAAATAAAGAATAAGTTTAAAAACAATTAACAGAAAACACAATTACATTTATACCCTCAGTCTCAAAAACCAATGCATGCATATCAAAGGTATGGCATAAAACCATGTACGAAAACCAAACACATTTTCCTTTTTTCTCAAATCCCGGGCCTCAGCCCCAAAACCATCGAAAACCATTTCATCCGGGCATAGCCCAAAACCTCATAAAACCATTATTGAAAAGCATACCACATTTCCGTTCATCGAACCTGCTGGATCTATCCGAGTCTTTAAACTCCCGAGTCTTTAAACTCAATCCAGGCCTCAATATAATCCGAGTCTTTAAACTCAACAGGCCTACGGGGGAAATATCAATATCCGAGTCTTTAAACTCCCGAGTCTTTAAACTCTCGAGTCTTTAAATTCAATCCGGGTCTTTAAACCCAATCCGTGCATAATCGTCAAATAAACGCTGACTCGTTTCTTGAACCCAACAGTAACCGGTAACCCGGTAATATATGATTCCAAACAATATACATCCCTCCGGATTCCCTGAATGACGAATCGATGTGGGGGCATGTGTGGAACCCAAAATCATCCGAAAATTATGGAGCTGCCACGTGTCCCATAATTCCCAAAAATGACCAAATTGCCCTTGGCAATAACGCTGATCATTTGAAAAACACCCTCACATTAAATAATCTATTTACCAGTTAAATACGTTATTTGATCGGGTTAAAATCTCCGTAATATTGATATTCTCCCCGAGAGTTAATTATCGTTATTCTTAATAATGGATAATTAATATTAATATTAAAATACAATAAATATCATTACTATCATGATGAGCCATCATTACAATTATTAAATAATATATTTAGTAATAATATATTATTTACTAATTAAATATTCAACCAACCAATCAGAACGCTCCAAGGCTCCCAAGATTTTCTTATAAATAGCAAGGCACATTTCATTTCCAAGGTACGTTGATTCTTCGTTTCGAAGTATATCCCTTTCCTCTCTCAAAGCTAACTTAAGTATCGGAGTGTTCTTGGTCGAACAACCCCCCGGGTAAATCGATCGAGGCAACGATAGCTAATTGTTTGCTGTTTGCAGGAATTGTGAGGACTTTTCGCGACGAGTTCAATCTTTGATTCAACAATTGGTGCTTTCATTGAGAGCTATTGAGATATACTCAGAAGAAGCTCTCTCATTTGTTCATCGTTCATCTTTCTTCGTTCGTCGTTCATCGACATTGTTCGAAGATTTTGAACGGTGTTCATTGCTCATCGAGAATTCGTTCATCGTTCATCTTTCTTCATTCGTCGTTCATCGACATTGTTCGAAGATTTTGAACGTTGTTCATCACTCATCGAGAATTCGTTCATCTTTCATCTTTCTTCGTTCGTTGTTCATCGACATTGTTCGAAGATTTTGAACGTTGTTCATCGTTCATCTCCCTTCGTTCGTCGTTCATCGACATTGTTCGAAGATTCTGAACGTTGTTCAAATTATCCATCAACAGCTTTCCAAATTCAAAATTCCTTGATTCGGCATGGCTAAGGTTCATCGATCCGTTCGATCAGATGAAGAAGGAGTTTCTACCTCAACGGCTCAGACAAGGAATGAGGCTCGCATTGAAACTCCGGAGAAGTGGCCAACTCAACCCAGGCGTGTGTCCATAGAATCACCCATGGAGACACTTGAAGGGAGGCCAACCTTCAGTTTTGGAGCGTTCCCCTCTCCAGCCAACCAAGTACCCGCGCTAGGGGAAGGAACTTCGACTGTACAGCAAGCAAATAAGAGGTTGATAGGAAATGCATCACGACATGATCGACCCACAACAAACATGGTCCTAAGGGACTTTCTGGACGGGTGTCATGACATCTCAGGGAGAAGTCGTCACCAACCTCCCCAGAACAACTTGGCACAGCAAGTTGAAGGATTAAGCAAACAAATTCAACTTCAGTCAGAGCTCTTGCGACAACTCCTAGCTGAGAGACCAGTCCAAGAGCAGGACAGACATTCCACGTCATGTGGAAAACAGGAGCATGCTCAAAGGCGTCTTGGGAAAGAACCAGTCCACTGCCGAACAATGTCACAAGACACTTCGCTAAGCAATTCCAGTGAAGAAAGTCATGCTCACCGAGCAAAAAGCCCTCAAGGCCTAAATCCATCAGTACGTGAATGGCAAAGAAATGGGACTGGGGCAACTTCACGGGCAGGGCGCTCACAGCACTCACATGGGAGCAGGGGGCAACTTCGAGCTCTATACAAAAACTCAAAACGATCTGCCCACGGCAGTAAAGGGGAAGATGAAGCCTACTCCCCTGCACGATCCCAAAGATCAGGGGGAGAAGCTCAAAGAGGTTCTCGACGATTAGCAAAAAGGGACTCATCGCCTCATCAAGGAGCGTTGCGGGCTAATGATGTTCAAAAAATGTTGGACATGCACCTTCGAGCTCAACAAGGTGGCGATCTAAAGGACAATCAACATCGCCAGATACGACTCTCTACGCCCTTTATAAGGGACATTGAGGAGGAGCCATTCCCCCAGAGGTTCGCAACGCCAAACTTCACTCCATTAAAAGGAACCTCCGACCTAGTAAAACACATAGATTATTACCGAGGAGTCATGATCCCCCACAGGTCTAACGATGCGCTCATGTGCAAAGTTTTTCAAGCTTTCCTTCAAGGCCAAGCCATGACTTGGTTCAATCATCTCCCCCCGAGGTCGATTAAGTCCTTCGAAGAGTTGGCCCTGGCATTTGTGAAGGAATACGCACAACTTCGGACAATCGAGGTGAAAGATGACCATCTTTTCTCTGTCTGAAAGAGAGAAAAAGACACTCTGCGACAATATATACGGAGATTTTGTGAGGAGAAGTCTCGCATTATCGGCTGTAATGACCTTGTTGTGGAAATGGCATTCAAGCAAGGACTCCCTCGAGACAGCCAGCTTTACGGGGACATCGTCATGAGCAATGCACGAAGTCTTTCCAAAATACTTTCGCTGGCAGAGTGACATGCAAGTTGGGAGGACGAGAAGAGCGCCACTCATACTCAGGACCATCCCGGGACTAGCGAAAAGGTCTCCAATGAGGATGGACCTCATGGAAAGTTTGCAACTGGAAAGCTCAACAAGCGCAAGGCGGGGCAACACTCCCAAACGCCAGTTATGGGGAAGCCTAACTTGCAGCTATCTTTACCAGTCCATCAGATCCACAATGAAATTAAGAACAAGCCATGGTTTAAGAAGCTGGAGCCAGTCAAAGGCAATCAAGAGAATGCTGATAAAACCAAATGGTGTGTCTATCATGAATGTTATGCGCACAATATAAGCACATGTATATCTTTCGAAAGATATCTCTGAAATCTCCTGAAGGAGGGGCATTGTACAGACTACATCAAGAAGAAGACTGTAAATCACATGGAGAATAAAGAGCCAAATGAACCAGCGTCAAAGGTGATCCGCATTAACTAGACGCAAGTCAACATTAGAGAGACATAAAATTCTATGGAGCTTTTCAATTTTGCTTTTCAAGTTGTCTTCTAAATTCAAGTATTCAATGAAATGAAATTGACAAATTGATTTGTTCACCATGTACAATTTTCAAAGCTTATCCTCTCTAGTGTAAAAAGCCTTTGTCATCGAAGCATCCAAGCCTTCGCCATGCGAAGCACCTAAGCCTTCGTCATCGAAGCATCCATGCCTTCGTCATCGAAGCATTCAAGCCTTCACCCTGGGAAGCATCTAAGCCTTCGCCATGAGAAGCACCTAAGCCTTCGTCATCGAAGCATCCAAGCCTTCGCCCTGCGAAGCATTCAAGCCTTCCTCATCGAAGCATCTAAGCCTTCTGAGTCCTGCAAATTTCTGCGCAGCAAGGGGTGCTCATCTCGAGCGGTATCTCGCTCATTTTCTATCAGCATCCTCTCTGCACGGCTCATCTCCAACTCGCCCATTTTGGCTTCCGATGTGAAATTAGGGCCTCAAGTTTTCTTAAGTTATCGTAATCTCACATCCACAACATAACTTTCCGTTTCTACAGGCCCTTCGCGTCAAGATGGCACATTCGCGGGACCAGTGCAGATAGGTTAGGAAAGAAGTTGCTCGGTATGCTTTTTGGTTAGGAAAGAAGTTGCTCGGCATACTTTTTTCTCCCAAGAACCAATAGGTCCTTGTTTATTGTCCTTCTTCTGAACAACGGTCTCCTTCAAGCACAGTGGAGCGCTCAAACACTCCTTGATTAGGATGAATGAAGGCCTCCCACCATTCATATCCCTAAATGGAGAAAGTAGCAGGCTCATGTCCCGGGACTCTGGAGGAATTCTAAGGGCCATGTCAATCTTTTTGAGATCAGGCTGACCTCCAAACCCGTTGTACAGCTCATCAAACATGCGGAAGTGCGAGGCCATCCTTGAGTTTGGAGAGGCATGACTGTCGCCAGGCTCCACGAGAGCGTCGCTTGGAAAGGCAATTTGATTACGAGCTTTCCACTCCATGAGGTCTCGAGGCTTCTCAAACTCTATATCTTTCCCTCGGAATGGACTTAGACCACGAGAACCGCTACGCTCCCACAAAACAAGTTTGTTGGGCCTCTTGGCACCTTGACACATAGCGAGCATATTTTTGGTACTAACAAGAGTCACAGTGAATGTGATCCAGCCTACCAATGCTCACTAGTTACGTCCGCAAGTGCACTCAGTCACCGCCAAATCCCCGTCGACTGTTCAACTCCGTTCACCACGTAGCACTGGTTGTACACCCACTTCGATAAAGTTTCCGAACACCTTCGACGGACTCTCGACACGTAGCAAGCATATTTGTGGTACTAGCAAGGGTCACATTGAATGTGAGCCAGCCTACCAATGCGAGCACGCGCCATCCAAACTGCTCGTTTTCCAAACTGCACCCGATTCTGTAATTTCTGACACTTTCCAGGAACCTCGAATCCTGCCCAAAAATATCATGAAAGGTCAATAATGACTCTATGAGTATCATATCAATTTCCCACAATTTTTCGGGCATTAAATATTAATTTAAAACATAACCTAAACCTTCGGTGAACAGTGTTTTGCTACAGTGCGCGGTGAACAGTGTCGTCCCTGCAACCCATTTCTCTGTTAAACGGGTCCTGTACCCGCGATCAGACCCGAAAAAATCTCCATTAATTCGACCTTGATTTCTTCCGTTCTTTACACTGATTTCATTTAGACCATCTTAATTTAGGTTCTGTACATTTAATTACTTCAATTACAACCAAAATCCAACAAACCCATGATGAACTCCCAAAAGGGTTTCATGATCGGGTTCACCTAATTCGACCCTGATTTTCAAATTAATTCATACGGTTAGTATCGTGAGAGTGTAAGGAACATTTTTACAAGATCAATTTGATAATTCCTTACCTCCAGCTAGTAGAACTCAAGCTCGATTTTCAGCAGCCATGGAAGCTTATGTTCTTTCCCAATTCGACACGATTCATCTTCGTTTTTGTTGCAGGGAGTTTCGTTTTGATCACAGAAGCTTAATTCAATCCTCAATTTCTCTTCTCCTAGCTCACAAATTCGAATTCGAATTTCCCTTGATTTTCTGAATTTTTGAACTCTGAATACACCCAGTTCTCTCAGTCCCTTGAGTTCCTCTCTCTCAATTCAGTTCCTCAAGCTCTTAAATTGCACAATGACGATGAGACAGTGGGATATCACGGATCAATTTGGACAAAATGATTACAATTACCCTTAATTAAGGGATAATTGTCAAAAGTGAGTGTCAAGTCCCCAAAACCAGATTCCATGTTATCTGGGGCAAGAAGAAGACAAAGGACAGGTATCATTTTCTGATCAAGGTTAAAGGACCATTTTGCCCCTGGTTCGACAAATTACCATTTTGCCCCTAGCCTTCCGTGACCCGTAACGTTCGCATCCGAACTCCGTTTTTGACGTGCCGCATGTCATCATACTCAGGGCATCAAGACCTACCTAACGGTCCTTGAATCGTGTGAAAATTAGTTGTCAAACAAAAAGTCAACATTTTCCCCCTTTTCGTCCAAATTACGAAAATGCCCTCGAACTTCCGAACGTCATAACTTTTTCCCCGATCGTCGGAATTGGACGTGCCACCTATCTATGAACTCGTGACGTCCCAAACTACGTCACGGTCATCGGTCAACGTCCGTTTGATTCACCAATAAAAAAGTCAACAAATTGACCATACTATTCACAAGGGTAAAAACGTCATTTATTCAATATTTTACAAAATTGTATTTTCCAAATTTCCAGGGCGTTACACTTGGGGGCATAATCATCAAATAAACGCTGACTCGTTTCTTGAACCCAACAGTAACCGGTAACCCGGTAATATATGATTCCAAACAATATACATCCCTCCGGATTCCCTGAATGCCGAATCGATGTGGGGGCATTTGTGGAACCCAAAATCATCCGAAAATTATGGAGCTGCCACGTGTCCCGTAATTCCCAAAAATGACCAAATTGCCCTTGGCAATAACGCTGATCATTTGAAAAACACCAGCACATTAAATAATCTATTTACCAGTTAAATACGTTATTTGATCGGGTTAAAATCTCCGTAATATTGATATTCTCCCCGAGAGTTAATTATCGTTATTCTTAATAATGGATAATTAATATTAATATTAAAATACAATAAATATCATTACTATCATGATGAGCCATCATTACAATTATTAAATAATATATTTAATAATAATATATTATTTACTAATTAAATATTCAACCGACCAATCAGAACGCTCCAAGGCTCCCAAGATTTTCCTATAAATAGCAAGGCACATTTCATTTCCAAGGTACGTTGATTCTTCGTTTCGAAGTATATCCCTTTCCTCTCTCAAAGCTAACTTAAGTATCGGAGTGTTCTTGGTCGAACAACCCCCCGGGTAAATCGATCGAGGCAACGATAGCTAATTATTTGCTGTTTGCAGGAATTGTGAGGACTTTTCGCGACGAGTTCAATCTTTGATTCAATAGCATGCATCAAGAGTGAGAAAAAAAAGTCCACTCACAGACCATTCCGTCGTTGCCTCGATACGCGTGCACTTGCGCCTTTCCTGACCATTCCGCTATCCTCGGCTTTCCCGAACCTGTTCAAATCCCATAACGAAGTCACTAACGCCTTAATTAAGCTTCTATTAAATCCCCGTAATTTTCCTGTTCTTTAACTATTTTTAACCGAGCCTTGAAACTTCGAACATCTCGAAATCTATTGAGACGATATCTGATTCACTCGAAACTTGTCCCAACAGATTCGTTACAACGATTAGACCAAAAACTATGTTGAACACTTCCCCGGAACCCACCGCACGCGCCCTCACGCGCCGCCCAAAGTGGCTGCGCTTGGGCTTCACGCGCCTGCTATAGGGTCATCTTCAACCTCTGTCTAGCCGGTTCGATCGAACCGAACCGGCGTGACCAGTTCTCCCTAAATTCCTACCCATTTTTAGTCCTTTCAGTCCCATTAGCTTCGTCCCCTTCCTAGCAACTAATTCCAATCCTAAAAACTAAGCATCACAGTCTCTAACCCGTCGCCCTCAAGCTCGAACAAAACTGTCTGAAACCCCTGTTCTTACTCTCGGCTAACCAACCTTCTTCCCGTCACGGCTTCACAGCCAGAAGCTTCCTAGGGACCTACTTAGTCAATTAGGGCTCACCAAACACTACGACTTAGCCCCAAAAGTCACGACTTCCAATTTGAACCAAAATGGAAAAACAGAGCATAGAGAGAAAACTGAGAAATTACCTGCATCCCGGCCGCCACCGTGAGCTCCGTCGTGCCTACTCAACTCCCCTCAAGCCTCTCGACACCATCACGAGTTCAATTTGATGGTTTGGTCACTGGAAGTGCACAACTGTGTACGGTGGTCCTATGTGCTGTTCTTCCTGGTTTTTTCCTTACTTCACACACACACCCCTCGACTCTCAACCCCTCTCAACCAGTCCCTGCACTCTCAGCCTCCCTCTGATCACACTCAAAGGCTCACTCACTCTCTGCAATTCGATCAATTCTTCCCTCAATCTCACTCTCTGTTTCTCCCTCTTCGAACACGACTAACACACACATACGGCCCAAATTAATTGGAACCGTGCAACAACCTAGAACCCACTAGAGCACCCCCACGTGTCCAAATCCTATGGCCCAAACTCAAAAATATCCAACAATTGTTGTACACTTGTCCCAATCTGGTTTGCACAATTCCCAATGTGCCAAAAGACCAAAATGCCCATGTGAGTCCAAATTACCATTTTACCCTTCGCCTTTCTAGACCCGTAACTCACTCGTCATACGTCTGATGAACGCATGTCGCCTATCGTTGAACTCAGGATGACGAGATCTACCTAAAGGTCCTCGGTCTACGTGTAAAAACCATGTCGTACAAAAAGTCAACTTTTCTCCCTATTTTAACTAAATTACGAAAGTACCCTCAACCTTCCGAACATCATAACTTTTTCCTCGGACGTCGAAATCGGGCGTGCCACTTGTCGACGGACTCATGACGTCCCAAAATACGTCAAGGTCATTGGTCAATGCCCAATTGACCGTCCGAACTAAAAGTCAACTTTTTGCCCATTTTAGGGGCAAAATCGTCATTCTACGCCTAATGTCCAAAAGTAACCAACGAACCACTGATTAACTCAGCTAAGTCGTCACTAATCACTTCGCTAATCCCGACTCCCGGGACGGGTCGTTACACAATGGCTTCCCCTGAACCTCCAAAACATCCTTCAAGCATTAGCATCCATTAACAATCACGAGATCACAAGGTACCATTTTTGAATTCGAATAGAGGATTCACAGTTTATACTTGTCATATAAAAAGTCACCAAATTACCAAAATACCCCCGGACTTCCGAACATCATAACTTCTTCCTCGAATATCGGAATCGGACGTGTCGCCTGTCTATGGACTCGTGACGTCCCGAACTACTTCACAGTCATCGATCAAAGTCCATTTGACCACCCCAACTAAAAGTCAATATTTTGCCCATTCTAGGGGCAAAACCATCATTTCGCACCGTCCGTCCGAAATCACCCCACTAATCACCGATTAATCTCACTAATCCGTCATTAATCATTAATCTAATCCTGAACTCCGGGACGGGTCGTTACAGTCTATGCCCAAGCATAGATGACCTTCCATCTACTAACAGCCTTTTTGAGGCAACATAATCAATGTTTAAACATTCTGTGTAACACCTAGGATATTCAAGAAAATGAGAAAATATCATTTTTCCCCTGAAAGTCAAAGAGTTGACTTTTGACCAAAAAGTCAAAGTGTTGATTTTTGTCTGAGACTTCCTTTAGAAAATCCAAAAAGACTATTACGAAGGTCTCGGTCTCCTGAGTTAATAAACAGGCGGCATGTGGAAAAGAGAGGATGGACTACATTATGAGTCAAGAAAGGTTAGGGATAATTTGGTCATTTTACATAATGGTATTTTAGTAAATTCACACATAGGGCCTAGAATGTCCTAGTAAAACCTAGATTTTCTACATATTTCCCCCCTAAATATCTCTTACTCCCACCAATATAGGCATGTATTTTATCTATGTGGGTGTGTTGTAAGAGAAGGGAATTCGGTGGTCATCGACCGAGAAGCCATAACCACCGTGAACAAGAAAAACCCGTGAGGAGGATGAGAGGAAAGCTAAGGAAAGAAGGGGAAAATAAAGAAGAAGAAGAGAAGAAGAAGAAAGACAGAAGAGGAAGAAATGACGAGTTAGAGAGAAATTGGGAGGGTGAGGAAACCTCAAAGAGCGGCCATGAACAAGCCCGTGAAAAACTTGGTCCTACGGCCATGAGTCGTAGGGTGAGATCAGGGCTACTTTGTTCAAAGTTATGAGTCCTAACATGCTTCTAAGGGTCCTATGATCATTCTGGGAGGAGAGAAGGAGGAACTGAGTGCGAGAAAAACCCAGGGAACAGCTTGGAAATCGTGGGCGAGCTTGCATGTAAGCTTCTCTAATTTTTATCAAGAATTTTGTTGTTCTAAGTATATAGAGACATTCATGGGATTGAAACGCATCAATTTGATATATAGATAGTGAACTTTGGACGTAAAACGACCAACATATGGTTGGGTTGAACTCGCGGGTCTGCGACCCATATTATAGGAACCGAGTCGACCTAGTTCCAGGTTGAAGACAACCTGTAACGTGCATGAAGCCCACGCACAGTGAGCACCAGCGGCACGTGAGGTGGTATATTTTGTGAGTTAATCGAATGTCATTTGGGTACAGTTTTGATTATTCAAGGAATTATGATTATGTTAAATGTAAGTTAAAATTAGAAGTAGGTAACTTAAGGCATAGGGTTCAATTGTGATGATATGTTGTGCTATATGCGTAGTGGCGTGTTTATAATGTGATCTTATGGTAATTATTTGATTGATAATCGGATAAGTTGATATGATGATAAGATAAGGAACCTATAACTATGAATAGTCTTCAAAATGTTATGAGAGGATGATGTTTTATGGAAGATATGAATAAGGGATATGACTAAGGAATTGTGTACAAGCATATCAATTAAACTATTAAGGTGATTCTTATAGAAAAGATAATTGGTATTTGGTTGATAATGATCCTTAAGTAGGCTTTAAGGAGTGCATGAAGACTATATAATAAAAAAATTGGGTTGATAGTTGTGCACACTTGTTGAATATGTATTGTGGTGCTAAGTACTTAAGGAAACTGGAACTTATACATGTTAGACATTAATAGTGATACCTATGGTAAAAAGAAAGTTTATAGAAATTAGATAATAGTAATTTTGATGTAATTAGATTTTTTTTAAGATCGATGAATAAAATGAATAAGGAAATAAGAAAAGGGTATTTAACGGTGTGTGTATGCAAAAGGATTTGTTTTATTTTAGTTATAAAATTGGTGACGCAATTTTTGAATCAACTTATTAACGGAAGTAAAATCGAATACGGCCAAATTGGTAACTTTCATTACTTGATGGGGTAAGTGGGTTGGATGTACGCGGTAACCCCGCGAGGGTGGAATGATTTTTTATTATTATTAACAAAGGTTTGGATATGACTAAAATGGGTAATATCTCTTGTTTGACCAAAAGTTGTTAGATGGTAGCAGGGCTATCCTAGTTTTCTTGTGAATTTTGGGTCGGGTCCTGTCAACTTGTTATCAGAGCTTGGGTATTAGATATGTTGTTCTTGTGGTTTGAACCTCTTATTTTAATTATTTTTCTGATATGATTTATATGACGATAAACTAAATTTTGTTTTCGTATATGGGTTGATTCGAAATATGAGTCAAGATTATTAAATGATCTTTGATGATTTTATTTTGGAAGTTCTTATATTCATATGATAATGATGTGGTCAAATGATGAAAATATGAATCATGACACATTGATAATAAGAAGAATATAATATATGTGATGATAACGCTGTGACATGCTAATCATTTGATGTTGTGATAATATGATGAATCTGAAAGTTGATTGCCTGTTATGAACACTTTATGAAGTTCTATTCGAAATAAGTTTTGGGTATAAGCTCGACTTTGAAAAAAAAATGAATTTGAGGAATGAGCATTGTTATCAAAATAGATATATTTTCTCGATATGTGTGCATAGCTGTGTTTATGACATATCTCTTTTGATGAGTGACTATTGCTCAGATGGTGTATGCATGAGCAGGTTGTGGTAGACAGTCTCAAACCTTGAGTTAAGGCTTTTTTCTTGGGATTGGTATGGTAGTGACGACTCAGACGTCAGGCTAAGCCCCTTGCTTGAGTCAGTAGTGGTTTGGTCTTAGACGTTGGGCAAGGCCCCCTTCCTGAGACTAGTATTGTAGGATGACCCCTCAGACATCGAGTTAAGCTCCGATTCTTGAGTAGTTGGTGGTTGGTTGGTCTCGGATGTCGAGATAGGCTCTGATTCCCAAGGCTGATAGCCTGATGGTTAGCTCTCACCCAGACATCGAGCAAGGCTCTGATTCCTAAGTGAGGCTGCACTCGGACATCGAGCTGGGCTCCAGTTCCCGAGTGGCTTGCAGAATGACCCCAGGAGGAATAGTTGTCTAGATACTATGATGAGGTTGTTTTCAGATGGATTCAGTAATGCCGACGTGTGGTGTATGATGTGGATGAAACGTGGAATAGTAATTGGTTGAGTTGATTATGGATTGATAGAGTGCAAGTTAGGTGGTAACATAAAACGTGCCTAGTGTGTGGTTGCTTAAGAAAATTAAGGATATACGGAATCCAGGAAGTACTTATGTCTAATTTGTCGCCATGTTTAAGTGATATGAGGTATGGTGACGCATGTGAACTTGAAAGAGTAAAAGTATAGTGGCTATGGTTATTTAAAATTTTGAGGAAATTTTTTTTTTAAGGAGGGTGGATTGTAACACCCCAAATATTCGAGAAAATGAGAAAATACCATTTTTCCCCTAAAAGTCAAAAAGTCAAAGTATTGACTTTTGTCTAAGATTTCCTTTAGAAAATCCTTTAGAAAATCCAAAAAGACTGTTATGAAGATCTCTGGCTCCTGAGTTCAAGACAGGTGGCATGTGGAAAAGAGAGTTCGAATAAGTACATTATGAGTCAAGAAAAGTTAGGGGAAATTTGGTCATTTGACATAAAGGTATTTTTGTAAATTCACACATATGGCCCAGAATGTCCTAGTAAAACCTAGAATTTTCTACATATTTCCCCCTAAATATCTCTTACTCCCACCGACATAGGCATATATTTTATATATGTGGATGTGTTGTAAGAGAAGGGAATTCGTTGGTCATGGACCGAAAAGCCATAACCACCATGAATAAGCAAAAACTATGAGGGGGAGGAGATGAGGGCTAAGGAAAGAAGGGGAAAATAAAGAAGAAGAAAGGACGAGTTAGAGGGAAACTGGGAGGGTGAGGAAACCTCAGAAAGCGGCCATGAACAAGCCCGTGAAAAACTTGGCTCTATAGTGGTAGGTCGTAAGGTGATATCAGAGCTACTCTATTCAAATTTATGAGTCCTAACATGCTTCCATGGTTCTTATGATCGTTCTGGGACGAGAGAAGGAGGAACTGAGCGCGGGAAAAACCCAGGGAACAACTTGGAAACTGTGGTCGAGTTTGTAGGTAAGTTTCTCTAATTTTTATCAAGAATTCGTTGATCTAAGTATATAGAGACATTCCTGGGATTGAAACATAGCAATTCTGTAACGACCCGTCCTAAATTTACAGGATTAATTAAGATTAATTTGAGAATTAGACAAGGATTGTCGGACGTTCAGGGAGAAATTGCCATTTTACCCCTAGACGATGGTAAAAAATTAACTTTTGACCCGGGAGGTCCAATACATGAGGACCGATGACCGTTGCATAGATCGAGTCAATACAAATTTGTAGACAGGTGGCACATCAAAATCGGACGTTCGACGGGAAAGATACGGGTCATGGAAGGTTCGGAAAACTATTACACAAATTACGAGACGGGTGGACTTTTGTCTTGAGTGGGCCAGATATTTTGAACAGGCCCAATGGATGAGTGACAAGTGTCACTTATCCATTGCCTATGACCCCACATATGTGCATCATTCATCTTCACAAACACCATAACCCACCCCAATCTTCACAAACCTTCACCATCTGTTGGTGACCTGAACGAGAGGATGAGAGAATGGAATGAGGTGAGTAGGGAGGTGTCCATGGCGAGGACCACTGTGAACGGAGGAGGAAACTGAAAAACCCAGGTAAGCTCGAACCCGTTTTCATTCAAATTTTTTGGATTTTTTTGAGTTTTACGTTTTGGGTGAGTTCTGATGATTGGTTGATGTTCATGGGATCCTTGTGAGTCGAGGGAGATCAAAATTAGAGGCTGAGGACGGTGGAACAACCTGGACGGAGGCCTGGAAATTAGGTCGTGAGGTTCTCGATCGAACAGGTGATTCCTGGCTAGTTTTTTTAGTTTTTGAAGCCATAGATCGACTAAGATGGAATGGAGAATCACACTGGTATCAACGGGATCGAAATCGGCTGAGAAATGGTGGTTTTTGGATCAGGTCGGGTCGCCAGGTCGGTTGACCCGGAAAACTAGAGAACCGGGTTTGACAGAGGTTAGGGGTGACACTGTTTCGGCGCGTGGCTTTCACGCACAGCGCCTTTGGGCGATGCGTGAGCTCGATTTTCGAGTCATGGTCAACACATGTTTTCATCCTTTCGATGTAACAAACATGTTGGCACAAGTTTCGAGTCGATCGGACACCATTTCGGGGTGGTTTTTGGTGTCCGAAGGTTTAGGGTTTATTTTAAATACGTTTAAAAATATCGAAAAATTGGGGGATTTAATGTTAGGTAATTGGAAGTAATGGTGACCTTTGAGTGTGATTTGGACAGGTCCGGGAGTTTCGGAGATGGTGATTTAGCCGGGAAGACTTATTGCACGCGTATCGAGATGGCAGTTAGGACGGTCTGTGAGTGGACACTTGATTTTTAAATTGATGCATGCATAACTGTTTTATATGTTTTAAATATGTGATTTACGATGAACATGATTTTGGTATTGATGATTTACATATTTGTAGGTATTTCGAGATTTATGATTTTTTACTGTACTTATACATGCTAGTATTTCTATGATGGTTTAATGGAATGGTTTTGGATTTGGAAATGTGGAATCGGGCATAAGACCCATTTGATTTGGAAACTATCGGACTTGAAGTCCATTTGATTTAATGAGATATCGGGTTGGAGGCCCATTTGACTGACATGATCGGGCTTGAAGCCCAATTGGTTTATGATATCGGGCTTGAGGCCCAGTTGGTTTATGAAATGGAATTTTGGGCAGAGTCCCTTGAACAGTTTGAGATGATTTATGAAATTTTTTCCATATACCCTCCTCGTGAGTGGTTGCCCTCCAGACGCCCCGTAGTATCCTGAAATGGTTGGTTGTCTCCTCTGGACGTCTCGTAGTATCCTAGAGTAGTCACGACGCACTACCTGAGAGGGGCTGCCCCGAGACGTAGCTCATGATCAGGAGTGCATTTATGGTTGATACCCCCAAGAAGCGTCATTGATCTGCAAGTCATTGACCTGGGTGGGCTCTGGGAAACTCATAATTGAGACCCCGAGTAGCACGCGTAGCTTTGGAACCGTGAAGGTATTGATTGTGACATCTGGGATGCTGAGGATTGGTTTTGGGCTGAGTTCCCACATGATTGGTCTTGGGTTGAGTTCCTGTATACTTTGGTTTACGGTTTTGGACTAAGGCCCTAATGATTTAATTAATGATAAATGGTTTGATTACTGGTTTTTGCATGCATGCATGTTTTTTAGTGAAGGGTATAAACATCTTTTTGTGAAATGTGTTTTATAAACTGTTGTTTCGTCCACGCTTTTAATGGTTTTTAATGCTCTTCAGGTTGATCGCAGATGCGGGCTGTAGCAGAAACCGAGACATCACACTCCTCCACTGATCCCGGCGCACTCTGAAGGTCCCGAATGGGCGGAGGTTTTAGGTTATCCCTTGTCTGGCCCTTCGTGTCACATGTGGGTTAGATGGGAGCATGTCACATCTCGCGTTAATCCCGGGGGGATTGAGATGGGTCGTCTCAAATTCGATATATAGATCGTGAAGTTTGGACGTAAAACAGCCAAGATATGGCCGAGTTGAACTCGCCGGCCTGCGACCCATATTACAAGAACTGGGTAGACCCAGTTCCAGGTTGAAGACAACCTGTAATGCGCGTGATGCCCACGCGCAATGAGCTCCAGTGGCGTGTGAGGGCGTGTCTGACTGAGTTGGAAGATGTTGTCCACGTGAAAGTTTTTTCCTTGTTAGATTATGAGTTTGGTGGTATGTTTTGTGAGTTAATCAGATGTTGTTTGGGTATAGTTTTTATTTTTCAAAGAATTATGATTATGTTAAATTTAAGTTAAAATTAGAAGTAGGTAACTTAAGGCATAAGGTTCAATTGTGATGATATGTTGTGCTATATACATAGTGACGTGTTTATAATGTCATCTTATGGTAATTATTTGGTTGATAATGGGATAAGTTGATATGGTGATAAGATATGGAACATATAATTATGAATATGTCTTCAAAATGTTACGAGAGGATGATGTTATATTAATGATGTTTTATGGAAAATATGAAGAAGGGATTTAACTAAGGATTTGTGTACAAGCATATCAATTAAACTATTAAGGTGATTCTAATAGGAAGGATAATTGGTATTTGGTTTATAATGATTCTTAAGTACGCTTTATTTAAGGAGTGCATGAAGACTATAAAATAAAAAAAATTGGGTTGATAGTTGTGAACTTGTTGAATATGTATTGTGGTGCTAAGTAGTTAAGGAAATTGGACGTATACATGTTAGACATTAATAGTAATATCTATGGTAAAAGGAAAGTCTATAGAAATTCGATAATAGTAATTTTGATGTAATTAGATTTTTTTAAAGATCGATGAATAAAAATGAATATGGAAATAAGAAAATGGTATTTAACCAAGGGTGTATGTATACAAAAGGATTTGTTTTATTTTAGTTATAAAATTGGTGACGCAATTTGTGAATAAACTTATTAACGAAAATAAAATCAAATATGGCCAAATCAGTAACTTTCACTACTTACAGAGTAAGTGGGTTGGATGTGAGCAGTAGCCCCGCAAGAGTGGATTGATTTTGTTTGATTAAGAAATGTTCATATATGACTAAAATGGGTAATATCCCTTGTCTGATCAAAAGTTGTCAGACGGAAGCAGGACTGGCCCAGTTTTCTTGGGAATTTTGGGCCGAATCCTATCATTCTGTGTGCTATGAACATTCAATCTGCCAAGCAGATTAGCAAACTTGTTTTAAAATAAAACTTGATAGATTCATTGTCACCAACATAAGAAAAACCATCTTTTACCAATTGAGTAGCTGGAAATAAATTCCTTCTCATAGAAGATACATAAATAACATTGTTCAAAGTTAAAACATAACCAAAAGACAATTTAAGCATAACAGATCATATTGACTCTACTGCAACTTTGGTTCCATTTCCAACAAAAACATTGAAAACCTCCTTGTTCCTTTCTTATTTTGAAATCCCTGCACAGAATTTGTTATGTGGATTGAACATCCAATATCAAACCACCATAAGTTTTGAGGAACAAAAATCAAATTTGATTCAAAAGTGACAAATATTTTGGATTTTCGTACCTTTCTTCACAAGCCAAGGTTGGAAACCAGGGCAGTTTTTCCTAATGTGCTCACTGGACTGCCAGAAAAAACACTTCTTGAAAATTGGCTTGTTTGGTTTCAACTAAGAGGTAGATCCACTCGGATCCTTTTTAGACACACCAGAGTAATGACCAACTTTCTTCTGTCCAAAAGGAGAGCCTTGTTTGAATCCAGTCTGTTTTGGAGTCACGGTGCCTGGTGGCCTGAACTGTGGCATCACCTTTCCCTTCCCTTTTCCCAGCGTGTGCAAGGTAGACTTCAGCAAACTGAGCTTTCTTTTTCTTTCTCTTTTCTTCATCAACATAGATCTCAATCAACTCATTAAAGGTCCAGGTCTCCTTCGACTTTGATCTGGTCATACTCATCAGATAGGGAATGCAGCTCCATATGAACCAGAAACTGCTCAGAGATCTCTATCTTGAGAGCATTTAGTCTATTTCCCATGTTCAGTATTTTCAGAAGATGTTCCCTGATGCTGTGTGTGCCATCATGCTTGGCACTAATGAAAGTACCAAGGCATGAACTTGCTTCTGTTTTATTGGACTTTTTATACTTCTCCTCCACTGCAGACAAGTAATCTTTTGCCAATTCATATTCCTCAAAACCTCCTCTGATGTTGCCCTACATAGCATTCTTCATTATGCATAAGGACATGGAGTTTGCCCTTTCCCATTTTCATAGATTTCCCTGTCATCCCTGCTTCTCAGATCAGTGAGTGCGGCAGGCTTTGCAGTCTTGAATGCAATATCAAATTGCAGCATTCCAAGATGCATCATTAACTTCTGTTTGCAGTCCATGAAGTTAGTCCCATTCAGTTTTTCTATGTTTACAAAATTCAGCATATTCATGTCTACAGTAGGAAAAACAATGGGGGTTTGAGATTCAAATCAGTGACATTCAGAATGAAGCATCAAGAACTTTAGGTCTAGAACAACCACAACATAGGGCAAGTGACTTCTAAAACATGATATACTATCTCAGAATTTGCATAGCAAGGCATAAAAGACTAGTAAAAAATGGATCATAACAGCTTTAGGCTGAAAACTTTCAATTTCTGATTAAGTTATCCATGACCCTCTATACATTGGAAATATAGACAACCTTGCAAACAACTCCTTTGGGAATTAATTTACATGTTAATTCTATGAATCCACATTTTTGGTTTCTAGAGTTGTGTCATAGGCTCAAGACGTTTATGTCATTAACTTTGGTTCTTGACACAAGAAACCTCTCAACAAAATTAATGACTTTAAGTCAGATTCATATTCAGATGTTCAAAAATTGCAAACTTCTCAGAATTAAAACATGGTTTATGCATTCAAACACCAGAGCCAATGTCTAGACAATCAAAGATTACAAAAAGAACTCAGTTTTGAGGTTTTGTTCTACGGTTGTGGCAGTTATCAGAAATTGATTCCATGTTCTGATTTTGTTTATCAACCGATTTGAACATTCAGTGTATTGGTCTTAGATTAAACAATCAAGAATACATATAATTATACTTGATAAACAATCAATGCACATCGGAAGTAGGAAAACTAAACCATATCTAGAAAACATGAAAAAAACCTGATTTGAACGAACTTAAGACATAGATTATCTTGCTCTGATACCAATTGTTAGGATTTCATCGATGCAAAACATAACAAGATCAACAATCATCTCTTAAATCATATTCAAAACGATAATGAACACTGCAATATCAAAACTGAGTAGAGATGATCACTTGTGATTAAAGTCATCGTCGAACAAGCAATAATGAAGGCACACTGACACAAGAGATTGGTGATCTCTTCTCTTAATACAAAATTGATCAACTTCACTGTTCTCTGATCAAGTTATTGGAGAAGAGGGGCCAAAGATCTCCTTTGATACATGCACCCTTATTAACCGGCCAAGCCTATCTGATTGGTAGTTAGGGTTCTTCATGACAGTTCCAAGTAAAAACTGTCGATTTGAATTCAAATCAAGTTTGAATTCCTTCATTGCGCGTTTCTTGTTTCATTAAGTGTCCAAGTATCTTAGTTTGTCCACTTGGTTCAAATAAACTCACATATCTTACACCAACTCCTTCAAACCCTTAGTCATTGTGCTGTTAACATCCCCAACGCCTCCCAGCTCCAAATTTGCAAAGCTTGTCGTTAAACTTTTAACTTATGAGAGATATTTAAGTAGGGGTCTCCGAATGAAACACAGGCTGCCCATGTATGTTTAACAAACTGGAAGAAATCCTTGTGAGTACACACCTAAATTGCATGGCTATGGCTGCCGGTATTAGGGGGTGCGGGAGTCCCCAACCCCGCTTGCTAGCTTTTAAAGAAATTCAAGTAATGTGAAATTGAAACAAACCTTTCCAAGCCGAATCACTTTCACAAAGCTAACTATGATAGGATTGTGATGAGAACAAAGCCTCGGTAAAGTATAACATTCCACAGGATCCCATGCATCAACCCAAGAAACATTACCCAGACAACGGTCAAGACGCCTTTCAACACGTAAATGAATAGTCTTTCCTCTTGCCCATGTGTATTTGGCACCCTTAGTAGCAAAATGAATTTAACCACAAGCATCAGACATCTGCTGAAACTCCTCACAAGATTTATTGTGAAGAGAAGCTCCACCAATTCTCTCATGATCCCCCTAAAACTGCATTAAAATCCCCAAAAACAGTCCCAAGTGCCCGAAACCAATGTAAATTAACAATCTCAATATTTTTCCATAAATCATGACGTGCAATATAATTGTTCTTGGCATAAACCACCATAAAAAGCCAACTGACCCTATCAAAAACTAAAGAAAAAGATACAGGTTGATCTTTAAAAAAAAAGGAACTTGCACCGAAATATCAACTTGTGCAAAGATCCAGAAATTTGGCAACAAACCACCTCGATCATTAGTGCCAATAAGTTGAAAATTCAGAGAGCGCTAAAAAGAAGAGTTAATAGAGCTTAATGAAACACGAGGTCCAACAAGACAAAAAATTACATGATGGTGTTTTAGTCCAAATTGTATCATCATCGGCCAATTTGAATAATAATAACTCACAAGTCATAACCCATGAATACAAATTGTAAGTGAACACTTACATTGTGAATTTTTTATCAAATTTATTATACGACATCGAAAGCAAATATTGTACGACATTACAAAAAAAAAAATTCAGTGTATACAATTATATATATCAGATGTCACAATTCTAGCTTTTATGTATGCAGTGTGCCTCTGGCATGAGGATATGTTGCATAACTTGGATTATGCTTTACTATTTCATTCTTATATGCTACAAAGAAATATTGGAGGAAATTAAAAGGATCAAAAGTTAACAACGTTCACCGTCGTATGTATATGGATAATTTGGACCATGCTTTACCACTCATTCTTATATGCTAGAAAGAAATATGGGAGGAAATTAAAAGGATGAGTTTCTACTTTCTAGTATAGCTTTTATATGCCTTTCTAATATTAATTAAGCATTAGATTGAGCATAATGTAGAAAACTCAGGATGTTAAAGGCAGCGTCATTTTATCACTCTAATTCTACAAAATTATAATATCTAGGTTACATAAAAAGAAAATGTTTCTTACAGCATAAAATGGCAAAACGTTGATAAAAAACCATAAAAAGTACAACAGTAACATCTTCTTTTGAGGTCCATGAAAGATTGATTCGTCTGTAATTTCCCGCACAGAGCCTACCCCAGTAAATAGTAACAAATACCACAAACATCTTCTTCTCACCTTGTAACGACAATGAGATATAGCAAGGTTAGCATCAGAGGAGACAGCTCTGTTCATTTCTCCACGTGCAAATTTATATTCTATACATACAACATGCAGAAATACATACTCGTTAGGCATATATGTTCGTAGTGGAAACTGCCACTAAAAGAATCAAACAAATAAACTACATATGAATTGGTAATGAGAATTTTTTGTATAGAGGGATGAGGTGATACCAAGCATTATTAGCCTCCAATATGTATCATAGGCCTATTTGCTGTCTTCGCAATATCAAACATTCCAGCGTGTGAAGCTTTCTTCCTCTTTACCTAATCAAACATGAAAAGTCATTCAAAATGCATACACGCAGCTGATTTTGCTTGACAACATGAAACTTAACCGATTACAAAACAGTGAGGGTATCACTAAAACAATTCCATATACATACCGCTGAACTGATTATTTCCCTAAGCTCGTCATCTTCAGCACCATCACGCATCGGATCTCTCAAGCTGACCTGCAAAAGAAGCATCTAATATCAACAAGAGGAAACCAGTACCTAAAAATTTCTATTGCACGGACAGATAAAGAAAAAGGCTTCAAGGAAAGATCATTTGATACTAAAGGAGTTGCCAGTAGGCAAGACTACCACCTACAAATTGTTGTATTAGCTTCATCACCATTGATTATACCGTTGGAAAAAGTCTTAAGATCAGTATTGGATATGATGGAACAAGTCCATTTTTTTTTCCGCGTTGATGGCACAGGTCAACTCTATGTCATACTTGTCAAATTCCAGTAATGAGCCAGCATAAACAGGCAGATGACTCACCTCTGAAGGACCAAACAAGCAAACTTTGAAGTTCCCATCAGCTAAGAGCCGCAATCTATTGCATCCAGCACAAAAATGCTCAGTCATTGATGTGATAAAAGAAACTAACCCAGCATGGCCATCTACTCTGAAATTCTTAGCTGTATCTGATGGGTGATCCTGAAGTCTCTTTAGACCTGTAAACCGTGTTAACTGTTCATTAATAATAAGAGAATATAATGGGAACTCAGAAGTCAATTTGTAGGATTACCATTCAGAGTTCTACCTTACCACTCTATCCAACATTTCCGAGTAGGGTACAAGTTTTTTAACATTCCAAACATTTCCATCAAAAGGCATGAACTCAATGAATCGAATGTTAACTGGCTTATCACGTGTCAACTCTACAAAGTCACCAATCTCATCATCATTAAATCCACGCATGACCACACAATTTACCTGAATAACAGCACAGAAAACATATGAACAGACAAAGATATGAAATTTCGATACGAATAGTACTTGAGCATGACAATGTGTTAGTGTATGAGAAATTTGGAGGAACGATATAGTAGTACAGATTTGAGAGTAAGAAACATACTTTAACAGGATTATATCCAAGGTCAATGGCAGCATTAATTGATTCCATAACTCTTTGATGCCCTTTACGCCTGGTCATAAATTCAAACTTTGCAGGGACCAACGTGTCCAAACTAATGTTCAAAGAAGTAAGCCCACATTCTTTCAGCTTCGGAAGTTTTCTTGAAAGAGTAATTCCATTGGTAGTCATGCCCAGCGTTTTTAATCCATTCAAATTAGATAACTGTAAACATATGTCTTCAATATCTTTCCTTACAGTTGGCTCCCCTCCAGTGAGACGGATTTTATCCACTCCGGAGCTTACAAACAGATTTGCCACGCGAACAATTTCCTTCTGTGAGAGAAGTTTAGGGCTGGAAGTGAGTTCCACACCCTCTGCTGGCATACAGTATTGACACCGCAGATTGCAACGTTCTGTCAAGGAGATCCTTAAGTAAGTGTGGACCCTTCCAAATGAATCGACTAACATATCTGAAACAGAATTGCCTTTTGTATCTTGTGCTAACTTAGAACAAGAACTCGTGCCCATCCTTGTTGTGGATGAATCCATCCCATCACTATGTAAACCATTTCCACCACTGTCCCTCAAGGTGGAGCACCCAGTTTCAAAGTCGACCTATTGGACATCAGGAATATTGCTAATCAAATTTATTTCCCCGAGAAGGAGACACTCACCCGACCATGGAGCAGAATAAACACAATCAACTTGAAAGTAATCAGTGCTCGGAAAGGATCAACTTCATAAATGAAAATTTTGGATTTGATTCATGAAACTTTTCAAAGTTATTGACAAGTTGGCAGCCAATACAAGATTCAAGCTGCCAGAAAATAGACCATAGTTTTCAAAAGTGGATAAAAATCAATATTCATTGTAAACTAAAAATCAATATCCGCAGTTTTCAGAGCAGAGACTAGTACAAGCAGCTATCTTGGAAATTTTTGAGTTGAGCAACTCTCTTCTATAAACTGACCGGGATACTTATAAATATGCAAACTAAACATTATAACAAATAAAAAAAGGGTGTGATTTCACAAATTAGTAACAAAGCTAAACTGTTATTGAATGCAGATATACAAAAGTCAAATGCCCACAACTCCACAAGGGTCGCATAGCGGCATAGATAATGAGGAAAAGAACTCACAACATCTGCAGAGGTCTGGGTTTGAAGCCATCGGACGGAATCTCCGAGACTCGACGACGGTTGGCCCTGCAAAATAATCATAACCACAATCAGATTTCCATTTGGTTCGGTTCATCAATATGTAAAGAGACAAAGAAATAATTTATCCAGTGAATCTGAGAAACGATAATATAACAGGAAAGGCATCAAAGAAACTGTTTCTGTTTGTGTATGAATTTGGGAGAAGGAAAAAGAAAAACAACTTACAAGACGAGAACGGAGGTTGGAAAGCGCGGTGACACTTCTGAGGAACGCCATCGGTGACAGCTCCCGTCGTCGTCCTCTTGTTAGGCTTTGTTTATGGGCTATCTAAATTCTAATCTAATTATCTCTGGACTCTGGATTTTCTCCTCCTTGTGATATTTCTAAGATATTCTTCTTTTCCTTTCTGTTCTCTTGCAAGCGCCAAGAGCCGCTTAATAGCCTAGCTGGGGCAAGGCAGCTGAGCGGTAGCGGCCGATATCTCACACATGTCTCAATTACACTTGTCCATATTTTAAATATGAAATTGATGCGTTTTCGGGAGTGAGAGAAAAAAAATTATACAATTTAATCCATTTAAAATAGTAAAATTGTAAATGCAATTTTTTTTCTATTGCTAGTCCATCTATAAGAAAATATTATTAAATTTTGCTCAAAATACATTTGTTTTTAGTTTCATTTTCAAGATGATACGATTATATTATATGTTGGCGTGAGCCAACATTTTTATTAATAATAAAATTTGTTCATATTAGAAATAAAATTTGTTTTTATTAAAAATATAATTTATATTTTATTATTATTATCTAATTTGAGTAAAACTAGGAGATTTGAAATATATTTTCTATTTATACTCATTATGTATGTAGTATCAGTTTAGACCCTAATTATCTTGAGTTGGTATCAAAACAATTACGCTCTTTAAACACAAATCTGCTGTAATTCCTTCCTATGGATGTGCGAAGCCTAAGTACTCTATGTACCCATAAGAATTGTGTTATGTCTTGCCTCCTTGCCTATTTAAAAATTAAATAAATTTTCTTTTATCTCTCGTTCTTCTAATTCAATGAGAAAGACAAATCTTGGGGCTCTATTGCAATGTAGGATGGTGAAATATAATGACTTCTTCGAGGAAATGCGACGAGAAAAGATGATATTCATATTTAATTCACCCCATATAAATGTGATTGATGATAATCATAGCCTTTGAGTTTCAGTCACATCAAAATTGTGGAACAAGAATACCTTCGAACATCTTATCATCGTTGTTGTCCATCGGTCACTATCTGGGACGAAAACCAAATCACCCACACCTTTCCCTGATGAAATCTCATAAATCCTCGGGGGCCCTTTGCCTTCATTTCTTGAAGAGCACGGGGTGACCTCTTCATCAATAAAAAGGATTATCAGACAATAATGTTAACCCATAAAAAAAATAAAAGTATGGAACATAACACTAACTCAAAACCACAGCCACTCCATCGCCGGCGACTCCATTGGATGCAGCTCTTAGCAGAATGTTTATCCAACCTCTTTTGTTAATGTAAATGTAATGCTCCCATAGTCGGCTTAAATGCACTAATTTGAAAAGAAAAAAAAACTAAATCAGAATAATTAGTCATTTAATGAAAAATAAAATGAGTAAGAATTTATAATGAATACTAAAAATGTCCTACACATAATTGATCAATGATTTAATAGTGAAATAGGCAAATGGAGCAAATCGATGTGATCTCAAAATTATATGGGATAAGATAAGAGTAAATTATTGTTACATCCTTAACAACTTTTACTTTTATTTAAAACTTTTAATGCTTGTATATTAAACAAAATAAGATCTTATCTCAATTTTTTTTTTCAAAAGTTCCTAAACAGAATTTGTAAATAATAAATTTCACATCTATCATTTTATATCTCAATAAAGAGTATGATTGAGTTATTAAGAATTCCATTAAACAATGAAAAATAACATTGTCTTTTTTTATCCTATTTGCCCCATGTGCCCTTTAGTATTTGATTTCTTTGGCCTCTTGGGCCTTTATTATATTATGCATATAATAAATATTATATATGTATATTATACTATATATATATATATTGTATATAGTTACAATTAAATTTTTTCTATAAAATAAAAAATAAAATTCATATTCTCTAGGGTTAAAAAAACTTTAATTTTAAATTTAAAAGTATTTTTGAAGAATTATTTCTTTTAATTATTTTTCTTTAAGTTAGATTAGATACTCATATTACTTTTAAAATGAGCAAATGAAAAAAAAAAATTATATATAGGAGTAATGTTTTCATAATCCTCAATATAATCTTATAATAAAAAAATAAAAATAAAAAGTAATATTGAAATCATGATAAATTTTGGTAAGTGTTTTTTAGATTGTTATTGGACTAGTTTACAATTGGATGACATTAGTTGTAATTTATATAAAAACTATGGTTTATTTTAAATTGTATAGTCTTTTGACTAGTAAAAAGACCTATGAGTTTAATTTTTCTATATGCAAGTTTTTTAATAAACTTATATGTTAGTAAGGGCTTATGATTTAATTGTCCATAAAATAATAAAATTGAAACCTAGTGGTCTATTTTTATGTTGACCCCCAAATCTTGAGGTGTAAAATGATACTTACCCCAAATTTTATTATAATACGGTCACAAGCAATTTTATCAATAACTAACAACAATTAGATGAAAGTAATATAATTGGTGCAACCGAGTTAAGAAAATGCTTCATCTTGATATACAGTGACACAATACTTATTTTGTGTGTAAAGTGAGAATTTGAGTCATGTTTTGGATGCATTTCAAGTAATAAACATAGTAAAATTACCAAATCAAATGACAAAAAAAAAACTTGGTCTTTTTTTCCCATTTACTAAACATACTAATCCAAATGCGCTATATTTAATTTAGTCTAACTTTCTTATAAATTTGCCACTTAGTACTATAGTTGTTTGTTGGTATTTATCTCTACATAAAATAGGGGAGGTTTAAGCTTTGACTCTCATAAAGTTATAGAGATCTCAAATTTGACTCTCACAAAGATGTGGATGTCTCGCGTATGATAGTGCGTGGAGGTTTCATGTTCAACTCTCATAAAAGATTGAGGTCCTTAAGTTGTAAAAATCTTGAGTTCGACTCTCATAAATATGTGGAGTTCTTGGATTTAACCATCAATAGGTGTCTCGAGTTCTAAATTTCATAAAAAGTGTGATCAATAGATTCAATAGTTTGTGAAGATCTCGAATTCAAATTTCATAAATAGTAAAGTCGTTAGACTCAATTCTCGAATTCAAACCAATGGTATAAAATGTGATTCTCCCTCCCTATTTTCTCGTAAAGAAAAGACTATCCTACGAGCCCATTTATTTTTGCCTAAATAAAAAGCCCGAGCCGAAGTCCATTTATTCTTGCACAAACGAAATGCCCAACCTCATGAGCTAGTCTCACTGGCACCCAAATAACCCAATCGGATCCGACACCGAAATCAGAAAAGCCCAGCCGTCTCGGCCCGTCCCCCTCCCTCTATCTCTCTTGGATGTGATAATCTCATCTCTGCCCAATCTCATCATTAGCACTAACTAATATGTGGAGGTAGAGCGCCCAGTTTCAAAAGTCGACCCAATATGTTTGGAGGTTGGCAATTGCAGCCAATGCAAGATTCGTTGTAATCACAGAAATACACTCCATTTCTAAAAAAAAAAAATTAAAAAATCAATTATTCATTGTAATCAGACTAAATTATATGGAACTAAAAACGGGTAAATTTTCAGTATTTCACAAAAAACATCACTACCTAACCAGTCACCTACGCGTGCCTATGCAATCCTCCTCACCATTTTCTTCATCGTAAACTTATAATAATTTTTTTCCAGATTAATAATTTTTAATTTTTTATAAGGGGAGATTATACGTTTGACTTATATAAATAAGGAAAACATGTAAACTTAATTTTTCGGGTCAAAAACTAGTGAATGGTTTATAAATTTAAGTGAAAAGTGATTGGGATCACATATTTCACCCCCAAAAAAAAATTTGAACAACGAAATCTTAAGGGAAAAAAAAACACACAACTTATGCTATACGCACATTCAATCATTTCCAAGGGGCAGGGTCGGCCATAAGGGGGAGCCTAAGGGGCATGAGTCATGGGTCCCAAATATTATAGGACCCAAAATAAGTGCAAACTTATTAATATATTATATATATAATAAACAAACAAATTGTTGAAGCAGAAATCAAACCCGCCGCGAAAAATTCTCACAATTCCTGTAAACATTAGCTATCGTTACCTCGATCGATTACCCGAGGGGTTGTTCAATCAATAATACTCTGATGGCTAAATTAGCTTTGAGAGAGGAAAATAATATATTTCGAATCGAAAAATCGACTTACTTTTATTGGAAAATGTGTACCTCTTATATAGAGGTGTGTGAGATGTTCAATTTCCATAGTTTCCATGTGAGACAAATACTCCTCAATTTGCATGTTAACATTTGTTATACAGATCGAGGGTGGAGTGGTTTCCACATGTCATCCTAGTTTGGACCCAATGTTGGGCTATGTAAGCGTTGTGGGTTTGGGCCATATCCGGTGCTTGGGCTTCAAGTATTATTGTCAGGGGCAATTTGGTCATTCCAAGAATTATGGGTCACGTGGCAGCTCTACATTCTTCCGGTGATTTTGGGTTCCACATAAATAAATAAATAAAATATGCGGAAAAATAAACAATATAGGAGTATATAAGTTTGATATTGGTTCAAATTCTTTAAATGATGGAGTTCTTTTTTGAAGACTAAATGTTTGTATTGAATATAAAAGTTTTAGTCTAATAGTCTTGAATGTGAGTATTTTCATCTATATACAAGTTCGGAGTATATAATTTGATTTTTTTTTTCTTTTGAACTAAATGTGATGTTTTGGACATGAGATTTTTATTTATTTTTGTTAGAAATTTTGTCCCAATAGATTTTTCCTAACAAGGTTTTAACGAGGTCTTGTAGTATAAAAAATGAAATAATCAGTCCATAAAAATTTACGTTTTTAATAATTTAATATATGAATTAATAACATATTATCTATTTTTGCTCCGAGTCTTCAAATATTTGGACCGGCTCTACAAGGGATAAGTCTAGGGTTAAAAAAGAAGAAAATATCCCACATAACTCCAAACCCACTTCTTTTTATTCCACTAATTCATTTTCGATCTATTATTAGATGAATTTAAAATATAAAATAAAAATTATTTATATCATACGTAAAAAATTGTTACAAACACAAATAATAAAAGCGCATCGAAGGTACAAGGAACCTGGTAATTAACTACGAAAATAAGGTTAATAAAACACAATTTGTACCCCACGCTTTGCTTTGGCCCCTCGGGTGCTGACAAACAACTTTCTGCAATCCGCATGTTTGTTTGTTGGTACTACTTGTAGACTTGTAGTTGTAGCTACTTTATGAATCTTTGTCGCCGCAAATTATGCAGCTGCTACAGCCAGGCAAAATACCATATCATCAACGGAATCATTTTCATTTTTACTTTAGTGTTTTTTCTTCCAAGAATATACGGAATTTTATTAAAAAATAAAATTAAAATGCAATAGTTTGACAACAATTTCTAGTACCCGATTTGATATATATCAAAGCGATTTATAAGAAATAACGTAATATAATATTACTTAAATCTTCTAAGTATCATTAAAATGGATGACTTAATACAATCAATACGAAATAAGAAATGCTCGATTTATTTTTGTAAAAAGAAAAACTAAAAAAATAAATAAATAGATAATCTAACAAAAGGTGCAAATGGGCCACCACGATATCGCCAAATAAATAACTGTTATTGTTTTTTTCGCTGAATTTTGAAAACGATGAGAAATTTCATTCACCACCATATTGTAGATACTTCAATTCACCGTTACTGAAATCATCACGACTAATAGATGACCATGATTGCTCGCTCAAAACCCAATATGCCGCATCAATAGCAAAAATCATATGAAGACAGATCATGCTCATGAAGACAAAAAAATTACGCTACTTAACCTTTCGGACTCTAAAACACGTGACCATAGTCACCACCAAGACGATTTACGAGAAATGATTTTTACTCTAAGTTTTATGTGCTAAATTATACATTGAGTTAGGCATTAAATAATAAATTTCACACAAACATATATATATATATATATATGCTTCTTGTCATGATTTAAATTGAAGTTCACACTTATGAATGTTGTTCATTCATTAGAATGGTATGGAGGTTGTTGAGCTTTCAATTATTTGGTAAGTGGATGATTTGCATGGGTTGGTAACTTGGTGGGACAATTTCTTTCTCCATTTGCGGTCAACAATCAATCGATTATCGACCGTTGTGGCACGTCTTTGTCTACCATTGGTCCATTCCCATTCTTCTGTGGTTTTTTTTTTTTTCTACGTGAAAATTCAAAAATTATGATCCATAATATTTGGAACTTTTGTTATGATGAAGATTGTTTCACTAAATAATTCTGTTAAGTTAAATTATTTGAAAGAAATTACAATCATGTGATGAGTAGAACTAAATTATATATGTGACACTAAAATTAAGGATTGAAATATACAAAATTGTGTTTCACTTCACTTTAAATTTTACGATAATTCAAATTTAAAATCATTCATTATATAATACTAAATTATGTATGTGACACTAAAATTAAGAATTGAAATATACAAAATTATGTTTACGATAGTCCGAATTTAAAATATAAAATTAATTATTATATAATGATTAAAAATATCACTAAATATTAGTATTAGACTATTAGTGATTGCAAAATCTCCCTATTTGTTAAATTTTTTATTATTAAAAAAACAAGTGAACACAAGAAAAGCAAGGTGTAGACAATTGGACCTGCCCACTTGGCTACTACATGGGCCATGTACTTTCGACCGAAAATATGAACGGCCATGGTATACAGATGATCAACACCCCATCAACCAAAGTTTAGAAATGGGCGTTGAGATTTAATTTTTTATTTAGTACACATTTATATATAATAAATAAATAAAATTACCATCGGTATAGTACTATATCACATCTAGTATTCTAGTAATTTCTCCAAATAAATGATATAGCATCCTATTTCAAATGAAAATTAATTGATTATTAGAATGCCTTTTTTTTCTAATTTTATCGACCACTTGTTCTTTTATTTAATTACCATTTCAAAATTCATTTGATAAAAGATTTAATTTATTAAAAAATAAATAAAGTATTTTTTTTTCATTTTTTGAAAAAATTCATTTATTAAAAAAAATTACATGCATCTAGATATATTTATAATTATTGTAAAAGTTATATGACAATTTTGGTACATAAAAAATTAAATAGGTATGAGAATCATTAACACCTCCTTTGAGTTAATCTCATTACCCAAAAAATGGTAATGACATTATGGATTTCACGTTGGGCCTGCTTATTAAAAAACATACTTTAGAAGTAAACACAAGACTACTTCGTAATATAAATCCTTCTCATTGATTTAATTTTCATTACCTTCAAGTAAAACACCTACTAAGATTACCAAAAGTTTATAAAATTACGAAATTTAAATTGATAGATTCTAATTTTTTAAAATTTGTGAAGTTTCTTGTTTGGATAATATAAAAATGGAATGAAATTTAAACCTTCAATTTAATTTTTACACATAAATTATAATTATAAAAATGTAATTTGAGAAATAAAATTTATTTATATATAATTAAAAGTGGGGATTTGGGGTATCCAATTTTTTTAAAATTATAAATTCTAATTTGTGAAACCAAACCATGGATTTAATGCATAACACTTTTAAAATTCTAACTTTTTTTTAACTAAATCTCTTTTTATTTTCTCTCATTCAAACTAGGAGTGGGTATAGTGCGGTTTGATACGGATAAACCGTTAAAATTTTAACAGTTCAATACAATTTGAATTTTTTAAAATTAGAAATAAAACCGTTTCGATCAAAACTATTACTGTGACGACCCGTCCCGAATTAGTGGGATTAATTAAGAGTTAATGATGGATTAGCAAGGCTAATCGGAGATTAGACGAGGATTAGCGGACATTCGCAAAATGACGATTTTGCCCCTAGAATGGGCAAATCGTTGACTTTTCATCCAGGCTGTCAAATGGACTTTGGCCGATGACTGTGACATAGTTTGTGACGTCACGAGTTCATAGACAGGTGGCACGCTCGATTCCGACATTCGAGGAGGAAGTTATGACGTTCGGAAGTTCGAGGGCAATTTGGTAATTTGGACCAAAAGTTGACTTTTGACCCTAGAGGTCCGATGGCCGAGGGCCAAATATCGTTACGTAGATCGGGACGATACGAATCCGTAGACAGGCGGCACGTCGAATTCGGATGTTCGACGGTGAAGTTACGGTTCACGGAAGTTCGAGTGCACTATTGCACGTTTTACGAGACGACGTGGGTTTTGTCTTAAGTGGGCCCCAGGAAGATTGTCGGGGACCAATGGATGAGTGACAGGTGTCACCCATCCACTGGCCCTTCCTTTACATTCATGCATATCATCCCCATTCCCTTGTTCGTGCAACCAAACCCGTCCAAACCAATCTCACTCCCACCCAAACCGATCCAATCCAAACACCCACTGATCATGCCTGAGAGACCAGAGATGGTTGAGAGGGTTGCGGATGATGGTGGCCGACCTGGACGGCGCCTCCGTGGGCGGCTGAGCCCAAAACCCGAACAGGTACCCGACTAAGCCCATTTTAATTTCTATTTTGATTTTTGTTGTTATGGTTGCTTTTGGGTGCCTAGGAGATGATTTTTAGGTTGCTAGGATAGTTCTGAGAGGATTCGGTAGGTGGTTGGACGGTTGTGGAAGCCTGGGAAGGTTTTAGAAAATCGAACCGTGAGGTTCAAAATTGAACCGTGAGTTTTTAGGGGTTTTAGGTGGATTTGATCATCCAAACAAACTCCTAGGATCAAAATAAGAATTTAGGGATTGATTAGGAAGGGAATCAGACCAAAATGAGAGGGGAAAACCATTGGACATGTAACGACCCGTCCCGAATATCGAGATTTAATAATATTCAATTGTGATTTACTAATCTGGGATTAGTTGGGCGATTTCGGACGAATTGTGCAAAATGACCGTTTTGCCCCTGGGCGTGGGTAAAACGTTGACTTTTAATTCGGATGGTCAAATGGACTTTGACCGATGACCGTGACGTAGTTCGGGACGTCACGAGTTCATAGACAGGTGGCACGTTCGATTCCGACGTTCGTGGTGAAAGTTATGATGTATGGAAGTTCATGGGCGTTTTCGTAATTTGAACGTAATAAGGGGGAAATGTTGACTTTTTGATCGGGGAGTCCGATGGCCGAGGACCGAGGACCGTTAGGAAGGTCTCGATGCCCTGAGTTCGTAGACAGGCGGCACGCATCAATCGGGGTCCGTATGACCGAGTTACGGGTCAGGATGCGTGAGGGGCATTTTGGTAATTTTCTGCACAAGGGCAGAATTGTAATTTCACGGGGTACTATTTCATTGAACAGCCGTGAAGGTGGGATGTTTGTGCGATCGATCCCGTGATTGTTTATCAATTTAATTGAGTTAATTGGGTCAGTTTGAGGTGGAATCGCACATATGATGGTGCTGGCATCGATCACAATTGCACTGGGCACTGATTTTTAATGGTTTCGGGTCAGTGCAGGGGAGCTTTACGCAGTGGATTGTGGGACACTTTTGGACGCCTTTAACGGCTAAATTGAATTAAAAGAATGGTGAGTGAGTCGAGAGTGGTTCACTGAGATTGAGAATGAGAGGAATGAGTGTGTTTGGGGCTGGAATTCTCTGAAAACCCGAAACTGGGTTCTGGGAAATTCAAATACAAATTCCTAGTTTTAGGCCAGCCCAAGCCTAATTGATGATGGATTGAGCTTCCTGGAACTTCAACGTGTCGAACCAGATCAAATGGGGCAAGCTTTGGGGCTCCTAGGGCCGTGAACGGACGAGGAGGACGGCCGGAAAACTCGAGCTTGAGTTGTGGTGATTGAGGTAATGTCGTGTTCAATTAATCATGCTAATTGGTTCGTGTTAGTCCTTATATGCTTCATATGAAGTTAATTTGACAATGGTTGAGGATTGATGGAGTTTTGGTGGTTGACCCGTTTTGGGTGATCACGGGTTGTTGACACGATTAATCGATGGTTGATGTTGATCATTGACACAGAACTGAAATTGGTTGGTTGATGATTGTTTTAGGATCAAGAACGGATTGAATTGATGTCGAATTGGGTGTGATTGAGCCGGATCCTATCGCGGGTAATCATACCCGTTTACCAGACAAACGGGTGAAGGTGGTGACTGTAGCAGGCGCGTGGCTTTCACGCGCAGCCACTCACGGCGGCGCGTGACGGCGCGTGGGCACGAATCTCGAGGTGAGGTCAACATGACTTTCATCCTATACATTGTAACGAACATTTTGGAATTGGTTTCGTGTCGATCAGACACCGTTTCAATATTGTTCGGGATGTCCGAAGGTTTTAAATCGAGTTTAAAAATACGTAAAAATTCGAGAAAATTACGGGACTTGAATAGGATGTTAATGATGAGGTTAGTGATCCTCTAATGTGATTTGAACAGGATTGGGAGTCCCGGTGATTGTGGTGTGGCCCGGGAAGGCCTATGGCACGCGTATCGAGGCGCTCGGTTAAACGGTCTGTGAGTGGACATTGGTTTTCTAAATTCGATGCATGCATAACTGTTTCATGATTGTTATAATTGTGATTATATGATTTATTTTGGATATCAGTGAATTTATATGTTTTCACGCATTTCGAGGCAATTTACGTGTTTGCACGTGAATCGAGGTTTTCTGGATTTGCACTGATTTCCATAAATATGGATGGATATGGTTTCATGAAACGGTTACGGATTTGTTAAAATGAATCGGGCCAGGGGCCCAGTTAATTTGTTAATCGGGCTAGGGGCCCAATTGAATTATGAAATCGGGCCAGGGGCCCAGTTAACTTATGAATCGGGCCAGGAGCCCAATTGACTTGTATATGTGATTTCGGGTCGGGGACCCTAAAATGGAATGGAATAAACTATTTCGGATTTGATTCAACTATTTGGACTTATAACGGTTTTATGGAAATTCGGGGCAGGGCCCTTGTGATATTTTGGAAATGAATAATAAAATGTGTTCCATAAAACCATCTCGATATGAGGATATTTATATCCTGGTCTCCTCCAAGTGTCGGGGACACTGGAGAAGTCACGGTGCATTGCCTGCGAGGGCTCATTGTACGGAGCTACCGGACCGTATAGTGATCCAGGAGCAGGATTGCTGGACGTCATGGACGTCAGACATCGGGGATGTCAGAGATATGGACCCGGTGAGACCCCTGGCAGCACGCGTTGCTTAATACCGTCAGATATGACGTCTGGAACGTCAAGCGTCTAGGACGCTAGGCATCGGGGATGCCGGAGATTTAAAAATAATAAATGAATATTACTGGATTGATGAAATAACTCTTGGATTGACTTTTGGAATTTGAAACTATGCTTTGGGTTCCGGGCTAAGGCCCTAGTGGTTATTTCTAAATAAATATGGGATTATTGGTTTTTGGTGCATGCATATGATTTTACTGAGGGGCATAAATGTCTTATAAATGTTTTTAACAGACTTGTTTATTTTCGTCCACTCACAGCTTTTGTTTTTAATGCCCTTCAGGTTGATTCCGGATACGACTGCAGCAGAGGCTTGAGCATCGCACACCTCCTCCATCGATCCTTACGCACTCTGGAAGCCCGTTTGAGCAATGGCAATCGGTTATCCCTTGTCTGACGCCTCTTGTCAGACGGGAGCACGTCACATTCCATGGTAATCCCGGGGGGATTGGGATGGGTCGTGTCAGGACAGGTCATGCCGGTCCATGTTACAGAGGAAAACCGAACCGGCCGGCCTGGACCGGTTCAGCAGCTAGAGAAGAAGAATCGTCGCTGGGTCCATGAGGCCCACACACCGTCCCTTCTAGGGGCGCGTGTGGGTGCATGAGCCTTCCTTTGGGGGTGGTTCCAACATGTGAAATCATCTATTCGATATAACGAACATTTTGGGACTGGTTTCGTGTCAATCGGACATCGTTTCGATATAGTTCGGGTTGTCCGAAGGTTTAGGTTCGTGTTTAAAAATAGTTAGAAATTCCGAAAAATTATGGGACTTTAGTGAGGGGTTATAGAAGTAGTTAGTAACCCTCTAAATGAATTTGGACAGGTTCGAGAATTCCGGAGGCGACGTTTGACTCGGGAGACGATTATGGCACACGTATCGAGGCGCGGCTTCGGACGGTCTGTGAGTGGACCCTTCCTTCAAAATTTATGCATGCATAAATGTTTATAAATGCTTTTAATACATGTTTTGTGTTTCCATGAGTGCAATTGTTTGTGGTAGCTTAGGATCGACATATTTGCACGTTTTTTGAGGTTTTCGGCTTTATGTCGTACCTTTGCATACTGCGTTTTCAATGATGATTTAATGAACGGATTTCGAATTTGGAAATATGAAATCGGGCACGAGACCCACTTGATTTACGAACTCTCGGACTTGGAGTCCATTTGATTTGACGAGGAATCGGACCGAGGGTCCCGTTGGTTTACGAGTTCGGGCTTGAGGCCCATTTGGTTGTAATATCGGGCTGGAGGCCCCTTTAACTGTAGTATCGGGCTTGAGGCCCTATTGGTTGCGAAATCGAGCGTGAGGCTCCGTTGGTTTATGGTTTCGGGCTTATGGCCCAGTTAGCTGTGGTATTGGGCTTGAGGCCCTGTTGATTGTGAAATCGGGCCTGAGTCCCAGTTCGATTTACGAAATGAGAATTCGGGCATGAGACCCAGGTGAACTGTGGATTTAGGCCGAGGCCTGTGAAACTGACTTGAATCGGATTCGAGGAATCCTGTTGAAATGAATCGGGTATGAGACCCAGTTGAAAAGTGATTTGAGAAAGAAAGAAAAGAATTGAAATGAATGAACCCTCCATATTGATTATATGGTCTCCTCCAGCGTCGACCTGGAGAGTCACGATGTAACGACCCGTCCCAAATTCCATGATTTGATTAGTGACTAATCACGATTAGTGAGGCTAATCCGTGATTAGTAGAGCGAAATCGGACGAATGATGCAAAATGACCGTTTTGCCCCTAGTCGTGGCAAAATGTTGACTTTTCAATCGGGTGGTCAAATGGACTTTGACCGATGACCGTGACGTAGTTCGTGACGTCACGAGTTCATAGACAGGTGGCACGTTCAATTCCGAAGTTCGAGGAGGAAGTTATGACGTTCGGAAGTTTAGGGGCATTTTGGTAATTTTGGTTAAAGAGGGGTCAAATGTTGACTTTTTGACCGGGATGTCCGATGGCCGAGGGCCAACGTCCATTACGTAGATAAGGACGATACGAATCCATAGACAGGCGGCACGTCGAATTCGGACGTTCGACGACGAAGTTACGGTTCACGGAAGTTCAAGTGCACTATTGCACGAATTACGAAACAAGTTAACTTTTGGACTTTAGTGGGGCCCAGATATTTAGTACTTGCCCTATGGATGAGTGACAAGTGTCACCCATCCACATGCCATCTCTTTTCCTTCATGCATCGACCATTCCAATTTCTCCATTCAAAACACAAAACACTTACCCGATCTCACTCTTTCTCTCCATCTTTGTGCAACCCAAACCCATCCCACCTTCAACCCATGATCAGCTGAGAGGACCAGAGAGTGAGGGAGGACGGGAGGACGTGGTGGCTGGCCCAGGACGGCGCAGCCATGGACGGCGGGGCCAAGAAACCCGAGGGGTTCACGGTAAGCCCATTTTCAATCCAATTTCCATTTTTATTGCTATGGGTCATTTTGGTTACTTCCAATGAATTAAATGGGTTATTAGGATTGTGTTAGGAAGGTTTTAGGAAGCCTAGGATGGCTGTGAAGCCATGGGTGCAGTTTTTGTAATGACCCGTCCCGAATATCGGGATTGAATATTAATTAATCATGATTTTGAATGACTAATCGGGGATTAGTTGAGTGAAATCGAACGAAACGTGCAAAATGACCGTTTTGCCCCTAGCGCGGGCAAAATGTTGACTTTTAGTTCGGGCGGTCAAATGGACTTTGACCGATGACTGTGACGTAGTTCGGGACGTCACGAGTTCATAGACAGGTGGCACGTTCGATTCCGACATTCGTAGAGAAAGTTATGATGTTCGGAAGTTGAGGGGCATTTTAGTAATTTGGCATATTAGGGGCCAAATGTTGACTTTTGATTGGGAGGTCCGATGGACGAGGGCCAAGGACCGTTAAGTAGGTCTCGTCGATACGAATCCAACGACAGGCGGCATGCCGAAATCGGAGATTCGACGACGAAGTTATGGTCACGGAATCGGGCTCGATTAACCGAACGAACCGGGATTAAAATAATATTTTAATATGAACAGTACCCGGTGACTGTGCACATCCGGATGAGTGACAAGTGTCACCCATCCCTTGATTCCAGCTCCATGTTTCGCTCCCAACACCATCATTACAACATCATCATTTATCCTCCATCATTTCCTCCATTTTCTCCTTAATTCCCTCTTCTTTGTTTTTCTAAACCGTGGACTTTGGGCATCAAAATTGGGGAGAATTGAGCTCCCTTTCACAACCAGCTTCGAGGGGAATTTGAGAGTTATGAGAGTGGATTAAATTGGGAAAACACTGGGGATTAATTGAAGGCTGGAGACAGAGAATCGAAAATCTAGAAATTTGGGGGTTAAATTCAAATGTCGAGTGAGGGGTCGTGAGGATCAAATTGAAGCTCACATTCAGCTTCCTGAGGTTGAGACGAGTTGTTTCAAATAAAAAACGAGTTGAATTGAGGCTTATTTGGCTCTGAACGGGTTTGGTAACAGTGAGAGAAATCGAGGCTGTGTCGTGATCTTGGAGCGATCAAACGGTGTAATTGATGTGGGGATTGTGTTCCTGAGGATCCCACGATGCTTCTGGATCCATCAATTGAAGGAAAACGCTGGAGATTGACTGAACTCCATGGTTGCACAGTGACGAAGAATCGAGTTTGAGTCGTGGCGTTTGAGCCACGAATTGATGCAATTGAGTTGGGGAAAATACTTACCTGAGTCCATTGAAGCTTACTGGTGAATCAATTGAACGAAATCAAGAAGGTTTGATGGTTTTCGAAGGATGAACAGTGGCCGGATGTCCTTCGATTGATCATCTGTGATCGTGAGGTTAGAGGTAATATTTCTTGTAATTAAGTCCACAGAACTCTAATTAGACTTGAATCGAAACTGACTGAATGTTCAATTGGTGGAATCAATGTCGAATTGAAAGAAAACGAACCGGGTCGCCTCGCGGGTTAAATGGCCCGTTTTACAGACAAACGGGTGAGGGAGACAGCACTGTAGCTGGCGCGTGGGTTTCACGCGCAGCCACTCACGGCGGCGCGTGGGGGCGCGTCCGGCCTAGTCTCAAGGTGAGGTCAACATGACTTTTGATCCTCTCAGTGTAACGAACATTTTGACGTTGATTTCGGGGAAATCGGATATTGTTTCGATAATGTTCCGCGTATCCGAAGTTTTGTATTACGTTAAAAATACGTATTTAAATCCCGGAAAAATTGGGGAAAATTATGTGATGTATTTTGAGATGTTAGTAACCCTCTATAATGATTTTTGGACAGGAGTTGTGATTTCCAGATTTTACGGAAAAACGTGCTCAGAAACGGACCGTTTTGGACGGTGTGTGTGAGTGGACTTTGTTTTCTAACCGTGATGCATGCATATATGATTTATAATGCCTTATTATATGATTTTATATGCTTGGGCATGATTTGTGTTTCAATCCGGTAATTTCTCGGTTTTATGATTATTATATTATTATTTTTGGGCGATTTTCGAGAAATTACGAAATTTGGTAAAAATGATGTTTGGACTTGGTTTATGAGTCCGGGATTGAAATTGATTGAAAATAATGTTTGGACTCGGATTATTGAGTCATGGATTGAAAAATGATGTGGTGACTCGGGAATGAGTCGAGGGTCAATTTCGTGGATTTACGTGAAAATGGCAACGGAGGTTGCAACGCATGGATTTACGTGATAATGTTATTTTGGGCATGAGAACCTAAGTGAATAGTGATTTTGACTCGGAATTGGAGTCATTTGTGAAATTGTGAAATTAATGATTTATTGGGATTTTATGATTATTTTAATCAGTCTTTCGGTCACGTTTTACGAGGAATGTGCAGATGATGTTTTGGGCTAGGCCCGGAGTTTAAATGATTTCTAAAATGATGTTTTGACTTGGTTGGTGAGTCAATGATGATTTTCGGATTATTCTATTGATTTAAATGTGATTTTAACGGTTTATGTGTAAAAGGTATTTTGGGCTTGAGACCCAGTTGAGAAGGACCTTGACTTGGTATGAAGTCAAGATTTGATTGAAATGTTTTGGGATGTAATTCCCGGGATGGTTTTCATTGTGATTGTGATATTCCCAGACGGTCGGTGCTTGGGGGGATTACCCAGACGACCGGAGCTTGGGGGATGTGATTGTAGGATCGGGAGTTGATCCTATGGTAGTCAGCTTCTCGGATGATACTGAGCCTGGATGTACCACTCGGAGGTGTCTGATCCTGGGGATGTGTTCGCCCAGAGGTGACTGAGCCCGAGGAGGTTGAGCCCAGAGGTGTTTATTCCCGAGAGAGTGACTGGATATTGGCCTACGCGTAGTGCAGCACTTGTGAGTAGTGCAGATGTGATTTGTGATATTGTGCACTTGTGAGTAGTGCGGATTGATTGGATTGATATATGTATTGTGCACGTGTGATTAGTGCTGATTGATGTTATTTGTGATGACGTACTGGTATGGAGTACGGGTTTTTGGTCTTTGTGGCCAGTGATTATGTTTTCACATGTTTTGGCCTGAGAGCCGGGATTTGATGTTTTATAACATGAACTGATTTGGTGAACATGAGTTTTACGGACCATGGGTAAATATGTTTTGATTTTATCGGTCCACTGTACACACTTGAATGATTTCATACTATTACTCATGTTTTACGATATGCATGCAAGTTTGCGAAAACTGGAGGGTAAGATTGTAATTTTGGCAAATGTTTTTATCAGAGGTCATTTTTGTCCACTCACACCTTTTCTGTTTTGTGACCCTCCAGGCCGTGGTACGACGCTCGGGACTGATCGTGAGGCAGTGACAGCAGCAGAAATCCGCGCAAACATCCCTTGTCTGGCAAGTACTGAAGGGGAGTTTCGGACCTTTAGTTGACTTGTCAGACGGGAGCAGGACCGGACACGGTTTTTGAACTCCAGTTGGGACGGGTCCTGTCAGTTTTGGAAACTTGAACCGTTTGGTTCAAAATGGAACCATAGGATTTAGACGTTTTCGGTTGCGTTTAAGGATTGGAATGGATAGAAAACATCAAAAAAGGATGAAAGGAACCAAAAAGGAAGAACTAGGATGAAAAATGGGGTGTCTAGGGCTGTGAACCGGTCACGCCGGTCCAGTTAGACCGGCCAAACCAGATGAACCGGCCATGAACAGTAAAACCGGTCTGCTGGAGGTTAGTGCCGATGAACAAAATTTTCGACCTTCTAGGGGCTCGTGAGGACGCGGAGTCCATAATTTGGGAAAGTGTTCAACACGGGAAATCTTCTATTCGATGTAACGAAGATTTTGGGATTGGTCTTGTATCAATCGGACATCGTTTCGATAGCTTTCGGGGTGTCGGAAGGTTTAGGGTCGATTTAAAAATAGTTAAAAGTTCGGGAAAATTACGGGGCTTTGGTAGGAGGTTAATTAAGTAGTTATTAACCTTCTATTAAAATTTGGACCGGTTTGGGAGTCCCGGTGATGGTGATTGACCCGGGAGACGATTATGGCACGCATATCGAGGCGCGGCTTCAGACGGTCTGTGAGTGGACCTTGTTTTCTAAATTTGACAGGACCCATCCCAATCCCCCCAGGATTAGTGCGGGATGACCCTGCTCCCATCTGACACGAAGTGTCAGACAAGGGATATTTTCGTCCTTTGCCCTCCCGGGCTATCAGAGTACGCCAGGATCTGGAGGAGGCATGTGATATCTCGGTCTCTGCTAAAGTCCACATCCGATGTCAACCTGAAGGGCAGTCAAAACATTAAAAACTGTGAGTGGACAAAACAAGAGTTTATAAAAACATTTAATAAGGAAGACATTTGTACCCTCCACTAAAAAGCATGCATGCATTCGAAAACCATTTATCCAAAACAAACCATATGTGGGACTAAGCCCAAAGCAGATATAAACCAAGGTCGAAAGGACCACAATGAAAACGACCATACGGGCCACTGCCCAAATCCTGTGCACACCTGTACACACCACATATCATATATCATATATCCATCACATACATATATATAAGTCACACAACCAATCCTGTCACGGTATCCAAAGCTACGCGCGTGCTACCCAGGTCTCAATCCGAGTCTTCTCAAAGTCAAGATCAATGTCCGTAGACCACTGACCCTACCCGAGGTAATAGTAATCATAGCCTTCCTGAGAGTAAGGAACCCAACTGGGGGGTGACTCCACTCAGTCGGTGCTCCGTGACTACTCCGGGGTCCACCCAGGCCAACGACCCTCCCCGGAGGAGATAATAGAAGTAAAGGAAGGTAGACGAACATATATATACATAACATAAACATTCATGACCGGTTCCCCTGAACCGTCATGATCCATAATATCCATAATTAGGTAACATGCCGGTTCCCGTAAACCGTCATGTACTGTAATAACATAACCAGGTAACATGCCGGTTCCCATAAACCGTCATGTACCGTAATAACCAACAAGGGTTCATGCCGGTTCCCATAAACCGTCATGAACCATGATACCATATTAGGAGTTCATGCCGGTTCCCATAAACCGTCATGAACCGGGAAATCCATTTAAGGTTCCCTGACCTGAAATCAAAACCGTAAAGTGACTGGGTCTCGTACCCGAACATAGGACACCAACTGGGCACCGTGCCCGGAATCAGAGGTCATATGCCCGAGACAAAACCAAATGGGTCTCATACCCGAGTTTATCATTTTGAAATCCAAATTCAGTTCATTTAAATCAATAAAGAAATACATACCCGTATAAGCACCGTATAAGGCTGAAACCTCGAAATACGTGCTTATACGTAACCACATACAAATGAACCCATGGCATCATCAAACAAGTAATAAAACATATAATAAACATTTATGCATGCACCAATTTAGAAAACAAGGTCCACTCACAGACCGTCCGAGCTGCCGCCTCGATTTGCGTGCCATACGGCTCCCCGAGCCGATCACCGTCACCGGGACTCCCAAACCTGTCCAAATCGTAATAGAAGGTTACTAACTACTTAATTAACCTCCCACTAAAGCCCCGTAATTTTCCCGTATTTTTAACTATTTTTAATCCCGAACCTAAACCTTCCGATGCCCCGAAACATCTCGAGACGGTGTCCGATCGACACGAAACCAGTCCCAAAATGTTCGTTACATCGAATAGATGATTTCGTATGTTGGAACCTTCCCCAGATTCCCTGCCACGCGCCCTCACGCGCCGCCTGAAGTGGCTGCGCGTGGGCTTCACGCGCCTGCTACAGTACCTGCTGACGTCATCGCTGACGTCAGCATGACGTCATCACTGACAGCCCCTGACAGTGACACGTGTCACGCTCCCATTGGCCCACTGTCTGACATGTCAGTCTGACATTGTCAAATCTGACATGATGACGTCATCCCTGACATGATGACGTCATCAGGATGACGTCATCAGTCATCCCCTACATCGATCAGACCGGTCTGAACCGATCCGGTCCGGTTTTTCCTGCAACTTGGACCGGCGTAACCGGTCCAGGTGTCCTTTTCCCTCATTTTTGGTCCGATTTCATCCATTCCAATTCCTAAATTCCTATTTCTTCATTTCCTATCTAACCCAATTAACAAAACTACCTAAAACCTACGAAATTCGACCGGTCCAATTTGAACCTCACGGTTCAATTTTTCCCGATCAGTCTACACGGCTTCTCGGCCGTCAAGCACCACCAAAACCTTCCTGAAATTTCCCTAGCAACCTAATGGACTCATTAAAACCATTAAAAACTAACCATAATAACGAAAATGGAAAAATGGATCAAAATGGGCTAACCGGGTACCCGTTCGGGGTTCTCCTCCTCTCGCCGCCGTGGGCGGCGGTTCAGGCCTCCAAGCCGGCCACCTCGGCTCCCTCGATCTCCCTGGTCCTCTGCCTGGTCATGGGTGATGGTTGGCTGGGTTTGGGTTGCACGGGAATGAGAGAAAATGGGTGAGATCGGGTGGGTTTGTGTGTGGATGAAGAAATGAAAATGCACGGGGATGGGTTTGGTGCATGAGTAGGTGGGGTTGGCCAGTGGATGGGTGACAAGTGTCACTCATCCATTGGGCCTCCATTAAATATCTGGGCCCACTAGAGACAAAACTGCACTTTTTGTCTCGTAAAACGTGCCGTCGTGAATAGTAATCGGAAACTTCCGTGAACCGTAACTTCGTCGTCGAACGTCCGAATTCGACGTGCCGCCTGTCTACGGATTCGTATCGTCCTTATCTACGTAACGGTCTTCGGCCCTCGGCCATCGGACCTCCTGGTCAAAAAGTCAACTTTTGACCTCCTATTCACCCAAATTACCAAAATGCCCTTGGGCTTCCGAAACGTCGGAATTGAACGTGCCACCTGTCTATGAACTCGTGACGTCACGAACTACGTCACGGTCATCGGTCAAATTCCCTTTGACCGCCCGATCGAAAAGTCAATGTTTTGCCACCACTAGGGGCAAAACGGTCATTCCGCATCGTTCGTCCGATTTAACCTAACTAATCACCGATTAACCTCACTAATCGTGATTAGTCACTAATCTAATCATGGAATTTGGGACGGGTCGTTACAACCTTCCCTCCTTAATTAATTTCGTCCCCGAAATTCCATCCGACCTAAACCCAACCGTTCTTCCCTCCTTAATTTAGTTCCGTTCTCGAAACTCCAACTATCCTGATTCCACATCCACCTCGTGGAAAGTAAAATCGACCTACCGCGCAACACGTGTACGCTAGTACACCCACTAACCAGAACAATACTTACTCGTCTACAGCCCGACGTACCACTAACGCTCATGTCGCCTCGTCTACATTCGACCACGTCGAATAGCAGAAGTCGTACGCTCCGAACTGACACCACCTGTCAGTATCAGAGTAGCCCAAGTATCCTATGATCGACCTACTTGTCAAATCTACCCTTTCGCTGACATAAACAACTCTACGGTTCCTTACTGAATCACTAAGATATCCTGACGTCTGCTCCCACTGGGAGTTACCAATCACTCAACGATTCATGCTGACACCTCCGACAAACTGTCACAACTTGACAGTCGTCAGTCGCAAACTGATATGACATGCACTCGTGGTTACACTAACCACAAGCATTTCACTCGACCTGTGTGTAACTAGACCTATTAGAAATACCATGACCCAATGCACAGTATCCAATGTCCAGTCCACGTACAAGACCTTAACTAATCCAATGGTATCGGAACTAAGCCGACTACCAACACGCTCACCAACGTACTACGAGTATAACCTATATACCGTCACTAGGCACCACAAGTCTGCCCAGTGTCGTACCTTGAACAACGTACAAGGTACGTACATCTACCCATCGACATACCACAACAATAACCAGACCACCTAGGTCGTAGTCAAACACGTTTCAATTATGGAGTCCATCTGTCCGATCTAGACAAATCGAAACTCCAACCCATTATCTATTTCCAAATCCGAATCTGAATCCGCAATTTCGTAAGAAATCCCGAATCCAAACCCAGAAGTCGTATCCATATCCATGTTCAAATCCGAATCCGAAATCATTATTCCGTAAGCTAGCATTGGGAATAACTATTCTGAACCCAAATCCATAAAAGAAAATCTACAGTCAAGCTCTAGAATCAAATCCTGAATCGTCACCCAGAATCCGATTCCAAAACCCAAATCCAGAAATCCTCTTTCAAGTTCCAAAATCAAATCCTGAATCGTCATCCAGAAATCTGATTCCAAAACCTGAAATCTCGTTCACGTCTACCTAGACGCACCATATCCGAACCTATCGGATACCTGTTCAACCGATCACGACCACACTATCGATTGACTTCATAGGGAAGCCAATCACAACACTCACCCATCCAGGGCTGACCCAAATCCGACCACGTCGGAAAACTACTCAGGCGAGTAATAAGCCATATGGGATTTACCTCGAACAGAAGTTCAGTCCCAACATGCTCCACTCAAACATCCAAGTATGAGCGATAAACTCTCCACCTATCTGGATCATCAAGACCACGATCCAGATCCATAACGATACCCAAAGTCCTAAACCAATTCCCACATCTAAACAGATTAGTCAACGACAAGACACGCCGAGACTGTGGGTTACCACTGATTACCTCGTATCGATCCTTGTCATTCCACCGAGGAAAAATCAAGAATGATCGAATAATCCATCCTACGTGAATGCAACCAAAACCCCGTTGCACTCACCACGCCACATAATCCAACATCGTCTGCCACCAAGCAGAAAATGAGAAATCCGAGTCACCTAATACACGATTAGTGTACTAGTGACAACCAACAACATCTACATCATCAATATCATCTACCACCATCAATTATGGTAGAACCTGAGAAGTCACCCAAACGACTTCGACATACCCAATACCAATGCGGAAAACCCGCATTCCTCTCGTCACCTCAATCGCAACCTCTCGCGATTTCGAAGTTCCAACAAGATTGGAAACAACGTACCCAGACATCAACCACTTGTACCCTAACTATCCGTGATCCACTCCCGAACCACATATACCGAACATATGCCCATCTCGACGGAGTCACACCCCGATCCGTAACTCATCGTCATCACGATCACCGACACCAGTACCAGCGCTAGTACCAGCACCACGCACTATCACCAAAACTAGTGTCAGTATCAACACGCCGTGTGCAAAACTGACACCCTGGATCTCCGCTCATACCGAGCGACGATCGCGTACCTCTGTTCGTATAGGAGAAACTCTGTCTCCCTCGTACCTGACAACTCTAGGTACAGTCACCCTGACAACTCATGCGAGAAAAGGAAAACGTTCCCCGAACGTCCCCGATCCCCAACAATCGTAACTATAACCACTCTCGGTAGTAGCGCCTGCCCCACACTCGTGCAGACCTAACTACCAGACATTGCTATATCCAGACTCCGTATCCAACGGAATCAATCGCCCGTACCAACTACTCTGTATCCCACTCAGGGATTCCATCGACAAGTACCAACCCTGGTAACTTGTCCAACAATCTCTATCCTGTCGTAACTTGACTAAACCATTGTCGTCTACCAGGTCATTGACTACGCTCAAACTACGCATTAAATTAAACACGTAATTTGAGTGTTGTGCAATTTAAACCCTTTTTGTGTAGATGTAGTATTGGTAAATAGGGATCGTTCTTAACCGGGGAAATTAGGGAACATTAATAATGTGTTAGTGGGAAAGAGTAATGAATAAATGAATAATGAATAAATTAATGAATTAAATAATTAAATAATTAACAAATTAATGAATTAATGAATTAAAGAATAAAAGAATTGAGAATTAAAGAATAAATGAATTAAAGAATTAACTAATCAAAGAATAATAAACTAAAAGTATTAAAGAATAAAAGAATAAAGAGATGAAAGAATCAAAGAATAATAAACTAAAAGTAGAAAAGAAGAATAAAAGAATAAAAGAATAAAAGAATAAAAGAATAAAAGAATAAAGAATAAAAGAATAAAGAATTGAGAATTGAAAAGGGGGGTTTTGAAAAGAGTTGTAAATATAAAATAAATAAAACAAGTAAAAATAATTAAATACTTAATTTTACTTCTACTTTAACCTTTGTACTAGTGAATTTTCTTCAAACACATATTTTTACCAACACTCTAACATCATGCTCATATTGAACCAATCACGAAATCATACCTTAATCATCTCAAATACATGCATACATTTTTCATATTATAAATGCACCGAACAGCGGATTATTACTTATAATATGATTCACCTTAAGTAAGTGATTTAATGCGCCGAACAGCGATCAAACATTAAATCTCTTCAACTCTATCCTAAATGCCCCGAACAGCGGATCAACATTTAGTTTCGAATTGAAGTTTAAGTACTAAAACATATGAAGTAAAAGAAACTCAAAAAGAAAAACACATGGAGATTGCATTCTTACTTACAAATGTTAGAAAGAAAATACCAACACATATATTGAATTATAAGTAAAACCAATAACAATAACAAGAATTTAAGTAGAGAAGTATGGATTTTCACAAGAATCACCGAACAGCGGCAGGAAACTTGTGAAGATGGAAGAAGAAATACGAGGGATTCGGTCTTAAAACTCTTGAATTGCCTTAGAATTACTTGGCCTAGGTATTTCTTAAGGAAAGCATAAAAATGTGTTTAAGAGATCTCAAAGAAATATCACAAGAACAAAGTAAAGAAGAAATGAAATTAAGAAAAATAAAAATAACATAAATTAAGAACAAGAATTAAAAGAAAGCTAATTAATAAGAAAATCTACAAGAAGTTAAAATGGTCCCCAAAATTGTCTCTCAAAAGAGAGAAATAAAAGAACTAAACTAAGAACTAAGAACTAAGAACTAAGAACTAAGAACTAAGAAAGAAATGGAAGAATGAAACTAATTGGGGACTCTCCAAAATACAAGAATTGAAGCCCTATTTATAGGTGGAAAAAGCTATCAAAAATACATAAACAAATACAATAAAAAATGTTAAATAATGGAATGATGAGTAATAAAGATTAGTGATGATGTTTAGAAGTGGTTTGAGTTGTAAAGTTGCAAAATTGGGTTGGAAAGTGGAAGGAATTTGGGTGGAAGTTGGGTGGAAATTGGGTGGAAGCTGCTGGAAATAAATTCAGCAGAGAGCTGCTGAAAAGAGAGCAGAAAAATCGGTTGACTGCTGCTGAATGGAAGGCTGGAAGTTCGGCTGGCGTGCGCTGAAGCGGTGCAGAAGGATTCGGCAAGCGCGCGCCGAACGCGCTGGGGCAAGGCAGAAGCAGGCTGAAGCGAGTTGGGCCGGCTTGGTTGTCTGGGTTGGGCCGCACGGAAGCGGGCCAGGGCTTGCGAACTGGGCCTGGGCTGCCGGATTTTTTCTTTTTCTTTTTTTTGTTGGGCTGGGCTGCATAAATTAATTAATTTAATTAATTTAGTAATATTTCACCGAAATTCGTCCATAATTTTTTCGTTATAATTCCGATCGAGACGATTCTTTCACCAAAATACTCCAAATTACAAACTTTATTTATTTAAACACAAATAACACAAAATAAATTATTTTATCTATTTATTTAATATTTTAATATTAAAAGTCAAGTATAAAGGGTATAAAATAATATAAAATAATGCTTATTTGAGGACCTATCAGTCATCCACGACCTTAGTTGCACCAACCCACAACTGAAGTAGCACGACAACCAACTCGGTCTAACCGATACGTACAACCCTGACTGCGAAGTGCAGTCCCAATACAAGCTGACATGACTAGACCGACTAACGAATCCAAATCCGAATAGTCGTCAAAGTCACACCACTCGCCAACTCCCATTTCCGAACCATACCCACCAAGGTAGGGTTCCACAATCACACCTAGAGTTCCCCTGAACCCACCTGCGAAAAGCAGTAAAATCAACAATCTGACCGACCCTGCGGTCCGACATCATAAAGACGTCAATCCAATCCTACCAACAATCCAACTCGGATTCCTCGTATCCGGTTGCTAACTGCCAACTGCAGTAAATCCATTTAACTCAACATAATCTGACCATCTAATGGTCACACTCCTAACCAGTCGTCGGAATCGATCCTACGACATCGTGAAGACGATCCCAACTAACCGTCTCACGATCCAAAACTCTAACGTAATACTACGTTAAGCCTTCCGTAGGGTTCCACACTGCCAACCCTGACAGAACCATGGCAACCCCGGCATCGAGTGCCGAACCAAGGCTTGCCAATCTTACTAACTATCGTACCGGCACCCCGTCAATCAGGTTGACCACGGACTGCAGCCCAATGAGATATCACATCCTCGACCTGCGTACATACCCCAAAAGCTACACGGTTGCTCGAATAGAGACAACCCCGCTCTGATACCACGTTGACAGGACCCATCCCAATCCCCCCGGGATTAGTGCGGGATGACCCTGCTCCCGTCTGACACGAAGTGTCAGACAAGGGATATTTTCGTCCTTTGCCCTCCCGGGCTATCAGAGTACGCCAGGATCCGGATGAGGCATGTGATATCTCGGTCTCTGCTAAAGTCCACATCCGATGTCAACCTGAAGGGCAGTCAAAACATTAAAAACTGTGAGTGGACAAAACAAGAGTTTATAAAAACATTTAATAAGGAAGACATTTGTACCCTCCACTAAAAAGCATGCATGCATTCGAAAACCATTTATCCAAAACAAACCATATGTGGGACTAAGCCCAAAGCAGATATAAACCAAGGTCGAAAGGACCACAATGAAAACGACCATGCGGGCCACTGCCCAAATCCTGTGCACACCTGTACACACCACATATCATATATCATATATCCATCACATACATATATATAAGTCACACAACCAATCCTGTCACGGTATCCAAAGCTACGCGCGTGCTACCCAGGTCTCAATCCGAGTCTTCTCAAAGTCAAGATCAATGTCCATAGACCACTGACCCTACCCGAGGTAATAGTAATCATAGCCTTCCTGAGAGTAAGGAACCCAACTGGGGGGTGACTCCACTCAGTCGGTGCTCCGTGACTACTCCGGGGTCCACCCAGGCCAATGACCCTCCCCGGAGGAGATAATAGAAGTAAAGGAAGGTAGACGAACATATATATACATAACATAAACATTCATGACCGGTTCCCCTGAACCGTGATGATCCATAATATCCATAATTAGGTAACATGCCGGTTCCCGTAAACCGTCATGTACTGTAATAACATAACCAGGTAACATGCCGGTTCCCATAAACCGTCATGTACCGTAATGCCGGTTCCCATAAACCGTCATGAACCATGATACCATATTAAGAGTTCATGCCGGTTCCCATAAACCGTCATGAACCGGGAAATCCATTTAAGGTTCCCTGACCTGAAATCAAAACCGTAAAGTGACTGGGTCTCGTACCCGAACATAGGACACCAACTGGGCACCGTGCCCGGAATCTGAGGTCATATGCCCAAGACAAAACCAAATGGGTCTCATACCCGAGTTTATCATTTTGAAATCCAAATTCAGTTCATTTAAATCAATAAAGAAATACATACCCGTATAAGCACCGTATAAGGCCGAAACCTCGAAATACGTGCTTATACGTAACCACATACAAATGAACCCATGGCATCATCAAACAAGTAATAAAACATATAATAAACATTTATGCATGCACCAATTTAGAAAACAAGGTCCACTCACAGACCGTCCGAGCTGCCGCCTCGATTTGCGTGCCATACGGTTCCCCGAGCCGATCACCGTCACCGGGACTCCCAAACCTGTCCAAATCGTAATAGAAGGTTACTAACTACTTAATTAACCTCCCACTAAAGCCCCGTAATTTTCCCGTATTTTTAACTATTTTTAATCCCAAACCTAAACCTTCCGATGCCCCGAAACATCTCGAGACGGTGTCTGATCGACACGAAACCAGTCCCAAAATGTTCGTTACATCGAATAGATGATTTCATATGTTGGAACCTTCCCCAGATTCCCTGCCACGCGCCCTCACGTGCCGCCTGAAGTGGCTGCGCGTGGGCTTCACGCGCCTGCTACAGTACCTGCTGACGTCATCACTGACAGACCCTGACAGTGACACGTGTCACGCTCCCATTGGCCCATTGTCTGACATGTCAGTCTGACATTGTCAAATCTGACATGATGACGTCATCCCTGACATGATGACGTCATCAGGATGACGCCATCAGTCATCCCCTACATCGATCAGACCGGTCTGAACCGATCCGGTCCGGTTTTTCCTGCAACTTGGACCGGCGTAACCGGTCCAGGTGTCCTTCTCCCTCATTTTCGGTCCGATTTCATCCATTCCAATTCCTAAATTACTATTTCTTCATTTCCTATCTAACCCAATTAACAAAACTACCTAAAACCTACGAAATCCGACCGGTCCAATTTGAACCTCATGGTTCAATTTTTCCCGATCAGTCTACACGGCTTCTCGGCCGTCAACCACCACCAAAACCTTCCTAAAATTTCCCTAGCAACCTAATGGACTCATTAAAACCATTAAAAACTAACCATAACAACGAAAATGGAAAAATGGATCAAAATGGGCTAACCGGGTACCCGTTCGGGTTTCTCCTCCTCTCGCCGCCGTGGGCGGCGGTTCAGGCCTCCAAGCCGGCCACCTCGGCTCCCTCGATCTCCCTGGTCCTCTGCCTGGTCATGGGTGATGGTTGGCTGGGTTTGGGTTGCACGGGAATGAGAGAAAATGGGTGAGATCGGGTGGGTTTGTGTGTGGATGAAGAAATGAAAATGCACGGGGATGGGTTTGGTGCATGAGTAGGTGGGGTTGGCTAGTGGATGGGTGACAAGTGTCGCTCATCCATTGGGCCTCCATTAAATATCTGGGCCCACTAGAGACAAAACTGCACTTTTTGTCTCGTAAAACGTGCCGTCGTGAATAGTAATCAGAAACTTCCGTGAACCGTAACTTCGTCGTCGAACGTCCGAATTCGACGTGCCGCCTGTCTACGGATTCGTATCATCCTTATCTACGTAGCGGTCTTCGGCCCTCGGCCATCGGACCTCCTGGTCAAAAAGTCAACTTTTGACCTCCTATTCACCCAAATTACCAAAATGCCCTTGGGCTTTCGAAACGTCGGAATTGAACGTGCCACCTGTCTATGAACTCGTGACGTCACGAACTACATCACGGTCATCGGTCAAAGTCCCTTTGACCGCCCGATCGAAAAGTCAACGTTTTGCCACCACCAGGGGCAAAACGGTCATTCCGCATCGTTCGTTCGATTTAACCTAACTAATCACCGATTAACCTCAATAATCGTGATTAGTCACTAATCTAATCATGGAATTTGGGACGGGTCGTTACAAAATTGGTGCATGCATAAATGTTTATTATATATTTTAAATACTTGTTTGTGATGCCATGAGTGCATTTAGATGTGTGGTTACGTATAGGCACGTATTTCGAGGTTTCGGCCCTATACGATGCCTATACGGGGCTGTATGTCTTTATTGGTCTAAATGAAATGGTTTTGGATTTCCAAATGGATTATGAATATGATTTTATGATGTTAATTTGGATTCTTGTGATTTATATGGTTTCACATATTTCGAGGCGATTTACGTGCTTGCACGTAAATCGAGGTTTCCGGTTTTATACTGATTTTCCATACTTATGGTTTTGGATATGATTTCAAAAAATGGTTTTGGATTTGAAAAGGTAAAGTCGGGTTCGAGACCCATTTGATTTACGGAATCGGGCCGAAGGCCCAATTGGTTTACGATTCGGACCGGGGGTCCAGTTTCTATGTGGATTCGGGCCTAGGGCCCAGTTATGTGTGTAACAACCCGTACCTTCGGGAAGAGTAAAAATGTAATTTTGTAAAAAGTTTTGTATAAAAGGACGATTTTGCCCTTATGAATAGTAGGCCAAAAGTTGACTTTTCGATTTACCGATTGGATGACTGTTGACCCTTGACCGTGACGTAGTTTAGGACGTCACGAGTCCGTAGACAGGTGGCAGGTTCGATTCGGACAATCGGAGAAAAAGTTATGATGTACGGACGATTGAGGGCGTTACCGTAAATTTGACTAAATGAGGAAAAATGTTGACTTTTTAATGGACTTATAATTTTCACGAAGACCGAGGACAGTTAGATAGGTCTCGATGTACTGAGTATAACGACAGGCGGCATGCTGTCATCGGACGCCGGACGGAAAAGTTACGGGTCTAGAACGTTGAGGGCAAAACGGTAATTATTAAAATGAGGGGTATTTTGGTCATTTTTACTTCAGCCAATCAGATTAGGACAAGTGGCTGAGTGGGATAGGATATTTTGTGCTGTTGTCCATGGGATTGTGGACACGTGGCTGGGCACCAGAGGGTTCTACAAGTGTGTATTGTATACACGGCCACAAACCGTTCAAAACAAACCGTGCATTTGGTTCGAACGTAGAAAACAGAGGGTGAGAGATTGGGAGAGATTGATCGATTCTGTGCAAGGGAGAGTGAAGAGTGATTTGTGAGAGTGGCAGAGAGAAAAGAGTGAGCTGGTGGTCGTGCTGTTGGACGAAAATCGTGCACGGGGACACGGCGGAGGACGGTTGCAGTTTCTGGGAAAACAGAGAGAAGGCGGACTATGGCGGTGGCTACGCCGTGAGGTGGCTCAAACCCAGGCAGTGGGAGGATTAGGAGGTTGCAGGGGACCCAACGAACACCGTGGCACGCGGCGGTCCGCACGGCGGAGACGGAATCGAAAGGTGAGTTCTATTCCCCTGTTTTTCCCGTGAGTTTCAAATTGAAAATTGTGAACTTGGAGCTAGAGTCGAGGGGCTTGGTGAGTGAAGTGAGGTTTAGGGAGGTCCTAGGAGTAGTTTATGACGGTTGCCGTGACGGGGGAGTTCACGGTGGGAGTGGTGCGACGGCGGGTACTCTGTTACCCTGTTTGGCCGTGAGTTTCAAACGGGAAATCGTGGACTTAGAGAGTGAGTCGAGGGTTCCTGTGAGTTGTGTGTGATTCAGGAGGAGTTTAGAATGACCACCGTGAAGGGGGAAGCACTGGGTGGCCGGGAAGGAAAACAGAGCTTTGTACGGGTTTCTTTCGAGCTTTAGTCGTGAAGTTGTGGGTCGAGTCGAACCTAGAGAGTGAGGGGGATGAGTTCTTTGAGACTAGACGAAGCTGTAGGTGAAGATAGGAGGGGAAACGGTGGCCGGACGGCGGAGAATGGATCTCGCCGGTCTGAGTTGCAGCCTGGTGCGAACCGGGTTCGATCGAGGAAGACGGTGGCACTGTAGCAGGCGTGTGAGGCCCACGCGCAGCCACTTTGGGCGGCGCGTGGAGGCGCGTGGGGAGGAATCCGGCCAAGCTTCCAACATGGCTTTAGTTCTAAATTTTCTAAGGAATCCAATGGTTTAATTTTCGAGTTAATCGGACGAAGTTACGAGATGGTTCGGGAATCCGGACGGTTTAAGGTTTATGAATAAAATATTATTTAAATTCCCGAAAAATTGGGGAAATAGGGTGAGTATCCTTAATGTAATTTTGACCCTATTTGGTGTCTATTGACAGGACGGGAGACGCCTGAAACGGTCGAGGAACGCACGGAGCGCAATTGACTCGTTTCGATCTGTGAGTGGACTTCTTCTTTTCTTTCGAGCATGCCTAATTGTTTTATTTAATGATTTACAGTATTAAACGTGTTTTTATGCTTCTTGTTGATGGTTATATGTGGTTGTTATGGTTGTACGTTTTTCGAGACATTTACGGGATTTCACACGTTTTTCGAGAAAAGCTGGTTTTCGGACCTTGATGACATCTTTGAGGATTTAAGTTTATAAATGTTTTCTGATGATGATAAATGGGTTGTGAAAAATGATTTGTGATTGTATGTGGTTTTTGGTGTATAAAAATGGATTTCCGGATTTGGGTTCGGAATGTCGGTTCTGAACGCCGGAAGGGTTTCGAACCGGGAATTTCGAATTCGAGTTTGGCGATGGATTTCGAATTGGTTTTGCACAGACTTTGGATTGGATTTGCTGGATCTGGATATGGGTTTAAAGACTCGGATATTGATTGACGGGGGACGGGCCCGGATTGAGTTTAAAGACTCGGGAGCTTAAAGACTCAGATATTTATGATATTACCCCCATAGGCCTATTGAGTTTAAAGACTCGGGAGTTTAAAGACTCGGATTACATTTAAGGCCTGGTTGAGTTTAAAGACTCGGATAGACCCAGCAGGTTTGATCAGAAAATGGTGTTTTTATAGTGTTTCTGTTTCTTATGATATTTTATAGTGTTTCTGTTTCTTATGATAGTTTCTAATGTTTCTGTTTCTTATGATGTTTCTTGGTTTAAAATTATTTTAATCACTGAGTTAGGCATGTGATTTCAAAACGGAGGGAACAAAGTGTTCTAGTTTCTTAGCTTTGATTTGATAATAAACGGTTTTCAAACTTTCATTTACTTTTAGTCCACTCACATCTTTTGGTTTTAAATTTTCCCTCCAGGTCGTGGTGATAGCGCTGGGGTGAACGTTGAGGCAGATATCGAGGCATAGAGCTTTTGACGTTCTTCCGTTGCCACACTAGCATAGTAGGATTTTGTGCCCATTTTGTCGAACTATGCTCTGACTGACAGTTGTATTATATTTACTCATTCGTCTGATAGTTATGCGTATAGTGGTATTGTAATTATTTTGGCACTTTATGTGTGATTGTCAGACGGGAGCAGGGTTCGTCCCGGGTACCGAGGTGATATTTGGGACGGGTCCTGACAATGTGTTACAAATGGTTTTTATGGGTCATGACTGTTTATGGGAACCGGCATGAACCCATGAAAGGATTTTATGGTTCATGACGGTTTATGGGAACCGGCATGAACCTTTGAAATGGATTTACGGGTCATGACGGTTTATGGGAACCGGCATGAACCCATGAAAGGATTTTATGGTTCATGACGGCTTATGGGGGCCGGGCATGAATCCTGGAAAGGTTTCAAGAATGATTTCAAAAGGTTTTTCTTATGCCATCCTTTATATATGATTGTCTTCTCCGGGGAGGGTCGTTGGCCTTGGTGGACCCCGGAGTAGTCACGGAGCACTGACTGAGTGGAGTCGCCCCCCAGTTGGGTTCCTTACTCTCAGGATGGGCATAGTTCGTTTGACAGGACCGCCCCCGAAAGGGGCATCGATTACCCTTCCCGGTCCTGCTCCCGTCTGGCAAGAGGACTGAAAATCCCAAGTTACCCTCAGTGCTTGCCAAACCAGGGATAGCCACATGTACTTACTCATGCCTCCGCCCCTCGTACAACCTCGAACAACGCGCCACGACCTGGAGGGTCAATAAAAACCAAAAGGTGTGAGTGGACAAAAATAAATCAGTTTAGCAAAACAGTTACAACAAACGTTTTTACCCTCCGCGTAAAAACGAATGCATGCATACACAAAACCATTTCGCAAACGGTTAAGATTTTCCACATACGAAAAACGGTGTATCAAAATCCAACACAAGGAAAAACTCGTATGAACCTCAAAATCATTTTTCCGTTCTCAACCATCGGGTCTTAGCCCGCAATCATAAACACCGGGCCTCAGCCCAAAACCAGGAATCAAAACCAAATGCACAACATAATCCAAAACAATCGACCATATACCGGGCCACTGCCCAACTCAACTGTAACATCAGAAATCATCAATAAATCACAAGTCAATCATTTTGCTGGATATCGAGTGCGCCCGAGCCTTTAAACTCAAAACCATGCGCATGAACAGGCCTTCCCGGGATATCAACGAGTCTTTAAACTCAACACATAAGCAATAGGCCTCGGGGGTATCACAGTAACCGAGTCTTTAAACTCACGAGTCTTTAAACTCATTAAGGGCCCTCCCCCGTCATCAATTAACCGAGTCTTTAAACTCAAAACGTGCTCCAGCAATAGCACCGGGTTTTTAAACCCAAAACAGTTTTCAAACACAACAACGGGTCTTCAAACCCAAAGCAGTTTTCAGCGGGTCCTTAACCCCAAAACAGTTCATCAATCACGACAACGTGGGATCCATCCCAAAATCACATTTTTCACAACAGGACCCATGGTCCGAATTTCCACATTCATTTTCCCCAAATCAGACTTTACAAACATAATCAAATTATCATGAAACACGGGGCATACAAAATCAGACCAAATCACTTTATTAAATCCTTTTTCATTCCCGAATTCGAACTCGCAATAATGATTCCGTAAGCCGGCATCCGGAAGCATCATCCCGAACTCAAACCAAGAATCCGCCTTAAATTTCCGAAAAAACCGAAATCTCGTTTGTTAAAATTACCTTTATGCCCCGAGCATCAAGCCCGAAATCACCTTTTTCAAAATCCATTTTAATTCCTTGAAATCACTTCATTTCTCAAATCTCGTTATCAAAACATCAAGACCACAATCATAATTACCAAAATCACAATCCAAGCGAAACATACTCAAAACCCACATTTAAAATCCTCAAAATCACAAGTCTCTTTTTAATTCCCCAATTCAAACATCAACAGTGATCAAATCACAATAACTCAAAATCTCGTAAAACGTGCAAATCCGGACTGTTCTCAAAAAACGTGTCAAAATCGCAAGTCACACTCGCAAATCATAAACAACCTTCTTAAATCACTTTACACCCACTTCGTATAACTTCTTTCATTAAACCCCCATTAAGCACACGAGTGATCATAGTCTCGAAATACGTGTAATTTCACATGTATAGTAAAAATATGTATAAATACGAGAATCGAATACGTATAAATACGGAAATCAAAATCAATCCCAACTTATCATCATAATCATAAAATCATAGAAATAATTTATGCATGCATTAGATTTGAAAGCAACGTCCACTCACACACCATCCTTAAGGCTCGGTTTTGCGCCGCACGCATGCCCGTAATTTCCGATATTTCCAGAAATTTCAAATCCTGTCCGAAAACATACTTTAGTGTCACCCAGGGCTTACATAACAACATACTATTTTCCCATAATTTTCCGGGAATTAATCGTTAATTACAAACGTAATAGGAATCTTCGGACCCATGGAACCACATCGAAACGGTGTCCGATAAATTCTATATTAACGTTAAAATGTTCGTTACGTTGTATAGGATAAAAGTCATTTTGAACTCACCTTGAAAATCGGACCCACGCGCCGTCACGCGCCGCCGCAAGCGGCTGCGCGTGACACCCACGCGCCTGCTACAGTGACGGTGAACAGTTCGCCTTCTTCGCCCGTTTCCTCTGCAAATGGGTCCTGCAACCCGCGTGACAACCCGGTTAGATAGCTATCAATTCTCAATCGATTCCTTTCCTTTTTGATCCTAACCTCTTCTATAACCATTTAATTCCAGTTCTATGTCATCTCTTAGCCTCGACACTGACTAAATCGATCCATCCAAACTCGGACCTCAAATCGGGTCGACATTCCAAACTCACTCAACTCAATTCCATTTCCAAATTAACCTAAACAGGAACTTAAGGGGAACTAATAGAACATTCCAACACGACCAATTGAACACGAACTCACCTGGAAGTCGTCGTCCGTAACCCTGCGATTTTCCAGAAACTGGAGCTTGAGTTCCTGGACAAACCGTGATCATCCTCCCTCAATTTTGTACGGTTGGGTTCGTAATAAACCCAGAAAACTAATCCCAATCACTGTTTGGCTTAACACTCCTCACAAATTGAAAAACCAAATTTCCCTCCAATTTCTGATTTTTCCTTCCCGACCCAGTTCTCTCAACACTCAGCTCTCTCTGCGATTCCAAAATGAAACTAACGCTTCCAACACTTTGTTAATCGATCAGAATGGACGGCAACTCGTGGGAATCCCTCTGATTCCACTGAGACTTTGTCCCCGCAACGGCTCCCAAAACCCAGAATTTTAAATTGTCCCCGTGGCCTGATCCAGGCACCAAACCATGCTCCATTGTCCCAATTTGCTTAATTAAATCTCCACTAACCAGCCCACTAATGCGTTAAACAATATCCCGATCAGAGCACCACCCAGCACAGCGTGCAGGCTCGGTTTTCACGGTTGAGCTACAGTAACCCGTGCAAATGACCAAAATGCCCTCAGGGCAATAATTACCAAAATGCTCTCCAACTACCGTGACCCGTAACTCGGTCACCCGGTGTCCGTTTCATGCGTGCCGCCCGTCGTTGTACTCGGGGCATCAAGACCTTCCTAACGGTCCTTGGTCCTCGGCCATCGGACCTCCCGATCAAAAAGTCAACATTTTCCCTTATTTCGTCCAAATTACGGAAATGCCCCAGGACTTCCGAACGTCATAACTTTCACCACGAATGTCGGAATCAAACGTGCCACCTGTCTATGAACTCGTGACGTCCCAAACTACGTCACGGTCATCGGGCAAAGTCCATTTGACCGTCCGAATAAAAAGTCAACGTTTTGCCCACGATTAGGGGCAAAATGGTCATTTTGCCACGTTCGTCCGATTCCACCCAACTAATCACCGATTAACCCCCATTAATCATGGTTAGTTACCAATCTAATCCCGAATTCCGGGATGGGTCGTTACATCGTTACCTCCAAGGAGGGTCATTGATCTACTGACATTGACCTGGGTGGACCCTGGAGAGACTTGGGTTTGAGACCCCGGTTAGCACGCGCATAGCTTTATTTTACCGTGACAGGTTCTGGATATGAATATAATGGATAATAAACATGATTTCAAGTGGTTTGGGAAATTGTGTTTTATGATGATAAATGGATTTGGGCTGAGATCCCACCTATGTTTATGATGTTATGGTTTTCTGTAAATGGTTTTGGGCAGGAGCCCGTATAACTTGTATTTACAGAATTTTGGGGCTGAGACCCTAATTGTGGATGTTTTAACATATGTGTTTGGATAAATGGTTTTACTATGCATGCATGCTTTTTAGTGAAGGGTATAAAGGTCTTTGATGAAATGTTTTTATAAACTCTTTATTTTTGTCCACTCACAGTCTTTCTGTTTTTAATACCCTTCAGGTTGGATACGGTATGGACTGTAGCAGAGATCGAGATATCACATACCTCCTCCAGATCCTGGCGTACTCTGATAGCCCGGGAGGGCAAAGGTCGGAAGTATCCCTTGTCTGACACTCCGTGTCAGACGGGAGTAGGGTCATCCCGCGTTAATCCCGGGGGGATTGGGATGGGTCCTGTCACACGATCCACAGACCAGAGTGGGTATCCCCATAGGGATCCCGTTCCAGGAGTGGAGGTTACTTGATGTGGTCCCAGACCAGATTCCGGAGAGATGTGTGGACTAGATCCAGAGAGAGAGCTCGGACTAGATCTAGTGATTGAGCCTCCCAGATGGAGATTCCTGGGAGAAGACTCGGAGTGAGACCCCGAGTAGTGTGCACACTAGGTTATAGATTCGATATCGTGACTATATCGGGGATGTGTTCCCTAGGGTTGTGTGCCCCGAGTTGGCATCTTCTCGGAAGTGCTGCGGATGGGTTATACGTATGAGGTTTTATGGAAAAGTGATTTGAGGGCGGAGACCCTGTGTTTTATGATTTAGAAAGTGATTTGGGGCGGAGACCCCATATTTGATATTTTGGGAAATGTTTTTGGGCTGAGACTCACGTGACATGATTTGGGGCAGAGTTCCCATGTTTTGAGTTATGGTTTGTAAGTGTGATTTCGGGTCGGGGATCCAAATGGATTTACGGGGCATGACGGTTTATGGGGCCGAACATGATCCCTTGAAAGGTTTTGGAATTGATTGACAAGTGGTTTTTATGAATATTTAATAAATGGTTTGAATGCATGCATATGATTTTAATGAAGGGCATAAATGTCTTTATACGAAAGTGTTTTTAAATGAAATGTTTATTTTTGTCCACTCACAGTTTTCGTGTTTTAATGCCCTTCAGGTTGATCGCGGATGCGGGCTGTAGCAGAGACGAGGCATCACTCCCCTCCACCTACGATCCTGACACACTCTGATAGCCCCAGCGAGGGCTAGAAATGAAATTTTCCCTGGTCTGACACTTCGTGTCAGACGGGTCCCACGTTAATCCCGGGGGATTTGGGACCGGTCCTAACAATTACTAACAGTTTGGTTTGGATTGAAACGGTTTGAAACCGTTCCGACATAAAAAAAATGATACAAAAAACAACAGAATAATTAATACTCAAAATTTTGTCTATTAAGCTTGAGAAGGATTGAATTGCAATCATTACTACTATATTAAGATTTATCAAATAAACATTAATACTTAACAATATTTTATTACACTCTCATTTAATTATACATGTATTTATCTAGATATATCTGAGTATGATTTTTTTTTACTTTATATTAAGAACAGATTTAAAATTTATTATATTCTTTAACGGTCCGGTTTGGATTTAATGAATTTTCAAAATAAAAATTTAAATCAAAACCGTCATTAATGGAGCGGTTTGAATTCTCAAACCGTTTTATTTTTATCCAGTCAAATTTAAATCGTTGAATATATAATAGTCTGAAGCGAATTAATTAGCGGTTTTTATGGAATCATGCACACTAATAATTCAAACACACCATTAAATTATAGAGGTGATCAAACTACCTTACAAAGTTACTTAAGTGAATTCAGATTTTCTAACTTATTCTAGAAGATTATACTTGTTGATTAGTAAAATTTCATCTCTTAAAGTCCAAGGCTCTCCTGTAACAAAAAATTTAAAACCTTATTTGAAAAGCTTGATTCTCATCACGAATAGGCAAGGACGATCCTAACCCTTTAACGAGTCTGATTTATGGATTTTATAGCAAAAGAAAATTATGAGGTGGGTTTTTTTTTTTTTGGTCAAAAAATTATGCGGTTGGTTAGGAGAGAAATGCCAATACATGATGAGCATGAACATTTTTGAAAAGGAAAGGTCTCGCCGGAAAAAAAAATTAAAAATCAGTATGAAAATTGAAAACAATCGAACGAAGTATCTCAAATTATAATAAATAAAAATTATTAGATTCATAGATAATTACCATTTATAAAACAAGATAGAAGATGCCTCCTTGGTAATATTTTAAGAGTGAAGCCATGCTTTGACCTTGTTAATTGAAGAGCAATAATGGATCAAATATATATTATAAACTTAATTTAATTAATTTTTAATTTTAGTTAATTAAGATTTTTAATTTAGTTAATAAATTAAATTAAGGTAATGCTGAAAATGATTACATAGGAACCTTTGGGTCCCAGTCCTAGCGTCCTATGAATGGAGGAATCAACATGAACAAAGGTGGCAACGAAGACAACTAAGAAGGCTTTGCTTTGTTCAGAAGTGATGATTGATTCCCAAAATTACTGCCGGCTCTCACTAATTTTCTCAAACCAAAATCTTATAGTATTAATTAGTAAACAATCTCATCCCCTCCATCAAATCAAGCACGTAATACAATGAATAAAACCTTTTGTAATGATCAATCTCATTCATATTTACTTTGTTTGGTTGTGGATTTAGTTTTAATTTTCAATTTGTGTTGTACTAATGAATTTATCGGATCATTAAATTCGTCGTGTTACATTTTTTCTCGGTGGGGTTTTTACTTTTAAAAATTTGATCGTCTTTCAAATCAAGCACGTAATACAATGAGTAAAATCTTCTTTAATGATTAATCTCATTCATGTTTATTTTGTTTGTTTGCGTAATTTAATTTTAATTTTCAATTTGAAGAAGTTCAGCAGATCCTTGGGTTAGCCATGTCAAAATGATTTTTTCGGGACACATATATAACCGCTTTGATGGTAGTGTTAGTTTCTTTGATTTTGTGCGTAATTATTCTTTCCAATTATTTCGATAAATGTTATGAAATTTAATTTGAATATTTTTTTCAATGACTTTGCCTTTTACATTTCTTCATAAATGAAATATTACATTTCTATTAAAAAAACGAAAAAATATTTTTCTGTGATATTTTTAAAGTACCATTTGTTTTATTAATTCAAATTTTGTTATTATAGAATGAATTCAAAGAGGAAAACTAATTTTACAGCGGAAAGTTATGATGAATGTTCGCAACATGTGCGAGGGTTGTTCTGACGTATGATTAAAGAGGCATGAAATGACTGTCCTACGTGACTGCTGGTCCTGGATATACTTTTTAATTTTTTTTTTTATCTTTTTCAATAACCAAAAGATAAAAATAAAAATGGAAAATAATATTACTTTTTTTTTCTTCCCTTTCTCGTCTTTTCCAACGGCATGGATTGTATTGTATTGCAAATTGCAATGTATTGCATGCCAGGCAGGCAGTATGGAGTATGCAGTATGCATGTATGCAGTTGCAGAATGCAGAGATTGCAGATTTGCAGATTTGCAGAGTGAAGGAAGAAGACACCCAACTATTGTTGACGACCAAAAATGGTCCAACCCATGCTCCCAACTCATTGTTCCATGCATCAAGGTAAGGCAGACACACTATAATTCGCAGTGTTCGGGGCCAACATCTTTTGTATTTACCTCGAAAATGCTTCCACCTAAGTATGAAAAGTCAAGACAAAAATTAAAAAAAAAAAGGTTAAGGTTAATCAAAGAATTTATTTTAATAATTATTTCAGTATTTATGAATAAAATTTCGTATTTTTTTTTCGGAAAAAAATCATTTCGGCTATTAGTCATTTTTTCGTGGTCCATACTCCATATAAAACCAAAAACTGTCAGGTTTATTGTTACTTATTTCTTACTGATGAGAATATCAAACCTTTTAACCTGCAAATGGGCTCAAAATCCCCTTTAATGCTGAATTAGAAGAATCCTAGTGAACTGAACTATATAATTTAATAAGAAATGATAATTAAAGAAGGTAAAATGAGGAAGAAACAGAAGGGACCAAATTTACATAGCCAGATTTTACAGGAAAAGGTACCAAGTGAAGAAGAATAGTAACATAGTTTTGTTTGTGTCCCATGTCCACACACACGCATTCCAATTCCTAAAACATAATATATATATATATATATATATATATATATACTGTCAAAATGTTTCCCACCATCACAGCCACTTCATCCAGGACAACTAAAATTGTTTACAATCCAAAACCAAAATGACCAAACTCCCCATGCACTAATAAAAAAACAAATGTGAATCAAAAGAAAGATACAAATATTAAATATCAACCAAAAGAAGAAAAAATAATTAACCCTGTATTTAAAAATAGAAGAAACAAAGAAGCCCCGGTTTATTCTGCAATGCTTGCAAATTCAATGTCTTGTTGTATTTTGATTTTGGGTGCAAGTGTTGAGACTTGAGAGAGCAGACCCAAGACAGGCATGAATAAGTTTGAAGTCCATTGTTCATTCAGAGCAAGGCTTGGTCTTGGACCTGTACAGAAGCTTCTTCTTCTTTGAACTTTGGTTGTCAATGGTGAGCACAACCTTGCCTGCCTCCCCAATCTTGTAGCTATTCGATATCACTGGCTCATCAGCCGGTGCGATCTTCCTGTTCTTTTGTAGGATTATGGTGTACCCTTCCTCCGCGCTTGGCACGAACTCAGCTCCATAGCTCACGTCCCAGCCCACAACTCTAATTTCCCACAGCAGAACTAGTCCACTCTGCAAACAAGCACAATTACAAATCACAATTACAATTACAAACACAATTAAGTAGATTGAAAATTTTACTTAAATTAGACTCAAAGCATACCTCAGAAACTGGGATTTCAACTGTGTGCTTGCTTGCTGGCTTGACAGTGATTTCAGTGACAGGGTCAGATGTGCTGAATTCATGCTCACCCTCCTTGCTTAGCCCACCATACTGAACTGGTACATGCTCAGGGGCAATATATCTGTTTTCCAAAATTTATAAACCAAATTATACCTTTGATGATCGTAAAATCGGTTTCAATTTCAATGGTGAAAAAGTTGTATTTTAAATGAAAAGGAAAAAATTAAAAGATATTTGAGGAACATGTATATACTTGAAAAGGGTTTCAGCAGACTTGGATGGACCAGCAAACACAAACTTGCTCTTGGTTCTCTGGGTCAGGAATGGGCTGATCATCCTATTGAAAGCAAGATACCACCATGGGACATTGATGAACACCTTCAATAACCAAAACCCACAAATTAAAACCAGCAATTGATTAATTTATCAAAAGGATTAATTAATTCATACCTGTTTGGCTACGAATTCAGGGTAGTTATCTTGAAGTAATTGAAGGGCCTGGTTGGTGACCTGGTTGCTCTCCCTCTTGAAGAGTCCGGGCGAGTTCTTGAGATCATTGACCTGAACAATTGTCGAAATTCCAGTAGGGTTGAAGTCGAACTTTCTGATGCTCTTTTCCAGGAATTGGATCCTCCACTTGATGAATTTGGAGCGCTTATCTTCATCGGTGAAAGTATTCTGGTAAAGCTCCTTGTTCTGGAATTCTCCAAACACGTTGTAGCAAACAGAGTGGCCTTCCTTGTCAACTCCGTGGGTGAACACCACCTTCTCCCACTGGCTTCCGAGGTCTTCATCCAGGAGGGCATCGATTCCGAACTCCTTGCGCCACCGCACGCTGTTCTTGATCATGGCGAACGCGTCCTTCACCTTGAAGTCCCTGGCCCTCAGGAATTTCAACAGAATCACATCGCTCCTTTCGTCTCCTAGAAGGGGAATTCCCCAAATAAACACCTCCTCCGGCGGCGGTGGGGGTATGGCAGGGGTTTCTGCCTCTGGCTTTGGCTCTTGGGCGGCTGGAGCAGCAGTCTCCGCTGCTGGCTCTGCTTTTGATTTCGGCTCTGCTGGAACCTCCTCTACTGGAGCAGAGGCGACTTCCACTATGGTCTCTTTGATGGCCTCAACAGTCTTGGCACCGTCTTCGTCCACCCTCTCTGCGACTTTCTCCACCACCTCGGCCACTATCACAGTCTCTTCTTTTTTGGGCTCTTCCATGACTTCCGCTTTTGGCTCTTCAGCGGCAGCCACACAAGTGGAGTGTTCTTCGGTTTTGGGATCCTCTGTTTTGTGTTCTTCGGTTTTGGGATCCTCTGTTTTGTGTTCCTCTGTTTTGGGCTCCTCTGTTTTAGGCTCCTCTACTTTGGGCTCCTCCTTCTCCTCTGTTGCTGCAGGCTTCTCCTCCTCCTTTGTCGGCGGCGGACTGGGTGGGGCAGTGAACTCGTGCTTGTTAAGGGCCTCCTGGATAAGTTGCTTGAGCTCCTCAAGAGCCTTCTTCTGAGGCTCAGGAAGCTCACCAACGACATAGCTCTCTTCCTTGAAAGAAACAGACTGAGCGATGATTTTTTGATCTTCCTCAGCCTTGGGGGTCTTTTCATCAGCCACAGGCTTCTCGGGGGCTGCAACCTCGGGCTCTGCCTCGGGAACAAGAGCCGCTTCTTTGTCAGTCACAGCCTTCTCAGTCGGCGGTGCCTCAGACACCGCCATAACCTCCTCGGTGCAGGAAGATGCTGCCGCTGGCGCTGCAGCCTCAGGCTTCTGGTGCTCCTCAGCCATAAGAACTTCTAGGAAGTATTAAAATCTTGGGTTGATATAAATAGGAAATATACAAGATTCTAGAGAGAGAGAGAGAGAGATTGGGAGAGGGGGTGGAAGTCGAGGGGTTGAGTGGTGAGGGGTTGAGGGGGGAGACGGAGAGGGGGAGTTTGAACTTTGAAGGGAATGGAGAGGGAGAGATGGTTGTTGTTGGTGTTGTTGTGATGTTGTCTATGGGAAGAACCAGTCTGTCAGACCCGTTTGCCAGCTAGCACACCACTATGTTTCGACGGGGCCCCACACACCACTTCTTTCTTTTCTTTCTTAATTAAATATTGCCAATTCTCTTCTCAAATGAATAAGATGATTCTTTTGGATAGTACTTTGGCTGGCATCTCTCCAATCAATATATGAATAGGTCAATTTCTCAATGTCACTTTTCTTCTCCCAAATATCGTTATCTCACTGCTCTCCTCTTAATTTCTTCTTTAAGAAAAAACAAAAACTTTTAAGGATGGGAAAACTGGATAAAATCTCATGCGAGGTCCTATTTAAATATAGCCATAATAGTGAGGTATTCATGAATTATATCTACATGTTTAAAAACAATATTTCAGTTTTTTGCGATCATATTTTTAAAATAAAGATAGATTTATTCTATGGTGTGCTTTTATAACCTAAGATATTTAACAGAAAAATTATCGTTATACGTTTAATTATAATTTACAAATGTTTACTGCTAATAATAAAATTTATGAATAATAATTAAAGTTAATATAAAATTTAAAAAATATTAGCAAACATTTCGTATATTTACTTTGATTATTGCATCCATGTATAACACATAATTTGAGCACGTCTATAATACTTAATTTAGTGATATCAAAATGACATATACGTCTACGTAAGGGATAAACTTATGGGAGGGAGGTGTCAAGCGTCATAGCTTCAATCTTACATAGTAAAACAAAATTGAAAAATGTCACCAGATTTCATGAAACAAGTAGGCAATTGGCGATCATCACTCAACGGTTGATTTAAGAGCCGGTCACACCCAAAACTGGATATTATTTTACATCCCATTTTTGTTCCTACTATGATATCCCAATTTGCATCAAAAGCTACGTCTCTAGGATCTCAGTCGATGATGGCTACCAAAAATACATAAATATATCTAAATATTATTTTTTTATAAGAAAATAAATTTTACTTAAAATAAAATATTAGTTGGAGATTTTAGTAGTTCATATGATATTACTTTCATGTTTTGTATATTTTCTGTGATTATAATTAATTGTGTTTCTTGTTGTTCACGCAAATTAACCCTATATATATATATATATTTACCTGTTCAAAAGCAAGAATAATTTACCCCCAATTATTTCCAAATACAGCAGCTATCTGATTACCTTCTTAATTTATACAGTTGACTAATTTAAAATTATATCTTACTTGTTGCACACACAATGTAATTCTTCAAGAAAAATATTTGCCGACGATTTTCCAAATACCATTATGATAGTATATTATAAATAGCGTGGTCCTACTATTGACTATAGAGAGATATTTAGTAGTATGGATAGAGAGATATTTCTTTACGGGTTTTATCTAGTACGTGGTATTATATTGACTATTTCATTTCGATAGATTAATTTCTTTATCGAATAGACTAATTTATTCACTGGATGGATTGACTATTTAACTAGATGTTTGGTACTCTATCAGATTAAAATGACGACGACTATATTATATTGTCTGAATCATATTATAATATTAATAAGAATATATCTATATCATCAATATTAATTATAGATATTATTTATTTTAATTAATTAATTATTATTAGCGTTGTCGGCCGACTGAATTTAACCTCTTTTATCGGAGGAACTTGATTGTTAGGGCTGCATTTGCTTAGGTAGTGCATACGAAATCTCAACAAACATGTAATTAAGATTAACATATCCTCTGCGTTGTATTTTTATTTATTTATTTTTATCTTAGTCATTAGAAATTTGTAATCCAAGTTTGTTTATTATATTATTTATAAAAAACTTAGTTTACATTGTATAATTATGATATCGCATTTAATTAATATTGAATCATTAAAAAAAACTAATATAATCCCTTCTCACATTCAAAGGATCTTCTTTTACTTTAATATTTTTTTTTCCATATAAATATAATTATTTATTAAAGAGATCGACTTGAAATAAAGGTATGATGCACATCAAATCAATTCATTAAATATATTTAACACAAATATAAAACATATCGGCCACATATTCGAATGATCATGTAAGGACCGTAAGGTAGATGTGGTGTTTTATGATTCTCCCTTTTTGTCAATGCACATGTGCACATGCAATTGGAAGGATGAAGGTCCCTAATCCTCCATTTTTGGATAAAGTTGGTAGGCTGGTGACTACTTTTATTAATATTTGATCATGCTAGTGTCCTTAATAAAATAATTAATAATTAATAAACATCTTAAAACATAATAATTAATAATACCCCAACCCAAAAATAAACAACAGATAAGAGCAGTGGACCAAATCGGCGGTCGCAATGATTCATAATTCACATTGTCAAATTCTATTTTCTTTTATCTTTCAAACTAATTTAATGATTTCACAAATTTAATATAATTAGTCCACAAAAATGCCGTCCGATTTTAAATTCTATGTCCCATGAGGGGCCGCATGAAATTTCGCAAACCGCCAACCACGTTTTATCCAAATTTTCATAACTCCCCTCTTGTTTGTGGTGCGGTCCAATCTGATCCGATTCGAAACTCCCCTCTTGTTTGTGGTCCGGTCCAATCTGATCCGATTCGATTCAATCCGATCCGATTTAGTACCCTTAAAAAAAAGCCTAGTTGGATATTAATGAATCAACTATTAGATATTTTTCTATCTATGAATATCAAACACAAAACTTAAGAAGTTAAAGGGATTTAACTTAATTATTAATTAACAACTTTGATTAATATTTAAGGTATATCTTCTGGAGAGTAAAATATCCCTCTTCCGGAAAGATTTTATTCGTTGCCGAAAGAAACGAGAATAAACGCACAATAATAGAGCAACAGAGCTGTCAAAAAGGGAATCTCACCGCGAATCCCTAATGACTGTTGAAGGACGCGTGGCGAGCGATGAGTGGGTCTTACGAAAACAGGCTGTCGTCTCATACGATGAAGAAACAAGGGGATTTCTTTCCCTTGACAACATCGATCATTTTTTGAGGCAAAGAGCCGGCCGCAACCACCAGAGATGCATATTGTAACGCCTGCTTTGCTTTTTCGGTTGCTTGGCCGTGAGGGGCCAATTTGTCTTTTTAGTGGCCTCTCGTGGAGCCCACCTCCATTCCATCAGTTTTGCTTCTAAAAGCAAGCCAAAGCTGTTGTTGGCTGGTTGTTCTTTGCTGTCCCTTTCTTTCCATTTGAAATTTAAAATCTAAAATCTCACCTTTATTTATTTATTTTCAAATCGTCCAAAAAACCCTAGTGTTGATGTTAAGGACAAAATTTATCCCTTGGATTCTTGTTCTTACTTTACAACGGGTATGTACTGTTTCGTAGGTTTTTTTAAAAAAAAATTTAGAAAATATGTTATATTTAAAATTTAAAAGTTTGTTGGTTTCATCGGTGGAAATAAACCTAGAGCTGTAATCTATACAAATAGAAAATCAATCTGATTTCTTCGTTTACGAGAAAAACGGTGATGATCTTCCCTACCCTCCGCCATTCGACCCACCCACCCTTGGATGAAACCTGACTGTATGATTATGTTTCATAGTTTTTGTTTGTTTTTCCTTTGCTTTATGGTTTTTTGGCATTGTCCAAAAAAAAAAAATGCAACACATTTCTTCTTCAAAACGATACAACTTTAAATTTTGATTAGTTATTTTTGTATGGCTATAGTACATTAACAAATTGCATCGAACTCGAGACCTCTCTATATTCTCAAAGATTACATTCTTATATAACCCAACTGTGGAATGAAGATTTACAATCATACAAATAACTATTTCAGATTTACAATCATACAAATAACTATTTCAGATTTACAATCACACAAATAACCATTTCAGATTTACAATTACAACAAATTAAGGCAGTGATGGGTATAGCTTGCACTGCATTGCAAACATAATGCTTCTTTGCATTTCTTTAAGAACAGCAACTGAAATTATTTACAAGGCGTGGGATTTATAGATGTAAGATCTTGCAAAATATATGTAGATTGCCAACTCTACAACACTGATTCCACCCAGTAGCCAATAGAAGTAATCAAGATGTGCCCGGTTCAGATTATTCGGAAACCAGTTAGTTTCTCCAGCCAAACTGGTGGCCTCGTTAATGGCATAGATAAGAAAGCCGCTCAGAAAGCTTCCCACGCCAAAGATACTGTGGTAGAGGGCGAGTCCGACACTCCTTAACTCAGTTGGCACCTGATCATAGAAAAACTCTTGAAGACCGACCATCGTGAAAGCTTCAGACACTCCGGCCAACAGGTACTGAGGAACCAGCCACCAAACACTCATTGGAACTGTGGCACTGGGCACATCAAGTAGATCGTAAACTTTAGCAGTTTGGAGTCTTTTGATCTCAACAAGAGCCGCAACTACCATGGAAATAATAGAAAGAAACATCCCAGTTCCAATTCTTTGCAGCATTGTAATTCCAGAGGGTTTCCTGGTGAAAACCCTGGCTACTGGAACTAAAATCCGATCGTAAATGGGAATGAAAATGAGAATGGCAAGGGCGATGAAAGTCTGGAGTGCAGCAGCTGGTATCTGAAAGCCAGACACAACTGTTCTGTCCATGGTGGCACCTTGCTTGGTGAAGAAAGTTGAGGACTGGGCAAACACGACTGCGTATGCCAAGCATGTAGCCGATATAGGAAAAAGACGAAGAACTGCCTTTGCTTCTTCAACCTCGATGATAGTACACACCTTCCTAGTTTCTTTCAAATCCTCCGGTGCAAGCAAGGCTTTGTTGAGGAACCTGCCACCAAATCATATCATACTAGTTTCTCTACAGATCCCTCCAATGGAAAAGTTCTATTAGAACCACAGTAAATATAACTAATGCAATGAAAGGCAATATGGATCCACAACAAACGTACAACAAAAATTTATCAATGAGATTTTCATTTTAATTCCATTTAACTTAACTCGGCTAATTAAGGTAAACTACTAACATGAAATGTGACGCACTTTTTTCTTATGCCATGCAAAATTGATAGATATGTAGCCATGCAGTAGACTTCAACACTACATAAAACTATTGTATTGCATTCAATGAGGTATTCTGGGCTTTGATATATATCAAACTTTTGTATTGCTCCATATATATCGAAGACAAGTATATCTCACATGACTTGTTGCTCCATCTTTAATATAAAGTATGCAAACAGTAAATCTCTTACTTGAATTGCTGAGAACTTTGGTGAGGCAAGGTTCCACGAGATTCCTCTTCAGAAGTTATTGCTGAAGGTGTAGTTCTCCAATTCCTAAATGCAGCAACAAACACCTTTCCAATTCTTACAAACGGGCTTTCCTCATCCCCTTTGATGCTATACCGGTAATTTCTAGTTCCAAGCAAGAATATAATCAGTCCAAAGACCATCACAATACAAGGAATTCCAAAACCCAGACCCCAACTCAAGTTGTCCTGTATGTACATCAATACGGTAAGTGTAACTACAACCCCAGCACACAGCCCAAAATACCACCAATTGAAGAATGAGCTTTTGGCCTTGCACTCTTCTGGATCGGTCACATCAAATTGATCAGCTCCGAAAGCCTGGACACAGGGCTTGTGCCCACCTTGCCCAACAGCTACTATATATAGAGAGAAAAAGAATAATACTATTTTAAGCTGAGAAGAACATGATGAGGATTGATTGGATGTTTCACAGTTCGACAAAGGAAGCAAGGCTGATAGAGTCAACAAGCCAAGTCCCTGTTTCAATTTGGGTCAAGATTGATAGTAGTTAGACATAGCAAGATAAGAAAACAAAACAGAAAGTGTTAGTTCTAATTATTTCTTAAGAACATATAACCATTTCTTAGTTGCTCCATCCATCATGAGGAAAGTGAAATATAAATCATATCTGAAGTGCTTTTCAAAGTTTCTTTATCCGTGTTACAAAACCAGACCCCTGTAGGCCAGAAAAAAATGACAGGAAGTGGCAAGGTAACACGTGTGGCTCACCTCACGAGAACCATTTGGAAAAATATAAGTTAGTAACTTTTTGTTCTACAAGAATTAATGTCTTCTTCCTATTTCATTGCTTGAACTGGGCAGTCAGACAAATTTGAATGACCTTCCTTGTTCAGGTTTGAGAACCCTAGCAAGGACAACAGGACAAGAATGAATTATCAAAGGATGTATAGAGGAAACATGCTAGTTTCAATGTTTGGGAGCAAGGATTCTAGTACTCAAAATTTTGACCACTAATTTTCTACCGCAACTAAAATATTTTGCAGAATAAGAAAATGCAAATGTAAGTCTCAAAAGGGTAGTTTTCATTATTATAGCAAAACCATAGTAGACTCTGATGCAGTTGTGACCCCTCTACTCACCAGGCCTCACCTTGCCACCTTGCCACCATACCAAAAATAAAATAAAATATTCACCTTACTCAATCCACTAGCCCCGTAGACCCTAATCTTACTTTCTTTCTCTAGTTTTCAGTATCAACAGACAGATAGAGGCACATAGTGTCATAACGCCCTTTTTCATTCTAATATGACAGCTCGGAGGTCGGCACGAGAGCAGCATTTTTTGTTCCATTTTCTTAATCTTCTTCCTTTTCAGTGATTTGACAAGGAAAATTATTATTTACCATTACCTGACAAATTTTTTTAAAAGATTTATTATTAGGAGGGATTGGTTGAGTAAAAAGTGGAGGGACACAGCGCCACTCTCATACATGTCAAGTTCTAAGGAAGGGGCCTAACAATAAAATAAACAAGATAATGTTCATGTATCATCTCTTCTACTTTTAAATTTCTTATGGAATTTTCAACTGCGCATAGAAAGCCAGCCAAGATCCCAGAAATCACCACAAAGAGAATGGTCTGGTAAAGAAATCAATCCATTTTGAGCATCTATTTCATAGAAAGAAGGGAATACCTTGAGAGCATGGTACCTCAAGCCATCCCCCACCACGTCCTCTAGAAAGTTGGCATATGTTATCAAGTCTCAGCATTCTTATTCTACCCCAGAAACAGTTAAAATAGTTCTACTGTTGACAACTCGACCAATTCTCCAAATCCTCAACCTCAACTTTTTCTACAATATTAAAATTCAGTTGCTATGCTGGTTGCATCAAGAGGAAATATTAAGCTTTCATTACTCCGAAAAATTATCTGTTGCAAGACAATTCAGAATTTCCAACTACTAAACAGCTGCTTTCCAATCTAATATTAAAAAAAGACAGAAAAAAAGGGGAAAAAAAGAAGGAGAAAGATAGCTCTCTGAAGTCGAAAGCTATAAATGAAAACGAAGAAGCTCATAAGCGAACTCTAACCCATAAGAAGTCCTATCTTATTAATGAGATTCAGAATGTTCTTCAGCATCAAATTATGGCCTTATCAAATGGACAAGTACTATATATTTAAAGTGGAGAATCTAATGCTACTTGGTAATAATAGAAGGAACGCAGCTGAAATAAACCCAAATGCTAGCAAATTTCGAAATATTGCATATATAGAAGCTTAGTAGCCAAATCAATTGAGCATATTTCCAAATGACACATCATAGACACATCAGCTTCCTAGAGGCCATTGCTAGTAGATGCTGGTGAGCTTATCTAATCAAAACTAACTGAAACAACTATCTGTAGCTGATTTCAAACAACTCTCGTAGTACCATTTGAAACTAGTTTGAGGTCGTTAGACTTAGGTATAGGTATAAATTATTCTCGCTAAAGTTCGAGCATTCAACCTAAACCCAATTGAAAAAATGGGAGAAGTAGCCTACATTTATATACGTGGATACATTCCAGCTTCAAGCATTATCCAACCTACAACCAATTGGAAAAAGGTGGAGATGCTGAGAACAATGTAACTTCACATACCTAATGTGGAGTTTTTGTATTGTCAACAATTCTGGTAGCACCATGATTGTTTGGGCCTTGTGGTTTGACAAAGCCGTTTAGATGCTCTTGGAAAAGTTGGGGTCCTTCCTTGTACAGGACGTGTTATTAAATCAACATCATTTGTTTTCAGCCTTTCACAGCAGACCGTTGATCACCACCCCAGCCTGCTCACAACCTGGGCTAATCCCAAAGGTTTAAGGGTGAGATGAATATGTTTTAACAATAGGTACATTGTTTTCTCTTTGCCACTCTGACCACAAATTTCTTTGAATTAATTTTATGGCTTAATTCAGATTCGGTCCTACAATTTTGGAATGGCCAAAAATGACAAGTTTCTTTGAAATACTTATATAGCTTAATTCAGAGTTGGTCCAAATATTTCCATTTTTCCAGAAATCACTTTGATTCACTCTTGACCCTTAAAAGCAAATTTATAAATCTCACTTAATCCCACCTTGTCAAGTCAATTTAGGCTATGTTTGGACGAGGGTCTTCAAACTTCAAAGCTCAAGGAAGTTAGGCTAAATTAATTAAAAATGAGGAATTGAACATCAGGAGTAATTTCAAATGACCAGATGCAATGATTTTGGAGGGAACAGTAAGTAACTAGTTGATAGTTATCACTTTGGAAATCGCTTGTTTAGTGGTTTTGTTATGTTCATGTGTTGTATGTGTTCCCTTGTTAGTTGCTCAGTAGCTAAAAAATTCCCAAAAACCCAGATTATTTTGAAGTTCCTCCCCAAACGTACCCTTAGGGATCTTAATTAATCCGATGCCGTCAAGTCTGTCAAAAAAATTAAGATATTATTTTTTTTGTATTTTTTGCTACATGGGAATTACTGAATATTGAACCATAAGTTACAGTACGGTTTTTGAAAAGGCACGTTGTGTTACCGATCCACTTGTCACAATATGCATATGGATTTGAAAAAATAATATTGGAGATGAGAATCACATCAGAGCATCCACATTACTCTTCAAATATAGCTTATGGATAAATTTGACCTGAAATTTGTCTAAAAGCATTATAATAGTCCTCCAGCAGGCTCTACATTTGACCTCAAAGTAGAGAGTAGCTGGCTATATGTAGGTAGCACTGTTCATTATGTTAAGTTTAAAAGTTCAGGTGGATTGGCAGAATTGCTTGTTTCGTCTCTGTCAAATGTCAGGTAGGATATCTCATATTTTTCGTGATGGTTATTATGCCTCAGATACTTTAGCAACCCACGTTGCTCTGGGGGCCGGTTTTACTCGGTGAGACTCCCTTCCAACTTTTATTTACATTTTTTTCATAAGTACCGGTTGGGTATGCCCAGCTACCGTTTCATTTAGTTATGTTTTGGTCCCTCATGTATTTTCTTGCGAGGTTTTGGATTTTTATCCCCCTTATTGTATTTCTTCTTAACAAAGTTTGGCTAGTGTGGGTGCTTAGAGGGATGTGAGGCGTTTTATCGGGAGCCTAGTTCCCTCTCATTTGCTTTGTGTGCTGAGAGGGTAGGTCATTTTAGCTATTTGATGACTGAGCTCTGGCGTGTGCTCTTCTCGTCTAATCCTTTATGGCACCTCTAGTAATCTTATAACAAAAAGTTTTTAACATTAAAAGTAGAGAGTCTGCTGAAAAGTTGTTTTGATATTTTTGGACAAATTTTCAGTCAAACTTGTCCAAAACCATATTTGAAGAGTCAACTAAAGATGCTTTGAGAATTTTCAGACAAACTTTAACTTCTATTTTTGAGATATAAAGAGCACCAATTTTGGTAGCATTAAAAACTGGCTAGCTACTAAGAACTTTTGGGTCATTTCAAGTTAAATTTGATATAAAATTTAGAAAGTTTGATGTGGATGCTCTTAGGTATCGACCTCGTAATTTACAAGAGTTAAGCTAAAACTAAACTCGAGTCGACATATGGTGTTACCGATTTGCATATTGTACAAATTGGGTATCAGCGTCGTACTTTACGAGAATCAAACCCAAGACCTAAACCCGAGTTAAACCTGAAACCTTCCTAGGCTTTGAAACAACATATGGCATTACCAATCCATGTATTATACATGGTGAGCATCAACCTCGTACCTCACGAGAGTCGAACTCTAGAACCAGACCAGAGTCAAGCATGAGACCTCCCTAGGTTCTGAAACAAAGATATATGGTGTTAACGGTCCATGTATTATACACTTTTGGGTGATCTGGTGCTTAGCGAGAATCGAATCCAAGACCTTCCTAACTTTTAAAATGAGTTAAAATAGTGTTGCTAATCCACATATTACAATATAAGGGGGCCTCCCTAGCCATAGGTGCTAGCCAATGCACATGGTACAATATGGGTTTGGAAACAACGATATTGGGGCAAGGCCGGCCATAAGGATGGGCGGGAGGGGGGTGGGAGGGGGCAAAAAAGTGCACGCCTTGGGCACGAAACAAAATAGGGCCTATAATTATTAATATATTATAAATATTTTTTTTTAAAAAGAAATAAACAAATAGAAGCATGTAAGTTCGATGATAGTTCAAGTTCTTTGAATGGTGGAGCTCCTATTTGAAACCTAACTGCTTGTACTAAATATAGAAATTTATAGTCTATTAGCCTTGAATGTGGAAATTTTCATCCATGCCCAATTTAGAAATATAAATGTTTTTTTTTTGTTTATTGAACTGAATGTAATATTTTGTGTTTACACCATATTGGACCGAGCAATGGACTTGTCAAGCACTACATTGGACCACAAAGTAAGCCTATCAAGAAGGCTTCAAAAATCACACAAAACTCACCATTAAGGTCCATGCCGGAAAAGCCCATCATTAGGCCCATGACCTAAACCCTAGCTCTTGCCTATATAAGGGGCACTATCACCCTCATTTCGGGGATCTCTCACTCTCTCACTAGAGAAACCTCTCTCAAGACTTTAGAGCTCTCACCTCTCTCTACTTCCACTTTCTCTCTCTACTTCCACTTTCTCTCTCTAAAGGCTCTAAGCCTATTGTATCATGTACAAACAAACACTATTATACTAATGAGAAGAGGGTAACACCGTGGACGTAGCCCGATTTGGGTGAACCACGTACATACTTGTGTTCTTGGGTCTTGTGCGGTCTTCCTACTCCTCGTTGGAACATTTTGTGCTTCAACAGTTTGACGCCGTCTGTGGGAATCATAACAAAAATCTATGTCGGTTCTTTCTCTTCTTCACACTTTCAAAACCCATAAACCCAAGAATTTCAGGCACCTACTACAAATCAACTCTGATCCTCCAAGAAATTTTATCTCTTCTGAGATTTCCCCTCAGCCAAAATACAATACAAATATGAGGTCGGCAGCTCAATCCATAGAAAATATTTGGATGGCATGAATCAACGCCTGACCCACCTTGGGTGGCCCATGAGATCCTCGCTCCAGGCCCAATTGGTATCTGACCCACCTCAGGTTGTCTTGCCCCCCTATGCGATTCATAGAGCAACTCCTCCAACATATATATATATTTATCACCTTAATTTATTTATATATATATTATTATATGTTTGGATACGACTAGAAGTCTCTACTAGCCTCCTGCCTCCCCCATGTGGCTCAGAGCACCACATCCATTCCCTGTGAGCATTCTTTGAAGGACAAATCACCAACAATTCCTGCTAAAACACGGACTTCTCTACTGTGGAACTCGCACCGACCAAGTTCGATCGAGCAGCACAACGCAGTCTTCATGCCCACCATCATTAAGGATCGCCCACTTCGTGAGGCCTGAAGAAAACCCTCTCACTAGCGACCGCTCGCCGTCAGTGACTTCAGGGAGTAGCTCCGACAGTCACTAAGTCCATGGACGAGAAAGAGCAGCTCGGTGCGGTTTGTCTCCCCTTCGATCTACAAAGGCCTAGCCCATGAGTGGCTCTAAACTCGGTGGAACCGACCTACTGTGCGATGGGCCCAAACTAAGACCAATTGAGGACGAGGTGAGACCGTTCGGCGTCACTGCAGGTCGCCTAATCGCAAGGACTCAACAAACTCGGCCGACCTACCGTCGCCTTCATTAGATCCATATCCGACCCGATAAGTCCTCAGGGAAGACTTGCAGGACCGCCTAAGTAGTGACCCAATAAAGTTCATTCAGAGTGCTCGGTCCGTGTCCATCGAGGCTCCCAACAGTTTTCTCGGTAGTCATCCATTGAGTTCCACTGGACCGCTCGGATAGTGCTCAACGACCACTATTGTGGCAGTCCTCCACCGAACGATCTCTTCAGCAGCCGCCATCGACGCCCCTCTTCACTACTCGGTCGGTGCGGGTCGAAGTCTCGTCTCAGCGCACATCAAGATTCCTATCGGTGACCTTCCACCAACTTTCTCTTCGTCTACTCGATCGGTGCTCGTCGGACACCCATTTTGCAGCATTCCACCACAGGTCCCTCAAATTTCTCGGTTGGCTCCCGTTGAAGACCCTTCTTCCAGAGTGTACCTCAGATGAATCGTTGTTGGTCATCTTTAGTAGAGATCCACTAAACTCTCTACGGTCTTCTCTGTCGAAGCCCAACAGGTGACACTTTCAGCAATCTCCCACCAAGGCTCCCAACGGCTTTCTCGATCGACGTCCACTGAGAGAACTTGACCGCTCAGTATAGGCCCTTACAAGGATTCCTTTTTTCCCTAACCTGGTTTTGGGTAAATTAAAATGAAAAAAGGTCCCCAACACTCGTTTTCTGTTTGCCCACTGAGCGGTCAAGGTCACTCGACCACCGAGCACCCAAAACACGTTCCTCGGCTCTCTTGTCTCGACCCACTCACCCCAGGCCCACTCGGCCCGCAAACAAAACAGTGCGCCCCAATCTTCTTTGGGCTTGCAGTTTTGGCCCAACAAACTACACTGAGCTGTCAACATGGCTCGGTCCAGACAAAACCCAATCGGCCAACCACAAAAAAAAATATCAAAAACAAAAAAACAAACACTTTTTTTCTTTTTTTGGCTCACTATCAAATCAGCCCACCAAAGAGCAAACTACAACAAATGTTGTTTTAGGCTTTACATCTCCCTTTGAAGGAGTCCGCCGAGCGGTTTTCATAACTCGGCCTACTCAGCTCGGCCACCCCAGAAAAAAAAAATAAACATAAACCACAAACTTGGTTTTTGGGGCCTTACATCTCATTTTCCAGGGAGCCCACCGAGCGGCCTAGCCCACTCAGTCATCCACCATAACTTCTATCTTGGTACTACCACCATCCGAATGGGTAATGCTCCGCTCTTCCAGTACAGTTTGGGGGACTCCAACTCGGCTCACACCACGAGCTCTGCTCTTCCTCTCGTCACATGGAACCAACTCGGTTCACACCACGGACGACCACTAGGTAACACTTTAATACATAAACTTATGAACATCATAAACATCGTACGCATACATACATGCACTCATACACAAACTCATACATGCTGACATACGAGCATCCATGCATGCAAAGCATACATGAAACTCACACTTAAACTCGACACATTACCGAGCGCTCAATACATTACCGAGCTACTCGAAACATTACCGAGTTACTCGAAACATTACCGAGTTACTCGAAACATTACCGAGTTTACATTCGCACAACACATTACCGAGCTACTCGAAACATTACCGAGTCTACATTCGCTCAACACACACCGAGCACTCGACACATTATCGAGCCGCTCAACACATACTGAGTTACTCGACACATTACAGAGTATACACTAGCTCAACACATACTGAGCTGCTTAACACACTACTGAGTTAACATCCGCTCAACACAATACCGAGATACTAAACATTTGGCCTCGACTCGAACATTAGAGTCGGAGTATAGGCAACTCGGCCTACACTCAAACCTTAGGCATACGGATCAAACATTTGAGTCGAAGTACATGCAACTCGGCCTCCACTCAAGACTTCGCCTCAACTCAAACATTAGAGTCAGCGTACAGGCACACTCGGCCTACATTCAACACTCGGTCTATACTCAGAGCATTTCTAAGTTGCTCACATGCCGACTGACACACATATACAACAAAGAATCACCTGCAAGCATTCAAGCTCATACACGGAGTCATCCTCACTGAGGGACTTCCCAAGCACAGCTTTCCCACCGTCTTCCCTTCAGCATCCTACCTCGACCGAGGACTTGGGGGACTGATGGTACACCGAGCGAAACAACAAACAAAAACAAAGGAGTTGCTCGGTCAATACACTTTGAAAGTCCTCAACCAAGGTAGTCCACCTTAGTTAAGAACTTGGGGGACTTCTATTTACACCATATTGGACCGAGCAATGGACTTGTCAAGCACTACATTGGACCACGAAGTAAGCCCATCAAGAAGGCTCCAAAGATCACATAAAACTCACCATTAAGGTCCATGTGGGAAAAGCCCATCATTAGGCCCATGACCTAAACCCTAGCTCTTGCCTATATAAGGGGCACTATCACCCTCATTTCGGGGATCTCTCACTCTCTCACTAGAGAAACCTCTCTCTCTCAAGACTTTAGAGCTCTCACCTCTCTCTACTTCCACTTTCTCTCTCTAAAGGCTCTAAGCCTATTGTATCATGTACAAACAAACACTATTATGCTAATGAGAAGAGGGTAACACCGTGGACGTCGTCCGATTTGGGTGAACCACGAACATACTTGTGTTCTTGGGTCTTGTGCGGTCTTCCTACGCCTCGTTGGAACATTTTGTGCTTCAACATTTTGAATATGAGGTACTCTTTTTATTTTGTCGTAATGGATTTTCCCTCCTAAGGTTTTAATGAGGTCTCGTAGTATAAAAATAAAATGGTCAATTATAAAAATTTATATTTTTCATAATTAAGTGTGAATTGAGGGCACATCTTCTATTCTTACTCTATGCCTTCAAAATTTTGGACCGGCCCTGTATTAAAGATAAGGGTTCTACACATTAAACTGTAATTATACTAAGATATGCCTTCAATTTAAAGTTTATGATTTTAACTTGTTAATGTTTTATTTATTTATTACTAACTTCTTCACGTTGAAAGGTCATAATTGATATTTTATCCTCTACGACGAGGATTGTTTTTTTCCACCGCAAAGAGGAACCTTGAAAATTACCATTATCTCACTATTAAGTAGTAATCTTCCGTTGAGATAAAAAATAGAAAAGGGAGGTCAATAATGTAGTTCTGTCATGTGCATTTAGCTTTTAAATAAAAATAATAATATTGGAGAATGAGAGAGAGAAGGGGACACATACCAAAATATAAAGCAGAGAAGCAAATATAATGGTGCGGTAGCGTCCAAGAACTGAATCAGCTACAAACGCTCCTAATAATGGAAGCAACGACGCCGCACCGGACCATATGTTGACATTCTCAGCCGCAGTCGCCGTGGACTGCCCCAAAGGCCCGGTCAGAAACGAGATAAGGTTGCTGCTGATTCCGTAATACGCGAACCCCTCCGTAACCCCCACCGCTGAACATCAAAATCAAAATCAAACTTCACTGTCATTCATTTCTAAGGAAATCCATTTCATTTTACTTGAAAAAATAAAGAAAATTCAATATCTGATTCGATTCAGTGAGGGCTAACCTATTATAAACCACGCGGACCGCCAACCGCCTGACCTGGATCTGTGGATGGATTGGCCTTTGTAGTCAACGGACCCCTGTACGTCGAGGTCTATCAGCGGAGTTTGGGCCTCCGGTGACATAAAATGCGGAGTGGCCATCGGTGGCTTAAGTTTTAGTGGAATTTGGACTTGAATGCGAATGAGAAAGAAATAATAACATCAAATAAGATGATAGGAAAGATCAAATAAAATAGGTTTTTTAAGCGAAATGCCCTGTATCATCCGTCCATAAACGTTATTAATGTCGTTAATTTTGATGACGTGATAATAATATTACAAAATTAGAAAGAGTAATTTAGATATTTTGTTCATTTTGTTATATTTTCTTTTACAATTATTTTTAAAAAATTATAACAAATAAAACATCTTCCCCAATCCAACTCACCTCCATCCCTAGGGACCTCCGGCCACCACTGATTTCCTCACTAATCCCAACTCCGACCAGTGTCCTCCACCTCCAAGGACGACACCCCAACCACCACAACATCACCCAAAACAACGTCTCTAGCCCTCGCACTTCATCTCTCTCTCTTTCTCTCTTTCACACACATTTCGTCCCTGTCCCTTAATTTCCTTTCTTCTGCTAAGCCAAAAGCCCTTCATTCCATCATTTTACACACAAACATACCCAAAATTACTCTCTTTCACTACTTAATACAACCAGACCTTTAGCTTAGGTATTTTCACAAACATTTACAAGGCACTAATCACAATGAGCAGTGATCAACACCAAGGTTCAGAGATTGAGAGCAGCTCCAACTCATTCACTTCTGCATCACCACCTTCCTCGCCCTCCTCTCTCCAAAACCCACTCTTGTCAAACCCATAAAAACGCAGCTCGCCAATCACCAAGAAATTGAGCTAAACCATGTGAAATCGGACAGAGAATCCAGGAGCAAGCACCCGCGATGGGGGTCGGGGTCCGAATGAGGAATTGTGGCAAATGGGTATTCGAATTTTGCGAGCCCAGGAAAAAATTGCGCATTTGGCTCGAGACCTTCGTGACTTCCAGGGGGTATAGCCGTATGCCCTCACATAGTGCCATATAGGTGTAAACCATCTCCTCCACCTCGTCGTAGCTAGCCGACGTCGTCGATTCCAATTACTTCACCTCATTGGTATCCTTCAAGGTCGCGTTTTCCACATCTGGGTTCTTCGAGGGTAAGTCGGGGAAGGAGGCTGAAGCTAATGACAATGTCGGTGACAACCTGTTGGTTTTGGCAATTTCAACCTGCTGCTACTAATTTGAACGACATCGTCGAATGCCACTGCAAGTTTGGCTTGGGGCAGAGATGGAAAAAGGTAAGCCGAGTCGTGCCCAAACGCGATTCTGCAGATATTATCAAAAATGAAGCGGCTGAGAATGTCTTGAAAGTCTAGAGTTGATTTGTTGGTGGTGTAGCTGGAGAGGGTGGGGATAAGGCGATTGAAGAGTTCAGTATCGACCACCTGTTCGACGAATTTACGAAGAGACCTAGTGTTGAATTCGTGGATGGAGACTTGGCGCTAGAACTTCCCGTTGTCGTCGTTGGCATAGAAGATGCCATTGCCAAGGATGTGTTGGACTACGGTGGGGATGGCTGTGACGACAACATGCCTGCCAAATTCTTGGGTTTCAAGCCCTCACGATTTCAAATTTTTGGGTTTCATCGATGGCTATCTTCTACCATTTTCATTTGCATAAATTGACTAAAATACCCACCCATTATTGGACATTTGGGTGCCACGTAGATGCTAGGTCAGCATTATACACGGCGTTTGTAAATCCGTCAGTTAGTTTGTGTAACGGTCTTGACGATGTATGACAGGACCCGCCCCGATCCCACAAGGACCACAAGGGGACGTGCCCTGCTCCCGTCTGACACCCAATAATTCATACCAATTTTAACCTCAAAACATCAAATGCATAAATAACCAAATTAAAGTCATACATCAAATCCGAATTAAACGAATGTCAGACAAGGGATGAAATCCAAAATTACAAGTTGCGAGCACGACTCTATAGTAAACCTGCGGGTACACCACCCAACAGGGGTTCAGGTACGCAGAAGTAGATCTATGCCTCAGCCCCCCAGGTTCCTCCTCTACCTCAGTATCCCGACCTGGAGGGGTTACCAAAAACATTAAGGGTGAGTGGACCGAAACTCAAGTTTATAAAATCATTTGATGAGTAAAACATATAATTTACCCCTCCGTTTTCCAAACATGCATGCATCCGTAATTAAAACCATCAATCATATAATATGAACCATAGGGCATATAATAAAACCATAAGTATAATTTTAGTTGCTGCACTATACATTCCAATCCCGACATCCCTGATGTCTGATGTCCCTGACGTCCAATAAGGTCACAATCACAAGGCTACGCGTGCCACTCGGGTCTCAATTCCGAGTTCAATCCCCGAATCCCGTTCGGGTACAGCATCCCTGATGCTTAGCGTCATAGACGCTGGACGTTCTAGACGTCCGTGACCTCTCCGGGGTACCTCATCCGGAGGAGACAGTATCATATGGAAGGATCTATACAGTGCAGTACCAAATACATTTCATTGATATCCACATGCAAAACATATATGTATACATAGGTAAAATCCGAACCGATCGTTACGTTCCATCAAAGGGGTCTCATGCCCAAATACCGTGAAACGTGCCATAACCAAAATTTCAATATCATCAAAACCATTTATTGATTCCAGCATGTGAACAAGTATAATAAACCAGAAAACATTTATGCACGCAAGGGTTTAAGAAAATGGCCCACTCACAGTACAATCCTGCTGAAAACCGAGCGTATACCCTCGATCTGGTACAATTATACAATCCCTGTCATATCCAAAGTATACGTAAGGGTCCATACAAAACCCAAACATTTAACCATGAAACCCTAGACCGAAATCGGCCCGGGAAAACCGCCCGAACGCGCTTCCCAAAGCAATAAACCTCATTTTGACCAACTTAATGATCTCCGATCGACCCGAAACCACCGCCATTGGATCCGGATCGTCGAAACCTAAAGAATGGTGGTGGTCCCACCAAAAACACTGTTCACACGCGCCCCCACGCGCCGGTCAACGCGTCGGTCAACGCAGGAACAGTCCCTGCTGACGTCACTGCTGACGTCAGCATGACGTCATGCTGACGTCATCTGACAGCTGTCAGGTCTGACATGTCAAACTCTGACAGGTGCCACGTGTCAACATCTGATTGGTCCACTCCACTGATCTGTCAGGCCACGTGTCAGATCTGACATGTGCCACGTGTCAGCACGGCACTAGTCCACGTCACTGACATGTCAGTGACACGTGGCAGTCCCTGACTGGTCCACGTCACTGACATGTCAGTGCTGACTGTGCATTGACATGTGACACGTGTCGGCTCACGGTTGGTCCACGTCACCTGACAGTCTGACAGGGTGCCACGTCATCACCTCTGTCCTCAGACGGGTTGACCCGTATTTCTGCAACTCGGGTCGATCAGACCCGCGATCATGACCCGGTCACCATTTCTTCCACACTCAACCATTTCGGTCCTAGTTTGTACCTAAATGCTCGTCTCAATCCCAGAAAGGGTTCTACCTATTTAAAATCAATCAACAAGGACTGAATCGAAGACTTACCTCGATTGCACAGTCCTGGTTCCCGTCGCCGTTTGTCCTCTGTTCAGGCCACCTCAGACCACGAAAACGAGCCCTCTAGGTTCCTAACAGTCCATAGAACTGATTAGGGTCAATTTAACACAAAATTATGGGTTGGAAATTATGACAGGACCCATCCCAATCCCCCCGGGATTACCGTGGAATGTGCCCTGCTCCCGTCCAACAAGGGGTGTCGGACAAGGGATAACCAAGAGCCACTGCCCAAACGGGGCATCCAGAGTGCGCAAGGATCGATGGAGGAGGTGTGCAATGTCCCAGTCTCTGCTGCAATCGCATCCGTGATCAACCTGAAGGGCATTAAAACCAAAAGCTGTGAGTGGACAAAAACCAGTAAGTTCATCAAATACATTTATAAGACATTTATGCCCTCCAATAAAAACGTATGCATGCCACGAAAACCAGTAACCAAAACGTTTGCTCAACCGAGCCATTAGGGCCTTAGCCCAAAAACCGTTAACCAAAAACCAAGTGTGGGAACTCAGCCCAAAACTGTGAAATGCCATAACTATACATAAACAACCATGTGGGTCACCACCCCAACACCATAAATGAACATCAATCCATTAAAATCATATAATCACAAATCCACCCGGAAAGCCATTTCATTAATTCGTATTTTACCATTACCATCACCAGCATCCCTGATGCTAGACGTCCCTGACGTCATATCTCACGGTTTCATAAGCTACGCGTGCTGCCCAGGGTCTCTCCGGGTCCATAAATCTGACATCCCTGATGCCTGACGTCCCAGACGTCAATCATAGCAATCCTGCTCCTGAGTCATCATACGGTCCGGCTGCTCCGTATGGTGACCCTTCGCAGGCAATGCACCGTGACTTCCCTAGTGTCCCAGACATCTGGAGGAGACCATCATATATCCTTGTATCAAGATGGTATATGGAAAACAGTTTTTATTAATTCATTTCACAACATCACAATGGGCCCTGCTCGAATTTTCCATAAAACAACACATTTCCATTTAGGGTCCCTGACCCGAAATCACATTTATTAAATATAGGGTCCCTGACCCGAAATCACAATTTTAATCCAACTGGGCCTCATGCCCGACTTTATGAACCACTGGGCCCACGACCCGATTTATAAACCAACTGGGCCCGCAGCCCGGTTACGTACTCAAATGGACTCCAAGTCCGAGATTTCCAAAACAAGTGGGCCTCAAGCCCGAATTCATCTTTCCAATATAAAAACCATTTTATCATATTATTTATTTAACCACAAGCACGCAAAACCACAAATAAGCCGTTAATCCCGATATACGTGAAATACGGAAAACACCTCGAAATACGTGCAACATACCCAAAATCAATACTCACAAATACCATCATAGAAATCATGTATATAAACCATATATCACATTTAAGCATGCATAGGATTTATGAAACCAAAGTCCACTCACAGACCGTTTTAACCGTGTGCCTCGATACGCGTGCCACTGGCCCTCCCGGGCTACACCACTAGCACCGGGACTCCCAATCCTGTCCAAATCACATTAGAGGGTCACTAACCTCATCATTAACATCCTATCAAAGTCCCGTAATTTTCCCGAATTTTTACTTATTTTTAAACTTAATTTAAAACCTTCGGACATCCCGAACAATATCGAGACGGTGTCCGATCGACATGAAACCAATCCCAAAATGTCCGTTACATCGAATAGAACAGAAGTCATGTTGATCTCACCTCGAGATTCGTGCCCACGCGCCGTCACGCGCCGCCGTGAGTGGCTGCGCGTGAAACTCACGCGCCGTGAACAGTGTCACCGTTCTGACCCGGTTGTCTGATAAACGGGTCACCGTGACCCGCGGCCCAACCCGACTGGTTCTCAGCCATTACTCGATCATTTTCAATTCCGTTTGTTCCTACAAGATCGTCTCATTAATTCCAGTTGATCTGAGGTTTAAAAACTAATAAACAACCTCGTTTCACTACCTGTTCGTGGAGGTGTGCAGACCGGCCACCTGCAACCGTCGTGTCTGCACGATCCCGGCCACCATTCCTTTCGAAAACGATCCCCAGAGGCTCGTCTCACCTTCTAGATCATCATCCTGGTCACTAGATCGATTGAAGTACGTTAAAACCCAACCTGCCATTTTTACCCGAAAACAGACTCACGGGTTCGAGGCTTACCTCGCCGCCGTGGCCACCAGCACGCCTAGTTTGACTCCAGGAACTCCATTCACCTCTCCAAAATGATCAAACACCATCCCACAACGAATTCCAGTTTCTGAGTTTCGGACCTCCCCTGTTTTTCCTCTACGCCGCCAGCCTCGCCGTCTCCCGTCGTCTCCCGTCATCTCTCAGGCCTCACCATGCAGCTAATCTCTCACACACACCAACACAGAGGAGATTGGTGAGGTGGTTTGGACGTTTGGATGTTTTGGGCCGATTTGGTTCCTCTCGGGTCTGGGGGGTTTATGGGCTGCGCCGCCGTCCGTGGTGGTTGTTGCCGGCGTCTGGGGGTGGCTGGTGATTACCTGGTGCCGTCTGGTGTGTGAGGCTGGGCTGTGAGGTGATGATGTGCATGATCAAGGAAGGAAACCGTGCTCACGGTTTTGAGGGAGAATGAAAATGGGTGTGTGAGTTGTCTGATCAAATACAAGGGAAGGAAATGAATCAACGGCCCAGATTCAATCTCAGTTTAAAATGAAGGATGAGGATTCCATGAGAGGAAATGATTACCTACACCAATGGCCAACAAGAACCCCTGATTTAGGGAATGTAAGGGATGGTGACACGTGGCATCTATCCAAGGGTCCAGATTCGTTTTGATTAAAGTAATCAGATATTATTATTATATTATTATTTTAGTCCGAGTTTCGGTTAATCGAGTTTACTTCTGTGACCATAACTTCGTCGTCGAATCTCCGATTTCGGCATGCCGCCTGTCGTTGGATTCGTATCGACGAGACCTACGTAACGGTCCTTGGCCCTCGTCCATCGGACCTCCCGGTCAAAAAGTCAACATTTGGCCCCTAATAAGCCAAATTACCAAAATACCCCTCAAATTCCGAACATCATAACTTTCTCTACGAATGTCGGAATCGAACGTGCCACCTGTCTATGAACTCGTGACATCCCGAACTACGTCACGGTCATCGGTCAAAGTCCGTTTGACCGCCCGATCAAAAAGTCAACATTTTACCCACGACCAGGGGCAAAACGGTCATTTTGCACATTTTGTCCGATTTCGACCTACTAAGCACCGTTCAACCTCACTAATCGAGATTAGTCACTAACCTAATCCCGGAATTCGGGACGGGTCGTTGCAATCTTCCCTCCTTAATTAATTTCGTCCTCGAAATTCCAACCGCTCTAAACTCAAACGTACTTCCCTCCTTAATTAGTTTCGCTCTCGAAACTCGACTACCCAGATTCCACAAACACCCCGTGGAAAGTGGAATCGACCACGCAACACGGGTACACCCGTACATCAACTACTTAGACAAAACTTGTCTACACTCTACATACCACTAATACTTATAACGCAATGACTACATTCGACCCCGTCGAATGACTGAAACTACTTGTTTCGAATTTGACACCACTTGTCCAAGCTACCCTTTCGTTAACGCAACAACTCGACGGTTCCTTTCCCACTCCCACTAGGAGTCAGCTGACCCCACTCAACAATCTATGTTGACACATCCTGACAATCTGTCTCCACACAGTTGTTGTCAGTCGAAAACTGACACTAGACTCACTCGTGGCTACACATGCCACCAACGTACTTGACTTAGTAAACACTTACCGACCTTTCACACGACCTGGGTGTAATTAAACATATCGGAAATACCATGACCCATTGCATAGTAATGTCCGGCCCACAACTACTCCAGTGGTATCGGAACCAATCCGACTACCAACACGCTCACTGACACACCTCGGGTACAACCCATCGACTAGACTACAACCACCAAGGTCGTAGCCAATACGTTCCAATAATGGAGCACCATTTGCCCAATCCAGCATGAGACAAATCGAAACTCCACCCATCATCTAGTTCTAATTCCAACTCCGAATCCGCAATTTCGTAAGAAATCCCGGATCCAAACCCAGACATCACATTTTAATTCATATCCAAATCCGAATCCGAAATCGTTATTCCGTAAGCTAGCATTTGGAATAATCATTCCGTATCCAAATCCGGAAATCCATTTTCAAGTTCCAAAATCGAATCCTGAATCGTCACCCAGAAATTCGATTCCAAATCCCGAAATCTCGTTCACATTTACCAAGACACACCAAAACCGAACCTATCGGTTACCTGTTCAATACCTCCAATTGACTTCATAGGGAAGCCAATCCAACCCCCACACGTCTAAGGTTGACAAAATTCAACTACCTTGAAAACCTACTCACCCGAGTAGAATACCATACGGGCCCTACTTCGAAAAGAAGTTCAACCCCGTCATTTACGACTCACATACCCAAGTTCGTATCGATCCTTGTCATTCCACCTAGGAAAAACCAAGGATGGTCCAAAAATGATGACACCAATACTCATCCTACGTGGATGCAACAAAACTCACTGCACTCACCACGCCATGTACCACAACATTGTCTGCCACCAAGCAGAAAATGGGAAATCTCGTTTACCTAATTTCGAAGGACGCAACTCCCCCTGGTGACCCCACAACACACATGGGCCCACCAACCAATACACGCTCAACGTACTGGTAACTACAGTCAATGTCTGTCAAGTCAGAAAGCAAGAAGTCAACCCCAATGACTTCGGAATACCAATCACCAAAAACGAACACCACTCTCGTTCCCCAATCACAACTTCCCCAAAACTAAGGTTCCAACCATGTTGGAAACAGACATGCTCCCAACAAGACGTCAAGTCTAACCACTAGACTTCCTACCTTCTCAATTCACTTGGACAACCCCGTGTCCACAATCAATCCGTTATTGTTCCGTTCGCAAATCCCAACCTTTACAAGTTCAACACTCGGTTTCCCAAGTTCTCAATTATACCTTTTTAATCCACTCCTTACTGGTTATCTCACCACCATTGGGACTTATCCCAACACATCACAATCTTAACTGGATCCCATCCAGTCCATCACTCACCCACTATCGAATCTCGAAGACCGAACATATGTTCATCATGACGGAGTCACACCCCAACTTGTGGCTCATCGTCAACATCATCACCAACACTAGCACCAGCGCTAGTACCAGCACCAACACACTACCAGCAACACTAGTATCAGCACACAGGCATCCATACTAGTATCGACGCAAAAGTACCAACACACAACATCCATACTTGCACACCGTGTGCAAATACGACAACCCTGGATCTCCGTTCATACCGAACGACGATCCCGTACCTCACGACTATGGGTACCACTATTCTGACAATCCACACCAGGAAAATGAACGTTCCCTGAACGTCCCCTGATCCCTAAGTATTATGACCACACTGATTACCCTCGATAGCCAGTCATCTTCATATGACTTCCGACTAACTGTCATTGCTATCGAGATCCGCATCCATACCTCACACTAATACCCGATCCAACACGGGATTCCATAATTTATCTCAGAACCGTATCCGTAGATCGAATCCCATAGTTCTGCCTAGACTCACCAGAGCCATCCACATGGTCATTCGTGACCTCAACCGCTCGTCGCAGCATAAGTTCTCATCCACTAATCGCAATTAAGGTTTACCTTTTTAATTCATCACACACTAGGGTTCCACAATCACACCCTATGGTTCAACCGAACCCAACCACTTCCCGTAATATAAAATTCACAACCTGACCGACCCCGCGGTCCTGACATCGAATAGACGTCAGATCCAATCCTACCATCCCATCAACGTGGGTTCCACCACTAGGTCATCGGCCAACTCCGATGAACCAACATCCCTCACACTAGAAACCACCACAAGGGTTCACATTTTAAACCATTACTCACGTGAGGTTCCCCGAACCTGGCTGCACCTAGCAGCACAACAATCCAATATCACATGACCGAACGGACGATCCCACAATACCGGTTCATCACAATCAACCCCACTTGGGTTGAATCACATTAACGCACGGCGTATCGGGCGAATCATAATCTATCCACTATCCAAACCCAAAAACTATCTATCAGGTTGATAACGAATTGCAGCCCAATGAGACATCACACCCTCGACCTGCGCACACAATTAGAGCAACCCTGCTCTGATACCAAGTTGACAGGACCCATCCCAATCCCCCCGGGATTACCGTGGAATGTGCCCTGCTCCTGTCCAACAAGGGGTGTCGGACAAGGGATAACCAAGAGCCACTGCCCAAACGGGGCATCCAGAGTGCGCAAGGATCGATGGAGGAGGTGTGCAATGTCCTAGTCTCTGCTGCAATCGCATCCGTGATCAACCTGAAGGGCATTAAAACCAAAAGCTGTGAGTGGACAAAAACCAGTAAGTTCATCAAATACATTTATAAGACATTTATGCCCTCCAATAAAAACGTATGCATGCCATGAAAACCAGTAACCAAAACGTTTGCTCAACCGAGCCATTAGGGCCTTAGCCCAAAAACCGTTAACCAAAAACCAAGTGTGGGAACTCAGCCCAAAACTGTGAAATGCCATAACTATACATAAACAACCATGTGGGTCACCACCCCAACACCATAAATGAACATCAATCCATTAAAATCATATAATCACAAATCCACCCGGAAAGCCATTTCATTAATTCGTATTTTACCATTACCATCACCAGCATCCCTGATGCTAGACGTCCCTGACGTCATATCTCACGGTTTCATAAGCTACGCGTGCTGCCCAGGGTCTCTCCGGGTCCATAAATCTGACATCCCTGATGCCTGACGTCCCAGACGTCAATCATAGCAATCCTGCTCCTGAGTCATCACACGGTCCGGCTGCTCCGTATGGTGACCCTTCGCAGGCAATGCACCGTGACTTCCCTAGTGTCCCAGACATCTGGAGGAGACCATCATATATCCTTGTATCAAGATGGTATATGGAAAACAGTTTTTATTAATTCATTTCACAACATCATAATTGTAACAACCCGTACCTTCGGGAAGGGTAAAAAGGTAATTTTGTAAAATTTTGTGTAAATGGACGATTTTGCCCTTGTGAATAGTAGACGAAAAGTTGACTTTTTGTACTATCGATTGGATGAGTGTTAGCCCTTGACTGTGACGTAGTTTAGGACGTCACGAGTCCGTAGACAGGTGGCAGGTTCGATTCGGACAACCGGAGGAAAAGTTATGATGTTCGGAAGGTTGAGGGCATAACCGTAATTTGACTAAATTAGGGGGGAAAGAGTTGACTTTTCCTACGACCGGGTTTTGACACGTTGACCTTGGACCGTTGGGTAGATCTCGTCGTCCTGAATTCAACGACAGGCGGCACGTGTTTATCGGAGTTAGGACGGGCAAGTTACGGGTCTAAAACGGTAAGGGTAAAATGGTAAGTTTGAAGTTAAGAAGGGTATTTTGGTCTTTTGGCTGGGGGGCATGGTGCAATCGGATTGGGACACTTGTCCAAGGCAGAGAGGAGATTTTGTGTGAGAAGGGAGAAGATTGTGACATGTGGCAGGGCTCTAGTGGGTTCTAGGCCGTGCATGAGGGTGTTTAAAATTGTGTCGTGTGTGTGTGTGTTGAACTTAGCCGAAGGGGGAAAAAAACAGAGGTGAGCTGAGGGAGGAATTGATCGAACCGGGAGAGTGTTGTGAGGCTCTGTGATGTTCAAAGGAGAGCTAGGAGAGGGAGTGATTGTATCTGTGAGGATTTGGGCGTGACGATGAGGGTGTGAGGTGTGTGAGAAGTGAGGAAAAACCAGAGAACAGGGCAGGGGTTTTGTGCACGGTTGTGCACCCCGATCGATCAATCTCCAGAATTGGACGGGTGGAAGTGTTCAGGGACCTGAGCGGAGCTTTGTGAACCGAGAGGAGCACAGCGGCGTGCACGGCGGAGGTCAGAACACAGGTAATTGTCCACGGTCCTCTGTTTTCCCAGTTTGGTTCAATCCAATAGTTGTGGGTTTTGGGTACGAGTCGAGGCTTTTGGTGGGTGTTATGAGACTCAGGAGGTCCCTAGGAGTCGAATAAGTTGTTGCCGCGATGGGGGGAATGTTGGATTAGCTGGGAACCGAAACAGGGGTTTCGGGTAAATGTTTTCAAATTCGAAGTCGACGAGCTAAGGACTTCGATGTTGGGTTTTCTGGTGGGGAATGGATTAAGGAGGTTAGGACGAAACTAAGGGATTCAACGGGATTAAAAAATGGATGAAATGGGATGAAAACCGTGAACGCCGGTTCACGGCTGGACCGGACCGGTTCAAACCAGGTGAACCGGGTTCACCTGAGGTTGCTGGTGACACTGTTCACGCGCGTGGATTTCACGCGCAGAACCTTCTGGACGCGCGTGGGGGCGCGTGAGGGGTAATTCGGGAAATTAGTCAACATGACTTTTAAAGTATTTGTTGTAACGAACATTTTGGCGTTGGTTTCGAGTCGATCGGACATCGTCTCGATATGTTTCGGATTGTCCGAAGGTTTTAGGGCTGGGTTAAAAATAGTTAAAAATACGGGAAAATTATGAGAGTTTAGTATGAGTATCGTAAATCAGTTAGTGACCTTATATTGGAACTTGGACAGGTTCGGGGAAACCGAGGATAGTGAATGGCCGGGGACGGTAAAAGTGCGCGTGTATCGAGGCGACGTCGAAATGGTCTGTGAGTGGACTTTGCTTTCTAACTCTTGATGCATGCATATATGTTTTTATATGATTTCTATACTAGCTTCTATGATTTGATTTATAGTTGTGATGGTTTGTGGTTTGTGCACGTTTGTCGAGGAAAATGACGGTTTTCACGTTTTACGAGGTTTTGATACCTATTGTAATTTGAACCTGGTTTTAATGGTTGATTTCGGGATTTGAAATACGGTTGGATTTCAAGGAAAGTAAAAGGATTTTGAAAAGTATTTTCGGGCCTGAGGCCCAGTTCAAAGGTTTTCGGAAATGAGATTTCGGGTTTCGGAATCGGAATTCCGGGTGACAATTCGGGATTCGATTCGGGACTTGAAGCGGATTTCGGGTTTGGGTTCGGAATAGTTATTCCAGATGCTAGCTTACGGAATGATGGTTGCGGACTCGGACCGGAAAATGAGAAGGAAATGAGTTCTGGGTCTGGATTCGGAATGACGGTTATGGATGCCGGAAGGGCATCAGACCAGTGGTTTCGGATTCGGGTTTGGATATGGAAATGGAAAAGGATTTTAAATGGTTTTGGATTGGATTTGCTGGATCTGGATATTGGGTTTAAAGACCCGGATATATGTGACGGGGGACCGGCCGGATTGGGTTTAAAGACCCGGATTGAGTTTAAAGACTCGGGAGTTTAAAGACTCGGATATATTGATTTTCCCCCGTAGGCCTTGAGTTTAAAGACTCGGGAGTTTAAAGACTCGGATATGATTAAGGCCTGGATTGAGTTTAAAGACTCGGGAGTTTAAAGACTCGGATAGATCCAGCAGGTTCGATGGATGAGAACGTGGCTTTAAATGTGTTTTGGGTTTCACTAGCTTTGATGATGATGTTTTGGGTAGTGGCCCGGATTTGATGGTTTTCGGTGATTTTGGGCTGAGGCCCGGGATTGGAAAAAGGGAAATGTGTTTGGTTTTCATATATTGTTTTATGACGTAATTGATATGCATGCATTGGTTTTTAACACGGAGGGTATAACTGTTTGTGTTTTCTGATAACTGTTTTGAATTTAAACTTTATTTTTGTCCACTCACAGTCTTTTCGTGTTTTCGATACCCTCCAGGTTGCTGCAGTGCGGGCTGTTGGTCGAGAGAGAGATGGAGACATCACACATACGATCCACAGTAGACTCTGCGCACTCTGAGAAGTTTGAGGTTGTTGAGGTGGTTGGTTTGGAACTCCCTTGTCCGACTTACGTGTCACACGGAGGTTAGGCGGTTGTTTAGCCTCGTGTCATGCGTATGTTAGACGGGAGCGGGGTTTAGCCCCTAATCCCGGGGGATTAGGGGTGGGCCCTGACAATAATGGGCCCTGCCCGAATTTTCCATAAAACAACACATTTCCATTTAGGGTCCCTGACCCGAAATCACATTTATTAAATATAGGGTCCCTGACCCGAAATCACAATTTTAATCCAACTGGGCCTCATGCCCGACTTTATGAACCACTGGGCCCACGACCCGATTTATAAACCAACTGGGCCCGCAGCCCGACTTATAAACCAACTGGGCCCGCAGCCCGGTTACGTACTCAAATGGACTCCAAGTCCGAGATTTCCAAAACAAGTGGGCCTCAAGCCCGAATTCATCTTTCCAATATAAAAACCATTTTATCATATTATTTATTTAACCACAAGCACGCAAAACCACAAATAAGCCGTTAATCCCGATATACGTGAAATACGGAAAACACCTCGAAATACGTGCAACATACCCAAAATCAATACTCACAAATACCATCATAGAAATCATGTATATAAACCATATATCACATTTAAGCATGCATAGGATTTATGAAACCAAAGTCCACTCACAGACCGTTTTAACCGTGTGCCTCGATACGCGTGCCACTGGCCCTCCCGGGCTACACCACTAGCACCGGGACTCCCAATCCTGTCCAAATCACATTAGAGGGTCACTAACCTCATCATTAACATCCTATCAAAGTCCCGTAATTTTCCCGAATTTTTACTTATTTTTAAACTTAATTTAAAACCTTCGGACATCCCGAACAATATCGAGACGGTGTCCGATCGACATGAAACCAATCCCAAAATGTCCGTTACATCGAATAGAACAGAAGTCATGTTGACCTCACCTCGAGATTCGTGCCCACGCGCCGTCACGCGCCGCCGTGAGTGGCTGCGCGTGAAACTCACGCGCCGTGAACAGTGTCACCGTTCTGACCCGGTTGTCTGATAAACGGGTCACCGTGACCCGCGGCCCAACCCGACTGGTTCTCAGCCATTACTCGATCATTTTCAATTCCGTTTGTTCCTACAAGATCGTCTCATTAATTCCAGTTGATCTGAGGTTTAAAAACTAATAAACAACCTCGTTTCACTACCTGTTCGTGGAGGTGTGCAGACCGGCCACCTGCAACCGTCGTGTCTGCACGATCCCGGCCACCATTCCTTTCGAAAACGATCCCCAGAGGCTCGTCTCACCTTCTAGATCATCATCCTGGTCACTAGATCGATTGAAGTACGTTAAAACCCAACCTGCCATTTTTACCCGAAAACAGACTCACGGGTTCGAGGCTTACCTCGCCGCCGTGGCCACCAGCACGCCTAGTTTGACTCCAGGAACTCCATTCACCTCTCCAAAATGATCAAACACCATCCCACAACGAATTCCAGTTTCTGAGTTTCGGACCTCCCCTGTTTTTCCTCTCCGCCGCCAGCCTCGCCGTCTCCCGTCGTCTCCCGTCATCTCTCAGGCCTCACCATGCAGCTAATCTCTCACACACACCAACACAGAGGAGATTGGTGAGGTGGTTTGGACGTTTGGATGTTTTGGGCCGATTTGGTTCCTCTCGGGTCTGGGGGGTTTATGGGCTGCGCCGCCGTCCGTGGTGGTTGTTGCCGGCGTCTGGGGGTGGCTGGTGATTACCTGGTGCCGTCTGGTGTGTGAGGCTGGGCTGTGAGGTGATGATGTGCATGATCAAGGAAGGAAACCGTGCTCACGGTTTTGAGGGAGAATGAAAATGGGTGTGTGAGTTGTCTGATCAAATACAAGGGAAGGAAATGAATCAACGGCCCAGATTCAATCTCAGTTTAAAATGAAGGGTGAGGATTCCATGAGAGGAAATGATTACCTACACCAATGGCCAACAAGAACCCCTGATTTAGGGAATGTAAGGGATGGTGACATGTGGCATCTATCCAAGGGTCCAGATTCGTTTTGATTAAAGTAATCAGATATTATTATTATATTATTATTTTAGTCCGAGTTTCGGTTAATCGAGTTTACTTCCGTGACCATAACTTCGTCGTCGAATCTCTGATTTTGGCATGTCGCCTGTCGTTGGATTCGTATCGACGAGACCTACGTAACGGTCCTTGGCCCTCGTCCATCGGACCTCCCGGTCAAAAAGTCAACATTTGGCCCCTAATAAGCCAAATTACCAAAATACCCCTCAACTTCCGAACATCATAACTTTCTCTACGAATGTCGGAATCGAACGTGCCACCTGTCTATGAACTCGTGACATCCCGAAATACGTCACGGTCATCGGTCAAAGTCCGTTTGACCGCCCGATCAAAAAGTCAACATTTTGCCCACGACTAGGGGCAAAACGGTCATTTTGCACATTTTGTCCGATTTCGACCTACTAAGCACCGTTCAACCTCACTAATCGAGATTAGCCACTAACCTAATCCCGGAATTCGGGACGGGTCGTTACAAATTAAATTACCAAAATCTGGATTTTTGAAACCGTTTCGGGTTTCGGAACCGGCTCACCTCGCCGCCGTCTGCAGCCGTCCGCCGCCGTGCCTCAGTCCCTCCCCGTGAGTCCAGTAATACACAGACACAAAAACCAGGTGCAATGCATCAGTGCTGGATCGATGGACAGTGAGTGAGGGTGTCGGGTGAGGATTATATAGAAAATGGAGGGAAATGGATGGATGGCCCAGATTGAATCTCAGGAATGAGATCAAGGGCTGAGATCAGATCTGGAGGTTTCAGATCAATGGCTGGAATTAAAAGTTGGTTTTAATGATATTTAAACCCATAGTGGATCTGATCCAATCTAGCCAATGGGTGAGTGACACTTGTCACTCACCAGGTGTCCTCCAATCAGATTTCCAGAATAAAATATTTGGCTCGCAAACCGAGACACGAACCTCCCGATTTCACGTCTCTGACCATAACTTCCTCGTACGGAGTCCGATTTCGGCGTGCCGCCTGTCTACGGACTCAGGACGTCGAGACCTACCTAACGGTCCTTGAGTCAACTGAAAATTAGTTGTCAAACGAAAAGTCAACATTTCCACCCCCAAATGTCCAAATTACGGTAATACCCCTGAACTTCCGATAGTCATAACTTTCTCCCTGATCGTCCGAATTGGACGTGCCACCTGTCTATGAACTCGTGACGTCCCGAACTACGCCACGGTCATAGGTCAAAGTCCGTTTAATTCATCAATCAAAAAGTCAACAATTTGGCCATACCAATCACAAGGGTAAAGCGTCAAATCACACATTAAATTACAATATTGAAATCCTCGAATTTCCGGGGTGTTACAATGTACCTGTTCCTGCAGCAACCTGAGGCAAATTTCTGTTCCTGAGGAATTTTGAGATTGTTGTTTCTGTTCCTAGTGCATTTAGCCTAAGAAGTCAATGAAATAATAATAGGCTTAGATAAAAAAAAAATGAAATAATAATAAATTTTTTAGGGTAAATGCACTAGAAACAAAAAAAAAAATTTCAAAATACATCAGAAATAGAGATTTACCTCAATGTGCTATAGGAATAAGTACAACGTCCAAAATATTGCACAATCTGTCAATTAAAATTATTAATCCCGCTAATTTTAATGATATGTCAGTAATATTACAAATTTAATAAGAATAATTTATATATTTACTTTATTTTATTATATTTTCTATTAAAACTCTTTCCAAAAAATTAAAACTCATCTACCTCAACCCAATTCATTCAATCATTTCTCTCCTTGTACCTCCGACGACCACTCACATCCAGCTAAAGCCCCTGAAAGCCTATATTTCTCTTACAATGCTCTCGCACTCATACATCGTCAATTCCTATTCCAAATCCCAAGACCACGCTTGCACCATCCTCGCCTCCTCCGCTCCTGACCATATCACCTCCACTTGTGCTACCATCGAGTCCTTCGTGCACGCCCACTTACCTGGCCACTCCCACCACTTTTCACCCGCCAACATTACCCATTTAATTTCCTCATTTTAGTTCTAAATCAAATTCAAATTGAGCCTTTATCTGATTGAATTTGAATTGTAAAATTATGGAGGTGTTTTGCGTTGAACATTGGTCTTACAAGAAGAGAGGGTAATTAGAAAGCGAAATAGAGAGTCCAGAGAGTTCATGTACAGCGAGAGAGAGAGAGAGAATCTTGAAATGGGAAAAAGATAAAGAAATGGGAGGAGAGCGAGAAATTTCACGAAATGGCGATGAATGAGTGGGAAAGTTGAGCGGTCTTTATATAATAAGTGACAAAAGATATAATACAGAAAGCGAGGTGGTGATATTTTGAGGAGATGACGATGACGTCAGACGAGGAGGGAGGTGATGTCATGATGGCTGCAGGAGTCAAAAAACAACAATGAAGATGGGAAGAAAATAGGGGGGGCTTGGGCTTAGGAGGTGATCCCGTTAAACCAAAACGGTGCCGTCGTGTAGATGTGACAGAGGCAGAGGCAGAAAAGAGGAGGCTATTTGTCTGCGGACTTGGTCACCAGGAGAGCTTTTGCACATCCAAACCGCTTCACGGTCCTAATTTTCCTGTCGCTAACCCCAAATTAAGAAATTAATATAATCTTTTTTTTTATCTTATTCTATTTGTTTCCAATAAATCAGATGAGCATCAACTAAGCTTGCCTATTTTGAGGTACTCTTGAATCGGTGTTGGTCTGCGAAATCTTCTCGGCCTCTATAGAAGCCAACGGCCACGACAGAGAAGACGAACAAAACAAGTTGTTGGAGAAGCACCCCAAGTCCGAAAATTGTGACGCTAAAAAGAAGATGCATGAAAGATTTTTGGGGTGTTTTTTTCTTTGAAGGAAGAAGATGCATGAAGAATTTTGGATGATTATTATGTATGACTACCCCTTACTAATTTGCCTCAGAACTTTCGGGGGTGGTATCAAGAAGGCTGGATGGGGAGTGAGTGGTGGCGGGAGGTGCATGGAAAGAGATGATAGAATGAATCGGGTTAGAGAAGATGGGTTTTAATTTTTTAGAAATTTTTTTAATAGAAAGTATAATAAAATAAAGTAAATGTATAAATTATGTCAGGACCGCCCCCGAAAGGGGCATCGATAACCGTGCCCGGTCCTGATCCCGTCTGGCAAGATGACTGAAAATCCCAAGTTACCCTCAATACTTGCCAAACCAGGGATAGCCACACGTACTTACTCATGCCTCCGCCCCTCGTACAGCCTCGAACAACGCGCAACGACCTGGAGGGTCAATAAAACCAAAAGGGTGTGAGTGGACAAAAATAAATCAGTTTAGCAAAACATTTACAACAAACGTTTTTACCCTCCGCGTAAAAACCAATGCATGCATACAAAAGTCATTTCGCAATCGGTTAACATTTTCCACATAAGAAAAACTGTGTATCGAATTTCAACATAAGAGAAACTCGTATGAATCTCAAAATCATTTTTCCTTTCTCAACCATCGGGTCTTAGCCCGAAATCGTAATCGCCGGGCCGCAACCCAAAACCACGAATCAAGCCAAATGCACAACATGATCCCAAACCAACAACCATATATCGGGCCACTGCCCAACTCAACTGAAACATCAGAAATCATCACTAAATCACAAGTCAAACATTTTGCTGGATATCAAGTGCGCCCGAGTCTTTAAACTCAAAACCATGCGCATAAACAGGCCTTCCCGGGATATCAACGAGTCTTTAAACTCAAAACATAATCAATAGGCCTCGGGGGTATCACAGTAACCGAGTCTTTAAACTCACGAGTCTTTAAACTCATTAAGGGCCCTCCCCCGTCATCAATTAACCGAGTCTTTAAACTCAAAACGTGCTCCAGCAATAGCACCGGGTTTTTAAACCCAAAACAGTTTTCAAACACAACAACGGGTCTTTAAACCCAAAGCAGATTTCAACGGGTCTTTAAACCCCAAAACAGTTTATCAATCACGACAACGTGGGATCCATCCCCAAAATCATATTTTTCACAACAGGACCCATGGTCCGAATTTCCACATTCATTTTACCCAAATCAGACTTTACCAACATAATCAAATTATCATGAAACACGAGGCATGCAAAATCAGACCAAATCACTATTAAATCCTTTTTCATTCCCGAATTCGAATTCGCAATAATGATTCCGTAAGCCGACATCCGGAAGCATCATCCCGAACCCAAACCAAGAATCCACTTAAAATTTCCGAAAACCGTAATCTCGTTCGTTAAAATTACTTTTATGCCCCGAGCATCAAGCCCGAAATCGTATTTCCCAAAATCCATTTTAATTCCTTGAAATCACTTCATCTCTTAAATCTCAGTATCAAAACATCCGAACCACAATCATAATTACCAAAATCGCGATCCAAGCAAAACATACTCAAAACCCTCATTTAAAAATCCTCCAAAATCACAAGTCTCATTTAAATTCCCCAATTCCAACATCAACAGTGATCAAATCACCATAACTCAAAATCTCGTAAAACGTGTCAAAATCGTAAGTCACATTCGCAAATCATAAACAACCTTTTTAAATAACTTCTTCCATTAAACCATCATTAAGCATACGAGGGACTGTAGTCTCGAATTACGTGGAATTTTCCCATGTATAGTAAAATACGTATAAATACGGGAATCGAAATCAATCACAACTTATAATCATAATCATAAAATCATAGATATATTTTATGCATGCATTAAATTTAGAAAGCAACGTCCACTCACACACTGTCCAATAGGGCTCGGTTTCGCGCTGCACGCGGTTCCGTTATTTCCGACATTTTCCAAAAACCCGAATCCTGCCCGAAAACACATCCCCAAGTCATTAAGGTGTCAATTAAAAACATACTAATTTCCCCTAATTTTCCGGGAATTAATCGTTAATTACAAACGTAACATAAATCTTTGGACCTTCGGAATAACATCGAAACGGTGTCCGATAAATCCGAAACCAACGTTAAAATGTTCGTTACATTGTATAGGATAAAAGTCGTGTTGAACTCACCTTGAAAATCGACCCCACGCGCCGTCACGCGCCGCCGCAAGCGGCTGCGCGTGACACTCACGCGCCTGCTACAGTAACCCCAACGGTCACCATCTTCACCCGACTCTCGGTTAAACGGGCCGTTCAACCCGCCTGATGACCCGTTTAGTTCACTGCCAAATCAACCCTAAGTCTTTTAATTGAGCATTCGAACACCTTCGTTACAAGTTTAATTACAGTTATGGGACATTAATTTTACAGTCACTTACCTAAAATCAGACGACTCGACGACGAACATCGAAGGACACCGCGTACTGCTCCTTCATCGAATTCCATCATTGCCGTCTGATTTCGATCAATTGATCCAGCCAACAGTTTCGTCTGATCAATCTAAGCTGGCTTCCAATCTCAATTGTGTCTTCTAACTCCCCCACTTACACGACCTCAACCTCAACTTCTCTGAATTCCGCCGTGACTGTCCAAGCCTTCCCAGAGCTTAAAGCTTCGACCCCCTGATCTGGATCGACTCGACTTAACCCCAGGAGGCCAAATGAGGCCTTAATTTGCCATGGGTCGACCCACATTTCGGATTCGAGTTTGAATTTTCCAAACACGAGCTTCGGGTTTCTGGGTGCAGTTCCACTCGTTCAATACACTGCATCCCCACATACCCAACACATTCGACTACAATCACTCTCTCACCCTGCCTCAAACTCGCACCCGGGTTGCTCTAGTAGAAAAATGGCCAGCCATCACTCACACTCTGTTTTTCCCTCAGAGACACCCGCACAGTTTGAATACACCAGCCCACAAATGTGCACTCACAGACCCGAGTACCAGCACCCCCACATACTCTGATGATCGCACACGATGCCAACACCCGTGGGAAGACATTCTGGTCTCACTGCACACAGGGTTTCCCGCACCGCCCAAAATGTCATGGTTTAATCCTCCCCGTGCACTGGGTTTGCACCAGCCCAAGCCACTACCTCAAAGTCCTTAAACAACTCTCCCACTCAGCCATTATCAGGTAAAAAGAATTCAACAAATCCTTGGGCAGACTAAACAATTCTCCCCCGCCCATGCTCTGTTTTCCTGAGGAGAAACCGCCCGTGCAAGGCCGTCCCACGGCTGTCCCCAAAAACAAGGCTAAAATTACCATTTTGCCTCAGTTCAATAATTTCCAAAATGCCCCTCGCCATCCGTGACCCGTAACTTGGTCACCCGATGTCCGTTTCATGCGTGCCGCCAGTCGTTGTACTCGGGGCATCGAGACCTTCCTAACGGTCCTTGGCCCTCGGCCATCGGACCTCCCGATCAAAAAGTCAACATTTTCCTCTTATTCGTCCAAATTACGGAAATGCCCCTGGACTTCCGGACGTCATAACTTTCGCCACGAACGTCGGAATCGAACGTTCCACCTGTCTATGATCTCGTGACGTCCCAACTACGTCACGGTCACTGGTCAAAGTCCATTTGACCGTCCGAATAAAAAGTCAACGGTTTGCCCACGACTAGGGGCAAAACGGTCATTTTGCACCGTTCGTCCGAATTCGCCCAACTAATCACCGATTAACCCCGCTAGTCATGATTAGTTAGTAATCTAATCCCGAATTCCGGGACGGGTCGTTACAATCTTCCCCCCTTAAAGAATTTCGTCCCCGAAATTCCAACCGATCAAAACTCAACCGTTCCTCCCTTTAAAACCAGTTTCGCTCTCGAATTTCCAATCATCCTCACTTCCCATCCACCTTGTGGAAAACATTTCGTCCTCGCAACACGTGTACACCCGTACACCAGCTACCCATCTGTACTCAGAGGCCCCATCATAGTCTTATGTCGTACCGACCACACTCGACCACCTCGAGTGACAAGGATCACTTAATGACTGCTCCCACTGGGAGTCACCAAATCTCACTTGTCAGTCCGTGCTGACGCTGCCAGCCAAACTGTCACCTCTCAACCTCCCCAGTAAAGCAGTAATCCACAGCCGATTGGTGTCACATAAAGTTTCGTAAGATCAATAACACGAGCTCATCTCGCAGGGCAAGCCCAACCCTGCGGCATATGTCCATCTCAAGTCCATAACTGTAGATTCCCTCAGCGAACCACAACGCTGGAATCATTCCGGTGTGATATCATCATGCAAGGCCACACGTAGTGACGCAGTCACCAACTCACTCCTCCTGAGTGTACGTATACCGTCATCAAACTTAATCAGGTGGGGTAACTGACACGCATTGAATACTAGCCCACCAGTGTTCGCCCAACTCCACACTGGGGTTCACTAGCCATCCGTGGCTAAGAGCGCATGCTCATGAATTCTCTGAACCCAACAAAATTAACTCTGCCCAGTGCATAGTATTCGATGTCCAGTTCACACCCACCACCAAATCCAATGGTGTCGGAACTAAGCCGACCATCAACACGTATAACCATACGCCACTGGTACCTCACATGTGCTGTCACCATGCACCACACGGTCAGTCCAATACCGGTCCTTGTGCACCGTGCAAGACACGTACATCCATTCCTCAATAAGTCCACTGCATGGCCCGCAGTCAATCATGATTCGATACTGGGATTCTCCCGTCCAGTCTCATACTAGACAAATCAATCATTCCGCTCATCATCCGTTCTGGATCCCATGGTCACCCGACCAGTAACACAACATCAACCCCCAAACACGTCATCCAAGACGTACCAACCCCAGCACGCTCACCGAGGCGTGTGCAGTCATGCCGAATGGGCATATAATCTCATTCACGAATACCGAGGCACACCAACTCAGAATCTATCGGATACCCGCTCAAACGGTTACCACATCACCTCTGATTGACTTCGAAAAGAAGCCAATCCCAATCGCACATATCTATATCTGACCAATTGGATCCAGTTGGGTATCCACTCATCCACAAGTCAAGCCTCGAGTTCGACCCACAACCGTTCCCACTCGCTCGAGCATGGATTAACTTCGAAAAGAAGTTCAATCCAACAATCCTCATATCTAAACATTTACGACAGAGCGATAAGCTCTTCACCTAGCCCGATCAAGGCGATCACAATTCGAGTCCGTTACCGCGTCACCCGACTGGTAACACCACGATCCTAGATCCTCATTAACTAGATCCGCCTAGGATCCACACATGCTCACAGTTAGCAATCCACCTGGAACCCGATAGTAGGGTCTCACACCTACTAGATTTCTTTTCAGTCACCCAACATTCCCCAACTACTTTCTCCCTCAATCAATCACTTAACAACGTAACACCTCCACTTTGTGGATCCCCTCCATTACCTCATATCGATCCCTGCCACTCCACCTAGGAGAGACCAAGGATGATCCATCATGATGTCAAGTCCAACCGTCGGACTCCCTACATCCGTAACTCACTTGGACAACCACGCATCCACCATCAGCCCAATACTCAGACCTCACGTCAATTAATGACTAACTATGCACATACACTGATTCCGACAGGGGATTACTCAACTCTTGTCACCTCGTCACTGTTGGGACATACCCCAATACCTCATAATCCCTGCTGGATCCTATCCAGTCCATGAGTTGACCACTACTGAATCTCAAATACCAACGCACTCTCATCATGATAGAGTCACACCCCAACTCGTGGCTCAACACAATCTCACCCGCTGACACTAGCACCAGTACTAGTACCAGCACCAACGTACAATCATCCACACTAGCACATCGTGTGCAAAACGGGTAGCCCTGGATCTCCGCTCATACCGAGCGACGATCCCGCATCACTACCCGTACCCCGCAACTACGGGTACCACCGTCCCGCCAATCCACAACAGGATAGATGAACGTTCCCTAAACGCTCCCTGATTCTCCACTACTACCACTACACCAAGTACCCCAGACCATCAGCTAAACTCCACAAGGCCACCGTTCCACAGAACCAAGCCATAATTCCTAACTCCTCAATACCTGTCCATACTCTGGTCCTCGGCATCCTAAGCGCCCAACGTTCCTCACTTAGCTTTTTCTGGCTCCACTCAAGCCTTGACACCATATCATGACTCATCTCACGTTCCTAACCCAAAGTCCTGACTCATCGTGAGTCCCACATCTACATCTTGACTCCTCCTGAGTCCAATCTCATACCAAACCAATCATGTCATCACTGACATATCCATCCTCGAGCAATACACAATGCTCAACCACTTCCTACTCCAGCCACCGGTCTCGTTCGTCCTTGCGACCCACACAAAATAAAAAGCATATATCCATATTGCAGTGGGTATTTTTTAATGACCCAAAAATTCAAGAAATATAATTTTGGAAGTTTTGATTGCAAATTGACGTTTTTACCCTTATTTTCATTCGAGGTTAATAGTAACTTTTTTTTATTGGAGTACCTGTTGCTCATTTTCGAGGACCATTTTGTAGGTCTTGGAGCTCTGAGTTTATAGACAGGCGGCATGTTAGAATTAGAGTTCGAATGAGATCGTTACGGATCCAAAATACCCAAGGTATTTTTTCGTAATTTGGAGTATAAGGTATTTAGGAATTTTGGCTAAATTGTGCTGAGTCACTGCTTGGGTCTTGTGAGATGGTGACATGTGTCACCATCTGGTTAATCCTAGTGGCACCACTGTGTGTGTGTTTAAGGGGTGGAAACCTTACAACCATGATGAGGAAGGAAATCCACATGACAAGGAAAAACAACTGAGAGGAAAAAAAGAGAAACAAAGAAGAAAGATTAGAGAAAGAGGAACAGAGGAAAAAAAGAGGAAAACAGAAAGTTTCGGAAGTCGACCGGTTAGTTTTAGAACTCAAAATTTTTGTATTGGACATGAAAGCTTGAAACTAAGTTTACAAGTCTCTTTTTCAGGTCCCAACGATCGAATTGACTTGGGAACTCCAAGTTTTGGACAGCGGAAGCCACCAAGTTCAAGTTTGAACCCAAGCCGAGCCTGTCGAGGCTCTTTCTGAAAAATCAAGGTGAGATTCTTCTATTTTGAAACCACAAAACTATTCCTAGGATTGTGTAGATGCGATTAAATGGTTTAAACTTGAAAACTGGATGTGAAATTGGTGATTTTTGATTGGATTGGGTCGCCAAGTCGGGTCCGAGTTGCAGACTCGGGGGTTGACCCAAGCCAAGACGAATGCCCTTGCGACTGCAACTACAAGCGCGTGAGGCCCAGTCGCAGAGAACCTAAGATGCACAGGGGGCACAAGCCATGTTGTCTCGAAATTCGATCAACATATGTTTTTAGGTAATTGATGTAATAAACAATTTGGAACAGGTTTTGAGTCAATCAGACATTGTCTTGGGGTAGTTTTGTATGTTCGAAGTGTTTATATTATGTTTTTAGCACGTATTTATCCTGAGAATTTGGGAATTATATTGTGAGGTTACTTGGGACCTTAGTGACCCTTGGTGGTATTTTTGACACGTTAGATAACTCCAGGGATTTCAGAGGAATGTACAGCTTGGAATTGACTTGTTTGGACGGACTATGAGTGGACATTTGTTTTATAAACTATGATGCATGCATAGTTTAATGTTTGAAATATTTTATTACATGAGTTTGATTGTCGTGGGCCGGCTAAATGATTGTAAATATTTATTTGATGATTTTTCAGATTATTTATTGATTTATGGAGACGAATTTTACGATTGTTTTGTGGAAACAGTGTTTTGGGCTCAAGCCCGGTTCAAAAATGTTTTTAACTTAGTTTGAGTTAAGAATTTTTGTAAAAGTAAGTTATCTTGGTTTTATTATTGTTTTCCACAGTTAACCATGTCACGACCCGACGGATCTAGCACGATATTATCCTTGTTTTCCACAGTTAACCATGTCACGACCCGACCGATCTAGCACGATATTGTCCGCTTTGGGCCCAACCCTCACAGTTTTGTTTCTGGGAACTTACGTGCAACTTCTCAGTAGGTCACCCATTTTGAGATTGCACCAGCCGAAACTAGCTTAACTTTGGAGTTCCAACCTGTAACGACTCGTCCCGAATTCCAGGGTTATATTAATGACTAGTCAAGGATTAGCGAGGTTAATCAGTGATTAGTTGAGCGAAATCGGACGGATGATGCAAAATGATCGTTTTGCCCCTAGTCGTGGGTAAAATGTTGACTTTTAACCTGAGAGGTCCGATGGCCGAGGGCAGAGGACCGTTACGTAGTTCGGGTCGATACGAATCGATAGACAGGTGGTACGCCAAAATCGGACGTCGGACGGAAAAGTTATGGTTCACGGAAGTTCGATAGTTCACGGAAGTTAAGTGGGACCCATGGATGAGTGACAAGTGTCACTCATCCTATTGGTGGCTTCCTTGAGAGTGGCGAGGACGGCAGCCCACGGCGGCTTACGGTAGGGGTGAGTCAACCGAACCCGTGGACTTTTTTATTTTCAAAAATTGAAAGTTGAGATTTGATTGATGTTTGGTGTTCCATTCGATTCTAATGTGACCTAGGGACCAAGGCAACTCGATGAGGATCGTTTTGGATGGAAGTGGATGGCTAGAAGGTCATCAAACCGAGCTTGAAGATCAAGCTTTCGGTTTGATCTTGGGAGGTATGGTTCCTTCTAGTTTTCTTGTGTTTTAATAGCCAAGTAGATTAGGTTTGATTTTAGGGGCCCTTAGGAATCAAAATGGACTGAATTGGTTTGAAAATAAGAGAGATTGGATGGTGAACCGGTCGCGCCGGTCCGGTTCGAACCAGGCGAACATGGTTCGCTGGAGGTTGAAGACAATGAACAGTGCAGGCGCGTGGACTCATGCGCAGACCCTTTGGGCGGAACGTGGGGGCACGTGAAGCATAATTTGGGGATTTTGTCAACATGTGAAATACTCTATTCGATGTAACGAACATTTTGGGACTGGTTTTGTATCGATCGGACACCGTCTCGATATTGTTCGGGACATCCGAAGATTTAGGATCGTGTTTTAAAATAGTTGAAAATTTAGAAAAATTACGGGGCTTCAATGAGAGGTTAATTAGGTAGTTAGTAACCAGCTAGATTGATTTGGACATGTTTGGGAGTCCTGGTGACGACGATTAGCCCGGTGAGGCTTACGGCACGCAAATCGAGGTGGTAGCTTTGGATGGTCTTTGAGTCGACCTTGATTTCTAAACTGTGATGAATGCATAAATGTTTTATATGTTTTATGGATATGATTTTATGATGATGATTTGGATGATTGTGATTTACATGGTTTCATGCATTTCGAGGCAATTTACATGTTTGCACGTAAATCGAGGTTTTCAACTTTACACTGATTTTTCGTACTTATAGTTTTGGAAATGAGTTCATGAAATGGTTTTGGAGTTGAAAAGGTAAACTCGGATTCGAGACCCATTTGTTTTGGAAACCCTCAGACTCGAAGTGGTTTTGGATAGGGGCCCGTATGGATTTGGTTGTTTAAACATATGTGGTTTGATAAATGGTTTTACTATGCATGCATGCTTTTTAGTGAAGGGCATAAAGGTCTTTTATGAAATGTGTTTTACTAAACTTATTACTTTTCGTCCACTCACAGTCTTTCTGTTTTCAATGCCCTTCATGTAACGACCCGTCCTGAATTAGCGGGATTAATTAAGACTTAATGATGGATAAGCGAGACTAATAGGGGATTAGACGAGGATTAACGGACGTTCAAGGCAAAATGATGATTTTGCCCCTAGAATGGGCAAAACATTAAATTTTCGTTCGGACGGTCAAATGGACTTTGACCAATGAAGGTGACGTAGTTCGGGACGTCACGAGTTCATAGACACGTGGCACGTTCGATTCCGACATTCGTAGAAGAAGTTATGACGATCGGAAGTTCGAGGGTATTTTGGTAGTTTTGTTGAATAGGGGTCAACGGTTGACTTTTGACCCGGGAGGTCAGATGGCCAAGGACCAAGGATCGTTACATAAATTGGGACGATACGAATCCGTAGACAGGCGGCACGTCGAATTTGGACGTTCGACGGTGAAGTTACGGTTCACGGAAGTTCGAGTGCACTATTGCACGTTTTTCGAGATGGAAGCCTATTTGGCATTTAGTGGGCCCTAGATCTTTCTCAGGCCCAATGGATGAATGACAGGTGTCATTCATTCATTCCACATCATTTTCCTTCATGCATATCCCTTCCTTCATCGATCATTTTCTCCATTTTCCCAACAAACTTGATCTCCCTTCCACCCCAAATCGAAACCCATCCCCACATGATCATGCTTTTGAGGCCCAAAGAGTGAAGTGAGGATGCTGTGATGGTGGTGGCTGGCCAAGATCGGCGCCGCCGTGGACGGTGGAGGAGCAGTCGTGCTGGGTAAGCCGTTTTACCCGATTCCATCCATTTTTCATTTGTGACGTTATGGACGGATTTAGGTGATTAGAATGAGTTTAATGAGTTGTTAGGGTTGTAATAGGATGATTTTGAGGAAGGTTAGGGACTGAGGAAGCCTGGGGAGGGGTTGGAAAAACTGGACCGTGAGGAAGAATTAGACCGGTTGGATTTTATAGGTTTTATACGTTTTGGTTCATAGGTTTAGGTTCCTAGGATCAAAACATGAAGAATAGGATTGATTAGGAAGAGAAAGGACGAAGATTGGACCAAGTAGGGGGACTGGACCGGTCACGCCAGTCCAAGTTGCAGAGAAAACCGGACCGGTCGGCTGGAGGTTGAAGACGCACTGTAGCTAGGCGCGTGGCTCCCACACTCAGCCACTTCAGGCGGTGGGTGGCAATGCGTGGAGGAGAATTTGGGGGAACTTCCAACATGTGAAATCATCTATTCGATGTAACGAACATTTTGGGATTGGTTTCGAGTCGATCGGACATCGTCTCGATATAGTTCGGGTTGTCCGAATATTTTGAAGAGCGTTTAAAAATAGTTAAAAATGTCAGAAAATTAGGGGGATTTAGTGAGGGGTTAATTAAGTAGTTAGTAACCCTCTAAAGTGATTTGGACAGGTTTGGAAGTCCCGGTGACGATGATTGGCCCGGGAGAGCCATATTGCACGCGTATCGAGGCGGCAGCGCGGACGGCCTGTGAGTGGACTTTCTTTCTGAAATCGATGCATGCATAAATGTTTTATATATTTTTTAATATGTGTTTTGTGATGCCTTGATTGCATTTTGGTGTGTGTTTACGTATGGGCACGTACTTCAAGATTTTTGAGTTTTATACGCTTTCGGTTTTCATGAAATGATTTTGAAAAGGTAAAATCGAGCATGAGACCCATTTGGATTTGGTTTGACTCGGCATGAGACCCTATTGATGACCTACGGGTCTGAGTCGTGGTCGCGACGGGTGCTGTGTGCACGGCGACGTATAACGTGACGCTCGCCTCCGGATTGGGATGCGTTCCTTCCGGAGAGGTCACGATGCATGTCCCGATGTTGAGCAGCCACTGGAGGCTCGACATCAGAGTGCTGACAGTTTAGAGGATCGATTGGTGACGTGTACACCATGGTCTCGAGATGGTCGCGGCAGCGATGTGTTCACGGCAACATACCAGGATTGAGAGTGGTTCTGGATTGATGTGGCACGCATCGCTATGATTGGGATCGTGACTGACCCTGAGATATCGGGCTCAATGCCGCTTTTATTTACGAGTTCGGGCTCGATGCCCAGTTATTGTGAAATCGGGCTAGAGGCCCTGTTGAGTTCTATGTTCGGGCTGGAGGCCCATTTGCTTTATGTTATCGGGCGTGAGTCCCGTTTTTATGGTTTTGTATACTAGTATGTATATACCCTCCTTATGAGCTTATTGATTGGTCTCCTCCAGACGTCGACCTGGAGAGTCACGATCCATAGACCAGAGTGGGTATCCCCATAGGGATTCCGTTCGAGGAGTGGGCGTTATGATGTGGTCCCGGACCAGATTCCACAGAGATGATCGTACTAGGTCCGAAGATAGAGCCTCCTAGATGGTGAATTCCGAGGAGAAGACTCAGAGTGAGACCCCGTGTAGTATGCATACTTATATATATAGAGACATCGTGACTATATCGGGGATGTGTTCCATAGGGGTTGTGTGCCCCGAGTTCGCATCTTCTCCGGAAGTGCCTAGGATGGGTTATATATGTATATATATATGTGTGTATGAGATTTCACAGAGATGGCGTTGGGCTGAGACCCACGCATATTGGTTTTGGGCTGAGACCCTTATGAGATGGTTTTGGGACGAGTTCCCACGTGTTTTGGTTTGGGCGGAGGTCCCATGTATTGATTTGCGGATTTCGGGCCAAGGCCCAAATGGTTTGATGGTTCATGACGGTTTATGGGAACCGGGCATGAACCCTAGAAATGGTTTTCGAATGCATGCATATGTTTTTAATGAAGGGCATAAAGGTCTTTTATGAATTTTTTTTATAAAATATTTGTTTTGTCCACTCACAGATTTTGTGTTTTGAATGCCCTTCAGGTTGATCGTGGATGTGGCTGTAGCAGAGACGAGACATCGCATTCCTCCTTCGGATCCTGGCATACTCTGATAGCCCTGGTTGGCCAAGGACGAAAATATCCCTAGTCTGACACTTCATGTCAGACGGGAGCAGGCACATCCCACGCTAATCTCGAGGGATTTGGGATGGTTCCTGTCACTTCAGGTTGAATACGGTACAGACCGTAGCAGAGACCGAGATATCACATACCTCCTCCGGATCCTGGCGTACTCTGGTAGCCAGTCAGGCTAACGGTTTTAATTTTCCCTGGTCTAACACTTCGTGTCAGACGGGATCAGGAGTGTCCCTCGTTAATCCTGGAGGGATTGGGACTGGTCTTGACAAGTGGTATCAGAGCGAGGTTGTCTCTATTCAAGAAACCGTGTAGCTCTTGGAGTGTTGCGTAGGTCGAGGATGTGATGTCTCAAGGGGCTGCAGTTCGTTATCAACCTGATAGTTAGGATGTTGGTATGATAGTTAGTAGGATTGAATCGTGGAACGTCTTGGTTCGGCATTTGATGCCGGGGTTTCCATAGTTCTGCCATGGTTGGTAGTGTGGAACCCTACAGAAGGATAAACATAATAGTACTTTAGAGTTTTTGATCGTGAGGCGGTTAGTTGGGATCGTCTTTCACGATACTGTAGGATCGGTTTTGACGATAGTTAGGAGTTGTGACCATTAGATGGTCGTATTTTGTTGAGTTAGGTGGCTATGCTGCTGGGAGCAGCCGGGTTCAAGGAACCCCATTTGAACTGACGGTAGGATTGGATTAACGTCCATACGCTGTCAGGACCGCGGGGTCGCTCAGATTGTGGATTATACTACCTTCTGCAGTTAGGTTCAGAGGAACCCTAGGGTGTGATCGTGGAATCCAAAGGTAGGGTGTATGGTTCAGAAAGGTGAGTTGGCGAGTGGTTTGACTTTGATGACTTTTTGGAGTCGAGACCGTCGGTCGGTCTAGTCGTGTTAGCTTTAGTGATGGGACTGCACTCTACAGTCGAGGTTGTAGTAATCGGTTAAACCTAGTTGGTTGTCGTGCTACTTAGTTGTGATGGATTGTTGGTGCAACTAAGGTCATGGACGACCTGGTAGACGACATTGGTTGAATAGAGTTATGACTGGTTAGAGATTGGTTGGGCAGGTTACCAGGGTTGGTACTTGTCGATGGAATCCCGGAGTGGGGATAGAGAGTAGTTAGTACGGGCGATTGATTTCGTTAGATGTGGAGTCTCGATAGCGATGTCTGGTGGTTGGGTCTGCACGAGTTGTGGCAGACACTACCATCGAGAGTGGTTGTAGTTACAGTTGTTGGGAATCGGAGACGTTCAGGGAACGTTTCCTTTTCTCGTATGAGTTTTCAGGGTGACTGTACTCAGAAATGTTGGGTATGAGGGAGACAAAGTTTCTCCAACTTGAGTAGAGGTACGGGGTCGTTGCTCGGTATGAGCAAAGATCCAGGGTTGTCTATTTCGCACACTAGATGTTGATGCTGATGCTGATGTTGATGTTAGTGTGTTGGTGCTGATACTAGCGCTGATGCTGATGCCGGTCATTGTGATGACGATGAGTCACGAGTCGGGATGTGACTCCATCGAGATGGGCATGTGTTCGGTATCTGTGGTCTGGCAGTGGATCACGGATAGGGTTAGACTTGTTACGGACACGTGGTTGATGTCTGAGTGTGTTGGTTCCGACATAGTTGGAACTTCGGAATCGAGAAAGGTTGCGATTGAGGTAACGAGATGAGTGTGAGTTTTCCGCGTTTGTAATGGGTATTTCGAAGTCATTAGGGCGACTTCTCAGGTTCTACCATGGTAGATGATGGTTGTTGCCACCAGTACATTGATCGTGAATTGGTTGGTGGACCCGTGGTTTGTTTTGGGTCATCAGGAGGAGTTGAGTATTCGAAGCTAGGTGAATGAGATTTCTCATTCTCTGCTTGGTGGCAGACGATGTTGAGTTACATGGCGTGGTGAGTGCAACGAGTTTTGTTTGCATTCATGTGGGATAAATGTTGATGTCATCGTCTTGGATCATCTTTGATTTTCCTAGGTGGAATGACAAGGATCGACACGAGGTAATTGGAGAGGACCCACAGTCTCGACGTGTCTCGTCATTGACTGATCTGTTTAGATGTGGGAATTGGTTGAGGAGTGATGTGATTGACGAAGGAGTCAAGAGGGTGTAAGACCCTATGATCGGATCTCAGGTAGATGGTTAGCAAGGTGAGCATGTGTGGATCCTAGGTGGATCGGGATTAGGATTTTGAGGACTTTGGGTGTCTTGACGATCGAGGATTGTGACGTTTATGATCTGGTGATACATTGATGGATCTGGATCGTGACCTTGATGATCCAGATAAGGGGAGAGTTTATCACTCTTACTTGGATAGTTAAGTTGAGGATGATGTGACTGAACTTTTTTTTCGGAGTAAATCCCGTATGGTGTATTACTCGAGCGATTAGGTGTCCGACGAGGTCAGATTTGGTCAGCCTTAGATGTGTGGATGTTTGGATTGGCTTCCCTATGAAATCAATCGAATGTAATGTGTTTATCGGTTGAGCAGGTAACCGATAGGTTTGGAGTTGATGCGTCTCGGTAGACGTGGGTAAGACTAGATGCCAGTTGTCATGAGTAGGTATGCCTTGGTGGGCATGATTCAGATTGGTAAGTTTTGGGTTTCGTGTTTGAGAGTAGACGTTGTGATGCTGGTCGGGTGACCATGGGACTCGAAATGGATGATGGGTTGGAGTTTTGATTTTTCTGGTACTGGATTGGACAGATGGACTCCAGAATTGAAACGTGATTTGCTACGACCTAGGTTGTCGGCTAGTTGTGGATGGATGTACGTACCTTGTACGTTGTGCGAGGTACGATACTGGACAGGCTTGTAGTGCCTGGTGGCGGTGTATAGGATATACCATAGGTATGTTAGTGAGTGTGTTGGTAGTAGGCTTGGTCCCGATACCATTGGATTAATTGAGGACGTGAACTGGACATTGGATATCGTGCACTGGGTCATGGTATATCTGATTGGTCCAGTTACACACAGGTCGAGTGAGATGTTGGTAAGTGTTTACTCAGGATGAGTGAGTTGATGGTTAGTGCAACCACAAGTGAGTATAGTGTTAGTTTTCGACTGGCGATTGTCAAGTGGTGACAGTTTGTCGGATATGTCAACGTGGATCGATGAGTGAGATTTGGTGACTCCCAGTGGGAGCAGACGCCAAGATAAATTGGTGTTTGAGAAAGGAACCGTCGAGTTGTTTGTGTTAGTGAAATGGTAGAATTGTCGGGTGGTATCAACTCGGAACATGTGATTACTATCACTAGAAGTGGTCGAGCGTAGTCGTTACGATGTGAGTATTAGTGGAACGTCTAGGTGCAAACAAATTTTGTGTGACTAGTGGGTGTACGAGTGTACATTTGTTGCGAGGTCGATTTTGCTTTCCACGAGGTGGTTGTGGAATCGGGATAGTTGGAATTTCGAGGACGAAATTAATTAAGAAGGGAAGGTTGTAATGACCCGTCCCGAATTCCAGGATTAGATTAGTGACTAATCAAGGATTAGTGAGGTTAATCGGTGATTAGTTGAGCGAAATCGGATGGACGACCCAAAATGACCGTTTTGCCCCAGGTCGTGGGCAAATTGTTGACTTTTGACCTAGGAGGTTCGATGGCTGAGGATCGTTACGTAGTTCAGGTCGATACGAATCCGTAGACAGGCGACACGCCGAAATCGGACGTCAGACATAAAAGTTATGATTCACGGAAGTTCGATGGCACTATGCACGTTTCGAGGTGGGGATGATGTGGTAATATCTTATTGGGTAGATATTTTAAGTGGGACCCATGGATGAGTGACAATTGTCACTCATCCTATTGGTGGCTTCCTTAAAAAGTGGATCTAACTAATTAAATAATATTAATCTAATTATTTTATAATTTAATCCTACCCACCTTCCATCCTAGCCCTTCATCTCATCAACTCTCTCAATCTCTGCCATCCATTTTCCCTTCCCTATTACTATCATCAGTCATCTTCTTCTGTTTCTCTTCCAAAAACCCGAACACCATTTCTTCCTCCCTAAACCAGCAAAACACACACAACATCACACCATCACCATACTTGCATCCATACGTGTGTGGGAGGAATAATGGGAGGCTGAGAGTGGCGAGGACGGCGGACCACGGCGGCTCACGGCGGGGGTGAGTCAACCGAACCCGTGGACCTTTTAATTTTCAAAAATCGAAAGTTGAGATTTGATTGATGTTTGGTGTTCCATTCGATTCTAATGTGACCTAGGGTCCAAGGCAACTCGATGAGGATCGTTTTGGATGGAAGTGGATGGCTAGAAGGTCATCAAACCGAGCTTGAAGATCAAGCTTTCGGTTTGATCTTGGGAGGTATGGTTCCTTCTAGTTTTCTTGTGTTTTAATAGCTAAGTAGATTAGATTTGATGTTAGGGACCTTTAGGAATCAAAATGGACTGAATTGGATTGAAAATAAGAGAGATTGGAAAATGAACCGGTCGCGCAGGTCCGGTTAAAACCAGGCGAACCGGGTTCGCTGCAGGTTGAAGACAGTGAACAGTGCAAGCGCGTGGGCTCACGCGCAGCCCCTTTGGGTGGCACGTGGCCTCACGAGCAGCCCCTTTGGGCGGCGTGTGGGGGCGCATGAAGCATAATTTGGGGATTTTTTCAACATGTGAAATACTCTATTCGATGTAACGAACATTTTGGGACTGGTTTCGTGTCGATCGGACACCGTCTCGATATTGTTCGGGACATTCGAAGGTTTAGGATCGTGTTTTAAAATAGTTAAAAATTCGAGAAAATTACGGGCCTTCAATGAGAGGTTAATTAGGTAGTTAGTAGCCCTCTAAATTGATTTGGACTTGTTTGGGAGTCTCGGTGACGGCGATTAGCCCGGTGAGGCTTACGACACGCAAATCGAGGTGACAGCTTAGGACGGTCTGTGAGTGGACCTTGATTTCTAAACTGTGATGCATGCATAAATATTTTATATGTTTTATGGATATGATTTTATTATGATGATTTGGATGATTGTGGTTTACATGGTTTCACGCATTTCGAGGCAATTTACGTGCTTGCACGTAAATCGAGGTTTTCAGTTTTACTAATAAGACCCATCCCGATTATCCCTCGATAGTCGTGAAGGATCCTGCTGTCGTCTGACAATAACTATAAAGTGCCAAAAGTAACCTTACATATATACATATACAACATAACAAACGATAAACATTGTCAGACAAGGGATAGTTAAGTTTTCCTGGGCCGTTGACCTCACAGGTTTGACTAGTCAACAGGTTTATAGAGCATAGATAATGTTACAAGTAGGGTTCAAAATCCTACTCTGTAAGGTTTCTGAGTGCGCAACGGTCTACTTATTCCTCTGCCTCGTTACTAGCCCCTGTATCTGTGCACTGGCCTGGAGGGTACATTAAAAACAACAAAGGTGTGAGTGGACAAACAAACTTTTAGAAATACATTTATCAAAATACATGCTTACCCTCCAGTTTCACGAACATGCATGCATATAAGAAATCATGAGTAAAGTATCAAGGCACAAACATAAATATCAAATATCAATAAAACCAAGGAACTCATTTCCATATCCAATCTCATATAGTCGCATTATCCCTGCAACACGTGCAAAACAATAGGCTCAAGGACAGCTCAAAATCCGAGCATCTGTCGATGTGAACACATCACCAGCCGACAATCCAGATCGTCGTGAACACATCACCGACCGATCTCCAGATAATCCAGCACATCCGATCTGAGTCGAGCCTCCCTCGGCTGCACGACAACATACCGTGCTACGTGACCTCTCCCGGCGAACACATCCCATCCCGGAGGCGAGCGTTATCTCCAGGGTTCATTCTGGGGAAACACATTCCCAACCGGAAGCCCTAATATCCACAACACAAGGTGCACTCCGGGGGAAACATATTCCTATCCGAAAACCCTAAATATCCTCAACATCTCATCACCATGAAAACCAGTGAAAAACAGTTGCATTTGAAATCAAAACCATTTTTATCACAGGGTCTCGGCCCAAAACATAAGTTTCCTCAAAATCCGTAAAACCAGAGTCCTGATTATTTCATAAATCCGAAAACCATCAATATCATCATGTAATCACATGGAAGTACCAATCCAAGCACAATCACATTTCCATTGGGTCTCGAGCCCAAAATATCATTTTCACGCAAATCCGTACAATCGCAACCTCAGTTGCCATTTTCACATAAATCCATAGAATATATCTCCAAAAAACATTACAAATCAATCAAGTCAATCCCTGACTCATAATCCGAGTCAAAACCAATCTCAAATCCCGGGTCTTTGCCCAAAACAACAATTTCGTAGTTTTCTCAAAAATCGTGCCCAAAATAATATAAAACAATATAATATTCCCAAAATCCGGAAATCCTCATATCGAAGCATTAATCATGCCAAGTCATTCCAATTCATCTAATAAAGCATTTAAAACATATATGCATGCATTCTGGGTAGAAAACAAAAGTCCACTCACACACCGTCCAGATTGTTCAATCTCGAGCTGTTCGTTCTCTTCCAAAGTCCTGGGAATATTTTGGCCTGTCAAACAAAGTAATTTAAGGTTACTAGGTTATTACATAACCCCACATACGAATTCCCTAATCGTCAGAATTTCATAATATTATTTAAACATAAACTATACGCTTCAGGTACTCGAAACTACTCCGAATCCATATCCGATTGACCCAAAACCAACGCCAATAGGTTCGTATCATCGCGAACAATAAAAATTATGTTGAACACGCCCTCAGAAATCCAGCCACATGCCCTCACGCGCTCCCGCAAGCAGCTGCGCGTGAAAGCCACGCGCTTTGCACAGTTTTGCTACAGTACTGTCCCTTCCACCCGATTGTCTGATAAACGGGCCGTGAACCAGCGACCACGCGACCCGGTAATTTCTTCACCAATTCGACCTTAATTCCTTCCATTCTTTCATCTGATTCCATCTAACCCATCTTAATTTGAGTTCTGCAAACTTAATTACTTCAATCACGACCTTAATCCTTACATCCCACGATGAACCTTCAAACGGGTTTCCTTTTCGGGTTCACTCAATTCGTCCCAGTTTTTCAAATTAATTGACACAGTAAGCATCGTGAGAGTGAAATAAACATTTCTACATAATTAATTGCACAAGTTCTTACCTCCAGATATTCGAACCCAAGCTCGATTTTGTGAAGAAAGTGGAGCTTTTGTTCTTGATCAAAACAACATCAATTCCCCTCGTTTTTGTTGTGTATTGGTTCGAAATGATCTTAGAAGGTTGAAGCCAATCTCAAATTTGACCCTTGAGGCTTACAACTTTCAATGCGAATTTTTACCTTGTTTTTCAAATTCTTGTATACGGGTTTTCAATTATCCTCTCAGTCCCTCGTTTTATCCTTCTGTTTTGTTGCTCTAACCCTCTTAATTTCTCCAGGTTTCTCAGATTTATCAAATGGTTTCTGGCTGGATCGAAGGAGATTAATATCCTTGTTTGGTATATGTGTTTGTTTCAAACGGTGAAATGGGCGGTGTACAAAACACTCAGCCCTTCCTCAGGTTGCCATGTGTCTCCAATTGAAGGCAGGAGGCATCATTTTGGTGACTAAGCTCTTTTCCCGATAAATGACCATTTTACTGCGAGGGGGAATTGTCTAGGAGAGGATGGTAGTGTGCCTTAAAGGTGTAGGCACACACCTATCTAGGACTGATGTCAGATGGCTAAGGGCCAATGACCGTTACGTAGATCGAGATGATACGAATCCGTAGACAGGCGACACGTCGAATTTGGACGTTCGACGGTGAAGTTACGGTTCACGGAAGTTTGAGTGCACTTTGCACGTTTTTCGAGATGGAAGCCTATTTGGCATTTAGTGGGCCCTAGATCTTTCTTAGGCCCAATGGATGAATGACAGGTCGTCATTCATTCCCCATCATTTTCCTTCATGCATATCCCTTCCTTCATCGATCATTTTCTCCATTTTCCCAACAAACTCGATCTCCTTTCCACCCCAAATCCAAACCCATCCCCACATAATCACGCTTGTGAGGCCCAGAGAGTGAAGTGAGGATGCTGTGATGGTGGTGGCTGGCCAAGATCGGCGCCGCCGTGGACGGCGGAGGAGCAGTCGTGCTGGGTAAGCCGTTTTACCCGATTCCATCCATTTTTCATTTGTGACGTTATGGACGGATTTAGGTGATTAGAATGAGTTTAATGAGTTGTTAGGGTTGTAATAGGATGATTTTGAGGAAGGTTAGGGACTGAGGAAGCCTGGGGAGGGGTTGGAAAAACTGGACCTTGAAGAAGAATTAGACCGGTTGGATTTTATAGGTTTTATACATTTTGGTTCATAGGTTTAGGTTCCTAGGATCAAAACATGAAGAATAGGATTGATTAGGAAGAGAAAGGACGAAGATTGGACCATGTAGGGGGATGGACCGGCCACGTCGGTTCAAGTTGCAGAGAAAACCGGACCGATCGGTTCGGACCGGTCGGCTAGAGGTTGAAGACGCACTGTAGCTAGGCGCGTGGCAATGCGTGGAGGAGAATGTGGGGGAACTTGCAACATGTGAAATTATCTATTCGATGTAACGAACATTTTTGGACTGGTTTCGAGTCGATCGGACATCGTCTCAATATAGTTCGGGTTGTCCGAAGGTTTCGAAGCGCGTTTAAAAACAGTTAAAAATCCCAGAAAATTAGGGGGCTTTAGTGAGGGGTTAATTAAGTAGTTAGTAACCCTCTGGTTTGGGCAGGTTTGGAAGTCCCGGTGACGACGATTGGCCTGGGAGAGTCGTATTGCACGCGTATCGAGGCGGCAACGCTGAAGGTCTTTGAGTGGATTTTCTTTTTGAAATCGATGCATGCATAAATGTTTTATATATGTTTTAATATGTGTTTTGTGATTCCTTGAGTGCATTTTGATGTGTGTTTATGTATGGGCACGAACTTCGAGGTTTTCAAGTTTTATACGTGCTTATGCGCGCTTACGCTTTCGATTTTCATGAAATGATTTTGAAAAGGTAAAGTCGGGCATGAGTCCCATTTGGATTTGGTTTGACTCGAGATGAGACCCTATTGATGACCTACGGGTCTGAGTCGTGGTCGCGACGGGTGCTGTGTGCACGGCGACGTACGACGTGACGCTCACCTCCGGATTGGGATGCGTTCCTTCTGGAGATGTCACGATGCACATCCCGTTGTCGAGCAGCCACTGGAGGCTCGACTTCGGAGTGTTTACGGTTTAGAAGATCGATTGGCGACGTGTGCACCATGGTCTCGAGATGGTCGCGGCAGTGATGTGTTCACGGCGACATATTAGGATTGAGAGCGATTCAGGATTGATGGTTTACGAAATCGGGCACGAGATCCAGTTGGTTTATGATTTGGGCTAGAGGCCCAGTTTGTATGTGGATTCAGGCCGGAGGCCCAGTTTTTATGTGGATTCGGTCTTAGGGCCCAGTTATGTTTTAAGATTGTGATTTCGGGTCGGGGACCCATAAATGGATTTCTGGCCCTTGAAAAGTTCTTTTGGTTCATGACGGTTTATGGGGACCGGGCATGAGCCCTTGAAAGGTTTTAAGAATGTTTTCAAATGGTTTTTCGTATACCATCCTATAGATATGGATTGTCTCATCCGGGGAGGGTCGTTGGCCTGGGTGGACCCCGGAGCAGTCACGGAGCATTGACTGAGTGGAGTCGCCCCCGTTGGGTTCCTTACTCTCAGAAAGGCTATGGATTATAACCCCCAAGGAGGGTCATTGATCTATGGACATTGACCTGGGTGGACCTTCGGGAGACTTGGGCTTTGAGACCCCGGGTAGCACGCGTGTAGCTCTAGATACCATGACAAGATTGGTTATATGAATTGGATAAACACGATTTCATGGATTTGCGAAATTGTGTTTTATGATTGATAAATGGATTTGGGCTGAGATTCCACGTATGTTTATTATGGTCTAGATTTCTGTACAAGGTTTTGGGCAGGGGCCCGTATGGATTTGGTTGTTTAAACATATGTGGTTTGATAAATGGTTTTACTATGCATGCATACTTTTTAGTGAAGGGCATAAAAGTCTTTTATGAAATGTGTTTTACTAAACTTATTACTTTTCGTCCACTCAATGTCTTTCTGTTTTCAATGCCCTTCAGGTTGAATACGGTATGGACCGTAGCAGAGACCGAGACATCACATACCTCCTCCAGTTCTTGGCGTACTCTGGTAGCCAGTCGGGCTAACGGTTTTAATTTTCCCTGGCCTGACACTCAGTGTCGGACGGATCAGGAGCATCCCTCGTTAATCCCGGGGGGATTGGGACGGGTCCTGACACAACCAAATTCAAATCCATTGAGCTCCCAAAAAAGCCTCATGCTAGATAAATATGTGCACACACGTATAATGCACTCCACTTTTCCCTTCTCGAGCGATGTGGGATTGTTCACCGTTCTTCCCAAGACATGAGTGTTACAATCCACCCCCCATTGGGGCCCAACGTCCTCGTTGGTACACTTATGGTCGGGTTCCAGCTCTGATACCATTGGTTCACGACCCGACCCATCTAGCACGATATTGTCTGCTTTGGGCCCAGCCCTCACGGTTTTGTTTCTGGGAACTATCATGCAACTTCCCAATAGGTCACACATCTTGAGATTGCATCAGTCCAAACATGCTTAACTTTGGAGTTCCAACTAAACTCAAAGCCAGTGAACTCCCAAAAGGCCTTATGTCAGATAGATACGTGCCCACACATATAAGATAATTCACCTTTCCCTCCTTGAGCGATGTGGGATCGTTCACCGTCCTTCCCAAGACACAGGTGTTACAAACCATCCTTGTGTGATATATTCCCTCCGGATGTTAGTTTGGAATCTCAGAGAGGTCACATTATGACATTGCTTAGACATCAGTTTGGAGATTCGTTCCCAGGGATGTCATTTTTAGCATCGCTCGGAAGTTGATAGTGCCTAGGAATACCACTTGGAGGTTTCCTGTTCTCGAGGATACTAGCACAATTAGGATGTGAGCATGTTTCTTGGTTACTACCTAGATGGTAACTCTGTTTCCGGACATAACTCAGATGATGCGAGAGTGCAGTTCCCGAGTTTTCCTACGTGTAACATTAATTTATCATCGTGACTGATGCATGAGTAATTGAGGATTGATTGTGTTTTATTTGATTGATATTTGTTTCCAGATGTTGTTACATGATTTAACAAACAAAGATTTCAGGGAAACGTGGGCCACGTGCTTTTGACACATTTTATGATTTGTGTCCCACGACTTATGATTTGATTTGAATTGAAATCCTATTATTTATGTTTTACCATATGCATGCATGTTTTAAAATTGGAGGGGAAAGGTCTATTTTCTCCAGAAAATTTATTTCAAAATGTTTATTTTTGTCCACTCACACTTTTAATGGTTTTGTTAACCCTCCAGGCCATTGTAGAGAGATCGGAACTGATCTAGAAATGGAGGCATGAACGAGATATCACTACAGTTATCCCTTGTTTGACAAGTGTTGAGGGTAATTTTGAAACTTTGGTTTGTTTGTCAGACGGAAGCAGGACCATACACAATTATCAAAGCCTTTACGGGAAGGGTCCTATCAATTTGGTATCAAAGTAGTATGGTACTGATTTGTGTTTCTTTAGCCAACGTCATGCCTCCAAGACTAGAGCCCCTACATGGCCTGGTGAGGTGGATAGGGCTAGAGAATGCCTAGATATCAAGAGAGCTTATCGGTTATGAGCTATTGTGTTTATAGGTAAGACGAGTCCGAACGAGGCAGATGCGTGTGGATTACTCTCCTACAACAGATCTTTGAAGTGATGTGATGGACCCCTGAAGATATTGTCCTGGTAGCCATATTTTTATTGGGTGGTCATGCATACCAGTGGTGTCATGGACTATAGATGAAAAGTTGGGATGTCTGCACGTTGACTTGGGAGACATTTCGAGAGAGATTTGTGGATAAGTTTTATCTCGCTTTTACCATGAAGCTAAGGAAATTATGTTTCTATGGCTACAACGTGTGGATATGACGGTGGCTGAGTATGAAATTATGTTTCATAATGCAGCAGACCAAGGTCAATGGGTAGCATCGACTTTTGGTACAACCGGAGGAAGTCAAACTCCTACCAGTAGGGCCAATAGGACAGTAGGTGGATAGTGGGGGTGTGGTTGATCTTGATGTCCACAAGCTCGGGTATTTGCTCTCACACAGCAGGAGACATAAAAGACACCATAGGGTGCTTCAGGGTGATTGTGCTCCTCCTGGATTTCTCCAAAGTTTGTGAAATGTTTTCTATTTTGTTTAATAGTGTTGATATATGTTATATCCCGTACCTAAAAATTCAAAATCGATCTTTTTTATGAAACTACCAAGTTGCCATTAGAAATACATGTTGGGCTACGTTTAGTATAGGGCGTGTTGGTAAGGAACCAACCCAATAGTAACTTAAGCCCAAAATGTTTGATGGAGTACTAATGCAACAAACCTTTCTCCTAAATTTAGATGGTTGAGCCCATTTCTCTGTTAGCCCAATTAAGTAAAAGAAAGCCTTTGGTCCTTATGACATCAGTGACCACATCCCTGTTATAAAAATGACCTCATCTCATATTCGATCAACACCTCACCATCATTCTCGAACTTTACTGAAGGGACTGGGTTTTCGGTGACCTCCTACTTTATCAACATCGATCACCAACATCTTCTTCTCCACTCACACTCGTGAGCCTCTTCCCTTACCTCTTGATCATGACCCTTCAAACCATTGTGATCGTGGATGCCAGCGCACGATGGAGTTGACTTTAAGCCCTCTCCCTTCCTCTGTTAATTGCCACACGAGACGCCTGAGAGAAGAATGCAACGATGAGGACAAAGGTGAGACCACTGCTGCAACCACTAACAATCTTCACATCAGAACCCATCTTTCTGCTGCGTCTTTGTCGCCTTGTCCCTTCGAGCCCAGGGAGCAGACTTCGAACCACGGGGGCCATATTATCACACTAGCGAGATCGACCCGTGTAGGACTGGAAACTTGACACATAGGAACTAAACACGAGCGAGGTAAAATCTCTAACTCAAACATACATTCCTTGATTCACGGTGCTAAGAACTATTTCTTGATGTGCTTGCATGTCGATTTAACGCTCGGAGCGCGGCGGAGGAGACGACTACTGGAGTTGTAGGCTCGTCGGAAAAACCAACTACGGACACCATAAGTAAGCCTTCATCCTAGGAAATTGGACTACTTGACACGCCTTGAACTCTTAAGCTTTTAGGTGCCTTCGTATGTGGTTTCCATGGCAGCAACATGGCAGAGGGTTGCTGGGAACTGCAAATTTTGGACAATTCGAGACAGAAATCCATTCACGACGTCCTTATGTAAATGTTTGAACCTTAAAAACGCCCCTAGTAGTTCCCACTAATGGAGGGATTTTTTTTTTCTCACATTGCTTGTAGGATCGAACACCATTGACCCTTGAATCGAGCCTCTGCGTCCACGGAACCGGAAGAACACCACGATGCTTCACCTCTTCCAGGGGTACTGGCCAAATTTGGACTTACGACTTAGATTTTCGAACTCCTGGCGACGAGTAGAGCAATTTGGACTACTTACATGTTGAAAACGGTGAGTATTATAGGGATTTAAACCTCGTCGAAAAATTAAGTTTTTTGGCGAGATTTTCCAATTTTATGCCATCGTGGACGACAACACTGGTGGCGGTTTGGCCACCGTCTCTAGCGAAACTCTAGCGATGGTGGTCAACTGACGGTCAACGGTCAATGCCGTTAATCAACGTTACTCAACATTTAGTTCTAACGGTCAACTAACAGAATATTGCAAGGGAATATTCGAGAGGAATATTCCCAGGAATATTTTGCAGGGAATATTCTGCTCGTGTGCCCATTTCGGGATGTTTTTGAGCTGTTTAACCACGTTTTAGGTCTATTTTGAGCTGCTTTAACATCGTTCAAGTCAATTTAAGTGATATTTCTTATTGTTTTACTAGAAATCCAAATAGTAACTTTATAATTTGATTTATTTAGGATTGTGATGACATACCCTGATCTGGAAAGTCCGAGAGGACACGGAAATCAATGTGTGCTAGCCGACGTCTGGACGATGACGTCCAGATGAAAAAAGCCATTTGAATTAAAAACCTTGCATTTTATAAAGGTCAGGCGAAACCTAACCAGTGAAAACCAAGAACATTTCACCAAACAATGGAAGCTTAGAGCATGGACAACTAAATTGATGATCATCTACTACAAGCATGTGAGTAAGGGTCCTAGCCTGTGAGTAAGTGTTAGAGCATCATCCATTTTTCTTCAAAGTACGTGCGTGCCAACGAAAACATGCGAGGTTTAAAACAAAAGGGTGAGTGGACCCATATGTTTATTTCAGTGTAAAACCATAGTTTAATAAAATCATCCTTTAACCCCTCATTTTGATTAAAAACTCAAAATAGTCATAATATATTTGCACGTAATACGAGAAATAATAATAACCCATTTAATAATAATTTAAATAATGTGCTTAGATGAACCATGCAGAAATCATAAATACGTCACAATGTCAACTCACATTATAATTGCTCATGAGTCGCTCGAGTCTCACACTCGTAACTAAAACCGAGTATCTTTTCTCAGTACCTCGACCATGTGAAAGCTGGGTGCCATGAGGAGGACGGTGGAAAAGCTCTGGACGTCGACTGGAAGTTTGGCTGTGAAAACCAAATAAAAAAGGCGAGGTCTTGAACCCTTTTTCTTTGTTTTGATCATCTAAATAGGTTGCTAGGATTGAAATAGAAAGGTTAGGATTAAAAAGGGATTGAATTGGGCTGAAATAAGGGAGGAAAATGAGCTGGACCAGCCTCGTCGGTCGAACCGAACCGAAAACCAGGCAGACCGGTCGGACCCGGTCTGCCGAAGGTAGAGGATGCACAGTACATCGACGCGTGGTTCCCATGTGCAGGGGCTGTTACCGGCGCGTGTGGGCGCGTGGTCCACTTTCTGGGGAAGGTTCCAACATGTCAAATCATCTATTCGATGTAACGAACATTTTGGGACTGGTTTCGAGTCGATTGGACACCGTTTCGATATAGTTCGAGACGCCCGAAAGTTTAGGATCAACTTTAAAAATAGTTAAAAATTCCAAAAAATTATGGGGCTTTAGTGAGGGGTTATTTAAGTAGTATGCAACCCTCTATTACGATTTGGACAGGATTGGAAGTCCCGGTGACGGTGATTGGCCCTAGAAGAGCGTATGGCGCGAGTATCTAGGCGCGACTTCGGACGGTCTGTGAGTGGACCCTTCTTTCTAATCTGATCCATGCATTAATGTTTTATAATTTTTTTAGAACATGTTTTGTGATGCCATGAGTGTACTTTTTTGTGGTAGCTTAGGATCGACATATTTGCACGTTTTACGAGGTTTTTGGCTTTATGTCGTAGCTTTGCGTACTGTGTTTTCAATGATGATTTGATGAACGGGTTTTGGATTTGGAAATATGAAATCGGACAAGAGACCCATTTGATTTACTAACTCTCAAACTTGGAGTCCATTTGATTTGATGAGAAATCGGGGTGGAAGCCCATTTAAGTTATACGATCGGGCCGAAGGCCCCGTTGATTTACGAATTTGGGCTTGAGGCTCAGTTGGTTGTAATATCGAGCTTGAAGCCCCTTTGACCATGGTATCGGTCTTAAGGCCCCGTTGATTGTGAAATCAGGCTCAAAGCCCCGTTGATTTATGGTGTCGGGCTCGAGGCCCCGTTAGTTGTGAAATCAGGCTCGAGGCCCTGTTATTATGGTGTCGGGCTTGAGGCCCTGTTGATCGTGAAATCGGGCTTGAGGCCCTGTTGGATTGTGAAATCGGGCTTAAGTCCCAGTTCGATTTATGAAATTAGAATTCGGGCAAGAGACCATGTTGAACTGTGGATTTAGGCCGAGGCCTGTGAAAGTGGATTTGCATCGGATTCGAGGAATCCCGTTGAGATTCGGGTATGAGACCCAATTGAGAAAGAAAGTATTTTCGAAAATGTATATACCCTCCTATGAGATTAGTCTCCTCTAGACATCGTAGATCCTGGAGTGTCACGATCCACTGCTTGGGATGAGTGACTCCAAGAGGGAGCACATGCCTAGGAGTGTGAGATATGTTATAGTCACGGACTCGGTCCGGGGATAGTCCTCCAGACGTCGTAGATCCTGGATTTTGAACAAGCCTCCCAGACGTCGGAGATCCTAGGAGAGGACTCGGAGATGAGACCCGAGTAGTATGCATACTTAGATATATCGCGACAGGTTATAGATTGGGCACATGAGATGCCGAGGATGGGTTATATATATATATGTATGATGTTTTACTGAGATAGTTGTGGGGGTGAGACCCCGTTTTTTATGATTTCAGAAATGAGATTTGGGCTGAGACCGACTTGATCTGATTTGGGCAGAGTCCCTATGGTTTTTGGTTTTGAGCTAAGGCCCTAATGGTTTTGTGAATGTTTAGATAAATGGTTTTTGAATACATGCATGCTTTTTAATGAAGGGCATAAATCATCTTTTTGTGAAAAGGTTTTTATTAAAAATGTTTGTTTTGTCCACTCACGACTTTTGATGTTTTGAATGCCCTTCAGGTTGATCACGGATGCGGGCTATAGTAGAGATCGAGACATCACACTACTCCTCCAGATCCGGGCGCTCTTTGGTAGTCCCGGTTGGACTAAGGACAAAATTATCCCTGGTCTGACACTTCGTGTCAGATAGGAGCAGCCACGTCCCACGTTAATCCCGGAGAATTTTGGACGGGTCCTGTCAAGCGACTCCTAAGTGGGTTCTACATCTCAATCTTATCAATGCCCCCCGGGACTAATATGCAATGCACATGTGACTTGATAACATACATACTATGCATGATCAACATATCATAACATAACTAGTAAATCCATGTATGCATCATAAATCAATCATTTCAAACATACTGCAATTAACACATAATAAATAATGCATGCTCAAAGATATCATAGAAATAACATCGTTAAACTTGCAAAAAAATAACGTATTAAAATTAGTTTAAGGAAAGGGGTCCACTCACGCTCTTGTTGGGGAGTCGAAATCACCTGACCAACCAAGCTTACACGTGCCCCAAGTCCAAAAGTCCCTATACAATCAATCACAAGGTCCAAAGTTAATTCACAATCCCCTAAATCATCAAACCCAACTAGGGTAGCCTAAAATGAGGCTTAAAAATGCTTAATGCGTGCCCAAACTCGCCCTAAACTGTCCACAACTCCGGAAAACAGCGGCTAAACGCTGTCGTAGGGTGAAAACAACGCTCTGTGCTATTTAGGGGTTGGAAAACCCTTCAAAAACGACCAAGACGGCTTGAAACGGAGCCCAGCACCAGTCACGCACGCATCACACGCGCCCACACGTGCTGCACGTGTGAAGCTACAATGTCACACGCGTGGGAATGTTCCCTGAATATTCCACTAATGACCCGTTAGTTTGACCATTAGTTTTGACATTGACTAGCCGTTGACTAACGACAACCACTGTCACTGAAGCTTTGCCAAAAACGGTGATCAGACCGCCGTTAGCACCGCCGCCCATAGTGGCTAGAATTTGGAATTTTCACCGTAAAATTTCCAGATTCCAACGAGGTCTTATTCCTTTGATTTTAACCCAAATTTGACATGTCATTAGTCAATCTAAGTCTACCTATTCCGATCAGAAAGGCGCCACAAAGGTCTCATCCTTCATGTCTTTCCCAGTTCTCCTATGAACCCATGCTTTCGTGGTCTGTCGCTCAAGCCCCACATGCAAAAACAAAAATCATTTGCCCTCAAGAAGGCTATCCCAATTATGCAAAAACAAAAATCATTTACCTAGAATCCCTTCAAAACTCATCGGGTTGAAATCGGGTCTGAGACTGGTTGTTAGGTCGAATGTCATCGTCGCGATTCCTCACCTTGTAGTCAACATGAAAGTCTCCCAATCAACAGTATTCATCATAAAGAATTGAAAGGTGTTAATCATAGGTTCATAGGTTACCTTCAATGTCCTCAAATCGAGGTCGGGTCATGGATTGGGTAAGATTCCAAACAGGTCTGCTCATTATTCAAAGGTTAATAATGCTCCAATCGTAGCTCAAATGTACTCAAATGCAGCATGTAATCCTAGAGCTGGACTCCCCGTGAAGAAATGTGTACTATGGTCCATTTCCCAAGCTCGAAGCTCCTTGTGCTAGCGTGGAGAGCCCAGATTCCGACGACTAGGCGACTCCCAGTCGTCATCGTACCTGCTTGAATTTGACATGCAATAAGTCCTTAGTGTAGCTCTTGACATGAGCAAGATGATGATGCAAGTTAGGAGTTTAAGGGTTACCTGTGGTGCTTGTTAGCCTGTCGGGCGGGTTCGATCATCATCGTTGATCGCTGTAATAACCATCATTTAAGAGGTCATCGATCACATAAGGGGATTTCGCAGTTTTTGTGGGGTCGAGACCAGTACAATGATGAGGGTGACCAAAGAAATTAGTGTTTCCATGGAGGTGAGGCTTTCTGGGTTTTCATGGGTTCACAAGAAATATCAAAGAGAAAAGTCTGGAGGTATACCCATTTCTGGTTCTCCCCCTAAGCCAACAGTGTGGGTTCAATGATTCAAGGGTAGGATGTTGTGTCTTTTGGGCCAATTCTACAAAGGAATAGTTTTAATGAGGGTATTGGGCTAAGACATATACACATTGGGTGTCCTAATAAACTGGGCTTGGGATTAAGATAGAACAAGAGGAAATGGTTGGGCTTCCACGAGATACATTTTGGGCTTCCATTTTGGGTCTAGGTCATCTTGGGTTTAAGGACTATATCAGGCCCTCATAGGGATGGATCGAACCCCGCACACTAAACAGGACTTAGCGACACCCGTGGGGGCAAAATGGTAATTTCATATTTTTCTCTCCTTGATTTCGGTACAGATTGTAACAGTCTCCCCCCTGAGGGGTTTAAAACACAAGGGTGAGTGGACCCAGATGCTTATTTCAGTGTAAAACCACAGTTTAATAAAATCATACTTTAACCCCTCGTTTTGATTAAAAACCCAAAACATTCATAATATACTTGCACGTAATACGAGAAATAATAGCAACCATTTAATAGTAATTTAAATAATGTGCCTAGATGCGCCATGCAGAAACCATAAATAAGTCACAAGGTCAACCCACATCATAATTGCTCATGAGTAGCTTGAGTCTCATACTAGTAACTAAAACTGAGTATCTTTTCTCGGTACCTCTACCACGTGAAAGCTGGGTGTCATCCACTATCACCTCAGGTCCGCTAGAGCTCGAGGAATAAGCTGGCACACTTTTACCTAGTACTACGAGCGGCGCAGGTGATCAATCACGTGGAGGCAGGTCTGTGGCCATACAGACGGGTACTAGATACTAGCGACTCCTAAGTGGGTTCTACATCTCAATCTCATCAATGCCCTGGAGACTAATATGCAATACACATGTGACTCGATAACATACATACTATGCATGATCATCATATCATAACATAACCAGTAAATACATGTATGCATCATAAATCAATCATCTCAAATATACAGCAATTAGCACATAATAAATCATGTATGCTCAAAGATATCATAGAAATAACACTGTAAAACGTGCAAGAAAATAACGTATTAAAATCAATTTAAGGAATGGGGTCTACTCACTCTCATGTCGGGAGTCTAAATCACCCGACCTAACAAGCTTGCACATGCCCCAAGTCCAAAAGTCCCTATACAATCAATCAAAAGGTCCAAAGTTAACTCACAATCCCCTAAATCATCAAACCCAACTAGGGTAGCCTAAAATGAGGCTTAAAATGCTTAATGCGTGCCCAAACACTTTCTATATCGTCCATAACTCTGAAAAATAGCGCCTATACGTTGCCGGAGGGTCAAAATTTTAGTATTTGACATGGAAGTCTGAAACTAAGTTAGCTGGTCCTTTTTTCAGGATCCAACAATCGAATTAACTTGGGAGCTCCAAGGTTTGGATAAGGGAAGCCACCGAGAATAAAGTTTGAACCCAAGCCAAGCCTATCGAGGGTCTTTCCGAAAAATGAAGATGAGATTCTTCCATTTTAAAACCACAAAACTGTTCATGGGATTGTGTAGATGAGATTAAATGGTTTAAACTTGAAAATTGAACGTGAAATGGGTGATTTTGTGTAATAGCCCGAAAATAAAATGGTTTACCCTTGTATTTTTTGTGTGGTCAAGTTGACTTTTTGATCAGATTGTTTTTGCATGTTTTTCAAGGACCTTTGTGTAGGACTCGAAACACTGAGTCAATAGACAGGTGGCATGTCGAAATCGGAGTTCGTACGTGATCATTATGGGTCTAAAATGGCCAAGGGTATTTTGGTAATTTTTGAGGTAAGGGCAAAATTGTAATTTTGTGATTAAGGGTAGAATGGTAATTTTGGGTCCAATTTTGATGAGTCATTATTGCAGAACTGTGATATCTGTCACCTTATGGTTTGGATGGTTGGCCTGCACGTGGCATCAATTGGTGATGCTAAGTGTTGATGTTGTTTAAACTTGATGAATAAAACCGAGCACCATTCCAATTCAATCCTTATAAATTTACGCAAACCCTAAGAGTAATTCTCAAATTGAGAACCTGAGAGGATTTAAAAGAGAAAAACGAGTGGAAAGAAAAGAGAAATATAGAAAAAGTTCATAGAAAACCTGAAACCCAACCTAAGAGAAAATATGAAAAAGTGAGAATTGGAACCTTGGATTTGGGCTCGAATTGAAGAAATTGACATGAGATTCTTCTTTCTGGTATCCTTATGAGTTGACCCACATTAAAAAAATACAAGTTTCGAAGGCATCTGAACCCAGAATAGGACCTGCAAGCCCTTTGAAATTTCAAGCTTTTGTTCAAGCATTTGGAGGTAAGAATTTATCAAATTGGACTTAGAATCTTGTTTTTGGGTAGCTTAGGAAGATATTGGATGAATTAATTGTGAAAATTAGACGAAAATTGGTTGGATATTGAAACGGGTTGAAATCGGGTCAAAATACCCATTTGTACACCTACGGGTTGGACGGAGGTTGAAGATGATGACGTGGTGCTGACGTGGTGCCATATGTTGTGCCACGTGTCATGAAACTTCATCCATCTGTTAGACCTGTCAGGCCACGTGGCATGCCACGTCATCCCTTTCGGGTTGCCGAGCGTGAAATAGAACAGTGGACTTCCACCGGCGCGTAAAGGCGCGTGGGGAGGGTCCATGGCTCACGGTGGCGCGTGTCTAACAGTTCTCAATGTTCTGAATCGTTTAGTACAGGTTTCGAGACATTTTGAGATTGTTTTGAGGTAGTTTTGAGCTTCTAAAGTGACAGGATACTTGTGATGGTCCGGGATTTAGGGGTTTATGTTATATGACCTTGACACTCTTAGTGACCCCTGATTGTTATGTTTGACAGGCCAGACTGTTCCCGAGACCTTTGAGGAACGTACATCTCGAGGTTGATCAGCTTGGACGGTGTGTGAGTGGACTTTTGTTTTCTAACTGTGATGCATGCATAACTGTTTTAAATGCTTTATCGTATGATTTGAGTTAAAATGATTTAATGATTTGATATGTTTATGGATTTCTGATTATGATTTTACGAATATACGTGAAAATGATGTTTTGGACTTAAGACCCTATTGGAAATGATTTGACTCAGATTGTGAATCCTCGTGAGTTTAAAAGAAAGATTATGATTTGAGATGGTTGAATATTGATTGATATGGCTTTGTGAAATTCTGGATTTCTGCAATGTTTTTGGACACTGTTTTACGACGGTTTTGTGGAAACTGATTTGGTGAATACTATGTCTCGGGCATAGGCCCTGTGAAATATTTTGACTTGATTTGAGACATAAATGGTTTTAAAATGAATTTACTAGATTCAATGATTGTGATATTGAGTTTAATGACTCGGGAGTTTAAAGACTCGTTGACCCGGGAGGCCTAATATGATATTGAGTTTAAAGACTCGTTAACCCGGGAGGCCTGATATGATATTGAGTTTAAAGACTCAGATTTTGATATATGTGATTACTCTGAAATCCATCATTTTTTATTTATAGATATTTGTTATGGATATTTTATATTATGATTTGGTTGGTGAGCATGAGTTTTGGAAAAACGTGGGCCGAGGGAATTTAAAAACATGCTTTGACTTTACCGGTCCACTGTTTATACTTGATTTGATTTCACACTATTACGTATGTGTTATGATATGTATGCATGTTTGCAAAACGGAGGGTAAGATTAATTTTCCTCAAATGTGATTTCAAACGATATTATTTTTGTCCACTCACACCTTTGATGTTTTATTGACCCTCCAGGTCGTGGCACGAAGATCAGGGCTATCGAGAGACGGAGACATGAGTGGGAATCAGTGCGGCTATCCCTTATCTCGCAAGTGCAGCTGATGTTTTCAGAACTTCAGTTGACTTGTCAGACGGGAGTAGGATTGGGCACAGTTATCAAAGTCCTTTTGGGAAGGGTCCTGTCATTTTGAATTGAGTTGGGTCACTGTGTTAGGTCCGAATTGCAAACCCGAGGGTTGACCTGGACCAAGGTTGAAGGCGACATGCCTTGCAAGTGCAACTGCAGGTGTGAGGCCCAGTTGCAGAGAACCTAGGCGGCATGTAGAGGCGCATGCCATGTCGTCTTGAAATTCAGTCAACACGTGTTTTTATGTAATCGATGTAACGAACATTTTGGCATAGGTTTCGAGTCGATCAGTAATCGTATCTAGGTAGTTTTGTGTGTCTGAAGTGTTTATATTATCTTTTAAGTAAGTATTTTATAATGAGAATTAATGGATTATATTGTGAGGTTACTTGAGACATTAGTGACCCTTAGTGACAATTTTTGGCAGGTTTAATAACTCCCCAGACTTTAGAGGAGCATAGAACTTAGAATTGAGCTGTTTGGACAGATTGTGAGTGGACATTTGTTTTATAAACTGTGTTGCATACATAGTTAAATTTTTTAATATTTTATTACATGAGTTTGATTTTCATGGGCTGACTAAATGATTCTAAATGTTTATCTGATATTTTTTGGATTATTGATTGACTTTTAGACATAGAGTTTACTATTGTTTTGTGGAAACAGTATTTTGGGCTCAAGTCCAGTTCATAATTGTTTTTTACTCGGTTTAAGTTAAGGATTTGTGTAAAAGTAATTTTTCTTTGTTTTATTACTATTTTCCACAGTTAACCATCCTCATGTGATATTATTCCTTCCGGATGTCAGTTTGGAATCCTGGAGAGGTCATGATATGACAATGCTTAGACATCAGTTTGGAGACTTGTTTGTAGGGATGTAATTTCTAGTATCGCTCGGAAGTCAATAGTGCTCGGGAATGCCACTCGGAGGTTGTCTGCTCCCGGGGATACAAGCATAGTCTAGATGTCAGCATGTTCCTTGGTTACCACCCAGATGTTAACTCCGTTTCTGGACATGACTCGGATGATGCAAGAGTACAGTTCTCAAGTTTGCCTACACGTAGCGCTGATTGATCATCGTGACTAATACTTGAGTATTTGAGGATTGGTTGTGTTGTATCTGACGAATATTTGTGTCCAGGGCTTTTTACATGATTTAATAAACATGGATTTCCGGGAAATGTGGGCTATGGGCTTTTGATACATTTTATGATATGTGGGTCCCATAACTTATGATTTGATTTAAATTGAAATCTAATTCTTTATGTTTTACTGTATGCATTTATTTTTTTAGAATTGAAGGGGAAAGGTCTATTTTCCTCAGAAAATGTGTTACCAAATATTTATTTCGTCCACACACACTTTTAATAGTTTTGCTGACTTTCCAGACCATTGCAGAGAGATCGGAGCTAATTTAGTGACAAAGGCATAAGCGGGACCTCAGTACTGTTATCCTTTGGCTAACAATTGTTGAGGGTAATTTTGAAACATCAGTTTATTTGTCAGACGAGAGTAGAACTAGTCATGGTTATCAAAGTGTTTTCGGGAAGGTCCTGTCAATTTTCAATTCCCATAAATCCTTTTTGGAAAAGAAGTAGAGGAAATGTAATCCAGAACCCAGAAAGGGCAGAAAATCCCTAAGAAAGGTTGTCCATGCAAGACTCGGAGATACAAAAATTACAAGCCCCACGCAAGAAAATACCTCAAAATTCGTGTCAAGTCCTGTCCCGTTTGAAAACCTAAGCGAAATCCCAAAAGTACCCTAGAACTTAGTTTCGAAACCAAAAACTGTTAAGTAAGGTATAAAACCAACAACAGTCGCTCTCCAAGGGTCACTGTCCACACCACCTACTGAATTTAGAAGCGAGGTATACCCGGTTTGATAACCACCCTAACCTCAGTCGCAACCTATGGCAATAACCGAACCCAGCAATCGATAACTTCCTCGACTAACCGACATGCCTAACTAGAATCACATATGTTCCACTCCCTCCGTTCGAGTCCCAAATAGAAATCCCGACTCACACTAGAGTCCCATTTTGTTACCTCGACTCGCTTAGAGACCCAATCTGCAATCCTGGCTTACTTAGAGCACTACAAGTAATTAGGGTATTAATAGCATTGGGTTATAACCCTTTTTCACAAGTGCTATCAAAGGTAAGATTGAAAAGAATAAAAAAAACACCTAAACTCAGGGCAACGTACAAAAGGCGTGGCCAAGTGAGAGAAATAAAAATCAGAACGGGGGGAAACCAAAATTTTCAAACCCCGCGCTTGAAACAAAGTGCATCAAGCTGGGAAAAGAAAAATTAGTTCTCACATCTCTATGTTCTCGTCTCCTACATTTGTCTCTCAGGATCTGTACATCAATGGTTCTCGTTTTGTGGTTCTCGTACAAGTCTTCACAACCCACCTCCTTTGGGGCCCAGCTTCCTTGCTGGCACACTCAATTCCAGCCAGGGTTGGGCTCTGATACCAAATTGTCACGTCGTGACCTCCTCCAACATGATATTGTTCGCTTTGGGCCCAGCCCTCACAGATTTGTTCCCAACTTCCCAGTGGGTCACCCATCTTGGGATTACACTAGTACCTACTCGCTTAACTTTGGAGTTCCCCAGTAATCTAAAGTCAGTGAGCTCCCAAAAGCCCTCATGTTGAATAGATATGCGCCCACACATATAAGGCGCATCCCCCAGATCCCCCGGGCAATGTGGGATTGTTAATCATGCCTCCAAGGCATGGGTCCTTACATTGAATAGATTAGATACATGTCAAAATTGATCAGGTGTATTATGGTAATTTTAGTATGAAGGGTATTTAGGTCATTTGACTTATGAGATAGGTATGATGGTGACAAGTGTCCAGAGAAATCAAGTCATTTCCCTCATATTCCCCCATCAACTTACCTCTCCTATATATATATATATATATATTCATATACACCTGTGTGTGTGTGTGTGTGTGTGTGTGTGTGTGTGTGTGTGTGTGTGTGTGTGTGTGTGTGTGTGTGTGTGTGTGTGTGTGTGTGTGTGTGTGTGTGTGTGTGTGTGTGTGTGTGTGTGTGTGTGTGTGTGTGTGTGTGTGAGTTAATTCGGTGGGCTAAGACCGAAACAAAAAAAAATAAAAAACCATGAATGAAGGTCACTTGAAAAAGAGAGAGAATGATATGAAGAAAGGAAAGGGGAATGAGAAAGGAAGTAAGAAATGGAGGAAGAAACGAATAACTGCTAATATATAGTGGAAAGAAGGGTAAAAGAGTAAGGAAAATAGGGAACAATGAGTTTCTCTTTCGAGTCTTCGGTTGAAGCTCAATAGCTTGGAAAACATGCACTCTTGTACCTCCCTGAAGGTCTTTCAATCACTTTGAGATAGAAAAGAAAGGAAAGGAGCCTACGGATTGGTTGAAGCATTGAAGATTTATACAACAATCTCATGTACGTTTTTCTTTATTTTGACACCACAGACATGTTCCTGGATTCAAGGGACTATTAGAACATTAGAACTAGGCGAAAAACAGCCCAGTTCTGGCCGGGTTGATCACGTGGGTCGGTGACTGGAGTTGCAGAAATCGAGTCGACCGGTTCCAGGTTGAAGATGATTTGTAGTGGCATGTGGACACCACGGGCAGAGGAAAGAGGCGACGCGTGGAGGTGCGTCCGACCTTATTTGAGGATTTGTTCAACATGGTTTTTGTCATACTCTTTAATGTGAATCGTTTGGTACAAAAATCAGGATAGTCAGACATTGTACGAGTATAGCTTCAAGGTTCAATATATAGTATTCATACTTTAAATTCAAAATTAAATTTGGGAAAATTAAAGAGTTTCC